>CM046044.1:22976367-23551367 GCA_025215565.1 Flaveria ramosissima | reverse complement strand
TAATTCATGAGGAGGTGTATGTCAAACAACCACCTGGCTTTGCAGACCCATATCATCCTGATTATGTCTGCAAGCTTGATAAAGCTTTTTATGGGCTACACCAAGCTCTAAGGAAGTGGTATGAGACACTATCTCATTATCTCTATCAGCATGGCTACAAGATGGGTACTATTAATGGAACACTCTTTATCAAAGGAGCAGGGAATGACTTGGTGTTGGTTCAAGTTTATATGGATGACATTATTTTTGGGTCAACTAATCCAAATCTCTACAAGGACTTTGAGGAGCTGATGAAGAATATATATGAAATGAAAGCCATGGGGGAATTCAGTTAATTTCTAGGAGTTCAAGTGAAGCAGATTGACAATAGTATATTGTTGGAGCATATATTGTCATATATAGTGTGTCCGTCGCTTGACGAATAGTCTAGGCTTAATGTAATACACCTGATATGTTGTAAACACATGAAACTGAGTCATTGCAGGAGCATATGCGAATGAGACTCAGTCGTACGACTGAGCCATGCTAATGGACCAGTCGTGCGACCGATGATGCTATTGGGCCATTCGTAAGACTGAACCATAAGTATGGTCCATTCGTACGATTGAACCATACGCATGGTACAATCGTACGAATAGGCCCAGTCGCATTTGATATAGGCTGAGGCCTATAAATACCAGTTTCATTATGTAGAAAGGGTAAGGAGTGTGCTCGGGGCCTAGGTGCTGCCGGATGAGAGGGGAGATCATGCTCGATCTCCCCTTGCAAAGAGTCATGATTCTTCTATTTAACGAGCTTGTAATCATTAGGTTTTATCAATGAAACCATTCAATTATTGTTCGTTCTCTTGTTTGTCTTTTGGTTTTCTTTTTCCTTTCGTCAAGAACACGCTCGGATGTCAACCGATCCAGCCACTTCACAATGGTATCATAGCCGGTTACTGCTAGAATGATCTAACAATCATTCTAGCAACTCGAGCTCTTGATTTCTAGATCTATTTCATGTTCTTTGACGTTAAACCCACTTCGTGTTCTTTGTGTTTTGCTCAGATCTTGTTACGTGTGTTGTTTCGTGGTTAAAATCGAACTCGGAACCACATTCTTATCACCCTTTCGAATCTGATGATGTCTATTTTGTTTTAGTTCATGTAAAATTCATCAGATTAGGGTTTTTGGCAGCCATGGTGGCCGCAGATCTGAAAATCTGCGAGCAGATCTGCTCATGCGACTGGACCATGCTAATGGACCATACGCACGACTGGACCATGCTAATGGACCATTCATACGATTGGACCATGCTAATGGACCATTCACATGACTGGACCATGCTAATGGACCATTCGCATGACTGGACCATGCTAATGGACCATTCGTACGACTGGACCATGCTAATGGACCATTCGTACGACTGGACCATGCGACTGGACCAGTCTTATGTTTAGTCATGCTACTGGACCAGTCTTATGTTCAGTCATGCTACTAGACCAGTCTTATGTTAAGTCATGCTACTGGACCAGTCTTATGACCAGTCGCACGAATATATCATTCGTATCATCCATTCACACATATGTGATATTTGTCTTCCATGTCATACCAATGAACGGTGTTCCAGACAAAAAAACAATAAAATAAAAAAAATAAAAAAATAAAGAGGGTCTGGAACTGCCTCTTGCACAGATTTGAGGATGAGCAAAGCACATTCATCCTGAGGTTCTTTTGTCAAATAAGTTCGATGGATACCCCATTATTCGTTGGACTTCCAGAATAGATGAATGTAGTTACAACACGAAAGAGAGAAAAGAAGATGTCAGCAGTCGGTGCTGATTTTGTGGGGTAGTCAGGAGCATCTGACTATTTATGGGTCAATCAAGTTATACTCATTCACACAAAGAGGATTCTGATTCTTAGGGGGAATCCATGTATAGAGAATTTGAAGACACAATCAGAAAGTGATGATGTGAACTAGTTTCTGATGATGAGTCTGAGTGCATGCTGATTTGTTTGAGATTGTTAGCTGTGGATTGGAACCTTCTACTTTTTGCCCAATACACGGTATGAAGACGCCAGGAGAGCACAATGTTTATATATTGGGATATGCTGAATTTGAGGGGAAATTTCTACAGGTGTTAATGTTAATCAGGTTAGCCTGTGTGAAGATTGGAGCAATGGAAAACTGTTCATGTCATTATCTGGAAAAATCAGTCATATGGGAAATCTTGCTGCTATGATGGTGTTCTGCAAAGTAAAAGAAAGCTATTGTGCCTAAATTCATTTTCAGGGATACTGTTGCAACCTGACAGATCAACAACGTTGGCTAATATGGTTTTTTGTTTGATTCTATAAGAAACCAGAGCAAAGATTGACTGAAGATTGTAAGAGGTGTTATCTACTATTAGCAAGCAACATCCAAGGGGGAATTTGTTGGAGCATATATTGTCATATATAGTGTGTCTATTACTTGACGAATAGTCTAGGCTTGATGTAATACACCTGATATGTTGTAAACACATGAAACTGAGTCATTCGCAGGAGCATATGCGAATGTGACTAAGTCGTACGACTGAGCCATGCTAATGGACTAGTCGTGCGACTGAGAGATGCTATTGGGCCATTCGTAAGACTGAACCATAAGTATGGTCTAGTCGTACGATTGAACCATACGCATGGTACAATCGTACGAATGGGCCCAGTCACATATGATATGTGCTGAGGCCTATAAATACCAGTTTCATTGCGTAGAAAGGGTAAGGAGTGTGCCCGGGGCCTAGGTGCTGCTGGATGAGAGGGGAGATCTTGCTCGATCTCCCCTTGCCAAGAGTCATGATTCTTCTATTTAACGAACTTGTAATCATTAGGTTTTATAAATGAAACCATTCAATTATTGTTCGTTCTCTTGTTTGTCTCTTGGTTTTCTTATTCCTTCCGTCAAGAACATGCTCGGATGTCAACCGATCCAGCGACCTCACACATATTCGTAACCAGTCAAACTATATACAAGACATACTTACAACATTCAATATGACTGAATGTAAAGTTGCAAAGACACCTATAGCCATAAACCACTCCCTTGGACCTGACCTTGACGGGGAGTGTGTGGATGAATATCTCTACAGGGCTATGATTGGGTCTCTTATGTACCTTATAGCCAGCAGGCTTGATATCATGTTTGCCACATGCATTTGTGTAAGATATCAAGCCAACCCTAAGATATCACACCTAGTTATTGTCAAAAGGATTCTTAGATATCTCAAAAGTGCTCCAAAACAAGGCCTTTTATATCAAAAGAATTCTTATTTCAATCTGTATGCTTATACAGATAGTGACTATAGTGGTTGCAACATAAGTGCAAAGTCTACATCTGGGGGATATCAATTCCTTGGTGGAAGGATAGTTTCATGGCAATACAAGAAACAATCCTGTGTGTCTGCATAAACTATTGTAGCTGAATACATTGTTGTTGCAAGCTACTATGCTCAAATGCTTTGGATTCTGAATCAGATGTTGGGCTATGGATTCAACTTCAAAAGAGACTCCCATTCATATAGACAACAAAAGTGTTATCTCTATTATAGAGAATCCTATGCAGCACTTAAAGAGAAAAAAACATCAACATCAGGTATAATTTGATTAGAGATAATTTTGAAAAGGGATTGACCAAACTAGTCAAAGTTAACACAAATAAACAATATACTGATCTGTTTACAAAATCCTATGATAAACAGAGGTTTAAATACCTTGTATCAGCTATTGGGATGATTAACTTTGGTTAGATTTTTATTAAACTAAACTTAATATTATTTTTAAAATACGTGTGTCCTAAATTGTATATATTATCACCTACATAAGCCCAGTTTACTTTGGAAGAAAACATGTCAAATGATATTTCTTAGATTTTTGGAAATTTTAGACATATTTTCTTTCGAAATACATTAAATTGTCTTCGGAAGAACATTATGTCTTTAAAAATCAATAACTACTAATAAGAAATTTACCTTCTGAAGAAATTCTGATATACCTTCTGACGCAAAAATGCGCTTCTAAGTACATATATGTTTTTGAAGGACAATTTTCCTCCGAAAGCAATCAAGCCTCAGAAGAGTTATTCTCTTATAAATAAAACTTCTTAGTTTTAATCTCTTCTGAAACCAAATATGTCTCTCAAGTAAAAATACTCTAAGTATTTTTCTTCCGAATCAAAATTTTCACAAAGCTCAGGAATATCTTCCGAAGCCAAATTGGCTTCAAAAGCTTTTATAAAACTTCCGAAGACAAATGACCTTCGGAAGATTTTCGACTTCTATGAAAACTATTTTTTTGGGCGCTTTTTCAGAGGTGAGACCGACATCCAGATTTCAAAGTATATCCTTTTAAAATAACATTGTTGTAAGGATTCCTATAAGTCTGATGCAGCCAAAACATCCAAAGTCTCTCTGCATGCATGCACTGAAGAACATAAGTAGAAATGCTTCGGAAGTTTTGCACCTTGCACTAGAAATATTCTAAGTGTAAAATCTTCCGAAGCCAAGACCAACATCTTCCGAAGCCAAAAGTGAAGTCTTCCGAAGCTTCAAAGACAAAGTCTTCCGAAGCCAAAGAGTGAAGACAGATTTCTTCCGAAGACTTTTAAAGACATGCTTTTATCTGATGTACTTTACCATAAAGCTGGACCACCTTTCGCTGCAACTCTGTATAGTCACCAACTTACATGAGTTGGTGAAAAGGTCCATGCTTTTGGTAACTGTGAAGTCACTGGATCGGTAAACATCCGAGCATGTTCTTGACGTAAGGATAAACAACAGCAAAAACCAAGAGACAATCAATAACACGAACTATAATGTAATGGTTTCATTGATAAAACCTAATGATTACAAGCTCGTTACAACATAAGAATCAAGACTCTTGGCAAGTTGAGATCGAGCATGATCTCCCCTCTCATCCGGCAGCCCTAGGCTCCGGGTAGACTCCCTCTCAAAATCCTTGACTCTCTACACATTGAAACTGGTATATATAGGCCTCGGCCCATATTGGATGCGACTGGGCCCATTCATGTGATTGGACCATGCGTATGGTCCAATCGTACGACTGGACCATGCGTATGGTTCAATCGTACGATTGGACCATACTTATGGTTCAATCTTACGAATGACCCAATCGCATCTCTCAGTCGCACGACTGGCCATTAGTAAGGCTCAGTTGCACGACTGAGTCTCATTCGCATATGCTGCTGCGAATGACCCAGTTTCATGTGTTTACAACATATCAAGTGTATTACATTAAGCCTAGACTATTCGACAAGCGACAGACACACTATATATGACTATATATGCTCCAACAAATTCCCCCTCGGACGTTGCTTGCGAATAGTAGATAACACCTCTTACAATCTTCAGTCAATCTTTGCTCTGGTTGTCAATAGAATCAAACGAAAACCATATTAGCCAACGTTGCCGCTCCGTTAGATTGCTACAGTATCCCTGAAGATGAATTTAGGCACAATAGCTTTCGTTTACTTTGCAGAACACCATCACAGCATCAAGATTCCCCATATGACTGATTTTTCCAAATAATGACATGAACAGTTTTCCATTGCTTCAATCTTCACACAGGCTAACCTGATTAACATTAACACCTGCAGAAATTCCCCCTCACATTCAGCATATCCCAATATATAAACATTGTGCTCTCTTGGCGTCTTCATACGGTGTATTGGGCAAAAGGTTGAAGGTTCCAATCCACAGCTGACAATATCAAACAAATCAGCATGCATGTAGATTCATCATCAGAAACCTACTCACATCATCACTTTTGATTGCGTCTTCAATTTCTCTATACATGGATTCCCTCTAAGAATGAGAATCCTCTCTGTGCGGATAAATATAACTTGATTGGCCCATAAATAGTCAGATGCTCCTGACTACCCCACAAAATCAGCACCGACTGCTGACATCTTCTCTTCTCTCTTTCGTGTTCCAACTTCATTCACCTATTCTGAAAGTCAGACGGATAATGGGGTATACATCGAACTTATTTGACAAGAGAACCTCAGGGTGAATATGCTTTGCTCATCCTCAAATCTATGCAAGAGGCAGTTCTAGACTCTTTTTTTTATAGTCTGGAAAAAATGCGGATGAGTCAATGCGGATGGTCCATTCGTGTGATTGAACATACGACTGGTCCAGTCGCACAACTGAACATACAACTGGTCCAGTCGTACGAATGGTTCAGTCGTACGAATGCTCCATTCGCATGGCCCAGTCGCATGAACGGGTCTGCACGCAGATTTTCAGATCTGCAGCCGCCAGGGCTGCCCAAAACCCTAATCTGACGAATTTTACATTAACCGAGACAAAATAGACATCATCAAATTTGAAGGGGTGATGGGAACGTGGTTTCGAGTGCAATTTTAACATAGAGATACCACACGTAACACTATCTGAGCAAAACACGAAGAACACGAAGTGGGTTTAACGTCAAGATCTGAAATTGGATCCAGAAATCAAGAGCTCGGTTTGCTAGAATGATTGTTAGATCATTCCAGCAGTAACCGGCTCTGATACCACTTGTTAGGATCTGGTATTTGAACGAAACACCAACTGATTAACGTGTAAACCAAACCAAATAGTGCGGAATCCTATTTAATTGGCGATCGAATCAGTGAGAACGCACGTAGAATCAATAAAGTATTGAATCTAACGTTAAGAATCGATTAGGAATCGATCTACAGCGTTCTATGAACTTGGAGTATGAACTTGGAGGCTTCTGGACGGCTAGGGTACGTCTGGAGTCGAAATAGTACATTCATATCATGATCTAGGTACATATGTATCAACAAACTCCCCCTTGGACCTAGATCTATCTAATGTCTTGTTTTCTGCATCACCTCCTCATACTTCTTGTACTTTTCCTATCTTGTGACTCCTGCGTGAATCTCAAACGCAAAGCAGAGTCTTATGACGTTCTGGAATTGAAGGGCTTGTACTATATCTTGTAGGATTCTATGTGCCCAAGACACTTAGAATATTGATGTGGTTAGTACGTTATGATCCAAGTTGGGTTATACCCAATAACAAGCTTAGCAAACACCAATTAATATTTAATTGATGATATGATCATGCAATTAAATATTTACACCAATTTAGAAAAAGGGTTTTCTAAATAAGTTGCATATGAGAGGGAACAACTTATTAGGATATTTTGTTCACTAATATTATTTCATGTGTTATTTAAATTGGTTAGATGACACCAAATAATAATGAGAGATTATAACTTATAAGTTAAATGATTAATTGTATAAGTTATATAACTTGTACATACAATTAAATGGTTAATTGTATGTCTAGTTACAAGACCATTTAATATGTGTGAATGTGTTCAAATTAAAAAAAAAAAGGGGAACCCTTTTGGTTTCAAATTTTCAGCCAGCCCCCCTTGTTTTGTGATTGGACCTTTTTCTTTGAACACTACACACATTATTAACTCTTGTTCCCTTTGATCTCCAACCAACCTCTTCACATGTAATAGACAAAACTCCTCCTCACTCTTGCTCTCTATATTCTCGGCCAGGCAGCAGCATTGCAAGGTTTTGGAGTGGGTTTTTGGTGTCATCTCCCTAGCAAGAAGTGGTGTTTGCAAGGAGGCTTGGGGTATACAAGCTTGAGGGCTCTTTTCTTGGAGTCTTGGCCGATTTTTGAGCATCAAACTTCCCCTTTTCTGTCGGTTTTAAGCTGCTGAAAGAGGTAGTAATCACAGCTCATTGTAGCTGTGATTTTATATAGTTTTACATATGTTCATAGCTTGTTCATTCACATATTAATGATCCTTTTGATTTGGGTTTGTTTCTCCATCTTAAAACATCATTAAGAACACAAAATTTTTCAGATTATAAACATGTTATAATGCTTTTCTTCCGCTGTGTTTTTCAGAAAGTTTAAAAGGTTAAACTTGTTTTCTTCTGTTCTAACAAACCCATCAATGGCATCAAGAGCCGGTTATGTGGATAACTTGCTTGTTCTTAGTCTTTAAAATCGGTTTTAAAGATGTATTATCAACTTATTATAGGATGATTTTGGGGTGCTATATTTTGTATGAATGATTCCCCAAACTTTCAAGGTCATATCACACATGCTAGTGATTAGACCTTGAAAGATATATATTATGAAATGTTGATTGTTTGGACAATGTTTAAAACCCAAAATTTCAGTTTATGTTGGCTGAAAATTGGTGGTTTTAAGTGGGGTTTCATTATATGTTTGGATGATATGATCAATGGATGTTAGTGTGCATAACCTAGCCTTTGGCCTTTTGATTTGGATGATTGGAATGGTTGGTTTTATTCATTTAATTGGGTTGTAATATTTATGTTTATTATTTGGGTTGTAATTATTTATTCATTTGGTTATGTAATAAATAGAATAGGTGCATTTCTTTTATTAGAAAAATGTATTAGGATACATTTTGTAAAAGGAAGATGCACAAGATCAAGACCCAAAGATGGACATCAAAGACATGTACACTTGAAGCATTTGGATGTGGAATCAAGTGGGAGTTCATGGACACATATGATGTGTCATTGTTAACCCTTAGGAAAGACCTTATGACAACACTTGTGATGGCAAACAAGTGTAGTCAACTTAGTGACTATGGTTATGCACATGTGGTTGTATGAAATATGCTTGTTTGATTATTCATTTTATGTTGATTGTTTGATATATGGATATGCTTAACAATCTAAATAAATTATCATAACAAGCTGAATTTTTTGGTTCCTAATCATTAAGTGACTAATAAAAGGTTATTAAAAGGATTAATGATTTCAAAATAAAAGAAGTTTTATTAAAAGAGAACCATAGGGTATCTTGTATTTGAAAGCATGCAAATACAAGTACATAGAGTTTTCTAAAACAAGAATTATGAAATCTCTAAACTTTTGACAAACAAGTTTAACACCGTCCTTTTGTACAACACTTGAGTCATTTGGAAACTCTAAATGGGATAAAGGTCACCTAACCATTTAGAGGGAACTTGTGATTTAAGGTGGGGATACCACATTGGTGGGATAAAGGTCACCTAACCACTTATGTGGGTAAACTCATACGTGTGTGCAAGTAGGATAACTTGATTTGTAAACCATGTTAAATGGATCACCTAAATATGGTTTCCAAATGGTGTTGATGGGATTAACATGCCGACTTTACATATGATATTTAAAGTCGATCCCATACCTCTAGAAGTTGCAAATGGTTGCAACCGTCAATCGTTGACCACCTTATTAATTTAAATCGTGGGATAAAGGTCACCTAACCACAATTTAAATGTAATGTTGGGTTCTAGATTTTAATATTAAAATGACCTTAAAAGGCATTAATTATTAAAAATAGCAATATCGAAAATACTAAATAGACATTTGTTAAATTTTGTAGATGGCCACCAACAATGAAAATCACGATAACTCATCCGCGTCAAACCAATCATTACGTGCGATCCTCCAAAAGGAACGTCTAAATCATAACAACTTTATTGATTGGTATCGAAACTTGAGAATCGTTCTCAAGCAAGAGAAACGATCATATGTTTTAGACGACCCTATCCCCGATCAACCGACTGAGGATGATGAGGAGGCCTTCAACGATTGGTTGAAGTACACTGAGGACTCTGTCCAAGTGTCTTGTCTCATGCTAGCGAGCATGACTCCGGATCTCCAAAAGGAGTATGAACATCACGTAGCTTATGACATGATAACCCAGCTGAAGGAAACGTTCCAACAGCAGGCAAGGGTTGAGCGCTTCGAAACGGTTCGAGCACTCCATGCATGTCGTATGGACGACAACCAATCTGTTTCATCTTATGTACTTAAGATGAAAAGTCATATTGACCGCCTCGAGAGGCTTAATTGTCCCGTCTCGAAGGAATTGGCCACAGATTTGATCCTTAATGGCCTTACCAAGAAGTTCGACACATTTGTGTTGAACTACAACATGAATGCTTGGGACAAGAGCATTGGTGAGCTTCACTCAATGCTCAAAACGACCGAGGCGGCCATGGGTAAAAGGGTTTTACCCGTTCTCACCATCAATGAAGGTGGGAACAAGAAAAGGCCTTATCCCACACCCAAGGCAAAGGTTGCCAAGGGTAAGGGACCTGTTTTGGGAAAGGGAAAAGGGGTGGTAAGGGTACCACCCAAACCACAAGAGAAGAAGCAAAAGGTTGCTACTAATGACCCATGCTTCAAGTGTGGGGAGATTGGACATTGGGCAAGGAATTGTCCCGTCCATCTCCAAGAGTTGAAAGCCAAGAGGGATGCCGGGCAGACCTCAGGTACAATATACATGATTCATATTGATCTTAATGTTACATCTCTAACACATGGGTATTGGATACCGGATGTGGAACTCATATTTGCAATTTGTTGCAGGGGTTCACAAGAAGTAAGGACTTCAATCAAGGGGATGTTAGTCTCTTCATGGGCAATGGAACCAAAGTCCAAGTTGAAGCTCGTGGGGACTACATCCTAAAACTTCCAAGTGGCTTGGATGTTATTTTGAAGAATATTTTGTATGCTCCTAGTTTGACTAGGAACATTATTTCTGTATCCCAATTAAGACATTATGATTATGTATTATCTTTTGTTGAAAATGATATTCATGTTTCTTTAAATGATATGTTCTATTTTAAAGCAATTCCCATTAATGGTATTTATGAATTGGTTCATGAAAACGCTTTAAATAGTTCATTGTACCAAACTAACACCAAGAAACTCAAGTTGGACTTGAATGATACCTATATTTGGCATTGTCGTCTTGGTCATATAAACAAGAAAAGAATAAACACTACAAAAGAATGGTCTTTTAAAAACAAGTGAATGTGATTCATTTGATGTGTGTGAATCTTGTTTACAAGGTAAAATGACAAAGGCACCCTTTAGTGGGACTAACGAAAGGGCAAAAGATTTATTAGGAATCATACATTCGGATGCATGTGGTCCTTTTAAGCCAATGACTAGGAATGGTGAAAGATACTTCATTACCTTTACCGACGATTGTAGTCGCTATGGGTATGTGTACTTATTAAGGCACAAAGATGAAGCTTTTGAAATGTTCAAAATCTTCAAGAATGAAGTAGAAAATCAACTCAACAAGTCGATTAAAGTTCTCCGTACCGATAGAGGAGGTGAATACCTAAGTGATGCTTTTCAAGATCATCTTAGGAGTTGTGGGATTGTCTCACAACTCACTCCACCTGGAACACCACAACACAATGGTGTGTTTGAGAGGAGGAATCGAACCTTATTGGATATGGTCCGATCTATGATGGCTAGAAGCACATTACCTCTATCATTTTGGGGTTTCGCTTTGCTCTCCGCGGCTCGTATTTTAAATATGGCCCCAACCAAAAAGGTGGAAAGGACACCTTTTGAGATATGGCATGGAAGAGTTCCATCCAGCAGTTGTTGATGATGAGACAGGGGTCTCAGGTTCTGTCACTGGGCCTTCAGTCAAGGTTTCCCCTATGAAACTAATCTTAGGGTCCACCTCAACATCCAGTTGACCGATGACATTGCCTGATTGCCTAAGTCTCCTTCTTAGAGAGAACTCTGCAAGGATCATGTCTTGGATTCTTTGAGCCAGCCTGTCAGCTTGTCTTGAATTGCTTGGATTGACAAGTGGCAAGTTGACTAAATCCAGTCTTTCATAAAAGCTCAGGCTTTGAAATTGAAAAACTTCTTGTTGGCCTTGAACTCTTTGAAGTATGAGGGCTCTCCTGTCATCATCATACCTCCACCTTATGATGTGATTGCCAGTTCCTAGTGGTGGAGATGAGACAGCCCTTGGTATACCTTCCTCAAAGAGACTCCTGATGAGAGAGTCTATAGAGTTCACATTAATGTGAACTTGAGGAAGTTGCTGAGAATGCACAACAGCAAGTGAGGATGGTGAGTCCTCTATGTCCATTCTCTCTGAAGAACTCCCAGGTTCTGTGGTTGTAATAACTTTCTCCCCCTTTTTGGTAGCATCACCCACTTGCATAGGTGAGCTGGAGGATAAGTCAATCACTTCCACAGGTTCTTGTGTTCCTGGTTGAGCTCTCCTTAAAGGTCTCCCAGCTAGTTTTTCCTGCAGATATGAAATCTGGAGTTGCTGATCATTGACCCTGTTTTGCAGGGTAGTCACCTGAGATTCCAAGTGACTAACCTTAGGGACTAAGTAGGTGCATGTTTTTGACAGTTTTTGCACCTTTAGTCCCAAATTCCCCTCATCTTCATCAGAAGATTCATTGGGGGATGAGATGATTAGACCAAAGTCCTCTCTCTCACCACCAGCTTGAGTTTCTTGGCTGCTGGTTTTCCTCTGCTCACTGGCAGCCTCAGTTGAGATGCCAATGGGCTGAGTTGCCATGGTTGAGGTCTTAATGATGTAATCACTTTCAAAAGTGAGAGCCTCTTCCATATGGACATCCTGAACAGGTTCAGAAGTGTCCACCTCAGTAATAGGTGACTGATGGGGGATAGACTGAGGAGAGTCAGAGGTACTAATCTCTCTTTGAGTAGGGGAGGAGAAGAGAGACTCATGGTACTCACTGAATCCTAAGTCTTCATCAGTGTAAAAGGATAGGTTGGGAATTGGTTGGTTGAGATCCAAAGGCTGGGGATGGTAGCTGTCCCCTGAAGGTTGTCCACTTGAGTGTTGAGACTCAGAGTGAAGGCTTAAGGTTGTTGGGCTATTGAGCTCATCAGGGTGAGCTTGAGGAACCTCAGCCCTGATAGGTGAAGTAATGGGAGTGGTTTGCTCCTCAGGAGAAGTGGGAGCTCTAGTGTCCACTTCTTCCTGTAAGGTTGAGTATTTGGGGGCCTGCACAGACTCAATAGCCTGAGCAGGGGTTCGTTTGGATTTTCTTTGGTAGGTGAGGGTAATATCTGGTCTTTTTAATGGTAAGGACAAAAGAGGTGTGGGTTCAACACTAGCTTGTGTTGCTAGGTTGTCACCTTGAGCAATGAGCTCTAACATTTTTGGGACTAGGGCTGTTTCTACCCCAGAGAAGCCTACAGTTGGCTTCTTCATTATTTTAAAGATGCCGGGCTTCATCTGTCCCAATTTAAGAATATTACCTGTTTCCCTCAACTGTGAGCCCAGTTCACAGTTGAGAATGTGTTGAACATATCTAGGAAACATGTAATACTCTAAGGAGTCTAAGTTTGCAAGTAAATTAGTATAAACAAATTGTGAATACCTGAACTTGACCCCCTGAACCATTCCATGAACTATAAAGGAGAGATCCTCAGGAATCTGGTCCCATCCACCATGCTTGTTTGACAAGCTGTGGATAACCACATGGAGCAGGAATTTCCATTGGGATGAGACCTTCCTTTCCTAAAGGTCTTTACAGAGAAATCTCCCTCATAGCCCATCTGCTCAAAAGAATGATTAACAGCTTCTTTTGGGAAGGACACCTCACCTTCTTCATCATCCAGCTGTAGATGTTGGTTAATGATGGCCGGAGTGATGAAGACTGTCCTCCCTTGCACTGTGGCAGACAGTGCCTTCTCCCCATCCATAATGACCTCTTGGCAGGTCTTCCAGAATTCAAGCAAGTGATCCTCATATAGAGTAGGATCAATGGTCAGGGAGGTGAAATAATTTGACAGAGTCAAGAATTGGCAAATCTCTGAGAAACTTGCATCTTTCTCAGAGCTTAACAGAGCAACTTGATTATGTTGCCTGTGTAGTTGCATGGAGAAATCAGGGTTGTTTCTGCGGTTAAGGTTGGCCATTTCAGAAGCTTAAGGGTGAAGAAAGGTAGAAAGCAAAGGCGGTTTAGAGAATTAGGTTAGAGAAACAGTAGAATTGAGGAAGATAGTGGGAAAGAGGGGGAACCGTTGGGTATTTATATGAAAAGGGATTTGAACCAAAGTTAATGAAAGAGGATAAACTTTGAAATCCGAAAGTCGGTCCCACCTCTGAAAAGGTAGTTTACTTTTGCTCAAAAAGTAGTTTTCTTGGAATTCGAAAAGCTTCCGAAGTTTATTTGTCTTCGGAAGTTTTGATTTAAAAAGCTTCCGAAGCTAAAATGGCTTCGGAAGATTTTCCTGAGAGTCTTGATAATTTATGCTTCGGAAGAGAAATAAACCCTTGAATGCTTTGTATGAAAATAAACAAAGCTTCCGAAGGTTAATTTTGCTTCGGAAGGAAAAGGTTCTTGAAAATAAATAAGTGTCTGAGATAAGAATTTTAAGCTTCGGAAGATGAATTTGACTTCTTCCGAAGGTAAAATCTCTTAGACAGTTATTTATTTTGAAGACATGTTTTTCTTCCGAAGATAAAATTTTATCTTCCGAAGTATCAAAAATTTTCAAGAATCTAAGGAAAGTCTTCAAAAAGAATTTTACATCCAAAGAAAACATGAGCTTATGAAAGTGATGAACTAGACAACTTAGGACACACATATTTTAAGAAGAAATAATTAGAATTAGTTTTAATAAAAAGTCTACTCAAAGTTAATCATCCCAATAGCTGATATCAGATACTTAAATCTCTGTTCATCAAAAGCTTTTGTGAACAGATCAGCATATTGTTCATCTGTATGAACTTTGACTAGTTTAATTAATCCTTTTTCATAGTTATCCTTATTAAATGATACCTGATGTTGATGTGTTTGGTCCTTGAGTGCTGCACAGGGTTCTCAGTGATAGAGATAGCACTATTGTTGTCTATGTGGATAGGAGTCTCTTTGAAGTTAAATCCATAGTCCAGCATCTGATTTTGAATCCAAAGCACTTGAGCACAGCAGCTTGCAGCAGCAATGTATTCAGCCTCAGCAGTTGATGCAGACACACAGGATTGTTTCTTGCATTGCCATGAGACCACCCTTCCACCAAGGAATTGACATCCCCCAGATGTAGACTTTGCAGTCATATTGCAACCACCATAATCACTATCTGTATAGGCATACAGATTGAAATTTGGATTCTTTGGATACCATAGACCAAGTGTTGAAGCACCTTTGAGGTATCTTAAAATCCTTTTCACAGTGATTAAGTGAGACATCTTAGGGTTGGCTTGATATCTTGCACAAATACATGTAGCAAACATGATATCAGGCCTGCTAGCTGTAAGATACATAAGAGACCCAATCATAGCCCTGTATAAGTGCTCATCTACACACTCCCCCTCAAGATCTGGACCAAGGGAGTGGTTTCTGGCTATGGGTGTCTTAGCAATCTTACAATCAGTCATATTGAACCTCTTGAGTATGTCTTGAACATACTTTGACTGACTTATGAAGATGCCATCTTCAACCTGCTTCACTTGAATTCCCAGAAAGAAGTTGAGTTCTCCCATTGAACTCATCTCAAATCTGTCTTTCATCAGCTTCTCAAAGTCTTTGCAGAGCTTTGGATTAGTTGAACCAAAGATGATGTCATCAACATATACTTGAACCAGCAATAAGTCATTTCCCTGTCCTTTGATGAAGAGAGTTCCATCTATAGTACCTCTTCTGTATCCATGCTTACAGAGATACTCAGATAGTGTCTCATACCACTTCCTGGGTGCCTGATGCAGCCCATAAAGAGCTTTGTCAAGCTTGCAGACATAATCAGGATGATCAGGGTCTACAAAACCAGGTGGCTGTTTGACATAAACCTCCTCATCAATCACTCCATATAAGAAAGCACACTTTACATCAAGTTGGTAGACCTTGAAGTTCTTGGATGCAGCAAATGCCAGGAATATCCTAACAGCTTCTAGTCTTGCTACAGGAGCAAAGACATCAGTGTAGTCAATCCCTTCTTCTTGTGTGTATCCTTGAACAACTAGTCTTGCCTTGTTCTTGATGATGATTCCCCTATCATCCTTCTTGTTTCTAAAAACCCATTTGGTTCCAATGGTAGTCTTCCCATGAGGAAGAGGACAAAGGTTCCAAACTTTCTGCCTTTTGAATTGAAGCAGCTCTTGTTGCATAGCTTCAACCCAACTTCCATCCTTTAGAGCTTCATCAACTTTCTTGGGCTCTATCTGAGATAAGAAACAAGAGTGAAGACAAACATTTGCTTCATGGGTTTGTCCTCTTGTTCTTACCCCTGTGACAACATCTCCAATGATGTTTGTGGTGGGGTGAGACTTGTGGATCCTTAGCTGAGGGATCACAGCAAGTTGTTGAGAAAGATCTAAATTTGAGAAATTTAAATCTGGTCTGGAAGATTCACCCTCCACATTATCACACTTATCAAGATTAACTTGATCCAATGAGTGTGAGACATCATTGATGTTGTCATCTATGGTATGGTTATTAGCATCAAGAAATTCCTGATCACTATCACCATCACCATTGTTGTCTTCTACAAGTGAGGTGTCTTTATCTGGTTGAGAGGCCTCTGAGCTGGAATTTGAAGGCATGCCAGATGTATCAGCTGAATTTGTCATTGTTGTGCTGATAGAAACCTCATTTGCTGAAGTAGTTCCAACTGGAGCTGAAGATGTATGAGTTGAAGGTCTTCCTAGCTCAAATCTTGGATCAGGATCACCTGTATTTAGATTTTCTGCAGATCCTGAAACATGCTCACAAGATTTGTTAAAACAGTTGGTAACTAAATCAAGATCAAACAGCCAATCCGGACCAGAACCAGCCACACAAGGAGTGTGCTCATTGAAAGTCACATTGGCTGACTCCTCAACAATTCTAGTTCTGAGATTGTATACTCTATAAGCTTTAGCTTGAGAAGAGTATCCAATGAAATGTCCATCATCTGATTTCTCAGCAAACTTGGCAATTTGATCTTTGGTATTCAAGATGGTGCAGGGACATCCAAATGACCTGAGAAAACCAATGAAAGGTTTCCTCTTGTGCCAAAGTTCATAAGGAGTCTTACCATGTGTCTTAACTACTAAAACTCTGTTTTGCACATAGCAAGCAGTATTGACTGCCTCTGCCCAGAAGGTGATAGGCAGTTTAGAGTCAGACAACATAGTTCTTGCAGCTTCAATAAGTGTCCTGTTTCTCCTCTCAGCAACTCCATTTTGCTGAGGAGTCCTGGGAGCACTATATTGTCTTGTAATACCTTTTCATCACAAAATGCATCAAGGATTTGGTTCTTGAATTCAGTTCCTGATCACATCTTATGGTTTTGACCTTGTGATCACATTGATTCTCAACTTTTAAGATGAAATTCTTCAGAATCTCAGGGGTTTCATCCTTAGTTCTAAGGAAGAAGACCCAAGTGAATCTTGTAAAATCATCTGTGATCACCAGACAGTAAGAGGTCCTTCCTAAACTCATTACACTGGTGGGGCCAAAGAGATCCATATGTAACAAGTGTAGGGGAGTAGTGATGGAGTTCTTTTCCTTAGGCTTGTGAGATACCTTGTGTTGCTTCCCTTTCAGGCATGCAACACAATGATCATCACTAGTAAACTCTTTCTTTGGCATTCCAGTTACCAGATCATGTTTAATTAATTTATTCATGTTCTTAAAGTTTACATGGCACATTCTTTTATGCCATAGGAAAGACTCATCACTATTTGCTTTAGATAGAAAGCATGAAACTTCTCCTGAGGGAGATGTTTCTTGCAAATCCATCTTGTACATGTTCCCTTTCCTGGGGGCTCTGAGCAGGATATGCTCATGAGGAATGACCACACCAGGTTTGAGAACAATGCACTCATGCTCAGTAAAGAGCATGTTATGACTCTGATCACAAAATTGGGATACACTCAGAAGATTGTACCCAAGCTCCTTAACAAAGTTTACCTTCTCAATGCTGAGCTTACCATTTGTGACCTTGCCCCTTCCAGAAATGTAACCACCTTCATCTCCTCCAAAAGCAACTGGTCCTCCATCAATTCTCTCAAAATTATGGAGTAGAGACCTATTGCCTGTCATGTGCCTGGAACAGCCACTGTCAATTATCCAGACATTCCTGTTGGTCTTGAGCTGTTCCTGCACAGAGAAAATGATTAGTTACATTTGGAAACCCAAGCCTTACTTGTCTTGGGCTCATTAATAGTAATAGAAGGTAATGCAACAGTAATAGATCCTATGGTTGTACTATGGGGATCTTCAGCTGTTGTTGATGGAGAAACCTCAGTCATTTGGTCTTTCTTAGACTTCCACACCACCTTTGGAGTCTTGGACTTGACCTTCAAAACCTTAGAAGCTTTTGGAACTTCACAAGTTTTGATGACTGATCCTTCGGAAGAATCTACAGTCACTGCAGCAGACTTTAGTGCTTCGGAAGAACTCCTTTCTTCCGAGACCAACTTTGCTTCCGAAGGTAATTTTCCACTTACCTTCTTCTTTGATTTGGAGCTTCCGAAGGAAACAGACTTTCCTTCCGAAGCTTGAGACTTCTTGAGACTCTTTGAAGTCTTTGTTTTAGTCATGTGGACAGTACTTTTAGGATTGTATGGGCAATCCTTAGCAATGTGAGAAGTACTTTCACACATAACACACAACATTTTCTTCTTCAAAGAAGTCTCCCTTTGAGAGCAAGACTGGCTTTGGTCACATCCCTTCTCCACCTTCATCTTGGTAGATGCTGAGACAGTTCCTTTGGGCTGTGAACTGTTCTTGGAGTTTGATGGTCCAGGCTGTGCAGCAGTGGTACACAGCAGCTCAGTCTTCTTCTTGGCACTGAGATGATTTGAACAAGAACCATGACTCTTAGCTGAGGAGTCTTGGTTGATGTCTTCAGTCCTTACTACTTTGAAACCTGCAGAGATAAAAACTTGTTTCTGCTTAGCATCAAAAGTAGCCTTGATTTCTTGAGCCTTCTTTGCCTTCCTTTTGCTCTTTCTGATCAAGTTCTTTCTTTTGGACTTGGTCATCACAGTTGATTTCTTCTCCTCAGAAGGATAGTGGCCCTTGGAAGAATCCTCTTCTTCACTCTTCTCAGAGGAATTCTTCACTATCACTTCTTCATCATCCTCACTTACAGGATCTATGAGAGGAAGCTCATCTTCACAAGTTCCACACCTAGGAGATCTTACAGACAAGATTGTGTGTGGAGGAGCTATCTCATTTGATCCCAGTCCCTGTCTATTTTGATAACAAACCTTGTTGTGCAGGGATGAGGATATCATGTTCTTGAAGGTCTCTTCTTCAAGAACACTCTTCTCTGCCTTGGCTTTGCTGATCACAAGCTCAGCCTGGCACTCAGTTAACTTAGTGATGAGATCTTGGATCTGAGTTCTGAAATCTGTATGTTCATGTTTTAGTACTGAAATGGTTTTCTCCAAGTCCTCTATCTTTAACTTGTAATCATTTTCAGACTTTCTAAAATCAGATTTTAATATGTTTAATGACTCAAGATCAGATCTCATCTCTAGGTTATAGGACCTGTATCTATTTACTTTAGCAATGCATTCAGGGGAGCAAAGATGTTCCAATACCTTGGCTTCATCATGGTCAGCCATCAGTGCTTGGTTTGGAGAAGCATCCTCCACCTGAAAACTCCAGTCAAAGCCTCCTTCTTCAACAGCAACAGCAGCATGTTGCTTTGTCTTCTCAGCCTGAGGAGCTTTGTCAGTAAAGTTTGGTCTGGGTTGTGTTTGGCCCCCATTTGCTTTAGGTGCCTTACACTCCCTGGCAAAGTGACCCATAAGGTTACAGTTGTAACACTTAACTTTGCTTTTATCCAGCCCAAACTTACTACTGGTAGCATTGCTTGGAAATCTTCTTCCTGTCCTCTTGTAGAACTTCTTGGCTCTGTGAGTGAGGAGAGCCATCTGCTGAACTATCTCCATGTATTCCAGGTCATCTGGATGGATACAGTCCAGGTCTTCAAGAGTGAAGAGATAATTCCCACAGCTTTCATCTGCAGACACAAAGGCTTGAGAAGAACTTGTCTCTTGGAATGGGCTTCCTTGAGTAAAGTTCTCCCTTGGTGTCTCCGGGAAGGTGATGAAAGGACCCTTTTGTGAGTTGTCAGGGTAGCATAAGAGATGATGCTGAGGTTCTATGCTGTCCCTTTCAACCACATGAAGGGCTGAACCCATTTGATTGTTGGAGTTGCCAGATGAACCTTGCATGTTCATCTCCATCTGGTATCCACTGAGAATCCCATACAACTCTGTAAGAGTAAGAGTCTTAAGGTTCTCAGTCCTCTTGATCACCACACAATAGTGTGTCCATTGCCTAGGAAGTGAGGACATGAACTTCCTTACAATGTCCCTGTTCTCAAGAGGAACTCCTCCATCCACTAGGGTATCCACAATCTCAACATACCTGAAGTATTGTTGGGTCATGGTCTCACCTGCTTTGAAGGTGAAATTTTCAAACTGCTGCTTCAGAAGATCTTTCTTGTTCTCCTTGGCTTCAGAGGAGCCTTCATACATCAGCTTCAGTGCATCCCACAGCTGTTTGGCTGTCTTGCACTTCTTAAAACCTCTGTATACAGAGTTTGGGAGAGCAGTCTGAAGAGCAGTCATGGCCTTCCTGTCAATCTCTACTCTTTTTCTATCTTCATCTGAGTAGTTGGCCACATCTTTAGGAATCATACCAGCACCAGTAGCAGAGGGGGTGCTGGGTATGAAAGGTCCATTCTCAACAGATTCCCACATTCTTGAATCAAGAGACCTGATGAAGCCTTCCATCCTCATGCACCAGGTGTCAAAATCATCAAGAGTGATCAGTGGGGATTTGTTCATGGTTCCAGTCTCCATATCAGTCTTTGAGATGGAAGCCATTTGAAGAGTTTAGCTTTTGTGTGTGTGAGGGATCTTAAGATGGTTAGATCTTATATCAAGAGCCTGGAAAGCTCTGATACCAATTGCAGGACCGTTTAAGGGCTTAAGCACAATTACAACACAACAACACAATGAGGAGATTAACTAAGCTCTAATCAAACAGTGAACTGGGTAACCAAAGGTGATACAAAGAACACAAGTAAAGCAAGAGACAGAACAAGAGAGTATGGGTTTCAAGGAGGCAGTATATTGCTTTCTCAAGTTCTTTTACAAGTGTTACAAAGCATAAAGAAAAGATACAAGAACTTGAAATACTTATACTACAACCTACAGCCGGCTATACTTTGAAAGCCAGCTGGATACAATTGACTAGACACTAACAAAATCAATTGTAGGATCAAAAGGCATATCTGCCTTTTGACCTTGTGACTATGACATGCCATAGCTCACATCCTTATACAATACAAAAAGGATAAAGTACATAAAGTGGAAAGTTGAAGACTCAAGACCTCAATGTACAGTTACCAAAAGCAAGACCCTTTTCACCAACTCATGTAAGTTGGTGACTTTACAGAGATGCAGCGGAAAAAGTGCTTTATGGAACAGTACATCAGATAAAGCATGTGTACTAAAAGTCTTCGGAAGAAATCTGTCTTCATAGGTTGAAGCTTCGGAAGACTTTGTCTCTGAAGCTTCGGAAGACTTCATGTTTGGCTTCGGAAGATATTGGTCTTGGCTTCGGAAGATTTTACACTTAGAGTATTTTCTAATGCTTTGTGTAAAACTTCCGAAGCATTCTTCACTTCAGTACTTAGTGCATGTTGCTGAGACACTTAGGCTGTTTTGGGTTGCATCAGACTTCAGGAATCCTTACACTTTTGGTTTCAAATTTTCGGCCAGCCCCCCTTGTTTTGTGATTGGACCTTTTTCTTTGAACACTACACACATTATTAACTCTTGTTCCCTTTGATCTCCAACCAATCTCTTCACATGCAATAGACAAAACTCCTCCTCACTCTTGCTCTCTATATTCTCGGCCAGGCAGCAGCATTGCAAGGTTTTGGAGTGGGTTTTTGGTGTCATCTCCCTAGCAAGAAGTGGTGTTTGCAAGGAGGCTTGGGGTATACAAGCTTGAGGGCTCTTTTCTTGGAGTCTTGGCCCATTTTTGAGCATCAAACTTCCCCTTTTCTGTCGGTTTTAAGCTGCTGAAAGAGGTAGTAATCACAGCTCATTGTAGCTGTGATTTTATATAGTTTTACATATGTTCATAGCTTGTTCATTCACATATTAATGATCCTTTTGATTTGGGTTTGTTTCTCCATCTTAAAACATCATTAAGAACACAAAATTTTTCAAATTATAAACATGTTATAATGCTTTTCTTCCGCTGCGTTTTTCAAAAAGTTTAAAAGGTTAAACTTGTTTTCTTGTGTTCTAACAAACCCATCATATCTTGCGTGTCATAGAACAGTGGCCACTTGTATAGAGTGTAGACATCATTAGCTGAAAAGTTGGTGAGCCACATTGGGTCAAACACCCTTATGCTATCCATTTGTCCCTCTTTATTTAGAACTATGACCGCTTCCCCGGTTCTCCAATCATAGTACCACCACTTAAAGTGTGGAGTGAAGTCCTGAGGCATTTCCCTGAGAGGGATTCTTGACATCGTTCTTAGAGGACTCCACTTCAGCATAATCTTTGGCTTACCAGTGATGGGATCAACTTCTGATCGTCTGATATACATCGTAGGTTGTTGAGGTTTGAAGTTGACCCACCTGGTGTGGTACTCTTTCCTCAGGGCAGCCTCAAACCAGCCTGACATTTTCTTTGGGTCAGCATATAGAAGCTTCAGTTTTGCCAGCTGGTTGAGCTCAAAACCTGGTAGAGTCTTTAGATCATGTGGAAATCTAAAGTACTCTATGCCCTTCTCCCTCTTAATGGCATAAATGTTTAGATCCTCAAAATGTGCCCACACTATAATCCTGCCCGACACCTTATGATGTTTCTTCACTCTGTAGAGTTTGGTGTAGACATTCTGTTTAGGAGCAGCGCGTTGGGCTCGGATTTCCTCAAAACAAGCAGCCCATTCAGCCTTTCGGATATCAACATCGTCGTTTGATGCTTGGGCCTTTCCTTCTGTCTTCTCAGATTCCTGCTCCATCTGGTCTAATACCTCAAAGGTATCACTGACTAGGGATTCACCCAGATTGGGGACCACATTTCCCTCTTTGTCAGCATACTGAGGATAGTGCTCTGTTGTGACGTCTTCTATCTCTATCTCATCAATGTCATTTAGCTCTTCGTCACTAGTAGAGTCACATGTTGGAGCATCCTTAACGATCTCATCGGGATTTAGCTTGAACATCTCAGCTAGTTGCTCATTTGAAAGATCGTGAATTATTTCCCCTTCTTCAGGGGTATAACTCACAGATCTCCTGACGATCCCTTGCAGATCAAGAATCATAGTTAATTGAGTCTTGACCTGCTGAAGGGGAGCAACATCAAATTCATCCCTTTGATAGTTTGGATCTGTTTGATTTAAACATGTAACACATCAACCATTAGTTAATAATCAAGACAGAAATGCATTAATCTTAATATAAACATCAAATACATAAGTTTAAATACATGATTCAAATACAAAAGTTATCAAATACATAGACATCTAATCATTACTTTTGTCTTGAATCGCTGGATCATCACTTGGTGAGGCAGAGGAGGAAGCTCGTTGGTCTTGATTTCTCTTTGATCTCCTTTCTTGACCCTGAGCTGAGGCAGATGCAGCTGCATCTCCTTCTTCATCATCATCATCCTCATGCCTGTCCTCTGTCCTTTCTTCCTCAATCCCTTCATCATCATCACTCTCTTCATCATCGTCCTCATCCTCATCCTCATCATCATCATCACCATCTCCTTCCTTAATCTTCAGAGGCTCATCTTTAGATCCCTTAAGCTTGAGCATGATGGTCTTTTTAGCATCCTCCAACTCCTCAATCTTCTTAGCTGATGTGACTCTATGCTCTTGAAGTTGGGCAATCTCGTGGCTCTGAGCAGCCATTTGCTGGGCCTGCTCCTCGATCAGCTGAGCCTGCTGCGAGATCTGCTGGGACTGCGCAGCTGTGAGATCTGCTAGCTGACGGATCTGCGCAGTCTTCTCTTCATCAGCCGCTAACAGACGCATCACCATCCGGTTCAGCGCTGAAAGCTATTCCTCTACCCTAATGGGAGGTAGAGGTGATCCGTATAGATGTGAGGGATGTGATGATGGCCCGGCTTGGTGGCTAGTGGTGGTGGTGGTGGCAGTGGTAAAGATGGGGTTAGGTCTAGATGATAGTGGAGGTGATGTAGGTGTAAATGATATGGTGGTGGATGGCATATATGTAGTGGTGGGAGGTGTGGTGATAGGGGGTGTGGTAGTGGTAGTGGTAGCTGTGGTGGCTGTGGTGGTGGCTGTGGCTGTAGAGGTGGTAGCTGAGGTGGTGACTGTGGTGGTGGCTGTGGCTGTAGAGGTGGTAGCTGAGGTGGTGATGAATGTGATCCTGCGCTTCTTCTTCTTCATGTCGTGGGGCTGAGCCATCCTTTTCTTCCTCGATCCTGTAGAGGAGGATGCTCCCCCTAGAACACGGCTCGACGGCTCTGGAGCATAGTTAGGGTCCGCAGCAGTCTCTCCCGATTCCCGGGGGCGTTCACCAACCGCCCGGAGTCCATGTTCTGTGGGAACGACTTTGCTTCCCACAGTCCTAGTCAATGGCTCCTCATCTGACTCTTCTTCCTCCTCACCAGGTATAAAATCCTGGTGGAACCCAGCCGACTCTGCTATATCTCCTGTGGGGGCAGATACAGGAGGTATACTGTCTGTAGCTGTGCCCCTCGGTTGAGAGGACATGGAATCTCCAGCATCCCCGCTATCATCATCATCAGAGTCATGCTCTGGGAGAAATAGCCGCTCATCATCTGAGTCGCTATCATCGTGACGCTACTGGCGTCTACCCGGTGCCACATACCTCTCGTTGGCCAGATGGCCGATCAATCTCTTCACCTGGGGCTTTACCTGCTTACCCCGATACACTCTCATACGACCCATAGTCGTGTCATCCATGATCTCTAAGGCCACAGCATCGTGACTCTCCTTGAGAAGTGATGACAGCTTCTCATTGAAGATCAGCTGCAAGAATCTGGGGTACATACAAAAACCCTCCTTCCCCTTGGCCTCCAGATTCTCCACCAGATACGAGAAGATCATGCTCAAGAAGCTGAAGGGGTGGTTCAGCACCAGTGCCACATAAGCATTCTGAATCTGGTCTGACAGATCATCAAACCCACCCCTCCGAGAAGCAATGCACTTTAGAATAACATGTGCTAAGTACTTATACTGGGGACACAGGTTGCTCTTGTTGAGCACACCTGAGTTGATGTCCCCAGCGTACTTAATCCTCAGGAAGCAACCTCTGACTGTAAGCGGATGAAGTCTGGTGGGGTGATTAGTATCATCCCCAAGATCAAGTACTATCTGAATGTCAGCTGCTGTAATCTCAATATCCATACAACGAATAGAGCTCCGTATGCTGTATGGCTCACGTGAACGATCGACAGAGGCATTCTCCCGGAAGGCCTGATGTAAAGACCTGTAGGGAGTACACGGTGTAGAGATGGCCTTGTGGATCCTAGAACGCCGAAGAAAGGCAATAATCTCTGTAAACTCGGCACCATTCCGAGTCGTATGGTCCAGATGAGCACATATATTATGCTTAGGGTTGATAGACCATCTATCAGCCATTTACCTGAAACACAAGACACAGAACCATTAGAAAGTCATACATCATAATTCAGTTCTAAGTATCTTGTTTAAATTCATTCTGATTCATTCATGCGAATGAATCATGCGACTGAGGTCAGTCGGTTGTCCTATCATGCGACTGAGCTCATTCGGGTGAATGAGACATGCGACTGAGTTCAATCTGTTGGTTGAGTCTGCGATTGGTTCAGTCGGCCGACTAGCTCATTCGCATGGTGCATTCGGCCGATTGACCCAATCGCAAGATTCAATCGTGCGATTGGAGTTCTTCCAGACGACCAGTCGCTTGACCCACTGTTCAGTCAACTGACGTTTGAATCTTGACCAAATCAAGTAATTTAACATGGTTTAACGGTTCATTAGACTCGCCATCTCATCACTAATAACCTATTAGACTTAATTTTAACATGTTGCTTAGTTTCAGTTGTTATTAGGTCATTTAAGGTCCGGTTCTTGTTTCAATCGAATATCACAAATTAGGGTTCAATTTCTTCTGATTTCGGTGAGATTTCACTATAATTTACCTGTATAAATGTAAACGCAAGTCAGAAGATCAATAAGAATGTAGAAACAAGGTCTAAAGAAATTTCGGCAGAGTAACGGTACTATGTGCGAAATAGGAGCGATTGAGAGTGATGAGTAGAATGCGATCGACTATGGCCCTTTAAATACTGGCTGAGTTCAATCGGCCGACTGGCCTTATTCGCTCACTTCATTCGCACGACTGAAGCTCAGTCGTGCGACTGGCCCAGTCAGTCGCATTCAGTTGGCCGACTGAGGCTTAGTCGGTCGACTGACTCATTCGCACCCTTTCATTCGCACCTTCAGTTGACCGACTGAGGCTCAGTCGGTCGACTGACTCATTCGCACCCTTTCATTCGGTCGAATGGATCAGTCTGATAAGCCATTCGGGTGAATGGTTCATTCTCATGTCCAGTCGTGCGAATGGGACCCATTCGCATGATTGGTCCATACTCATGGTCCAGTCGTGTGAATGGGTTATACTTATGAAATTTTCTGCCATTTTGACCATTTAACATTTAAACCCCTTTTTAACTGTTTAAATAACATTTGAGCATTTGACCATCTCAGACATGATCATTTTAACTTGAAAACTTTTGATCACCTCAGACGTGATCATTTTAAACAACTTGTCACCTCAGATGTGACCTATTTATCTTTTTGAAAACACATGTGGTCATCTTAGACATGACCCTTTTTGGTGAGTTAATCCCATACTGAATTTCATGATGTAGTCCAACAAACAAACAAACTGAAATGACTAAATAACTTAGAAAATTAAACTAAAGTACAAACATTAAACATGTTTTTGACTTTTTGTGAGAGATAAATCCTAAGATAAAGATCTACTGGATTCGGTTCCGGAATAGGCAGCTTCTATTTAGTTTGACCATACCTGGACCAATTCAATTTTGGAATCATACAGGCAAGTCAAATCATTTGGGACTTGTTATCAAAACCTTTTGATGCTCACTTCTTGGTTTTCATCCAGAGTCGTTAGCAAATTAGGAAATCATATTGGTACTATTAGATTCCCACATTGATTTGAACTTTCAAGAATTGCAGCCACGATGATTGTCAGTATATTTGTTCTCTTAAATCCCTACACAGACTTTTGACACAGATTGGTGATCGTTTAAGGTTTAATTATTTCAACCAACATTTGTGGATCCTACACTTATATGGTAATCAACATTCCTCAGAAGCTTTTGAGCGTTCTACGAGTATTTTGACAAGAAGAGACCATTCTTAGAGCTTTCAAAGAGAAGCCAATCCTCAGCTCAGTGCCATCGCACAACAGAGAGGCGGCAAACAACAATGAAGTCTAGAATGTCTAGGTTATGCTTATCCTCAGGTCAGTGCCATCGCATAGCAGAGAGGCACACAACCTATCTTCTTGTTAGAGCATCTTAATTTCTTTTGCACATAATGTACCAACAACATAAGTTATTAGCTTAATAGCATTTGCCTTTCACTTTTTTTCGTGCTTTGCTCTATTTATGGTCATCCACACACATTTGTTACGTTTACATGCTCATTACCCCTTATTAGAATATTGTTGATTGTGTTAACCAGTGACAAGATGGGAGCCCACAGTCAGTTGAACAACTTAGTTTGATCTTGAGATCACAAGTCAGGTCTAATCATCTATTGTGTTGAATCTACCGACATATCATCTGTGGTCTAGCAACCTCTAGGTCTACTTTCGTTGTGTTACCTTAGTAGTTACCAGTTTTTCTATCATCTTTCCTTTTATATTGCTCAGACTACACAGACTTATACTTTGAATTTTGCATCTTTTCTAAATTAAATTTAAAAGTCCCTCTTGATTTGTTCCTGTGTACTATCATTTTCCAAAGAGTTTGAATCGGTATCACAGATACGATCTACCTTATATCAGCTAGCCACTCCTTCTCCCTCATTTTTTTTAATGTTACTGGCTGACCTATTCTCCCCCTAAAATTCTAAAATCATAACGGATTTAATTATTTTAGGATTTTAATAGACAGCTAAATAACATGAGTTTAAGTTAAACAGAAAATAAAATAAATAAAGAAAATAAAAAAGAAAAAATTAACTACACTGCATCGGACTACACATGATCATCATCAGGAATAACATCACTTTTCTTTTTAACGTCGTTGACCTCTAACAGATATAGAAAACGTGGTTTATCAAAAGCTTTTGTATAGAGGTCAGCGCGTTGAAAATCAGTATTAATCTTTACCACATCAATTAAGTTCTTTTCAAAACAGCCCCTTATAAAATGGTATTTAATACCGATGTGTTTGGTCTTTGGGTGTTGTACTGGATTTTTAGTTACTGCAATTGCAGCAGAGTTATCAACAAAGATAGGAGTAGAAGAGAAATTTAAACCGTAGTCCAGCATTTGCTGTTGAATCCAAATGATTTGTGAACAGCAACTTGCAGCAGCAACGTATTCGGCTTCACAGGTTGACAATGCAACCGAGGTCTGCTTCTTACACTGCCAGGTCACTAATCTCCTCCCAAAGAATTGACACCCTGCTGATGTAGACTTGTAGTTCATCTTGCAGCCCCCGTAATCCGAGTCACTATACGCCGTGAGCTCAAAGTCATCATCATGAGGATACCACAACCCAAGTGTGGGTGTACCCTTCAGATAACGAAATATCCTCTTGACCCCGATCAGATGGTTAACCTTAGGCTTAGCCTGATATCTAGAACATAGACATGTAGCATACATGATATCAGGTCTTGAGGCAGTGAGGTACATGAGGGATCCAATCATTCCTCGGTACATTGTGGCATCTACCAGATCTCCATTTTCATCAGGTGCTATATCATGGTTTGTAGCAAGTGGAGTCCCAACTGCAGAAGCATTTTCCATGTCAAACCGACTGAGGATGTCTCCCACATACTTGGTCTGATGTAGGAAGATCCCTTTTGGTGTCTGATCCACCTGTAACCCGAGAAAGAATTTCATCTCCCCATAGCACTCATCTCAAACTCTGCCTTCATTACTGCTTCAAATTCTTTGCATAATTCTTCGTTCTTTGAACCGAAGATTATGTCATCGACATAGATCTGTACTAGCAGTAAGTCTCCATCTTTTTCTTTGATGAACAGTGTGCAGTCAATGACTCCCCTGCGAAAGCCGTGTTTCACAAGATGAGTCGAGAGTTTCTCATACCAGGCCCTTGGAGCTTGATGAAGCTCGTATAAAGCCTTGTCGAGTTTGTAAACTCTATCCCGATGATAAGGATCTTCAAATCCCTCGGGTTGACTGACATAAACTGTCTCTCGAATTTCCCCATGAAGGAATGCACTCCTCACATCTAATTGATAGACTTTAATCTTCATATACGATGCATAGGCAAGGAAGATACGGATGGCTTCCATCCTTGCCACGGGTGCAAACACTTCATTATAATCAATTCCCTCGACTTGGCGAAATCCCTGAACCACCAGTCGAGCCTTGTTCCTGATAATGACCCCTTGGTCATCCTTCTTGCATTTCAAGACCCATTTGGTGCCAATGACCTTAGCACCTTTAGGTCTATCTACCAGGGTCCATACACCTAACTTCTTGAACTGAAGAAGTTCTTCTTGCATGGCACTCACCCACGCCTCATCGTTTAGTGCTTCACTGACGTATTTTGGCTCAAACTGCGAGACAAAACACCGATACGCACCATCATGAATGTATCCTTTTTCCATAACCGAGGCATAATCAGCTGAGTACAACTGATTTCTGGTTTGCACTCCTGATCTGACATCCCCAATGACATTGTCTAGGGGATGATAGACATTTAGACGTGATCCTGGAGTGGTGGGAACAGCTACCTCAGAGCCAAGATTATGAACATTTGGTTCTGCATCTGAGGTAGATGGAGTTTGAGGTTCCGAAGTCGAAGGGGCATCACTAATAGATGCTTGTGGACTTGCAGGAATTGGAACCTGTTCCTCCTGACTGTTCTGGTCATCCTCTTCATCTTCATCTTCTGAGGAGGAGTCACTTTCGTCGACTACTCCCCCTGAGTGATGAGATGATTCTCCCTGTGAGCTCGATGATGTTGAATCAAGAGATGGTGTATTCAAGATATCATACATCTTCCGTGTAGCTAACTCGTCATCAGAAGGAGAGATAGGGATGTTGAAGGACTTGAAGAATCCATCATAGTCGAAAAAGTAAGCGGGTCCTTTGCCAGTAGGTGGTGTGGTATATCTCTGAACATCAACATTACACCACACTTCTACTAAACACGTTGAGTTGTTGTAAACTCTCTTGTTCGGTATGTTGTATCCTAGGAAAATCCCTTCATCAGCCTTCTCGCTGAATTTTCCTTCTTGAGTCTTTTTCAGAAGTGTGCACGGCGCGCCAAATGGTTTGAGATACTCCAGATTAGGTTTACGTCGTTGTAGTAGCTCGTAACATGTCTTTCCATGGCGCTTGACTACCAGAACTCGATTCATTGTATAACATGCATTAGCCACTGCCTCATTCCAGAATTGGATAGGCAGTTTCGTGTCTGCCAGCATTGTCCGTGCTGTCTCTATCAAGCTTCTATTCTTTCTCTCAGCAACACCATTCATCTGAGGCGTGTAGGCAGAAGTGAATTGGTGCACAATTCCCTTTTCCTTGCAGTATGCCTCCATCCACTGATTCTTGAATTCAGTCCCGTTGTCTGAGCGTACCTGTCTCACCTTCAGCTTGTAGAGAGATTCCAGTGTGGTTACTAACTCTTGAATGACTCAAATGTTTCTGATTTGGACTTCAGAAACATTACCCAAGAGAATCTTGAGTAGTCATCAGTAACCACAAAACAGTACAAGTCACCTGCAATGCTCTTTTTACTGACTAGACCAAACAGATCCATGTGAAGAAGTTCAAGAGGAAGTTCGATAGAATGAACTTTCTTTTCCTTATGAGACTTCTTTGTCTGTTTGCCTTTCTTGCATGCTACACAGAAATCAGGAAGTTGGAAATTTTTGTACGTTAACTCCTCTCACGAGATCCTTCTGGATCAAGTGATTCATCTTCCATTGATTAATGTGTCCCATTCTCCTATGCCAGGAGATCGAGTCCTTCTCAGTAGCTTTTGAAAGAAAGCACTGAACTTCATGATCCGTTGTAGAAGCCGTTGAGAGATCCAAAACATAAAGGTCTTTATATCTTGAAGCTGTCATTAAAACTTGGTCCTCCGGAATCACGTAGTCTTTTTTTAGGACGTAACACTTCTTGTTGTCGAATATGACTTTAAATCCTTTGTCACATATTTGGGAAACAGAAAGTAAATTGTTTTGAAGTTGTTGAACGTAGTTCACTTTATCAAACTTAACTTTCTGATTTCCAACCTCTCCCTGAGCTGTAATATAGCCTCCTTTGTTACCAGCAAACGAAACATGCCCTCCTTTTATTTGTTTGACATTTGATAAAAGAGTCCTGTTTCCTGTCATGTGCCTGGATGCGCCGCTGTCTACAATCCACGTGTTGGTTTCAGCACTGTAGCGAACACCCTGCACATACAATGTAAAACATTAGTTTAGGTTAGGAACCCAAGCCTTTACTGGCTTGGGTTTCCCAGAGGCATCACACATCATGAATTTAACCCATTGACCCTTAGAGGGTGAGGGTAGCTCAGGTGCCTTCTTGTCTTCATTATCAGACACGGAGGATGACTTTTCTTTCCATAGGCCAGATTTGTGTAAGGCCTGTTTATGATAAACAGTCGAGTGGCTAACAGGTTGAACTTTAGGTTCACTAGTTCTTCTAGGTGGAGTTAAGGAACTCCTCTTAGAAGACCTAGGTTTTGAATCCTGAAGTTCAATTTTCTTCCTAGGTGTCTGATAGTAAGGACAATAGGAAGCAATGTGTCCACACTCTCCACAGTTGTAGCATGACCTGCTATCAACTTTATGATTAAACTTTCGTTGTGGAGATGTGTGTGACACCCTAGTGACATCACTTAGTTTGGGTTTTGACTCTGTTTCTTTTGATGTTTTCTCTTGTTTAACAAAATTAATTGTTTTAACACTTTTAACATCTTTTCCTTTTTGGTTAACTGCTTTTTGACATGAGACTTGTGAAAGATTAACATTAGCAGTTTTTTTAGGTTCAGATTTGACTTTGTTAGACCCTGACTTTATATTAACCTTTTCAAATTCTTTTTCCAGTTTAACAAAAGGCATTTTACCCTTTGCCTTTGAAGTGGCCTCCTTTTGTTTTGTTCCAGATTCAATTGAAGAACATGAGGAATCTGGATCACTAACAAGAGGAGTAGACACCACATGATCCTTGATGGGATTGTTATTTATGGTCTACTCTTAGTGTTCATCAAGGTCTCAGCTGGTGTTGGAACCACTTTATAACCCAAACCCTCCCCGTTGTTACGTTCTCTCACTAAGTGTTGGACAATATGTGATGAACTTGTCCAACTATGCAGTTTTTGCTTTAACGAGTTGACTTCTACTTCTAAAACTGCCTTTTGCTTCTTAGTGTCTTCTAGGGAGTTAAGATAGTACCTAATGTCATTAGCTTGGTTAAATTCTACTACTTCAGTTTCCCTAAGTTGTTTAGTCAAAAGGTCTATCTTTTCTTTGTAACTATGCTCATTTTGTTTTAAAACTCTATTAGCCTCGGTGCACAGTTGCAAATCCTTTACTAAGTTATCATTATGATCTAATAACCTAGCAAATTTCTGATCTATGCTTTCTCTAAATGTATTACAATCAGAACAAGCATGATTTTTAAACAGTTGGTCAGTGGTACTTACCTGAGAAGATTCTGATGAATTAGCCATCAACGCAGCATCAGATGTCTCTGGTTCTGGTGATTTTGTCTTTGATGTGGATGTCCCTTCTTCAGGCTTGTAGCTGACCTCAGTTGCAGTTGACTCTTCACTATTTGACATCACTATCTCAACTGCAATAGCTCCTTCACTCGCGGAATCATCATCTAAGTCTTCCACGCTTGCAATATTGGATTCCCCTGGAGAGACAAACTGAAAGCTCCAGTCCTGTCCTTCATCATCATGGGCAGTCAAGGCTTTTGGATACTTGCTTGATGAAGTAGAACTGCTAGCTTGCTTGTCTTGACGAGTGAAGGACGAGAATGGGTTCCCGTTAACGGTCTTCTTTGGCTTCACACATTCTCTTTTGAAGTGCCCCTTTTCTCTACAGTTAAAGCAGGTCACCTTGCTCTTGTCAAAGCCAAATGTAGTGTCCTTAGTAGCAATCAAGTTTTGTCCGGTCTTCTTCACAAACTTCTTCGCCCTCCGGACAACACTTGCTAAGGCCCACATAATATCCATCCTCTCCAGTTCCATTTCATCTACCTGCTCGTAGTCCTCATCTGCCAGATGGCAGTTTCCAATTTTCCCTGCAACAAGTCCATCATAGGAATGAACCACTGCCGCCAAGAGATCCATGTGCTCTCGAGCTACTTCCACGGTCACGTTTCTGAGATTATCGGTCTTTAGTCTAGTAGCATTTGCTTCAGATCCAATGTAATGGGTACTAGAAGACTCTGACGTTTCTGATCCTGAAGGAGAAGCTTGTGAAGGACCAGATGAGCTAGACACAAATGCAGTCTGAAGAGGTGCTCCAGACGTCTTAACTTGAGGAGTGGCATTGTACAAAGCTACATTCTGAGTGTATGAGGACTTCTGAGCTCGGTACTTCATCTTAAGTGCTTCTTCTCACAGCTTTAGAATGAAATCATTGATATCCAACTTTGCCAACATTTCATTCTGTCTCAGATTTGACACAAAAGAAGCCTATTTTTCTGGCAATCCGTCTGCAAAATTTGACACTTTATCTTCTATGGTAGTAGCAACACCATGTGTATGCAGTTCGCTCATCAAATGGTAGAATCTATCAATGACATCATCTAAACTCTCATTTCCCATCGATGAGAAGTTGTCAAATTCTTTCTTCAACTCCTTAGCTTTAATTGCCTTCAGCGAAGCATTCCCGTCATATCTCTTCTCCAGCTCATCCCACAATTTCTTGGCTTGCTTATTCTCCGAGTACTGGTGGAAAATATCCTTAGGAATAGACTGTGTTAGCAATGCATAGACTCTCTTTTCTGCATTATACTTAACTTTCTGAGCATCAGTCATTCCTCCTAAAGTATGCTTCACCCCATCAGCTCCCACCGGCATACTGTACCCCGTCTCAATAGCTTCCCACATATTTGGATCCACTCCATTGAGGTAGATCTCAAAACGTTGTTTCCAGTGGGGAAACTCATCTAACGTTAAAAGCTTTGGGGGTTTATTATGATTCCCCACCTCACTCTCAAGTAACAGTAAGTTCTGGATCCGTGAATCCTTCCCGGCTGTAAAAGCTTACATCTGATCTTCCATTTCGATTAACTTTAAGTCTTCTAAACAATCTATCAACTGGTGCGACTGGAGTGATGCGAATGGACTATACGTGCGAATGAACTATGTGACTGGTTCAATCGTGCGGCTGAACTGGGCGATTGGTCCAATCGTGCGAATGAAACTGATGCGTATGAACACTGCGAACGGTAGGCTTAGTCGTACGAATGAAGATGCGACTCAGTCCAATCGTGCGTCTAGAGGATGCGAATGAAGTCCAGTCGTGCGATTGGGTCAATCGTGCGACTGAAGCTGTTGTTTTGCGAAAATTTCTAGGTTAAACGTGTTTTGGCGGTAAAAATCTGAATTTTCACCAACCCTAATCGCCTAATGCCGTAGAAACCAAAACTTGATGAGCAGGGAACGTCCAAGACAACTTTTGACACAAAAAGATTGCGTTTTTAGTGAAAAAAGCACAAACTTTGTATCAAAATTGATTGAATCACACGTAATCATGAGCCAAAGCTCTGATACGAATTGTGAAGTCACTGGATCGGTAAACATCCGAGCATGTTCTTGACGGAAGGATAAACAACAGCAAAAACCAAGAGACAATCAATAACACGAACTATAATATAATGGTTTCATTGATAAAACATAACGATTACAAGCTCGTTACAACATAAGAATCAAGACTCTTGGCAAGGGGAGATCGAGCATGATCTCCCTTCTCATCCGGCAGCCCTAGGCTCTGGGCAGACTCCCTCTCAAAATCCTTGACTCTCTACACATTGAAACTGGTATATACAGGCCTCGGCCCATATTGGATGCGACTGGGCCCATTCATGCGATTGGACCATGCGTATGGTCCAATCGTACGACTGGACCATGCATATGGTCCAATCGTATGACTGGACCATGCGTATGGTTCAATCGTACGACTGGACCATACTTATGGTTCAATCTTACGAATGACCCAATCGCATCTCTCAGTCGCACGACTGGCCCATTAGTAAGGCTCAGTCGCACGACTGAGTCTCATTCGCATATGCTCCTGCGAATGACCCAGTTTCATGTGTTTACAACATATCAGGTGTATTACATTAAGCATAGACTATTTGACAAGTGACGAACACACTATATATGACTATATATGCTCCAACAGTAACTGTATATTGAGGTCTTGAGTCTGTGCTTTCTACTTTATGTACTTTTATCCTTTTTGTAATATATTAGGATGTAAGCTATGGCACTTCATAGTCACTAGTCAAAAGGCAATCTGCCTTTTGACTCTACATTTGATTTTGTTTGTTGTCTGGTCTTATGTATCCAGCTGACCTTCAAAGTATGACCGGCTGTAGGATGTCGTATATGTATATCAAGTACTTGTAACTTTCTAAGTATGCTTTGTAACATTTTTAATAGAACTTGAGAAGCAATATACAACATTCTTGAAAACTAATTACTTGTGTTGTTTTGCCATCTTGTTCTATCTCATTCTTACTTGTGTTCTTAGCATCTTCCACTTAAGTTAACCAGATCCCTATTTGATCTGTTAAGTGTTCTAAGTAACTCTCCTCATTGTGTTGTTGTGTTGTAAGTGCATACCCTTCAACGGTCCTGCATTTAGTATCAGAGCTTTTCAGGCTCTTGATATAAGATCTCATCATCTTAAGATCCCTCACACACACAAAATACTTAACAACTCTAATGGCAACTATAACCAAAGCTGATATGGAAACTGGAACTATGACAAAGTCTGCACTGATCACTCTTGAAGACTTTGATACTTGGTGTCAAAGAATGGAAGGCTTCATCAAGTCTCAAGACTCCAGGATGTGGGACTCTGTTGTTGAAGGACCTTAGATACCAAGCACCACTTCTGCTACTGGTGGTGGTATGATTCTAAAGGTTGTGGCTGATTATTCTGAAGATGACAGGAAAATAATAGAGATCGATCAGAAAGCTATGACAGCCCTTCAAACTGCTCTTCCAAACTCGATCTACAGAGGCTTCAAGAAGTGCAAAACTGCCAAGCAACTATGGGAAGCACTGAAGCTGATGTATGAGGGGTCCACTGAAGCAAAGGAGAACAAGAAGGATCTCCTGAAGTAGCAGTTTGAGAACTTCACCTTTAAGGTAGGTGAAACCATGACTCAACAATACTTCAGGTATGTTGAGATTGTGGATACTCTAATGGATGTTGGAGTAACTCTTGAGAATAGGGACATTGTAAGGAAGTTTACGTCATCTCTTCCGAGACAATGGACACATTATTGTGTTGTTACCAAGAGGCCTGAGAACCTTAATACTCTTACTCTCACAGAGTTGTATGGTATTCTTAGTGGCTACCAGATGGAGATGAACATGCAAAACTCATCTGGTAACTCCAGCAATCAACTGAGTTCAGCCCTCCATGTGGTTGAAAAGGAAAGCATTAAACCACAACATCATCTTATATGCTACCCTGACAACTCAAAAAAAGGCTCTTTCATCACCTTCCCAGAGACTCCAAGGAAAAGCTACACTCAAGGAAGTCCTTTCAAGAGACAAGTTCTTCTCATGCCTTTGTCTCTGCTGATGAAACAACATGCAACTTTCTCTTCACTCTTGAAGATTTGGACTGTATCGATCAAGATGATCTGGAGTACATGGAGATAGTCCAGCAGATGGCTCTTTTAACTCACAGAGCCAAGAAGTTCTACAAGAGAACAGGGAGGAAGTTTCCAAGCAATGCTGCCAGTGGAAATTTTAGGCTAGATAAAAGCAAAGTAAAGTGTTACAACTATAACCAGATGGGACACTTTGCAAGGGAATGTAAGGCACCAAGGACAAATGGTGGCCTAAGACAAACCAGACAAAACTACACTGAGAAAGCCCCTCAGAATGAGAAGCCAAAGCAGCAAGCTGTAGTTGCTATTAAAGAAGGAGGCTTTGAGTGGAGCTTTCAGGTAGAAGATGCATCTCCAAACCAAGCACTCATGGTAGACCACGATGAAGCCAAGGTATTGGAACATGTTTGTACTCCTGAATGCATTGCTAAAGTTAATAGATACAGGTCCTATAACATAGAAATGACATATGATCTTGAGTCCTTAAATATCTTAAAAGATGATTTTAAAAGAGCTAAAAATGATTATAAACTAAAGATAGAGGACTTAGAGAAAACCATTTCAACTCTTAAACATGAGCACACAAACTACTAAGTTAACTGAATGCCAGGCTAAGCTTGTGATCAGCAAAGCCAAGGCAGAAAAATGTGTTCTTGAAGAAGAGACCTTCAAGAACATAATATCCTCATCCTTGCATGCAAAAGTTTGTTATCAGAATAAGCAGGGACTGGGATCTTGTGAGATAACTCCTCCACACATAATCTTGTTCGTAAAATCTCCTAGGTGTGGAACTTGTGAAGATGAGATTCCTCTCATAGACCCTGTGACAGAAGAGGATGAAGAGGAGATGGTGGAGAATGGCTCTGAGAAGAGTGAAGAAGAGCATTCTAAGAAGGGTCACCATCCCTCTGAGGAGAGCAAAGCTGTTGGGATGACCAAGTCTAGGAGATAGAACTTGATCATGAAGGCCAAAAGAAAGTCCAAGAAGGCTCAAGAGATCAAGGCCATCTTTGATTCTGCACAAAAACAAGTCTTCATCTTTGTAGGGTTTGAAGTGGTGAAGGCTGAAGACACCAACTTGAACTCCATCAACAAGGGTTCTGGTTCATGTCCAAATCATCCCATCATCAAGAAGAAGGCTGATCACTTGTCCACAACTGCTGTACAACCTGAACCATCCAGCTCCAAAGGTAGTTCTATCCCCACAAGAATTGTCACAACATCTGCAAAGATGAAGATTGAGAAGGAAAGTGATCAAGTTCAGCCTTATTCAGAAAAGAAAACTCCTAGAAGGAAGAAAATGGACTTGTTATCTGTGGGAGTACCTCTCATCTTGCTAAGGATTGTGTTTACAATCCAAAGAATACTCTCCACATGACCAAGAAAGAAACTTCTAAGAGTTTGGAGAAGAAGAAGCAAGCTTCGAAAGGAAAATCTTTTTCCTAGGAAACTCCAAAATGAAGAAGAAGACAAGTGGAAACTTTCTTTCGGAAGAAGAAAATTTGGTCTCTGAAGAAGGAGTACTTCCGAAGCACTGAAGCCTGCTTCAGTGAAGAAAGCATGATCTTCGAAGGTTAGTCATCAAACTTCCAAAGTCAACAAAAATTCCGAAGTATTGAAGGTCAACTCTAAGCTTCCAAAGGTGGTGTGGAAGTCAAAGAAAGACCAAGTGGCTAAAAGTTCTTCATCAACATCAGCAAATGATCCTTCTAGCATGACTATAGGATCAATTAGTGTTGCATTGTCTTCAACTTCTTTTGATGAGCCCAAGACCAATGAGGCTTGTGTTTCCAAATGTAACTAATCATCTTTTTTTTGGCAGGAACAGCTCAAGACAAACAGAAATGTATGGATCATTGATAGTGGCTGTTCCAGGCACATGACAAGCAATAGGTCACTACTCTAAAGTTTAAAAGAATTGATGGAGGACTAGTTGCTTTTGGAGGAGATGTATGAGGTTACATTACAGGAAGGGGCAAGGTCACAAATGGTAAGCTCAGCATTGAGAATGTAAACTTTGTCAAGGAGCTTGGGTACAATCTTTTGAGTGTATCCCAATTTTGTGATCAGAGTCATAACATGCACTTCACTGAACATGAGTGCATTGTTCTCAGGCCCGGGGTGGTCATTCGTCATGAGCACATCCTGCTCAGAGCCCCCAGTAAAGAGAACATGTACAAGATGGATTTGCAAGAAACATCTCCCTCAGGAGAAGTTTCATGCTTTCTATCTAAAGCAAAATATGATGAGTCTTTCCTCGGGCATAAAAGAATGTGTCATGTAAACTTTAAAACAAAATAAATAATAAGAATATTTGGTAACTGGAATACCAAAGAAAGAGTTACAAATGATGACCACTGGTTGCATGCCTGAAGGGGAAGCAAACAAGGTATCTCACAAGCCAAGTAAAGAAATTCCATCATTAATCCCCTACACTTATTACATATGGATCTCTTTGGCCCCACCAGTGTAATGAGTCTAGGAAGGACCTCTTATTGTTTGGTGATCACAAATGACTTTACAAGAGTCACTTGGGTTTTCTTTCTTAGAACTAAGGATGAGACCCCTGAGATTCTAAAGAATTTCATCTTAAAGATTGAGAATCAATGTGATAACAAGGTCAAAACGATAAGATGTGATCAAGGAACTAAATTCAAGAATCAAATCCTTGATACATTTTGTGATAAAAAAAGTATTACAAGACAATATAGTGCTCCCATGACTCCTCAGCAAAATGGTGTTGCTAAGAGGAGAAATAGGACACTAATTGAAGCTGCAAGAACTATGTTGTCTGACTCTAAACTACCCATCACCTTCTGGGCAGAGACTATGAACATTGTTTGCTATGTGCAAAACAGAGATCTAGTAGTTAAAACACATGGTAAGACTCCTTATGAACTTCGGCGCAAGAGAAAACCTTTTATTGGTTTTCTCAGGTCATTTAGATGTCCTTGCACCATCTTGAATACCAAGGATCAATTTGACAAGTTTGTTGAGAAATCAGATGATGGACACCTCTTTGATACTCTTCTCAAGCTAAAGCTTATATAGTATACAATCTCAGAACTAGAGTAGTTGAGGAGTTAGCCAATGTGACTTTCAATGAGCACACTCCTAGTGTGAAAGGTTCTGGTCCGGATTGGCTATTTGATCTTGATTTAGTACAACTGTTTTAACAAATCATGTGAGCATGTTTTAGGGTCCATAGATATATTACACAGGTGATCCTGACCCAAGATTTGAGCTAAGAAGACCTTCAAGCTACACATCTTCAGCTCCAGTGGTAACCAATCCTACAACTAAAGCTTCTACCAGCTCATCAATGACAAATCCTACTGATTCTTCTGGGGTGCCTTCAAATTCTAGCTTAGAGGTACAAAACTCAGATGAAGGAGCTTCAAATGTTGGAGAAAATGGTGGTTGTGAAAGTGATCAGGAATTTCTTGATGTTGATAACAACTCCATTTAAGACAACATCAATGATGTCACACACTCATTGGATCAAGTCAATCTTGATAAGTGTGTTAATGTGGAGGGTGAATCTTCCTTGCCAGATCAGAATTTCTCAAATTTAGATCTGTCAAAGCAACTTGCTGTGATCCCTCAGCTAAGGATCCACAAGTCTCATCCTACCACAAACATTATTGGAGATGTTGATTCAGGTGTGAGAACAAGAGGACAAACCCATGATGCAGATGTTTTTCTTCACTCTTGTTTCTTGTCCCAGATAGAGCCAAAGAAAATTGATGAGGCTCTAAAGGATGGATTTTGGGTTGAAGCTATGCAAGAGGAGCTGCTTCAATTCAAAAGGCAAAAGGTTTGGAACCTATGTCCTCTTCCTCAAGGGAAGACTACCATAGGAACCAATGGGTGTTCAGGAATAAGAAGGATGATAGAGGACTTGTCATCAAGAACAAGGAAAGAATAGTTGTTCAAGGGTATACTCAAGAAGAAGGAATTAACTACACATATGTTTTTGCTCCTGTAGCAAGACTTGAAGCTATTAGGATATTCCTAGCCTTTGCTGCATCCAAGAACTTCAAGGTCTACTAACTTGATGTCAAGTGTGTTTTTCTTTATGGGGTGATTGATGAAGAGGTGTATGTCAGACAACCACCTGGGTTTGTAGATCCTGATCATCCTGATTATGTCTGCAGGCTTGATAAAGCTCTTTATGGGCAACACCAAGCACCAAGGAAGTGGTATAAGACTTTATCTCAGTATCTCTGTCAGCATGGCTACAAAAGAGGTACTATTCATCGAACTCTCTTTATCAAAGGAACAGGAAATGACATAATGCTAGTTCAAGTATATGTAGATGGCATTATCTTTGGGTCAACTAATCCAAAGCTCTGCAAAGACTTTGAGAAGCTTATGAAGGACAGGTTTGAAATGAGTGCCATGGGGGAACTCAATTTCTATCTAGGAATTCAAGTGAAGCAAGTTGACAATGACATCTTCATAAGTCAGTCAAAGTATGTACACGACATACTTAAAAGGTTCAACATGACTGATTGTAAGGTTGCTAAGACACCCATAGCCAGATACCACTCCCTTGGACCTTATCTTGACGGGGAGTGTGTTGATGAGCATCTCTACAGGGCAATGGTTGGGTCTCTTATGTACCTCATAGCTAGCAGGCCTGATATCATGTTTGCTACATGCATTTGTGCAAGATATCAAGCCAACCCCAAGATGTCACACCTGGTCACTGTCATAAGAATATTAAGATATCTCAAAGTTGCTCCATCACTTGGCGTTTGGTATCCAAAGAATTCTGACTTTAATCTGTATGCTTATACGAATAGTGACTATTGTGGTTGCAACATGACTGCAAAGTCTCTTGGCAAGTATAATAAAAACAATCCTGTGTGTCTGCATCAACTGCTGAGGCTCAATACATTACTTCTGCAAGCTGCTGTGCTCAAGTGCTTTGGATTCAAAATCAGATGCTGGACTATGGATTCAACTTCAAGGAGACTTCCATCCACATAGACAACAACAGTGCTATCTTAATCACATAAAATCCTGTGTAGCACTCAAGGACAAAGTATATCAATATCAGGTATCATTTGATTAGATATAACTTTGAAAAAGGCTTAATCAAACTAGTCAAGGTTAACACAAATAAACAATATGCTGATCTGTTCACCAAAGCTTTTGATGAACAGAGATTTAAATATCTTGTATCAGCTATTAGGATGATTAACTTTGAATAGCTTTTCTTAAAACTTAATCATAATATTTCTAAAACCTATGTGTCCTAAGTTGTCTATTTCATCATCTTTATTAGCCGTTGTTTTTCTTTGGAAGAAAATCTTTTCAAAAGACATTTCTTAGAGTTTTGAAAATTTTGATCTCTTTTTTTTCGGAAGATTTAAAATTACCTTTGGAAGAAGTTTATGTCTTGGTAAACAAATAACTACTTCAGTAATTTTACCTTCGGAAGAAATTTCTGAAATGTCCTCCGAAGCTTAAAATCAACTTAAGCAATTTTATGTTTTTCAAAGAACAAGTTTCTTTCGAAAGCAATTTACCTTCGGAAGTTTTGATTCTTTTTAAAATAAAAAACTCTTAGTGTTAATTCTCTTTCGAAGCAAAATTCTCAAAACCTTTGAAATATCTTTCGAAGCTAATTTGCCTTCGAAAGCTTTTTCGTCAGTACTTCCGAAGCAAATAACCTTCGGAAGATTTCTCGACTTCGAAGAAAACTACTTTTGGGCAAAGGTAAACTACTTTTCAGAGGTGGAACCGACATCCGGAATTCAAAGTTTATCCTCTTTCATTAACATTGTCTTAAATCCTTTCACATAAATACCCAACGGTTCCCCCCTCTTTCACTATCTTCTTCAATTACACTATTCCTTAAACCTAAATTCTCTCAAACCGCATTTGTTCTTCATCTTCCTTCACCCTTAAGCTTCTCAAAATGGCCAACCTAAACCGCATAAACAACCCTGATTTCTCCATGCAACTTCACATGCAACACAATCAGGTTGCTCTGTTGAACTTTGAGAAAGATGATAGTTTCTCAGAGGTTTGCCGTTTTCTTGCTCTATCCAACTACTTCACCTCCCTAACCATTGATCCTACTCTCTATGAGGATCATCTGCTTGAATTTTGGAAGACCTCCCAAGAGGTCATTATGGATGGGGAGAAGGCACTGTCTACCACACTGTAGGGGAGGACAATCTTCATCACTCCGGCCATCATCAACACTCACTTGCAGCTGGATGATGAAGAAGGTGAGTTGTCCTTCCCAAAGGAAGCTGTAAATCATTCCTTTGAGCAGATGGGCTATGAGGGAGATTTCTCTGTAAAGACCTTCAAGAAAGAAAAGGTCTCATCCCAGTGGAAATACCTGCTTCATGTGGTTATCCACCGCTTGTCAAACAAGCATGGAGGGTGGGACCAAATTCGTGAGGATCTCTCCTTCATAGTGCATGGAATGGTTCAAGGTTCAAGTTCAGGTACTCTCAGTTTGTTTATACAAATTTGTTTGCTAACTTGGACTCCTTAGAGTATTATATGTTTCCTAGATATGTTCAACACATTCTCAATTGTGAACTGGGATCACATTGAGGGAAACAGATAATATTCTTAAATTAGGATAGATGAAGCTCGGCATCTTAAAATCATGAAGAAGCCAACTGTAGGCTTCTCAATGTAGAAACGGCCCTTGTCCCAAAAATATTAGAGCTCATTGCTCAAGGTGACAACCTAGCAACACAAGCTAGTGTTGAACCCACACCTTCTACCTCCCAACCACCAAAAAGACCACAAATTACCCTCACGTACCAAAAAATCCAAAACGAACCCCTGCTCAAGCTATTGGGCTGGGGACGCCATACACTCACCCAAAAGAAAGGAGGAGTGGATACTCGAGCTCCCATTTCCCCTGAGGAGCAAAACCACTCCGATCTCTTCAAGAATCTATGGGGAGGTTCCTCATGCTAACACGGATGAGCTCAAAGCCCAACTGCCTTAAGCCTTCACTCTGAGTCTCAACAACACTCAAGTGAACAACCTTTAGGGGACAGTTACCATCCCCAGCCTTTAGACTTAAATCAACCCATTCCCAACCTCTCATTCTATACTGATGAAGACTTAGGTTTCAATGAGTACCATGAGTCTCTCTACTCTTCCTCTAATCAAAGAGAGATGAGTACTCTTGAGTCTCCTTTGTCTAGCCCACATCAGTCACCTATTAGTGAGGTGGATCTCCCTGAACCTGTTCAGGAGATCCATATGAAAGAGGCTCTCACTTCTGCAAGTGATTACATCATTAATACCTCAACCATGGCAACTAAGCCCATTGACACTTCAATTGAGGCTATCAATGTGCAGAGGAAATCCAGCATCCAAGAACCTGAAGCTGGTGGTAAGAGAGAGGACTTTGGTCCAATCATCTCATCCCCCAATGATTCTTATGATGAAGATGAGGGGAATTTGAAACTAAAGGTGGAAAAACTATCAAAAACATGCTTCTATTTAGTATCTAAGGTTAGTCACCTTGAATCTCAGGGAAAAACTAGCTGGGAGGCCTTTAAGAAGAGCTCGACCAGGAACACAAGAACCTGTGAATGTGATTGACCTAACTCCTAGCTCACCTATGCAAGAGGGTGATGCTACCAAAAACGGGGAGAAAGTCATTACAGTCACAAAACCTGGGAGTTCTTTAGGGAGTATGGACATTGAGGACTCACCATCCTCACTTGCAATTGTGCATACTCAGCAACTTCCTCAAGTTCTTATTGATGTGGACATTATAGACTGTTTCATTATGAGTCTCTTTGAGGAAGGGATTCCAAGGGCTATATCATCCCCACCCCAAGGAACTTCAAACTATATTATTGGGTGGAGGATGATGCTGATATAAGAGCCCTCATTCTTCAAAGAGTTCAAGGGCAGCAAGAGGTGTTGAATTTTCAAACCTTGAACTACTATGAAGGTCTTGACCTGATCAACATGCCACTTGTCAACCCAAGTCAATCAAGACAAGCTGACAGGTTAGCACTCAGGATTCAAGACAGAAGTACTGAAGAGTTCAGCCTTAGAAGGAGACAAAGGGAATCAAGTAATGTCATTGGTCAACTGGATGTTGAGGCAGACCTTGAGATTAGCTTCAAAGGAAAACCTTGGTTGAAGGCCCAGTGATAGAGCCTGGGAGCCGTGTCACACCAATAACTACTTCAGAAATTCATCCCCTCAGTGAAACACCTGCTGGTGAAGGTGTCTCACAACCTCTCTCTGGCTAGAGCTTGGATGCTACACCAAGCAATGAAGGCCAAAGATCTTCCCACCCTGTGTCACAAAGGTCTGTGGGTGACAAAGGGAAAATGATTCTAACTCCTGAGGAGATTGAGGAGGAGGAGAGAGAGAGGAAGAGGAAGCTAAGGGGAAAAGTTCCTCTGGGTCTTTAGACTTTATTCAAGCTGCAATTAGGGCTGCCCTCGAACCAAACACTCAAGATGATGAGTTGAGGGAAGTCAGGATTACTTAACTGCAGACCAGGAACTATGACATAGATGAGATTATATCTCTCCCCTTAGAGGAACTAAATGAACTAGCTGACATAGAAGTGTCAAGAGAGATGAAGGAAGCATATGATGCAAGGCTACTTCTCCAATTCAAAGAGGAGAAGAGACAGAAAAGATTATACAAGCATGTTCCTACACTCTTCCCAGTTCAAGAAAGCCTTGGGCAAGAGGTTGTGGCAGCTACACAAGAACCTCAGGTAGACAAGGAAACAAATAGGCAAAACATGATCAACTACCTGAGTGCCACAGGTCTCTACCTGGCATCTGCACTTCTTCCCATGTCCTTTGAGTACATTGAGTTTGAGTATCTCAAACAGCTTGAACTTCAAGTGCTCAAAGAACAAAAAGCAACAAAGAGAAAGATGAAGGAAGAGGCTGCAAAGTCAAGAGCTATCATTCAGAAGAGCATGAAGAAGTCTGCTAACAGACAAAGGATGATAAGCTTCTTGAAGCTGTATGGATTCTCCGGAAGGAGACTTGGCCCTATGTCTCTATCTACAATGGATGAGCACATTAGGGTAATCAAGTAGAAGATCAAGAATGGAGAGCTAATTAACTTACACTCCCCTCCATGTCAAGCTCCTCCTGAAGTGGAGGTTAAGGTTGAACAACCTGAGACAACACAACCTGGACCTCCTGCTGAGCCTCAGCAAGCTTCATCTTCTTATCCACAACAGGGTCAAACTCCCTCTCCTTCTGAACCTACGAGGGAAGAACACCCAACTGAGAAAGATAAGTTTGATCAACAAGGTGCTACAGACCAGTTTTCAGTTAAAGTCCTCAAAGAGGAGGAAGAGGATGGCTTCTAAACAAAGTCAAAGTAGAAGAAGAAGCATGAATCATCCACCTCTACATCTCAGGCTGAGTCAGATCAACCTGAGGAAGCGCATGAAGAGGCAGCCCAATCAACTCCAATTCAAGTGGCTCCTGTTGCAGCTGGGAGACCCATCTTATCATGGACCTTCACAATTTATTCAGAAAGATGGCATATGATCAGAGATCAAGGTGGTGAAGATGTCTACACATGGCAAGACTTATTCAACCTATCTCTGCATAATCTCTTTGAGATGAGAAGATACTATTAGAGTCTGAGTGATCCTGACCATCTAATGAAGAAAGGCATGGTCATCATCATTATAAGGACTGTCAACAGCTGAAGATGTTCAAATGTTTTGGTAGCATCACCCTAGGGGGAGTTTGTAAGGATTCCTATAATTCTGATGCAGCCAAAACATCCAAAGCCTCTCTGCATGTATGCACTGAAGAACATAAGTAGAAATGCTTTAGAAGTTTTACACCTTGTAGTAGAAATATTCTAAGTGTAAAATCTTTCGAAGCCAAGACCAACATCTTCCGAGCCCAAAAGTGAAGTCTTCCAAATCTTCAATGACAAAGTCTTCCGAAGCCAAAGAGTGAAGACAGATTTCTTCTGAAGACTTTTAGAGACATGCTTTTATCTGATGTACTTTACCATAAAGTTGGACCACCTTTCTGCTGCAACTCTATATAGTCACCAACTTACATAAGTTGGTGAAAAGGTCCATGCTTTTGGTAACTGTACATTGAGGTCTTGAGTTTGTGATTTATACTTTATGTACTTTAATCCTTTTTGTAATATATTAGGATGTGAGCTATGGCATGTCATAGTCACTAGTCAAAAGGCAATCTGCCTTTTGACTCTACATTTGATTTTGTTTGTTGTCTAGTCTTATGTATCCAGTTGGCCTTCAAAGTATGGACGGCTGTAAGATGTAGTATATGTATCTCACGTACTTGTAACTTTCTAAGTATGCTTTGTAACATTTGTAATAGAACTTGAGAAGCAATATACAGCTTTCTTGAAAACCAATTACTTGTGTTGTTTTGCCATCTTGTTCTGACTCATTCTTACTTGTGTTCTTAGCATCTTCCACTTAAGTTAACCAGTTCCCTATTTGATGTGTTAAGTGTTCTAAGTAACTCTCCTCATTGTGTTGTTGTGTTGTAAGTGCATACCCTTCAACGGTCCTACAGTTGTCTTAAATCCATTTCATATATACATACCCTGATCGGTTCCCCCTCTTTCATCTTCATCTGCAAATCTGTCTAACCTAAATTCACCCACAAACCGCCTTTCTTCTTACTTTTCTTCATCACAAAGCTACTCATAAATGGCCAACCCTGATCTTTGAAACCAACCATATTTTCCATGCATTTACATAGGCAACACAATAAGGTTGCTCTGTTAAACTCTGAGAAAGATCCTGGTTTCTCGGAAGTTTGCCAGATCTTGACTCCACCCAACTACTTCACCTCCCTCACCATAGATCCTCCACTATATGAGAATCATCTTTTGGAGTTTTGGAGGACAAGCCAAGAGGTGATTATGGATGGTAAGAAGGTACTGTCTTCCACAGCGCAGGGGAAGACAATTTTCATCACTCTAGCTATTAACACCCATCCTAGGCTGGACGATGAAGAAGACGACTAGTCCTTCCCAAAATCTGCTTTGAACTAGTCATTTAGGCAGATAGGCTATGAGGGTAATTACTTAGTAAGAACCTTTACGAAAGGGAATGTCTCATCCTAGTGGAAGTACCTTATTCATGTTGTCAAATCAAATATGGAGGCTAGAATCAAATTCTATAGGACCTTTCCTATATAGTCCATGGCATGGTTCAAGGTTTCAAGTTCAGATACTCTCAATTGTATATACAAATTTGCTTGCTAACTTAGACTCCTTAGAATATTACATGTTTCCTAGACATGTTCAACACATTTTTAACTATGAACTAGGCCAGTTAAGGGGAACATGTAATATTCTTAAAGTGGGACAAATGAAGCCCGACATCTTTAAAACAATGAGAAAGCCTACTGTGGGCTTCTCAGGGGTAGAAACAGCCCTAGTTTTAAAAATGTTAGAGCTCATTGCTCAAGGTGTAAACCTAGTAGCGCCAGCTAGTGGTAAACCCACACCTTCTACATCTAAACCACCCACACAGCCTCTAACAACCATCATCTATTCTAGAAAATCCAAACAAACCCCTGCACAAGCTACTCAGGTTGTGTAGGCCCCGATATCCTCACCCATGCAGGAGAAAGTGGACATTAGAGATTCCATTTCTCCTAAGGAGCAAACCACTCCCATCACTTCAAGGATCAGTGTTGAGGTTCCTCATGCTTAGCCCGATGAGCTCACTACACCAACACTAGCCTTAAGCCTTCACCTAGAGTCTTAAAATTCTAGTGAACACCCTTTAGGGGAAAGCTACCATTCCCAGCCTCTAGACCTCAATCGATCCATACCCAACCTTGAATTCTATAATGATGAAGACATGGGATTCATTGAGTACCATGAGTCTCTTTTCTCTGTCCATGCTCAAGGATAGATAAGTGCTCTTGACTCACCCATGTCTAGCCCACATCATCCACCTACAACTGAAGCGGATCTCACTGAACCTGTACAGGGGTCCATTTGAAAGAGGCTCTCACCTCTTTAAGTTATTACATCTTTAAGACCTCAACCCTTGCAACCCAGCCCATTGACACTTCAACTAAAGCTGTCATGGTTCAAGGGAAATCCAGCAGCTAAGAACTTAGTGTTAGTAAAGAGGAAAAAAGACTTTGGTCTTATCTCTCACCCCCTATGATTCTTCTGATGAAGATGAAGGGAGTCTGAAACTAAAGGTGCAAAAACTGACTAAAACCTACACCTATTTAGTCTTAAAGGTTAGTCACCTCAAATATTAGGTGAGTACCTTACAAAGGATGGTCAATGACCAGCAACTTGTAATCACCGATCTCAAGAGCAAATTTGCTGACTGACAACTAAGGAGGACTCAACCATGTCCAACCTATGGATGTGATAGACCTAACCTTTAGCTCACCTATGCAAGAAGGTGACGCTAAGAAAAAGGGGGAGAAAGTCTGATCTGCAATCACATAACTTTGGGAGTTCTTCTCAGAGCATAGACAAAGAGGATTCACCACCCTCTCTTGCAATTATCCATACTCAGTAACCTCCTCAAGTTCACTTTGATGTGGACTTACTCATACAAAGTTTGTTTGAAGAGGGTATTCTAAGGGCTATGCCTACCCTACCCAATAATGCTAAATATGAAATATTAGGGTGGAGGTATGATGTTGACAGGAGAGCCCTGATACTGCTTAGTCTCCAGGGGCAGCAAGAAGTCCTAAATTTTCTAACCCTGAAGTACTACGACAGTCTCTCTTTAGTCCACATGTCACTTGCCAACCCTAGTCAAAACAGGAAAGCTAACAGACTATCTGGAGGATACAAGATAGGATTATTAAAGAGTTCAAATTAGGAAGAAGACAATGGCCAATAGGCAATGTCATGGTCAATTGGATGTTGAGGTGCACACTAAGATTAGCTTCGAATGGGAAACATTGACTGTAGGCCAGGTGATAGAACCTATGAACCTTGAGATAGGAACTGCTTCAACATCCTCTACCCTTAGTGAGGCACCAGCTGGTGAAGGTGCTTCACAATCTCTCTCTAGCCAGAGCTCAAGTGCTAAACCAAGCAATGAAGGCCAAAGCTCTCTTCACCCTAAGTCACCAAAGCCTATAAATGAAAAAGAGAAAAGGATGTTGACTCGAGATGATATTGAGGTGGAGGAAAGAGAGAGGAAGAGAAAGCTAAGGGGAGAGAGTTTAATGGAAGCTATAATCACGACTACCCTAAGGCCAAACACTTAAGATGAGTTAAGGGCAGCTAGATTGAATTACTTAGGGACTAGAAACTGCAACATTAACGAACTCATATTTTTCCCTTAGAAGAGTTGATGGAACTGGCTGACACTGAGTTGTCAAAGGAGAGAAAGGAGGGAGAGGATGCAGAACTGCTCCTCAAGATCAAAGAAAAAAGAAGGAGGAAAAGACTCTACAAGCATGCTCCTGTGCTCTCCCCAGTTTAAGAAAGCCTTGAGACAGAGGTTGTGCCAACTGAGCAACAACCTCAGGTAGACAAACAAGCAGGTAGACAAAGCATGATCAACTACCTGAGTGCCACAAGCCTCTATCAGACAGCAGCACTTCCCCTTGTCCTATGATTATATAGAACTTGAGTACCTCAACAGCTTGTGCAACAAGTGTTGAAAGAACAAAAGGCTTCTAAGAGGAGGATGAGGGAACAAGCTGCAAAGGCAAGAGCCATCATCCAAAAGTGTCTAAAGAAGTCTACTGATAGGTAGAGGATGATGAGCTTCTTGAAGCTGTATGGCTTCTCTGGAAGAAGGCTTAGTCCAATGTCTCTATCCACCATGTATGTGCACATTAGGGTGATCAAGCAAAAGATTAAAAAAGGTGAGCTCATTGACTTACATTCTCCATCAAGTCAGGCTGCATTTGAAGTTAAGATAAAGGTTGAATCACAAGAGACAATACAACCTGGACTTAGTGCTGGAACTTAGCCAACTTCATCTTCTAATCCACAGCAGGTTCCTAATCCTTCTCCTTTTGAACCTGTGAGGGAAAAGAACCTAACTTAGAAAGACATTTAAGAACAATCTGGTGTTGAAGGCCAGTCCTCTCGGTTAAAATCTGCAAAGATGAAGAAAAGAATGGCCATGAAGAGGGACACTAAGAAGAAGAAGGAAGTCCAAAGCATCAACTCTACACCTTAGGATGTGTTGGAGTATCTTGAGGTTACTCAAGAAGAGGCTGCTCATCCACGTCCAACCAATGTAGAGCCTCTTGCTGCTGGGAGACCCATCTTGTCATGGACTTTTACTGCTAATCTGGACAGATGGTATTACACTTAAAGGCTTGATCTTCCTCTGCATGATCTCTACTTATGGCAAGACATGCTTGATCTTCCTCTGCATGATCTCTATGACATGAGGAGATACTATGAAAGTCTGAGGGATCTGACCAAATGATGAAGAAAGGAATGGTCTTGATCTTCTTGAGGACTATCAATATATGAGTAATCTCTTCTATTTTGGTAGCATCAGCCTAGGGGGAGTTTGTAAGGTTTTCACTTAAAGATTGATGCAACCAAAGAGCTCTCAGCATACATGCATGATGTACAGAGTAAAGTTACTTCAAAAGTTTTTACACAACTCAAGGAAATATGCTAAGTGTAAAACCTTCCGAAGCCAAGTGACCAAATCTTTTGAAGCCAAAGATGAAGTCTTCCGAACCTTTAGAGACAAAGTCTTCCGAAGCCAAAGACTGATTTCTTCCGAAGACATAGAAGACATGCTTTCTACGATCACCTTTTGATAAAAGCTGAACAACTTTCCTCTGCCACTATAAAACTCACCAACTTAGATAAGTTGGTGAAAAGGTCCATACTTTTGTCAACTGGAGATTAAGGTAATTGGTCTGTAACTTTCTATTCTTGTACTTTTATCCATTTTGTAATATATTAGGATGTGAGCTATGACATGTCATAGTCACAAGTCAAAAGGCAATCTGCCTTCTGACTATACATTGATGTTGTTGTCTAGATTAGTGTTTTTAGTTGGATTCAAAGTATAGCCGGGTGTAGGATGTAGTACAAAGTGTCTCAAGTACTTTTATTTAACTTTATGCTTAGTAGCACTTGTAATAGAACTAGAGAGCAATATACAACATTCTTGAAAACCAAATACTATCTTGTTCTTGTTGTTCTTGTTCTTGTTCTTGTTCTTGTCTTGTTCTTGTTCTTGTCTTGTATTTACTTGTGTTCTTAGTATCATCAACAAAATCTGGTTTCCTATTTGGTCTGTTAAGTATTTTAAGTTTCTCCTTATTATAAAACTATCACATTGACCCCCTTCATCGGTCCTGCAATGTTTGATATTTCAAGAGCAATATCAACCATAGATCAAGGATCATCATTATGCATCAAATGAACAAAAGCAACTCTCACAGTTGATGTATCAATCATCACTTCAACAATATTATCTATAGGAAATCAATCTGGTTGTTTCGTCATCTCTCTTATGCTTTTATGTTATTAAACACTTCTTTTACATCTACACTTTTCCTAACCATCAAGCAACTAATCTTTAATGTTTTATTTCTTCTTTTGGAATCAAATCCTCGCATTGATCTCCTTTATATCAAGCATATGCTAACAAAATCAATTATAGTCATTTCTAATGCAAAATTCATCATAATACTTTCATTATCCATTAAGTAACTCTGCTAATTCAAGCATTCTTTATATTAAAGATCTAACTCTTAAACAACAGAACTCAAACAAGTTTTTTTTCAATCTTCAAGTCCTAGGAAAGACTTCTTCAAGGTATTCTCCACATTCAAAGAACAAGGTATATTGAAATCTCAATTTAACTATACATAAACTTACTAATGTTTGAAAAATTCTGACTAAGAATAATGTATATCTCTCAAAACTCTTACATATTAACTTAGCATATCTTTTAAGGGAATAAAGCAAGACCAAGACAAATGAATGTGCATACATTGAACACCAACCAAAAAATCTATCAAAAAGATAATTCATAACTAGAGGAAATCGATAAGTATAACTAGTTTGCACCCATCTATGTTCATGAAGACTTTGCCACTTTAAACTTGATTTTTTCCATTAGCCTATGTGAATTACTATCTCTGAAGCACCTAATAACTCCTATGTAGGGTTTGTGTTCGATAACTCTTATAATACTATCACTTCGAGCATGTATAATACTATTTGCTTTTGATCTTTAGAATAAATCTTCAAATTCTACAAGTGCCATCTAAAGGAGTGGTATGTTACACACTCTTATTCTCTAGTCGATATTTGTTTCATTGAACCTAATGAAATTGTTAAAACCATATATGTCAGTTTAGTTAATCAAATAACACTCTATCTTGATACTTATCATTTTCAACCCGAATACATTCTGTGGCAAATTATCCTATCTTATAATGTATTCATGAATGGAGGAATGCTTAATATAGTCTCAGCCTTACAAGCATATGCTTAAAATTACTTAAAGAATGGTAAACCCTTTAACTTTGCTTATGCCATGGCCAATAGGATATCTAATGCTACACTAAACATTGATTATTCTATATTATAATGAATACCATTAACATGTTTTTTTCTTCAACCGAGTCTTCCATGTATAGCCTTACTAGGCTCCACTCAGCCATTTTAATATAATCCAATTGCAAAGGAAGCAAACTCATCCTATATTCTTACAATTTCTTTAAATCTTCTTCCGTATCCATTTCATAATAAACATCTTAAATAATCATTAGAAGTAAAATTTGACAATGATAGGGAAGAATATGACATGCCAATAAAAATGAAACAATATAAGATTATTAATGTTGAAACGTAGAATTAAAATAGTATAGTGACAACCATTTTCGGTTCTCTCAAACCTTCATCATGTTAACTTGGGCGTTCATCTCATGATGTTTTTCAATAATAATCAATAAGAGTAGAAAGACTTGTTATGAGGCATGTGTGCTATGACAATTTCATCACTTGTTTGGATTATGTTTGGCAAGCCTTAACATTTTGGTTATCGATTGGTTGTTTTTTTTTCTAATAATTCTAACATTGCCCATGAAGGTGTTGATTATATGACAACAATTTGATTATTTCACACCCTCACCTTTATGTGGTAGACTTATGGTATGTGTTATGCTGTAGGAACTCGATGAATACATTGATTTTCCCAGTTTGTTATCATCTTTGGTTTATTATGGTATCATGTGATTTGATATGAACATTGTAATAAATATTATTATGCTTGTATGTGTAGTACTAACTCTCTTTTCCGAGAACAGAAGAAAGTTTGTGGGTAGCTTCTCATTATAGGGAAAAACAAACAAGGTGAAGCTAGATTTTCAATAAAAACAAAATTAGGTAGACGAATGACTTATTTGTAAAGTGCTAGAGACTTAATATGAAGTGATCACTTACTCTTGATAGGAAAGTCTTATGTCAATATATTTATTGTCATTTATACATTTAAACCATATCACTTACTCTTGATCATGGTCCAACAAGAGTAAGTGATCATATCATTTATCAATATATATATTGTCATACTTTCTCCAAGTAGATTCAAATCTAAATGATATCCTTATTAGATGTCATTAATAAATAGAGATCGACAACGGAGAATATTAAAAGCTAGAAGGATGAAGGGATCATTGTTGGACCATGAAAGAATCATGGATGCCAATTCAAGAGGTGGTTGGATAGGGGTTAGTGTGGATGAATTTGCTAACTACAGAAGAAATGCGTCTGTTGTGAAAGAAATATGGTTGTATAGAAAAGACTAAGTGTTGGTCATCCGTATTTATCTATTGTGGATGAACAGCAAATACAGACAAGACAGTGGTCATCCTCATAGACTAATGTAGATGAACAATAAATAAATGCTGATAAAGAAATAAAATATGGCTGAAGAATAAGAACTGTGTCCAAGTGTTTTTGTCATCAACATTAACAAATGCGGATAAAAACGAAGAAATGTATGTTTTATTTTGTACTTTTTAACTTATATAATGTAATAGAATTAGTCAAGGTATATAGTCACTTGTAAGTTAGTATTCACTCTTTGTAACCCTGAACCCTACACCCAATCCTTTGTTTTCTCATCAAAAGTAGGTCAACATACAAAAATTTATGAGTATTATCTTGTGTTCGTTGTGTTTGATCATTGAAGACTGAATATCCACTACAATTACTCACTCGAATCAACCGGTATTACCGATCGTCATTAAAAGAATCACCTTGACAATCATGAATATTGATACTGAACCTTTTTTATGGTATAATGATCCATAGGGCGGTCATTCTTCTTTAAATGACAACAAATGAAAGACCTAATGATGACATAAGCAAGGACATCAACGCAACCAAAGGTATGTGCTAAGAAAAACTAGAGAACCTTGTGAAAAACTATTATATGACTCATATGATGCAAGGAGAGCAACACGTGAAGAATAGGTTATGGATGTCCTTGCCATGATAGGCAAGGACTCCCAGCTATAATAATGCAGTAAGCACATGCCCCCACAACACTTGTCTTTCCAAGGAACACATGACTAGGTAAGTGACGTTATGGAAGACTATTCTAGAGAGGAAAGACTCCTAATAGACCCCAAAAAGATGGGCAGTTAGGTTTTTACACTAATAAGAAAAATCTAAACCTATTATCATCGAAGTAGATATGCATGGAAAAAGTAAAGATGATATAACACTAAAAGGAAGTCAATCTATTGCATACAAAGGGAATCCACTTGAAAATCAAACCAAAGGCATGCAGACGGGGAAGATTAATTCTCCTGAAATGGAAAGATTCCCAATAGAAGGTTTCGATCCTCTTCAAACGCGTCTAGTATAAATAGGATACGTTGGTGCTCAGGTTATGAATACAACCTAAGAACACTCATCTCCATTAGTCTTTACATTCTCTGTTATCTCAAAGCATTTATTTGATTCTCACGTTGGAGGTAGATCGCAAGGGTTCCTCCCCTGTGTTGAGCCTAACAATTTGTTTCCGCTTAGCAGGTTCTCCCCTAAAGAAATTCATTGCGGTGGTGTTTTTCTCATTGTAGTAATACCTAACAAAATTCTCATCCTAAAGCTTATTATTTTCTAAAATTCTGACTATAATTTACCTAAAATCTTAGCGTTGAATATTGTTGATGATAACCAAAAGATTTCATGACATTAGTTTGAGGTATTCTTTGGGGTTCTTGTTTATCGGGTAACCAATGAAATCGGCAAGGGTTGGTATTAATTTTATATATTATTTTTTGGGGTTTTTTCACGTGCTACTAAATGTCAATTATTCAACATAGATTAACGAAATATTAATTTTATTTTTTTTGAATTCTTCTCTATCTGTGAGTATTCTCCAACAAATTTTGTCGTCCTTGAATTTAATGAAGTACATAAGGTTTTATGAACATATATGTTGTTTTAAAGGAATGTTGTTCAACCGTGCCATTATATAATCTGAAAAAACCAATTTGAGCAATAGTTAACTTTTACTTTATGTGTTTTGGCCACAGTCGTTTTAGGTGTTTGCAATCTAGTATTCTGAACCTTCTTTTTTGTATGTGTTGCGTAGGGGTACAACCATAGGATGCACACATCTACCACCGTCTTTATCCTTCTTTCTTTAACCTGCCCACACCCTTCCGAGAGAGAGAGATAGAGAGATGGATGTGATAGTGGTTATGCGATGTTGACGGGAGGTATCCTCACCGGCGTCTCCTTTGGTCAACGAGAGGTTTTCTGTGCTAAGAACCGTCACAACCTCGCGATAATCGTACCGCCATTGTTGTATCTCGTCGTGCCGCCGTCGTCACCCATCACTGCAGCCACAATAAAAACCATCATTTTTGAGCCTTCAGAAACTTTAGAAAGGTTAAAACAGGTTTACTCCCGTCGCGAAGTGGCAGGTGGAATACAACTAGTTACATTATAATCATATTATCATCTTAGCCTATTGATTTTTCTAAATCTTACTTCCATATAATTATGCCGGGTAAAACCAACCCACTCATCTAGTTTTGGGTCCTTATGGGTCATTTAAAATAACCTAGTGGGTCATTTTGGTCAATCCTAAAATGTTCAATGGGTTGTTTTGGGCTGAACTCAAACAAACTAAATTTAATAACTGGTCAGGATGGGTTGTGAGAGTTTGAGAGATGATTTGAATGGGTGGTGGCTTTTTGTTATGATTTCTTTTTATTTATCGAACTTTTGAAGAAAAGAAAGATGAAAAATTGCCATCGGGATTAACTATTATTTTTATGATTTATCAAATTTGTTGTCTTTTCAATTAGTTGCATGTTTACGTATATAAATATAGTCTCATGCTAGTGATATTACAACTTAAATATTTCTTAAATCAATCCATTTTGAGCCAACCCATTTGGACCTGAACGATATTGTTCATTTTATTAACTCGGTCCGTTCTAACCCCAACTCGTCCTCATACGAACTCATTCTCACCCAATGTTATGCCCGATCCTACCCATCTGTTTTGCCAAGTATAAGAAACAATAGATCAATATATAAGTAGCTAAATGATTAAACCCATTCTGACCCGTATCCATCTGGACTTGAACCCATTCTGACCCGAATTCATCCTAGCCCATTTTCTAAATCTGCCCATAAAAAAACCCATCCTGACCCGAACCCGTTCTGACCCGTAATCCTGCCCAACCCAACCCGCCCATTTTGCTAGGTATACATATAATATCATAACTTCATATAATTCTGTATGTGTGATAGGTTAACAAGGCATGGGCAAAGCAGCTTCCTATTATTATTTTAGTAATTCGATGTCGTCTTCAAATATATACGCATATATTATGTTCTAGAAACATCAAACATGGCTATCATCTTTCTACCCATAACTGAAAAGTATAATAAAATAGAGTTTGCTTATTGTGTCCAAGGTCGTTTCCTATTAGTCGGATCATGATAAATCCAAAAGTGACTTTCACAATGTTGATTTTGAGCATTTCCTTTTGTCTTTTTGGCATTCATTGAACATTCCTTTTCTTGATATATTTAATCACGGGGTATCTACTTGATAGGTTTAGCATATTGGTATAAAGAAAGAGTGACCTTTTTGATAATTAGGCCATAAAAATGGCAAAGCAGTCCTAACAATTGGCATCCTTGTGACGGATATAGTACGTTGCTTTGTAAATGACGGAAAGAGGGAGGTTCTTTTTTTACACAAGCACGACTTTGGACCAAAACCTTGGTGGCTATAGCACTCCATACTCGCCCAGAATTACTTCATAAAATACAATTTCGTATTAAACGCACCCATAATTATATGAACAGATGATCACAATGGTTTTTGGTTATAAAAACGCATAGGTAGATAAATGGAAAATCATCAAAATATTCATGTTAAACAAAAATAAATTGCCAAAATAAACATGTACTTTTTGTGGACATATAGTAGTTATTTTAGCCATCACTGGGTACTTCTTTAGGCGTCGAGTATTAGGCTAAATCTTAGCCGACGAAGCTTAGGTAGCTAGCTTAAAGTCAACTTTATCTTTCATATTAATGGATCAAAGTGTTTATTTTGACAAATGATTTTGTCAATTTGACCATTTCGGTTGTTATCTCTATATTTAAAACTTCACGAAACATAACATTAGGGTGTTATGTACAAAACTTTGCTCTTGAAATTGTACTCTTACAACAGCTATTGCTCCAAAGACAATAATTTCCTAATGCCACCATAGACATAACTTAAGAATGTTAAAAGTTATGGTTAATTTACGACATTAGACTTTTATAAGCTACTAAATTTTTTTAATTCGTCAAATTGAATTTTAATAATCAAACTATTTTTAATTATTCGTTAATAATCAATACTATAAATTTGTCCGGTGACATTCTTAACTTTAACTTTTATAACCACTAACCATCATAATTGAATTATTATCATACATCTGCATTCAGTTTACATGTAATTTTTGCTTATTGGCGCTTGTATGTGTTTTTCACTTCATTCATAAATATTATTTTTAGTGTGTTCAATTGTAAATCAAGAGTAAATATTTGATTATTATGTTATTATGACTGTTTTTTTTTTAATAAAAGTAAAAGTTAAAAGAACAAGTGCAAAACTAATAGTATTGATTATTATTGGATTACGCATAATTTATTGGAATTGTAAAATTCAATTTGCGGTTTAATTCCTTAAACATGTTAGAGGATTCAAAACCAGTTACCCATAATCATCCATCTCCAAATTTTAAGAGAAATGTGAATTATTGTATTATTTGACTTTTAAATTCTGTCACCATCCCGATCTCTATTCCTTAAACATTTAGGGGAAGATCTAAACTCACTCATATTTGAGAATCACTATTCATTTCTTATATTCATTTTTAATGGGTTTTTAAGTGTTTGTGAGAGTCACTATTCTTTCGTTATATTCACTATTAGAAAAATAATAAAAAGTATTTATTTAATTGAAATATGTATGTATAATTGGATATAGGGAATGAGATGTGAAATGTTTATTAAAAAATGAAAGATAAATTTAGTAAATGTTGATTTTAGATAAATGATAGAGATGTTTATTAATAAGCTATCGTGAATACTCTTAGACGGTTTGTTATAAGCTCAATCATTAAAACATTTTATCAATCTTTTACACCTATGGAAGAACCTGTATAAAAAGTTTATATTCCATCAAGTGTCTAATTAACTTATTATAAAATCATTACATGGTCTCCTGCTTGTGATAAGTTCAGAAATATCGTATAGCAACTTGCGTACCGTGAAAAGGCAAAAAGGGAAGAAGTTAATGGGGTTGGGGGAGTTTGAAGAGACGTCAAATCTGTAGATAACAAAACACCATTTTCTTGATAACGAGATCGAATCTTAGAAGATATATATGCAAATCAAACTAAACCAACCTCCATTGGTCAGAAAGATATTTTTTTTTCTGGCACAGCTAACATATTTGACAGTACAATACTTATTCTTTTCACCTTCATTTTCAAAAAGGGTAAAACTACTCACGACATTACGTCATAGAACACTTGGATCTTTTTTATTTTTCTTTAACGTGCACAAATATATATTAACAGAGAGAACTTTTAGTAGAGAGCTAATTTTAACAAAAAATCGTTTACTAGAAAACTATTTAACTGAGAACGAATAAATAGAGAGAAACTTAATAGATAACCATTTTTAACAACAAACTAAAGTAATGCAATTATGTTAGAGGGTTGTTTCATTAGGTAATCAATTTCAAGATCAATGATCCTCAACCCAAGTGGTTGAGAATTGAGATGAGGTACCATATATAATTAAAAATGTTGAGGTCTTTGGCTAAGCCTCACTCAGATGGATTGAGAAATTAAGAGTGTTTTCACAGTTGTGAGTTTTCTTCTAAATTAGTTGGCGTGCGGTACAAAAGTAGGCAAATGCGATTAATATAACAACTATCTTCCAAAAGGTAGAAAGAGGAAAATAACCACATACTCGGAACTCGGAACTCCAAAAGGTTGCGACCACTGGTTGTCCTCATAAGTGTAGTCATCATAGCCTTTTAACTATGAGTTTTTCTACGTCGTCGCTAAAAATCTTGTCGCAATAGATACCAATTTCGATGACATGTTGATAAAACTATCATAGGCAAATCAAATAATCATATTCGTAGGCTATGACGAGAATATAGGTTCTGAAGATTTTTTAAGATTTTAGAATAAATAAAATTAAATTAAAAAATACAAATGGCGACAGCTAGTAGTGGCTATTGACCTTTTGTTTTACTTTTTTTTATTTAAATTCTTATAAATTTTCCTGGTTTGAAATATATGCTTTTTAAAATATATGCAGGTTTATATTTTCCCAGATTTATATACTAAAACTAAGGAATATTATGAACACCAACACAAAAGTCATATGAATTACACACAAACCAAACTACCAATATACAGATACAAACCAAACTACCTACATTTACTTCTATTAAGCCTAATTTCTCATAAATTACCATCAATATCTATAAAGAACACCAAAAATAATAATTTAATCATAACTAACCTTTAATATATCTACTCGACCCTAAATTGACATAATCGACCATCGTTGACCTGATTAACGTTTAGTGATAATAGTTCAACATCAACAACCTTAGTTTATCGTTATTAAGCATAATTTCACATAAATTACCATCAATTTCTATAATTCAACACTAATTAACATAATATGATCATAACTAACCTTTATTGTTTATAATTGATCCTAATTATCATAAGAGAACATCATAACCTTCAATCACTCTAATCGACTCTCGATAACCTTCATTATATACAATTTACCATCAAGAACCCTATTGTTAAGTCGCTGGATCGGTTGATATCCGAGCGTGTTCTTGACGGAAGGAACAGAAAATCAAAAGACAAACAAGATCACGAACAATAATACAATGGTTTCATTGATAAAACCTAATGATTACAATCTCGTTAAACATAAAAATCACGACTTTTGGCAAAGGGAGATCGAGCATGATCTCCCCTCTCATCCGGCAGCACCTAGGCCCCGGGCACACTCTCAAAACCCTTACTCTTTACACAATGAAACTGGTATTTATAGGCCTCATCCCATATCAGATGCGACTGGGGCCATTCGTACGATTGGGCCATGCGTATGGTTCAATCGTACGACTGGACCATACGTAAGGTTCAATCGTACGACTGGACCATACTTATGGTTCAGTCGAATGGCCCAATAGCATCTCTCAGTCGCACGACTGGTCCATTAGCATGGCTCAGTCGTACGACTGAGTTTCATTTGCATATGCTCCAGCGAATGACCCAGTTTCATATGTTTACAACATATCAGGTGTATTACATTAAGCATAGACTATTCGACAAGCGACGGACACACTATATATGACAATATATGCTCCAACAAATTCCCCCTTGGACGTTGCTTGCGAATAGTAGATAACACCTCTTACAATCTTCAGTCAATCTTTGCTCTGGTTTCCAATAGAATCAAACGAAAAACCATATTAGCCAACGTTGCCGATCCGTCAGGTTGCTACAGTATCCCTGAAAATGAATTTAGGCACAATAGCTTTCGTTTACTTTGTAGAACACCATCATAGCAGCAAGATTCCCCATATGACTGATTTTTCTAGATAATGACATGAACAGTTTTCCATTGCTTCAATCTTCACACAGGCTAACTTGATTAACATTAACACCTGCAGAAATTCCCCCTCAAATTTAGCATATCCCAATATATAAACGTTGTGCTCTCCTGGCGTCTTCATACGATGTATTGGGCAAAAAATAGAAGGTTCCAATCCACAGCTGACAATCTCAAACAAATCAGCATGCACTCAGATTCATCATCAGAAACCGGCTCACATCAACACTTTCTGATTGCGTCTTAAATTTCTCTAAACATGGATTCCCCTAAGAGTCAAAATCCTCTTTGTGCGGAATAAAACTTGATTGGCCCATAAATAGTCATATGCTCCTGACTACCCCACAAAATCAGCACCGACTGCTGACATCTTCTCTTCTCTCTTTTGTGTTCTAACTACAATCACCTATTCTGGAAGTCCAACGAATAATGGGGTATCCATCGAACTTATTTGACAAAAGAACCTCAAGGTGAATGTGCTTCGGTCATCCTCAAATCTATGCAAATGGCAGTTCCAAACCCTTCTTTTTGGTCTGGAACACCGTTCATTCGTATGACATGGAGGAAAAATATCACATTCTTGTGAATGGATGATACGAATGATATATTCATGAGACTGGTCATAAGACTGGTCCAGTAGCATGACTAGACATAAGACTGGTCCAGTAGCATGACTGGTCGTAAGACTGGTCCAGTCGCATTCTAGTCATACGAATGGTCCAGTCGCATGGTCCAGTCTTACCAATGGTCCATTAGCATGGTCCAGTCGTACGAATGGTCCATTAGCATGGTCCAGTCGTACGAATGGTCCATTAGCATGGTCCAGTCGTACGAATGGTCCATTAGCATGGTCCAGTCGTATGAATGGTCCATTAGCATGGTCCAGTCGTACGAATGGTCCATTCGCATGGTCCAGTCGCATGAGCGGATCTGCACGTAGATTTTCAGATCTGCAGCCGTCATGGCCGCCAAAAACCCTAATATGATGAATTTTACATGAACCGAAACAAAATAGACATCATCAGATTCGCAAGGGTGAAAAGAACGTGTTTCTGAGTTTGATTTTAACCAAGAACCAACACACGTAACAAGATTTGAGCAAAACACGAAGAACACGAAGTGGTTTTAACGTCAAAGAACATGAAATAGATCCAGAAATCAAGAGCTCGGGTTGCTAAAATGATTGTTAGATCATTCTAGCAGTAGCCGGCTCTGATACCAATTGTTAAGTCGCTGGATCGGTTGACATCCGAGCGTGTTCTTGACGGAAGGAACAGAAAACCAAAAGACAAACAAGATCACGAACAATAATACAATGGTTTCATTGATAAAACCTAATGATTACAAGCTCGTTAAACATAAAAATAACGACTTTTGGCAAGGGGAGATCGACCATGATCTCCCCTCTCATCCGGTAGCACCTAGGCCCCGGGCACACTCTCAAAACCCTTACTCTCTACACATAGAATCGATCTTAGAATGAATCTAAACGTTAAGAACCATTGCAATACGATTTAGTGCGATCTATGAACTTGGAACATGGTCACTAAGGTTTCTGGACGGCTAGGGTATGAATAGGAGTCGAAATATTGAAAGTGTTTTATTTTTTTTTCAAGAATTAAATGGTAATTATAGGTTAGGGTTAGTCAATCATACGACTGGACCATTAGCATGGTTCAGTCGTGCGACTAAAGCATGCGACTATTTCAATCACACGACTGAAAGTTCAGTCGTGCGACAGAGTCATCCGTATGTCTCAGTCGTGCGACTGATCCAGTCTCCTTGCTCAATCGTGCGACTGGTCCATTAACATGAAGTATTCATGCGTATGGTCCACTAGCATGGTCCATTCGCATGAAAACTTCATACGACTAAGTTTAAATATGTTTCTCAATCATTACTTGACTAAGATCTATTCAAACAACCACAAACCTATATAGTTAGTTCAATATCCGTTAATAAATAATAAACATTGAAACTAACACTGAAACATTTAACATTAAGATCATCAATCACATATTCTGTTTCATTCAACTCATACAATTCATTTACATTTAGGACATGACAGACATATTACATTAAGATCGTAAACTAGGTACATATGTATCAACAAACTCCCCCTTGGACCTAGTTTCCTTCATCATCTGGCATCCTTCATTAGCTCGTCAAACTTCTTATGCCTCTCCTCGACTGTGACTCCAGCATGTATCTCGAATGCAAAACAGAGTCTTATCACGTTCTGAAACTGGAGGGCCTGTACGATATCCTGCGGATCATAGAATAATGGCCACCTGTATAAAGTATAAACATCACTAGCTGACAGGTTGGTTAGCCACATTGTGTCAAATACCTGGATGGTCTCCATTTGGCGCTCTTTCGGCAATACTATGACCGCTTTTCCTGTTCTCCAATCATAATACCACCACTTGAAGTGGGGAGTGAAGTCCTGTGGCATTTCCCTCATGGGAATCTTTGACATAGTGCGCGGAGGACTCCACTTCAGCACCACTTTGGGTTTCCCAGTCCTTGGGTCCACCTCCGACCTTCAAATATACCTCGTAGGTTGTTGAGGCTTGAAGTTAACCCATCTAGTGTGGTATTCTTTCTTGGGGTCAGCATATAGCAAGTTCATGCGTGCCAGCTGGTAGAGCTCAAAACCAGGGAGAGTCTTCAGATCATGTGGGAATCTGAAGTACTCGATTCCCTTCTCCCTCTTCACGGCATATACTTAAGATCCTCAAAATAAGCCCACGCTATAATATTTCCAGACACCTTTAGATGCTTCTTTACTTTGTAGAGCTTGGCGTAGGCACTCGGCTTTGGCGCTGAGCGTTGGGCACGGATCTCTGCAAAACAAGCCGCCCATTCAGCCTTTTTGATCTAAACATCAGTGTCCGAGGCTTGGGCTTGGCTTTCTGATTTCTCGGCCTCCCTCTCCATCGTATCCAGTTTAGCATACATATCACTGTCGAGAGTATTTCCAAACTCAGGAACCACATTTCCCTCTCGATCAGTATATTCTAAATAATGTTGTGCTGTGACGTCTTCAATCTCTATCTCATCCACATCGTTGAGCTCGTCATCACTAGCAACATCGACGGTAGGGGCATCTTTAACCAGTTCATCTGGATTTACCCGGAACATCTCTGCCAGTTGCTCATCAATGAGGTCGTGAATGATTTCTCCTTCTTCGGGAGTATAGCTCACTGACCTCCTGACAATCCCTTGCAGATCAAGTATCATAGTGAACTGAGACTTGATCTGCTGCAGGGGAGCAACATCATATTCATCTCGCTGATGTTGTGGATCTACTTGATTTAAAACATGTAACACATCATTCATTAGTAGATAATCAAGACAGTTAAATAATCAAATATATACATAAACATTCATTACATAAGTTTTAATACATGATTCAATTACATAAAAGTTCAAAATACATAAACATCTAAGCATTACTTTGATCTTGAATCATGTGTTCTTCAGCTGGCGGGGCCGAGGACGAGGCACCTTGATCCTGTGCTTTCTTGGATCGTCTCTCACTTGCTTGAGTAGCAGCAGATGCAGCAACATCATCACCCTCCTCATCCTCTCTGCTCTCATCCTCTCCCACATCATCATCTCCTCCATCATCATCAGTATCATCCTCATCATCGTCATCATCATCATCATCATCGTCATCCCCTTCTCTAATCTTTAGAGGCTCATCTTTGGATCCCTTGAGCCTCAACATGAGCTTCTTGTTCTTGGCCTCCAAATCCTGTATCCTCTGTACAGAGGATGTCTGCATCTCTCATAGCTCTGTGATCTCATGACTTTGAGCCTCAATCCTTTGTACAGATGAGGCATGCATCTCATGAAACACCTCGATCTCTTGTCTCTAAGCCTCAATCCTCTGGGCTTGGGAGACATTGAGCTCCATCAGCTGATTAAGCTGAGTGGCTCTCTGCTCATCCGTCGCCAGCAGCTTCAGTACTAACCGGTTCAGGTTAGCCAGCTGCTCCTCTATCCCAACGGATGGGAAAGAGGATCCAAAAGTAGGTGGGACCTGTGATGAGGTCCCGGCTCTGTGAGTGGGGGTGGTGGTAGTGGATGTAGAGAAGATGGGTGGTGGGATATGTGTGGATGGTGAGGGAGTGGCTGTAGTGGTGACAGGTGGAGGTGTGGTAGTCATGATGGGTGGACTGGTAGTAGTGGTGGTGGGTGGAATGGTGGTAGTGGTGGTGGGTGGAATGGTGGTAGTGGTGGCTGTAGTGGTAGTAGTGATGAGTGTAATCCTCCTCCTCTTAGTCTTCATCCCATGGGGCTGAGCCATCCTTTTTCTCCTCATGCCTTTTAAGGAGGATGCTCCCCCTGGGATGATGCTGGGCTGATCAGGGATATAATTGGGATCTGCAGCAGTCTCCCCAGACTCGCTAAGGTATCCTCCAACCTCCCGAATACCTCGTGCGGTGGCAACCACCCTGCTCCCCACAGTACGAGTCAAAGGCTCTTCCTCTGTCTCCTCCTCCTCATCAGGTCTGAAATCCTGATGGAAACCAGCTGCCTCTGCTCCACCTTGGGTGGATGCTGGAGATGCTATATCAGTAGTGGGGGCCCTCGATTGGTTGAGCCCTGCATCTCCACCATCACCACTATCATCGTCATCGGAGTCATCATCCGGGAGCACAAGCTGCTCGACATCAGAATCACTGTCCTCGTGGCGCCACTTCCTCCTAGCGGGTGCCACGTAATCCTCCCGGGCCAGATGCCCAAACAATCTCCTCACAGGTGGCTTAACCTGCTTTACCCTGTACACCTTCATGCGGCCCAATGTGGTGTAATCCATCACCTCAAGTACTACTGCGTACTCCTTCTCCTTAGGCAGCGTCGGTAGCTTCTGATCAATGATCATCTGAATGAATTGAGGGTAGATACAAAATCCCTAATTTTCTCCATCAGATAGGTGAAGATCATCCTAGAGAAGCTGAATGGGTGGTTCAGCACAAACGTTGCGTAAGCGTTCAGGATCTGATCGGAAAGCTCGTCGAACCCTCCCTTCCGAGAAGCTATGTACTTGAGCAGCACATGGGCGAGGTACTTGAACTGGGGGCATAGGTTGCTCTTGTTGAGCACACCTGCATTGATGTCCCTAGAGTACTTAGCCCTCATGAAACATCCTCGAACAGTAAGTGGGTGTAATCGGGTGGGACAATCAGCGTCATCCCCAAACTCTAGAACAGTCCGGAGATCGTCCTCTGTGATCTCAATAGCCTCGCCGAATATCGAGCTCCTGATGCATGGGGCTTAGATGTAAGGCCCCGTTCCCGGGATGCCTACAATTGAAATACGCTGAGTAGCCGCCCCGTGCCATCCTCAGCAACGTACCTGCCAACTGGAAACACATAAAAGTCAGCGTTGCTGCGTGAGTTCTAGTTTTATAATAAAACATACTTTTCTTTCGTAATACCGTTCTTTACTTTTGTAAGCGATCACACAACGTACATACACATAGATAATATAATTATTAGCTTCATCATTACGTTCTTGCCGTTCATTCATCATCTTTCACTTCTTTCTAGATCCTGTCAGGCTTTACCCTCTTCGTGGCACTCAGCCACGATTACTGAGGTCGAATGACAAAGATCCGTTTCGTACATTATTATGATCATTCATAAATGTTCATTACATACATATCGCACTTTCGCTCAAATCGCACCTTCGCATCATCTTGCCCGAAGTACATATCGCACGGATCGCACACATAAGGAAGCAAGAATCGCATGCTATCTCATGGGTTAGCCAAGATCCCACGCTACATAAACCACATGAGTTAGCCAAAATCACACGCTACCCTTATGCTTTCCATCGCACATATCGCATAAATCGCACCATAGGAGTGGTCACCAAGACCGACTCCCCCTGTGTGTGTGATAACTCTCGGGGTTTAGCCAGAATCGCACGCCGTCTCATGGATTAGCCAAGATCACACGCTACATAAACCACATGACGCAGCCAAAATCGCACGCTACATAGCACACAGTAAATACTACATCGCACGTATCAGAGCAGTTACCAAAACTGAACTCCCTGCTGTGTCTATGTCCCCTTATGAGTAAGCCAAGATCGCACGCTATAATACACACACAGTTGAGCTAACAACTCTCAATGAGTCGTGAACCTCCTTTCTTCTTTCGCAAGCCATCCTTACTCTCATTTGTTCGTTCATGCTTGCATTCGTTCATTACGTTCCTCTTTTCATTATCTTCCACTTTACGTTACATAATACTTTCATTACATTCATTAACATTCATTGCACATCCACAGGAAGATAATCACACATAACAATAAGGAACATAATAACATATAACATCATCACACACGACAACATCATACATACATACATACATCATGCACAATCACACGACATCGAACATCACACAAATCACGTGCATCGCATCACACATAACTATAAAGCATCAAACGGCAGCATGCGTCGCATCATCATCATCATCATCATAAATCATTAATATCACACACATGCCCGACATAACGTCTATGACCTCGAGAGTCAACTTACACAAGCCTACGGGAGCCTCCCGAGTCAGAACCTATAACTGCACTTTCCCTCGAAAGTCATATGATAACCCATCGTTCGTTCGGGCGTATGAACCCTACTTGGGCGTATGGACACCCTCCAGTCGCATGGCCTTCCAGGCGACTGAACACTTAGGCGAATGGACATCAAACGAATGGACCCTATGCGAATGGACTATAGGCGAATGGACATCTATGCATATGGACTCTCAGTCGCATAGCTTTCATGCGTATGGCCTTTAGTCACATGGCTTCAGGCGTATGGGCTTCAGTCGCATATTCTTCGTGAGAATGAACCTCAATCGCATGGCCTCCAGGCGCATGGACTTCAGTCGCATAACCTTCGTGCGAATGAACCTCAGTCGCACACTCCTTCAATTGCATGCCTTACAGACACATGAACTTCAATCGCATGACCATCATGCGTATGGACCTCAGTTGCATGGCAATCGTGTGCATGGACCTCAGTCGCATGCCAATCGGCCGAATGGCATCCAATCGCCCTCCAGTCGGTCGCCTAGCCCTAGCTGATGCAGAATGCAGTTCATCCCGACTGCAGCCGAGGGTTTTCGGCCTCCAACCTCTTCCAAACCACTTTTAAGCTCAAATCAACCATCCTAAACCTTAGGGAAACATACCACGATAGCATAACCACGCAAGAAATCAAGCTCCAAACGCATCATACACATACATACTCGTACACAAACGGGTCAAGCATACACACACATGAAAACCCGATTTCAGATGTGTTCCAGCCCCAAAATCGTTTGAAAACAAGTAAAAGAGGAGTCCTAGAACTCACACAAACGTTCCCGTCGAGTAGAGCTTCGATTTGACCCGCTACACAACGATTTCCATGCTCGAATCCACCCGAACCACGCTTTTCTCCTCTTTTTCTCCTTCTCTTCTCTTCTCCTCTCTTCTTGGCTGAAAAATGACAAGAATGAGGGGCCTTCCCCCTTTTATACTCCCATTCATCGAAGTTTGTCTCGTTGGCGAGTTTGGTTCCTCGACTTTGGACTTTATTTCTTTTTCTTCTTTCGTCGGCTTCAAAGAAAATTTCCGGGCGTTACAAGTCCACCCCCCTTATATAGGTTTGGTCCCCGAAACCTGTTATTCCTTAAACCATCTCGGGCAATACTGTCTCATCTCTTTTCCAGTCTCCCACCTGGAGTTCAATTGGTCTACGTCGTTTATCCACACATGACTTCTTATCTATCTTTGGCTACCTTCACCAATGCTTTGATCCTTTCGAGCTTCTCAGTCGTGGCCTCAATCACCTCAATACTTCCCATACGGCTTTTGGTGCTCGGCCTTCACTTGTAAACAAGTAAGGCATTTACTCTCGTACTCCACCATATCACGTTTCATACACTTTCCTGCCACCGCCATGGAAATCACCTTCGGAGTCGTCGTGACTCAATCACCTTAACCCGTCACCGTGATCCCGTCGGGCGCTGTCAACCGTATCATCTTTTTTCGACACATAATGTTCGCTCCGTATTCCGCCAAACAATCCACTCCTAGGACTACATCGAATGGCGTATCTATATTCTTACCACTAACAGGCAATTTAGCACAGAAAGCAGCAGGAATAAAACTTTTACTAGCGCCAGCATCGAATAACACAAGGCTAAGGATTTATTTACTAGGAACATACCTGACACAACATCGAAGTCCATCCTAGCTTCCTCCGATCTTCTTCACTCCCGAACCTTCCGCCCTTGGCTTCTCAGAGTACCTGCTCATGTGGCCAATTTCTCCACAATTGTAACATCTCACAGTTCCACATTCTCTAGCCACATGACCAGGCTTCTCACACTTGAAGCAAGTGTTTGGTCCCCATTTGCATTCTCCTAAATGCTCCATCCCGCATTTACCACATCTATCCGGCCCCCCCGCACCAGGTGTACCACACGACGGTCACCCCCCCCGTGCGTGCTTATTATTCGTCGGGACACCACCCCGTCCAGTTCTCTTCCCACTCCAGTTCCGGTCTCCATCATCCTTCTCACTCACCTCCGCCATCGCAGTCCTTTCATCGTACAAACTTCCCGCCAAGTCAACTGCCGACCTAAACGTGCTCGGTCAGGCAGCGATCATATGCCTACGGATATCCGCTGGAAAACCATGAATATACCTCTTGATCTTTCGGGAGAGAGGTGTCACCTGATCCGGCACCAACCGTGCCATTTTGTTGAATTTGGTAGTGTACTGCTGATGCGTCATTGTTCCCGCTTCCAGCATCAGGAATTCTCTTTCAACTTTATTCATCTCACGGTGAGGACAGAACTCCTCAATCACCAGCCTCTTCAACTCTGACCATCCCATCCTTCCAATAGCCCGACTACCCTCAACTTGGACTATGTTGTCCCACCAGCACAAAGCTGAGTCCACGAAAGAATGGGTAGCAAAATTTACTTTCTGATCTTCTCGGCACTCGCTGATATTTAAAACAACTTCCATTTCCCTCACCCATCGGTGAGTAGCAGCAACAGTGCCATTGCCATCAAAAGTAGGGGGCTTGCATCGTTGAAACTCCCCATAGTTATAGCCTCGTGAAACCTCCAGCGTAGGCTCTTCCTCTTCTTCTTCCTCTTCGTCATCAGAGAGAACCGTTTCAGTCTCGGGCCATCTTCTTTCGCCCGAAGGTCTACCCCTTTCCTTTCTCTCCTCATCTCTAACAGTCTTTATTAATTCGGTCACTACAGACGGTAGGATCGTCTGCAAGACCTGATGCACTTCCTCCACGACCGCCTCTCTCATCGAGGCCCTCTGATTTGCATTCTCATCACCGCCCTCAGGATGAGGGGTCTCGGGTTCTTCATGGGTTACTCTTTCAGCCCTAGACCTTCCTCTTGTGACCCGTGGTTCAGCACCACGTCCACCGCCACCTCCACCACGAGAAGCTTTCGAAGATCTACCAGCGGCCATTCTCTAAACACACTGAAAGATTCAAACACTAACACGGTCATTCAAGGAACAACTCAGTTTATGTCAAGTATAGTAAGTCCCTAATTACAGTGGCCAGTTGTGATTAGCCACTTACTTTACTCTTCATACCCCAAGCATTACCTGTCCTGACTACATCAGTATCTAAATCTACCAGCAACACATAAACCATATAACATGCGCACATAATACCGGTTAACATTACGAAAATACCTGATGGCACGCAGCTACTCAGATTGCCATCCCATTCCCTTTCCGTCCCATTCTCAGTTTAAGATTAGGTTTTTGAAAATATTTACCCAATTCACTTAAACTTTGGCTCTGATACCAACTTGTAAGGCCCCGTTCCCAGGACGCCTACAGTTGGTCATTCATCGCACATAAAACATATACTTACGTTTTCCTTTCATAAATCGTTGCAGGGGAAACATTAAAAATAATATTTTCATTTCATCAAAATACTTTTGTAAAATAATACAACCGTCCATTTCACATTATCATTTTACATTCATTCGAAAAGCATTAAAAATAAGGATGCCATCCAAAATACGCTGAGTAGCCGCCCCGTGCCATGCTCAGCAACGTACCTGCCAACTGGAAACACATCAAAGTCAGCGTTGCTGAGTGAGTTCTAGTTTTATAATAAAACATACTTTTCTTTTGTAAAACCGTTCTTTACTTTCGTAAGTGATCACACAACGTACATACACATAGATAATATAATTATTATCTTCATCATTATGTTCTTGTAGTTCATTCATCATCTTTCACTTCTTTCTAGATCCTGTCAGACTTTACCCTCTTCGTGGCACTCAGCCACGATTACTGAGTTCGAATGACAAGGATCCGTTTCATACATTATTATGATCATTCATTAATGTTCATTACATACATATCGCACTTTCGCTCAAATCGCACCTTCGCATCATCGTGCCCGAAGTACATATCGCACGGATCGCACACATAAGGAAGCAAGAATCGCATGCTATCTCATGGGTTAGCCAAGATCGCACGCTACATAAACCACATGAGTTAGCCAAAATCGCACGCTACCCTTATGCTTTCCATCGCACATATCGCACAAATCGCACCATCGGAGTGGTCACCAAAACCGACTCCCCCTGTGTGTGAGAACTCTCGGGGTTTAGCCAGAATCGCACGCCATCTCATGGGTTAGCCAAGATCGCACGCTACATAAACCACATGAGGCAGCCAAAATCGCACGCTACATAGCACACAGTAAATACTACATCGCACGTATCGGAGCAGTTACCAAAACTGAACTCCCTGCTGTGTCTATGTCCCCTTATGAGTAAGCCAAGATCGCACGCTATAATACACACACAGTTGAGCTAACAACTCTCAATGAGTCGTGAACCTCCTTTCTTCTTTCGCAAGCCATCCTTACTCTCATTTGTTCGTTCATGCTTACATTCGTTCATTACGTTCCTCTTTTCATTATCTTCCACTTTACGTTACATAATACTTTCATTACATTCATTAACATACATCGCACACCCACGGGAAGATAATCACACATAACAATAAGGAACATAATAACGTATAACATCATCACACACGACAACATCATACATACATACATACATCATGCACAATCACACGACATCGAACATCACACGAATCACGCGCATCGCATCACACATAACTATAAAGCATCAAACGGCAGCATGCGTCGCATCATCATCATCATCATCATAAATCATTAACATCACACACATGCCCGACATAACGTCTATGACCTCGAGAGTCAACTTACACAAGCCTACGGGAGCCTCCCGAGTCAAAACCTATAACTGCACTTTCCCTCAAAAGTCATATGATAACCCGTCGTTCTTTCGGGCGTATGAACCCTACTAGGGCGTATGGACACTAGGCGAATGGACCCTATGCGAATGGACTATGGGCGAATGGACATCTATGCGTATGGACTCTCAGTCGCATAGCTTTCATGCGTATGGCCTTCAGTCGCATGACTTCAGGCGTATGGGCTTCAGTCGCATATTCTTCGTGCGAATGAACCTCAGTCGCATGGCCTCCAGGCGCATGGACTTCAGTCGCATAACCTTCGTGCGAATGAACCTCAGTCGCACACTCCTTCAATCGCATGCCTTACAGACACATGAACTTCAATCGCATGACCATCATGCGTATGGACCTCAGTCGCATGGCAATCATGCGCATGGACCTCAGTTTGACCCGCTACACGATGATTTCCACGCTCGAATCCACCCGAACCAAGCTTTTCTCCTCTTTTTCTCTTTCTCTTCTCTTCTCCTCTCTTCTTGGCTGAAAAATGACAAGAATGAGGGGCCTTCCCCCTTTTATACTCCCATTCATCGAAGTTTATCTCGTTGGCGAGTTTGGTCCATCGACTTTGGACTTTATTTATTTTTCTTCTTTCGTCGGCTTCAAAGAAAATTTCTGGGCGTTACATTAGAGGACCTGTCCACCACAGCGCTTTCCCAGAAAGCATGTTGGACTGAGCGGTAAGGAGTACATGGTGTCGAGATAGCTCGGAATATCCTAGATCTCCGTAGGAATGTGATGATGCCCGAGAACTCTGCAGCATTCCTGGAAGTCAAATCCAGGTGAGCACATATGTTGTGCTTCGTGCTCATGGTCCAGCGACTCGCCATCTGTTACACAGTATAGATAAACGTTAGTGTGTGTCAATGTGTAACAAATTGGTTCATTTAACTTGAAATCTTTTGTTCTGTCGTGCGAATGAACTGTGCGACTGAGATTTAGTCATGCGATTGAGCTCTTTCGTACGACTGAGCATGCGACTGGAATCAGTCGTATGCAATTCCATGCGTTTACCCCAGTCATGCGACTGAACTCATACGCATGGTGCAGTCGTGCGATTGATCCATTCGTCCATCTCAGTCGTGCGACTGAAGTTCATTAGGGTGTCCATTCGCATGACAGTCTGTCTGTTCCATTCAAATTCAATTTTTTAGCAAAATTTAGTGTTAGACATCGTGGTTTGGATCATTAGACTGGAAAATGTTTGGCAGAACACCTAACAACCTTTAATTTAACAGTGTACTTAGTTTAATTAGTTTCTTGGCAAAACTAAGTTTCGGTTCCTTTTAGTGTTCAATTCAGTCAATTTAGGGCATGAATCGATGGACATTTGAGTGGAATGCACCGCACTTTACCTGGATAATCACTAGAAATCATCTAGTACACAATAATCAGTGGTCTAGAGTGATCAAAGGAAAATCGGACAGAGTGATGGTAGAGTAGTGCGATTAGGGGGCGATTTGGGAGTGATGAATGACTGCGACCGACTCCCCCTCCTTTTATACTAGGGTTTCCTTCAGTCGTGCGACTGAGCCCAGTCGCATACTTGAAGTGTATGACTGAAGATCAGTCATGCAATTGTCATAGTCGGTCACCTTCAGTCGTGCGACTAGAAGTCAGTCGTGCGACTGAGTCTTTCGGTCACCCTCATTAATGCGATTGGTTCATTTTGATGATCCAATCGCCAGGATTGACCCATCTTGATGGTCCAATCGCACGTCTGGGCCATACGTGTGGTTTAGTTATGCGATTGGACTCATACGTATGGTTCAATCGTACGGTTGGTCCATACTCATGGTCCAGTCGTGCGAATGGCTCATTCTTATAAGTTTGACTCTATGAACATTTTACATTTATCCTTTTTTACACTTGGTAAAACATTACGAGCATTCGATCATCTCAGACATGATCGTTTTTAACTTTGGAAACATTTGATCACCTCAGACGTGATCCTTTTAACAGTAGAACATTTTGTCACCTCAGACGTGACCCATTTGACATTTGAAAATATGTGTGGTCACCTCAGACGTGACCCTTTTAAGTGATTAAATCCTAGATAAAATTCCACTACATAGTCCGACGATTAAAACTAAATTTGACTAAAAATTGAAACAAAATAAAAACAACTTTAACTAAGAGATAAAACTGAACATATATTTGTGATTTTGTGTGAGGTTGAAATTTTAATATAGATATCTAGCAGATTTCTTTCTAGAACAGTACAGCTTCAAGTTATTGTGACCATAACTGGAACGATTCATTATGGAATCATACAGGCAATCAAATCATTTGAGACATGTTACCAAAACCTTTTGATGCTAGATTCTTGTTTTTATTGAGAGTCATTACCAAGTTTAGGAAATCATACTAGAGCTATAAGATGCACACACTGATTGGACTTTCAAGAGTTGCTGCTCACGATGATTGTCAGTATACTTGTCCTCTTAAATCCATACACAGATTTTTGACACTCACTGGTGATGAACTAAGGTTTAATTATTTCAACAAACATTTGTGGATCCCATGCTTATATGGTAATCAACATTCCTCAGGAGATTTTTGAGCGGTCTACGAGTATTTTGACAAGAAGAAACTATTCTAAGAGCTTTCAAAGAGATGCCAAGCCTCAGGTCAGTGCCATCGCACAGCAGAGAGGCGTAAACAACAATGAATTCTAGAATATTTAGGTTATGCATATCCTCATGTCAGTGCCATCGCACAGCAGAGAGGCACACAACCTATCTTCTTGTGAGAGCATTTTTCTTTTCTTTTTGCACATAACGCACCAACAACATTTGTTATTAGCCTGATAGTGTTTACACATTTTTAATTTTTTCGTGCTTTGCTCTTTTTATGGTCATCCACACACATTTGTGGCGTTTATTTGCTCGTCACCCCTTATTGGAACTTCGTTGATTGTGTTAACCAGGGATAAGATGGGAACCCACAGCAAGTTGAACAATTTAGCTTGAATTTAAGTCACGAATGAGGTCTACTCATCTATTGTGTTGAATCTACCGACACATCATATAATGAACATGCAACCTCTGGGTCTACTTTCTTTATGTTACCTTATTAGCATACTAGTTTTACTATCATTTTTCCTTTTATTTTGCTTAGACTACTCAGACTTATACTTTGAATTTTGCATCTTAATTAGTTAAGTTCTTATAAAGTCCAAACTCTTTGTTCATGTGTACTATCATTTTTCATAAACATTGAATCAGTATCACAGATACAATCTCATTTCTATTAGCTAGACTATCCTTCTCCCTCGTTTTTTTAAGTACTGAAATTAAAACAACTAATTCAATACTAAGTTTGCTATTCTCCCCCTAAAATTCTAAAACCGAATATATTTTATTGCGTTTTTGGATTTTAAAGATGCAGGAAATTAAAATAAGAAAAAATAAAAGAAAAATAAAAGAAAATAAAAAGAAAACGTTGTCGGACTAAGCATTTTTATCCTCTGTGATCACATCACTTTTTTTTTTCACTCCGTTGCCCTCTAACAGATATAAAAATCTTGGTTTATTATAGGCTTTTGTGTAGAGGTCAGCGCGTTGAAAGTCTGTAATAATTTTAACAACATCGATTAAATTCTTTTTAAAACAATCACGTATAAAATGATATTTAATATAGGGTGAAAAGCATATCTCCCCCTCTAAAACTATTTAATAGCATATATACCCAAGCAAAAAGATTAAATGCATATATCCCCTTACAAAACCTCATAATTAGCAAATTTACCCATTTTTATTAAAAGTAGTTTATGTAATGACTAATTTGCCCTTATTCTTATTAAAACTTCATAATTGGCAACTTTTCCCCTTACAAACCTGATAATTTTTTTTTGCATTTATGTGTTTTGTAGTCAAACTAATTAAAAGTAATAAACTTCTTAAACCAAATTACTTATTCTCATGACGAACCTTACTCATAATATGTTGAATTTGTTGTTTATTAGGTGAGGTTTTTGATAATCTAAACAATAGTTTAAATCATGGAGATATTTGTAGGCAATAATTTCAACAATATCCAAAAAACATTGACATAACAATAGTCATGAAACTAGTGGCAATAGTCAAGAAACAATGACATAACAATATCCAAAAAACAAAACAAAATACCAACTTTATAATCCATTACAGTTGATTCTGAGGTGCCGAATTTTTGCAAGTTTTTTTATGGTGTCCATACTCACCACAACGCCCACATTTATGTCTTTTTTTGATGGCTCATCACTTGATTTAATTCTATTCTTTCTTGGTCTTCCAGAAGGCCGTTTGATTATAGGTGCGTAAATCTTTTCCCCCGTCTGCACCCATTGATTCTTTGTAGGCATAGGAGCAATTTCTAGAGCATAAGCTAGTTTATATTTCTCAATTGTGAAGTAAGAATCAACAAATTTATCCCATTCATCCCTTATAAATGCAATAAAAGCGGATGCATGTATACATGGAACACCTCTAACTTGCCAAACCCTGCAACTGCATGTTCGCTCATCAAGTATGACCTCCCAACGCTTTTCTCCAAATTTAACTTCTGCTCGATTTTCACCACCTCTACATACTTCGTACTCGCCCAAATTCTATATGAAACATAGAATATACATTAACAAAATTCACACAAATTTTCAACAACTAATACAAAACAAATGAAATAAAATTACACTAACCTTAGAGATTCGTTTGAGATAATTCTTAGTCTTAGGTACTAGTGCACCCTTCCATTGGTTTAGAATCCTTCGTTTTTTGTCTAATCGTACCATAATCTTCTCCCTGATAGAATCAAGGAGGTCAAGAACCGGCTTATAACGCAGTTCACCAATCCAAGAATTAAATGCCTCTGATATGTTGTTAGTAAAGTAATCACACTTGCATGTTGTCCAAACTTGCATCGACTCCATATTTTGTTGTGATTGTCAGTAATGTACGCCAATGCTTCTTTACTTGTTTCACCTATTTCAGTTAATAATCTATCATGCTCGGTAACACTATACGTTCTTGCAGCCCGCCATAAATTTCTACTAAAAAAATCCCCACGAAAGTGTTTCTTGAAATTGCTAGACAAGTGTCTTATGCACTCTCTATGCTCAACTATAGGGAAAACTAGTGTAACTGCAACTTCCAAACCTTTCTGCATGTCAGATGATATAGCAAGACCATTAGGTGTTCCAATTGCTTTCTTAAGTAACTCAAGAAACCAAATCCATGACTTTTTGTTTTCTGATTCTAATATACCGTAGGCCACCGGAAAAATTGAATTGTTACCATCAACACTTGTTGCAGAGACTAGGACCCCATTGAACCTCCCTTTCAAATTACAGGCATCAAGAGCAATATAAGGGCGACAACCATTAAGAAACCCATTCGAACAAGCTATTAATGATATAAAAAACCGTAAAAATAGTTTCTTGTCGCCGTCTTTCTCATAGTCAATGTCAACAACACTACCTGGGTTTCGTCGTAGTAGTTCTTCTTTGTAGTCGTTAATTTTCATGAAAGAGTCTTTCCACTTGCCAAAAAATTCAGCATAAGCTTGCTCTTTCCCTCTACGAACTTTATCATATGATACATCAACATTGTAGTTATTCATAACCCACTTCTTGAGTTCTTTGGGAGAGACATCTCCATTAGATTTTAGCTTGTCTTTAACCACACTAGCAATCCATCCTTGAGATGCAACTTTGTTACCACCCTTGTTGCTTCTAATGCAAGAATGTTCTTCTACAAATGTCTTAACCTACATGATTTATACAGAAGCACAGTTTATTAACAGAAAAAGTAGTTTGGTTAAGAGAGTTAACTAATAAAGTAAACCTATACCACATACATAAGTCCATGTATAAGTGTTACTTTTTTCAAATTTAATAAAGTGAACCTATACCACAAAAAAAGAAGTATTTAATTCCATTTCGACGAATTGAAGTGGTAAGTAAAAATTTTACCTCGAATGTGATCCCATCTTGCTTGAGACATGCATGAATACTCCATTTACAATCTCTGTCTACACATTTTGCCGTGACTCGTGTGGGCTCACTTTTCTCTATAAAGTATTCAAATTCATTAATCAACGTATAATGGATTAATGCTCTTCTAAACACGTTAACATTATCAAATGTCGAGTTCATTTTCATGGTTGGACTTTTCTTGCTAGAAGTTTCCTTTTGGAAATTATGCATCTCTAATTCACTATCAGAAATATAATGACTATGATAGCTTTCATCCCCTAAGGAATACTCTGATTCTTCCTCACCATGTGATTCATCATTGACTTCATCCTCACCCCTACAAAAGATGCATAAATTTTATCAAAATTAAATTATGGTGCACATCATATTAATGTCACTTGAAAATAACATGTACCTTTGGTCCGTTGAAGATATTTCTACATAATCACCCATTGTCACATTTAACACTTGATTCTTTCTCTGTTGTCACATAAACAGGTAATTCTGTTTCAACCTCATACATTCTAAGCATCAACTGAAAGTTCTCATGAGAATCAAGGTTGATAAAAGATTGCTCCGTGGCATTCTTGTCAACAAAACAAATTGTGAAAACCATATTCCTATTTGAGGGATAACGCTTTCTAACCTCTTCGATTAAATCATCAAAATTTGTACATGTATGTGTCAATGTAAATACATTTTTGATAGCCAAAACAATATCTTTTCCTAGATGAGTTCTTAGCAAACCGAAAGAAGCCTCCATATTTTAGTTTTATCTTATACTTCGATGGCTCTAGTGTTGGTGATTGAGGCATTATCTCCCATGTTGGGATTACATGTACATTATCATCTCCCATCTTGAATCACCTATTTATAAAAAACAAAAACAATATTAGCAGATCAATAATCGAGCAAAAACAAGAAACTTGATGGAACTTCAATATCAAGCAAAAACAATTTGTAAACCCAACTGGGTAGTATAGTATAGAAAAGTTATCTAAACACCAATAAGAGTCTTACATAAAAGATTGAATAACAAAATCAACAGCTTTTGCAAATAATTGAATTCAACATCCAATATTTCATATTGAACATAATTAGAATTAAATATTCTAACTAGCTTGAATGATTGAAAAAGACAAAATCATAACATTAATTCATACCATATTCCACTATTGAACAATTTACTATTAACTATTCAATTGAAAAATCATTGATTTTGTACCTGCAGTATAGATGTTTAGATTGATACATGCATCGCATGTATATCCCACATATGTGGGTTCAACGATTTCATTTAAACTATGCATCGCATTTATATCCCACATGTGTGGGTTCAATGAATTCAGTTAAACTACCTATTAAAACGTAAAAATCGACCAAAACATACCTGGTAGGGAGAGGCAGATGCGAGAGAGGATGATCAATGTCGAATGGATGTGAAGGAGATGGATGATCGATGTCGAATGGATGCGAAGGAGATGGATGAGAGATCGATTGCAGAAGTTGAATGGATTAAGGGACATCGATGTAGAATGAAGGAGGTGAATGATCGATGATATTGTTTAAACCTAATGGGGGGTAATATTGTCATAATAATTAATTGGGTATATATGCAATTAAAGTTTTTAGTTGGGTATATATGCATTTAAAGGATGTTTAGGAGGGTATATATGCAATTGATCCTTTAATATAAGATGTTGGACTGGATTTTTAGTTACGGATATAGCAGAAGAATTATCAACAAATATAGGAGTGTTCGAGAATTGCAAACCGTAGTCTCGCATTTGCTGTTGAATCCAGATGATTTGTGAACAGCAGCTTGCACCAGCAACGTATTCAGCTTCACAAGTTGACAGAGCAACCGATGTCTGCTTCTTACACTGCCATGTGACTAATCGTCTCCCAAAGAATTGACATCCCGCTAAAGTTGACTTGTAGTTCATTTTGCAGCCGCCCTAATCCGAATCGCTATACGTAGTAAGCTCAAAGTCATCGTCATGAGGATACCACAACCCAAGTGTTGGAGTACCCTTCAGATAACGAAAAATCCTTTTGACTCCGATGAGATGGTTGACCTTCGGTTTCACCTGATATCTGGAGCATAGACACGTCGCGTACATGATATCAGGTCGTGAGGCAGTGAGGTACATGAGTGATCTGATCATTCTTCGGTACATGGTGGCATCCACCAGATCAACATTTTCGTCGGGTGCCACATCGTGGTTAGTAGCAAGTGGAGTACCAGCTGCCGAAGCATTCTCCATATCGAACCGACTGAGAATATCGCCTACATACTTGGTCTGATGTAGGAAAATTCCCTTAGGTGTCTGATCCACCTGTAACCCGAGAAAGAAGTTCATTTCTCCCATGGCACTCATCTCAAATTCAGCCTTCATTACTACTTCAATTTCTTTACACAATTCTTCGTTTTTGGACCCAAAGATTATGTCATCAACATAGATCTGTACAAGCAGTAAGTCACCATCCTTTTCTTTGATAAACAATGTACAATCAATTACTCCTCTTCGAAACCCGTGTTTCACAAGGTGAGTTGAGAGTTTTTCATACCATGCTCTCGAGGCTTGGTGAAGCTTGTAGACAGCCTTATCCAGTTTGTAAACTCTGTCATGATGATATGAATCCTCAAATCCTTCGGGTTGACTGACATACACTGTTTCCCGGATTTCACCATGAAGAAATGCACTCTTTACATCCAGTTGATAGACTTTAATCTTCATGTAAGAGGCATAGGCTAGGAAGATACGGATGGCTTCCATTCTCGCCACAGGTGCATATACTTCATTGTAATCAATTCCCTCAACTTGTTGAAATCCTTGAACTACAAGTCGAGCCTTGTTCCTGATGATGACACCTTGGTCATCTTTCTTACATTTCAAGACCCATTTGGTGCCAATGACCTTAGCACCTTTAGGTCTATCCACCAGTGTCCATACACCTAACTTCTTGAACTGAAGAAGTTCTTCTTGCATGGCACTCACCCATGCCTCATCATTTAGGGCTTCACTGACGTATTTTGGCTCAAACTGAGACACAAAACAACGATATGCACCATCGTGAGGTATCCCTTTTCCATTACCTAGGCATAATCAGCTGAATATAGCTGATTTCTTGTCTGAACTCCTGATCTGACATCCCCAATGACGTTGTCCAAAGGATGATAGACATTGAGACGTGATCCAGGAGTGGTGGGAACAACTACCTCAGAATCAAGATTATGAACATTTGGTTCCAGATCTGAGGCAGTAGGAGTGTGAGGTTCCAAAGACTCAGAGGCATCAACGTCAGATGCTTATGGACTTGCAGTAGTAGGAACTTGTTCCTCCTGATTGTGCTGATCATTCTCCACGGCTTCATCGTCAGAGGATGAGTCACTTACCTCGAGTGCTTCCCCTGAATGGTTAGACGATTCACCTTGTGAACCAGATGATGTGGAGTCTTGTGATGGTGTGTTTAAGACATCATACATCATTTTGGTTGCTAACTCATCGTCAGAAGTGAAGAGAGGGATGTTGAAGGACTTGAAGAATCCATCATAATCGAAAAAGAATGCGGGTCCTTTTCGAACAGGAGGGGTGGTGTATCTCTGAACGTCAACGTTACACCACACTTCTACCTGACTCATTGAGTTGTTGTAAACTCTCTTATTCGGTATGTTGTATCCTAGAAAGATTCCCTCTTCAGCCTTCTCGCTGAACTTGCCTTCCTGAGTTTTCTTCAATAGGGTGCAAGGTGCACCAAACGGTTCGAGATACTCTAGCTTTGGTTTACGTCGTTGAAGTAACTCGTAACACGTCTTGCCATGACGTTTTACCACCAGAACTCGATTTAAAGTGTAACATGCATTTGCAACTGCCTCATTCCAGAATTGGATAGGCAGTTTCGAGTTTGCTAGCATCGTCCTGTCTGTCTCTATCAAGCTTCTGTTCTTCCATTCAGCAACTCTGTTCATCTATGGAGTGTAGGCAGATGTGAACTGATGTACAATTCCCTTTTCTTTGCAGAATGCCTCCATCCACTGATTCTTGAATTCTGTACCGCTGTCTGAGCTAATCTGATGTACCTTTAACTTGTATAGAGATTCCAATGTGGTCACAAGTTGTTTGACCGAATCAAATGTTTCTGATTTGGATTTCAGAAACATTACCCAAGAGAATCTGGAATAGTCATCGGTGACTACATAACAATACAGATCTCCAGCGATGCTCTTGGTGCTCACAGGACCAAACAGATCCATATGTAGAAGTTCGAGAGGCAATTCAATAGAGTTGACGGTCTTTGCCTTGTGAGACTTCTTGGTCTGTTTCCCTTTCTTACACGCCACACAAAAATCCAGAAGTTGAAAGTTTTTGACATTAACTCGGTTGACCAAATTATTCTGAATGAGATGATTCATCTTCCTTGGATTTATGTGTCCCATTCTCCTATGCCAGGAGATGGATTCCTTCTCAGTTGCCTATGACAAGAAGCATTGGACTTGATGATCGGTTGTTGAGACCTTTGATATATCCAAGACATATAAGTCATTATACCTTGAAGCTGACATTAAAAACTGGTCCTTTGGAATGATGTACTCCTTCCTCAACACGTAGCACTTCTTGTTGTCAAAAACAACCTTGAAAATTTTGTCACAAATCTGTGATACAGAAAGTAAGTTATTTTGTAGTTGCTGAACATAGTTGACCTTGTCAAACTTAACTTTCTAATTTCCAACTTCTCTCTATGCAGTGATGTAACCTCCTTTATTTCCAGCAAAAGAAACATGTCCTCCCTTAGTCTGTTTGACGTTTGAGAGGAGAGACAAGTTCCCAGTCATGTGCCTTGATGCTCCACTATCAACGATCCAGGTATTTGTAGAAGCACTATAGCAGACACCCTGCACATTTAAAGGATATCATTAGTTTATGTTAGGTACCCAAGCCTTAATTGGCTTGGATGACCTAGAGGCATCACACATCATAAATTCAACCCACAGTCCATTTGAAGGTGAGGGCATATCATTTTTCTTATTGCTCTTAGTATCAGACATTTGATTTGATTTTTCTTTCCACATGCCAGTTTTATGCAAAGCCTGTTTGTGATAAACAGACGACTGGTTTATGGTTTGAACTTTAGTTTCATTATTTCTTTTAGGTGGAGTGATAGAACTCCTTTCAGATAAATCTGTTTAGTATCATGAAGTTCAACCTTTTTTCTTGGTGTCTGATACTTAGGACAATTAGAAGCAATATGTCATCTCTTTCCATAATTGTAGCACGATCGACCTTCAACATGTTGGGAAAGACTTCTCTGTGGGGAAGTGTGTGAGACCAGGGTGACTTTGGGCTTGTTGGGTTTTGTCACTTCTTGTATAGATGTTTTATCTTCTTTAACAAAATTAATTGTTTGACCTTTTTAACATCTTTACCCTTTTGTTTATTTGGACTTAGACATGAATCACGTGATTGGTTAACTTGTTTGGTCTTTTTGGATTCATTATTGGACGTTGTTAAACCTGACTTAACCTAACCTTCTCAAATTGCTCATCCAAATTAAAGATAGGCATTTTACCCTTAGATTTCAAAGTGTCCTCCTTCAGTTTAGTGACAGATTACACCGTTTGACACATGGAATCTGGATCACTAACTAGAGGAGTGGTCACCACATGATCCTTAATAGGATTGTTATTTACTAGTTGACATTTAGTATTTGAAAAGATCTCATGTGGTGGTGGAACCACTTTGTAACCTAATCCCTCCCCGTTATTTCGTTCTTTCACTAAGTTTTTAACTATGTGAAAAGAACTAGTCCAACTGTGCAGTTTTTGTTTTAATGAATTTATTTCGACTTCCAAAACTTCTTTTTCTTTTTTAGTTTCTTCAAGGGAGTTTAAATAGAACTTAATGTCATTTGCTGGTTAAAAGCCACAACTTTGGTTTCCCTAAGTTGTTTATTTAACAGTTCTATTTTCTCTTTGTAACTGTGCTCATTTAGTTTTAAAATGCGATTTGCTTCTGTGCACAGTTGCAAGTCCTTTACTAAACTATAGTTGTGATCTAATAACCTATCAAATTTCAAATCTATGCTTTCCCTAAATTTATTACATTCATCAAAGGCATGATTGTCAAACAGTTGGTCTTTAGTACTTACCTGAGTAGATTCAGTTGAATCCGCCATCAATGCAGAGGTTGACTCTTCAACAGCTGGAGATTCTGAACATGTAGTTTTGACATGTTCTTCAATCGCAGGCTTGACCACTTTCGTAGCTTCTTCAATTTTTAACATGGCTATTTCGACTGCGATATCGTCTTCACTTCAGTATCTTCATCCAACACCTCGACATTTGCAATGTTGGATTCTCCCGGAGGCATGAATTTGAAGGTCCAGTCTTGCCCTTCATCACCTTGAGCAGTCAAGGCCTTTGTCTCGGTACTAGACGATGTAGCTCCCCCAGTTGGTTTATCCTGACGGTTGAATGTCGAGAACGGGTTCCCGCTGCCAGTCTTCTTGGGCTTTACACATTCACGTTTAAAGTGCCCCTTCTCTCCACAGTTCAAACAGGTCACCTTGGACTTGTCAAACGCAAACACAGTGTCTTTGGTAGCTATCAAGTTCTGTCCTGTCTTTTTAACAAACTTCTTAGCCCTCCGGACAGCATTTGCTAACGCCCACATTATGTCCATACGTTCAAGCTCGTTCTCGTCTACTTGTTTATAGTCTTCGTCTGCTAGATGGCAGTTACCAATCTTTCCTACAACCAAACCGCCATATGAGTGAACGACAGCTGCCAATAGATCCATATGTTCTTTAGTCACCTCCACAGTGTTGTTCCTGAGATTCTCGGTCTTTAACTTGGTAGAATTAGCCTCAGGTGCAATATAATGGGTACTTAATGATCCAGACGTGTCAGACCCTGAAGCTATGGTTGGTGAAGGAGCTGATGAACTTGAAACAAATGCAGTCTGAAGGGGTGCTCCTGAACTGGCTGTTGTGGAAGTGGCGTTGTAAAGTGAAGGATTTTGGTCATATGTTCCTTTCTGCAACATGTATTTCATCCTAAGTTCCTCCTCTCTCAGTTTCAGGATGAAGTCGTTTATATCTAATTTTCCCTATAAATTGTTTTGCCTCAAATTAGATACGAACGAATCCCACTTCTCTGGTAAGCCATCCGCCAAGCTTGACACCTTGTCTTCCATTGACGTTGTAACTCCATGAATATGCAGCTCACTCATGAGATGATAGAACCTGTCGATTACATCATCCAGACTTTCTTTACCCATTGACGAGAAGTTGTCAAACTCCTTCTTTAAAGCTTTTGCCTTTAGAGCTTTTAACGAAGCATTTCCGTCATAGCGTTTTTCCAAGGCTATCCAAAGTTTCTTTGCCTGTTTATTCTCAGAAAATTGATGGAATATATCCTTTGGAATAGACTGAGTTAACAGGACATAAACCTTCTTCTCTGCATTATACTTCGTCTTCTGGCTATCGGTCATCCCTCCCAAAGTCAATTTTACCCCATCTGCACCAACCGGCATGTCATATCCTGTTTCAATTGATTCCCACATATTGGAATCTACTCTATTTAAGTAGATCTCGAATCTTTGCTTCCATTGTGGGTAATCATCTAACGTTATAAGCTTAGGGGGTTTATTATGATTCCCCACTTCATGTTCCAGAAGCGATAGATTCTGGATCCTTGAATCCCTCCCTGCGGTGAATGCTGAATATTGGTCCTCCATTACTATCGACTTTGAACTTTAGAACAAACTGTTTTACTTGTGCGACTGAAGGAATGCGATTGAACACTTCGTGCGATTGAACAATGCTGATGGCTCAGTCGTGCGAATGAACCAATGCGGATGGCTCAATCCTGCGAATGGACACGTGCGGATGAGCAATACGAATAGGCATTTCAATCATACGAATGGATGAACGACTGAGTCCAATCGTGCGTATGAGGGATGCGGATGGATTCAGTCGTGCGATTGAGTCAATCGTGCGACTGAAGTTGCTGAATTTTGAGAATTCGAAGGTTTAAGGTATTTTGACGCAAAAACACGAATTTCTCACTAAACCTAATTGTCGTATGCCGGAAAACGTTAACTTTTTTTACCTGGAGACGTCTAAAACACGGTTTGACACAAAAAGATTGCGTTTTTGAGTGAAAAACACAATTTTTATATCAAAAACTATTGAATCACACGTAAATCAAGAGCCAAAGCTCTGATACCACCTGTTAGGACCGTGTACGGACGGAGTACTAACTGATTTACGTGTATACCAACTCAAATAGTGCGAAATCCTATTTGATTGGCGATCCAATCAGTGAGAACGCACATAAAATCGATCTTAGAATGAATCTAAACGTTAAGAATGATTGCAATACGATTTAGTGCGATTTATGAACTTGGAACATGGTCAATAAGGTTTTTGGACGGCTAGGGTATGAATAGGAGTCGAAATATTGAAAGTGTATTATTTATTTTTTCACGAATTAAATGGTATTTATAGGTTAGGGTTAGTCAATCGTACGACTGGACCATTAGCATGGTTCAATCGTGCGACTAAAGCATGCAACTGAGTCAATCACACGACTGAAAGTTCAGTCGTGCGACTGAGTCATCCGTATGTCTCAGTCGTGCGACTGATCCAGTCTCCTGGCTCAGTCGTGCGACTGGTCCATTAGCACGAAGTATTCATTCGTATGGTCCATTCGCATGAAAACTTCATACGACTAAGTTCGAATATGTTTCTCAATCATTACTTGACTAAGATCTATTCAAACAACCACAAACCTATATAGTTAGTTCAATATGCGTTAATAAATAATAAACATTGAAACAAACACTAAAACATTTAACATTAAGATCATCAATCACATATTCTGTTTCATTCAACTCATACAATTCATTTACATTTAGGACATGATAGACATATTACATTAAGATCGTAAACTAGGTACATATGTATCAACAATCACTTTATACGTGACTGTTTTGAAAAGCAATTAATCGATGTTGTTAAAATTAATACGGATTTTCAACGCGCCGACCTCTACACAAAAGCTTTTGACAAACCTTGGTGTTTATATCTTTTGGAGGTCAATGGCGTGAAAAAGAAAAGTGTTGTGACTCCAGAAGAGTCGAGTTCATAGTCCGCCAAAATTTTCTTATTTTATTTTTCTATCTTTAAAAATCCAAAAACACAAAAATATTTTCGGTTTTAGAATTTTAGGGGGAGAATTGTTTAGTTTCAGTATTTATTTAGTTTCAGTATTTAATTACTTAAAAAAATAAATAAATAAATAAATAAATGGGGGCGGGCAGATTAGCTGAAAGTAAAGAAATCAAATATGTGCGATTGATCTAACAATTATAGAAAATGTTAGTATACAGGGAACTAATTTTTTGGGACATCAAAAGGATTTAAATGATCAAAATGCTATATTCAAATTACAAGTCTTCTGAGAAGTCTAAGCAAAATAATAGAAATATGATAGTAAACTAGTCTGCTACTTAGGTAACATAGAGAAAATAGGCCTAGAGGTTGCTAGTTCATTACATGATGTGTCAGTAGATTCAACACAATAGATGAGTAGACTTCATTGGTGAATCAAATTCAAACTAATTTGTTCAACTTGCTGTGAGTTCTATCCTATCCCTGGTTAACACAATCAACGCATTTCCAATAAGGGGTGACGAGCAAAATAAACGCCACAAATGTGTGCGGATGACCATAAAAATGAGCAAAGCGCATGATAAAATGTTAAGCTCAATCAAGCTAATGACTAATGTTGTTGGTTCGTTATGTGCAAAAATAAAAAAAATGCTCTAACAAGAAGATAGGTTGTGTGCTTCTCTTCTGTGCCATGGCATTGACCTGAGGATAAGAATAACCTAAATATTCTAGAATTCATTGTTGTTTGCGCCTCTCTGCTGTGCGATGGCACTGGCCTGAGGCTTGGCATCTCTTTGAAAGCTCTTAGAATAGTTTCTTCTTGTCAAATACCCGTAGGCCACTAAAAAATCTCCGGAGGAATGTTGATTACCATATAAGTGTGGGATCCACAAATGCTTGTTGAAATAATATAACCTAACTCATTACCAATGTGAGTCAAAAATCTGTGTATGGATTTAAGTGGACAAATATACTGACAATCATCGTGGCTGCAACTGTCAACAGTCAAAATCATTGTGTGCACCTTATGGCTCTAGTATGATTTCCTGCAAGTGCTATTGACTCTCAAACAAATAAGAATCTAGTATTCAAGTACATATAAAAGGGTCCCAAATGATTATGATATACCTGTATGATTCCATATGAATCTTTCCAAATATGATAAAGTTAAATTGAAGCTGTTCTGCTCAGGAAGTAAAATCAGTTAGAAGATTTCTAAAAGGTTTTAATTCACCTCAAACCAAAAACACAAAAATATGTCTTGTTTTGTTTTATTTCAAGTTGTTTTTTGTTTTCGTTATCTTTTTTGCATCGATGTTGGGCTATATAACTAGATGAACTCTGTGAATCACAAATTAAAAGGGTCACATCTGAGGTGACCAATCGGTTCTAAATTAAAAGGATCAAATCTCAGGTGATCAAATGATTTTTTGTTAAAAGGGTAATGACTGAGATGATCATTGGTCATAATGTCATATATCAAAAGTTAGATTTTGAGTGTATGGAAATATTTTAGGTCAAACTCATAAGTATGAGCCAATCGCACGATTGAATCATAAGTATGAGCCAATCGCACGATTGAACCATAAGTATGAGTCAATCACACGATTGAACCATAAGTATGAGCCAATCACACGATTGGACCATGAGTATTGGTCAACTATGCGATTGGATCACAAGAATGAACCAATCGTAGGACTGGATGAAGGAGTCTGAGCTAGTCGCACGACTGAACCCCAGTCGCACAAATGAATCATGCATATGGGTCCAGTCGCACGAGTGAAACTTAAAATAGTATAAATAAGGGGGTTAGTCGGTCGTATACTCTACCACCCTTCAAAAACTCTCAAAAAACCGCCCATACCCAGACACTCTGCCCACTTCTTGATAACTGTGATTGTTCTCTAATTGTTATACTGGTTGATTTCCTACTCATCTACAGGTACTTTGCAACTGAAATCGGCTCCTAAATGAGTGAAAGCGTTAAACTCAAAGAACCGATACTTTACTCTAAAAATAGACCACTTAAATAAACACAAATGTTGATTTAAATGATAATAAGTGCTAGCTCGAGTCCCTGCAAACCTAATGAATCTAAACACGAAGTGTAATATAACGTTTTGACAAAGATTCTGAGTTAGAGTGACGAACAGAGCAAGATCCGAATAGACACTCCATATGAACCTTAGTCGCACGATTAAGCCAGGCGCATGATTCAATCGCACGAGTGAATCAATCGGTGACTCAGTCGCACGACTGACTCAACCGCATGGCATAGCTTACGACTAAGTTCAGTCGCAGGCTCAATCGTATGACTGAACTCAGTCACAGGCTTAATCGTACGACTGAACTCAGTCGTATGGTTCAATCGCACGATTGAAACAGTTGATCAAAATCAACTAAAATACAACTGTATCTCTTATGCACAAATCTAATGTATATGTTTCTTGTGTTGCAGCAATATGGCTGAGAGATGGACTATGAGCACTAAGCATAACATCTGTGCTCATCTGGATGCTACATCCGGAATGCTTCTGAGTTCACTGGGATCATAGCCTTCCTACGTAGATCGAGGATCTACAAGGCTATTTCTACACCATGCACACCGTATAGATCTATACAATAGACTTTCTAGGATAACGCTGTAGTTGATCGGTCCGTTGAGCCCCACTGCATCAGGAGCTCTATCTTCGGACAGGAGATTGAGATCACTGAAGACGACCAGAGGAGGGTCTTGGATCTGGGTGAGGACGGAGCCTACCCAACCAAGCTGCATCCACTGACTGTTCGTGGTTGCTTTCTGAGGATCAAGTACACCAGATACATCAATGCCGGCGTACTGAACAAGAGCAACATGTGCCCCCAGTTCAAGTATTTGGCACATGTGATCCTCAAGTGCATAGCCTCCAGGTGGGGAGGATTTGAGAAGATGTCTGACCGAATCCAGAATGCATAAGTTGCACTGGTACTGAACCACCCGTTCAGTTTCTCCCACATGATGTTCTCCTACTTGATAGAGAACATCGAGGCCAAAGGCAAGGAAGGCTTCTGCATGTATCCATGTTTCTTGCAGATGATCATTGATGAGAAGCTTCCTTTGCTGCCGAAGGAGAAGGATGATGCTGTTATGTTAGAGGTGATGGATGACACCACCTTGGGCAGGATGAAGGTGTATTGAGGGAAGCAGGTGAAGCCCCCGGTTAGGAGACTGTTTGGCCATCTGGCCAACGTGGACTATGTAGCACCTTCACGAAAGAAGTGGCGTCATGATGATAGTGACTCTGATGTTGAGCCTATTGTGGTTCCCACTGATGAAGACGACGATGATGATGATGACCTTGATGACGGTCAAGGTGGTGGAGATGCTGGCCCCAGTCAATCACGGGCCACTGACACGTCTACTATATCTCCACCATCTCCACACGGTACTTCTGATGCACCTGGTGGATCTGAGCAGGTTGCTTTCCACCAGGACTTCTTGCTAGATGAAGAAGAAGGGTTTGATGACGAGCCTCTCGTCAGGCAAGTCGGTAGCCGGGTTGTGGCTACCGAGAAGGGGAAAGAGGCGGCTGGTGGACGCCAAGCTGGTTCTAAAGGTGGTGATACTGATTTCACTGATCCAACATACACACCCGACCAGCCGATCAGCTCAGGGGGATCCCCTATAGCCAAGAGGTCCAGGAAGAAGAGGATGGCTCATCCCTATAGCAAGAAGGGTAAGAGGCAGAAGATTACCCTGATCACCACTGCCACCACCACAACCACCACCACTACCACCACCACCACCACTACCACAGCCACTACCACCACCACAACCACTACCACCTCTACAGCCACTGATACCCCCACCACCACTCATACATTCACATCCACCTCACCCACAATACCCAATACAACTCCACCTAAATACACTTCCATTCCTACTCCCGTCTACACCACATCCACCACTACACCCACTACTCACCAAGCATGCAGATCCACCCACTTCCCACCTACACCGGGCTCTACTCTACCCACTGTCGGGTTAGAGGAACAGCTGGCGAACCTCAACAGACTGGTGCTAAAGCTGCTAGTCACAGATGAGCTGAGAGCCAACCAGATGAACTAGCTAGTAGCAGTCAACACCGCCCAAGGCAAGCAGATTGCTCAGCTGACCGAGAAGAACGCTGCTCACGAGAGAGCATTGAGCTCACCATGCCCTGACGGCTCAAAATGAGCTTGTGAAGGAATGTGTCAAGAGGATTGAGGGGTTGGAGAAGAAGAACAAAAAGCTGATGCTAAGGTTGAAGGGATCTAAGGGTGAGTCCCTAAAGATTAAAGATGATGGTGATGATGGTGAAGATGATGATGACGAGCTTACAGATGATGAATCAGAAGAAGATGATGATGATGAGGAAGCGGGACCAAGTGGAAAGGATAAGGGAGATGATAAGGATGATGGTGATGATCAAGAAGGTGATGCATCTGCATCAGCATCAACTCAAGCAGCTCAGGAGAGGCGCTCCAAAAGAGCCGCATCCACTGCAGCTCCAGCTGAAGAGACACATGATCAGGGCAAAGGCAAAGTTCCACAAGCTGATGATTATGATGTTCTCCCCCTTCAGCAAGTCAAGACTCAACTAACCATGATTCTTGATTTGCAAGGGATTGTCAGAAGGTCAGTGAGCTACACTCTAGAAGAAGGAGAAATCATACATGATCTGACTAACGAGCAGCTTGCTGAGATGTTTAGACTGAATCCAGATGAGCTTGTTAAAGATGCTCCAGAAGTTGATGTTTTGAGTGATGAGGAGCTACAAGGAGTGGATGAGGTTGAAGTTGAAGATATCACATCTGATTACTATCCACAGTACACTGACTCTAAGGGCAACATTATCCCCAACTTGGGTGAAACTTTTGGCAGTGATACTTTTGAGAAGTTGGAGTAGATGGAGAAAGAGAAAGAAAAGGATGAAAGTAAAGCCCAAGCTCCGGAGGCTAATGTTGATATTAAGAAGGCTGAATGGGCAGCTTGTTTTGCAGAAATGAAAGCCCAACGCGCACCTCCAAAGCTGAATGCTTACACAAGACTTTACCGAGTCAAGAGACATCAGAAAGTGTCAGGCAAGATTATCGCGTGGGCCTATTTTGAAGATTTGGATGTCTATGCTGTTAAGAGAGAGAAGGGGATTGAGTACTTAAGATATCCACATGATCTGAAGACTCTTCCTGGTTTTGATCTGAACAGATTGGCAAGTTTAGACCTTTTGTATGCCAACCCGAGGAAGATGTCGGGATGGTTTGAGACAGTGCTGAAGAGAGAATACCACACCAGATGGGTCAACTTCAGTCCTCAACAACCTAAGCGGTTCATTCATAAGAATGAAGTTGATCCTATATCTGGAAGACCTAAGGTGGTGTTGAAGTGGAGTCCCCCACGCATAATGTCTAAGATTCCTTTACGGGAGATGCCTCAGGACTTCACCCCACACTTCAAATGGTGGTATTATGACTGGAGGACGGGGGAAGCGGTCATAGTTCTGAACAGAGAAGGGAATTTGAGACTATCAGGGTATTTGACCCAATGTGGTTTACTAACTTGTCTGCTGAAGATGTCTACACTTTATACAAGTGGCTAATGTTCTATGACACGCAAGATATTATACAAGCTCTACAGTTCCAACATGTTATATGACTCTGCTTTGCATACTTGATCCTTGTCGGATGTGCTTAACGATCTCATCGCATGGGAGAAGGCTCTCCGAATTCGATACACGCAAGAGTCACCAGATAAGAGAAGTACAAGAAATTTCATGAGCATGTGAAGAATGTTAGGCAATAGGCTAAACTAGGTCCAAAGGGGAGTTTGTTGATACATCATCTACCTAGTTTATGTTCTTATTGTAAAAGTCTTTCATTTCTTACACATATGTAATGTGACTTATTAATGAAATATAATATGCATATTGATGTTTATTGATCTTTGAGTATTTCATATTATTATTATTATATCTGGTATAAGTCATATGTATGAACATTATATATAGGTTTGAGGTTGTTGTACATGATTCTAAGTCAATAATGATTGAGAAATGTGTTCAACTTAGTCGGGTGATTACTCATGCTAATGGACCATACTTACAGGTCATACGCATGAATGAATCATACTTATGGACTAGTCAAACGACTGAACCAGGAGACTGGATCAGTCGTATGACTGAGACATAAGATTGACTCAGTCGCATAACTGAACCTTTAGTCGTGCGTATGAATCAACCGCATGAGTTAGTCGCACGACTGAACCATGCTAATGGTTCAGTCATACAAATAAACACTACAAACCTATAAATACCACATAATTCGTGGAAAAACAGAGACTTCAAATATTGATAAACCCTAGCCATCTACAACGTCCTAAATAGCCTATCCAAATTCACAGTTCGTTCATGATCGATTTCTAATCAATTCATAACGTTTGTTTCAGCGTTAGATCGATCAGGTTGTCGTTCTCACTTATTGGATCCCCAATCAAATAGGATTCCGCACTATTTGATCTGGTCTCACGCAGAATCCGTTAGTACTCCGTACAAAAACGGTCCTAACATATATATATATATATATATATATATATACATATAGATATATATATATATATCTATATATATATATATATCTATCTATATGTATATATATATATCTCTATGTATATATATATGTATATATATATATATATATATTATATATCTATATATATCTATCTATCTTCTATTATATAATATCTTATCTATATCTCTCTATATATATATCTCTATATCTCTATTATATATATCTATCTCTCGTCTATCTCTCTCTGTATCTCTCTCTCCTATCTATCTCTCTCTCTTTATCTCTCTCTCTCGTCTCTCTCTCTTCTCTTCTATCTCTCTCTCTCTCTCTCTCTCTGTCTCTCTCTCTCTCTGTCTACTCTCTCTCTCTTTCTCTCTGTCTCTCTCTCTCTCTCTCTTCCTCTCCCTCTGTCTCTCTCTCTCTCTTCTCTCTCTCTCTCTCTCTCTCTCTCTCTCTCTCTCTCTCTCTCTCTCTCTCTCTCTCTCTCTCTCTCTCTCTCTCTCTCTCTCTCTCTCTCTCTCTCTCTCTCTCTATGTCTCTCTATCTCTATCTCTCTCTCTCTCTCTGTTCTCTCTATCTCTTCTCTCTCCTCTCTCTTTCTCTCTCTCTCTCTCTCTCTATCTCTCTCTCTCTCTCTCTCTCTCTCTCTCTCTCTCTCTCTCTCTCTCCTCTCCTCTGTTCCTCTCTCCTCTCTCCTCTCCCTCTCTCTCCCTCTTTCTCTCTCTCTCCTCTCTCTCTCTCTCTCTCCCTCTCCCTCTCTCAGATCTCTCTCTCCTCTCTCTTCTCCTCTCCCTCTCTCTCTCTCTCCCCTCTCTCTCTCTCTCCTCTCTCCCATCTCTCTCTCTATCTCTCTCTCTCTCTCTCTCCCTCTCTATAAATATATATAGGGTTAGGATCTTTTCAGAACTCGTTAATATTTTCAGAACCACGAGAACTAATTTGGACCATTAGATCATTAAATCAATGGCTTAGACTAATAATGGTATTATTCTAATTAAATATAAAACTAAAAATCTTAAATTGAGAAACTAGGGGTATTAAAGGAATTTTAACATTATATTTATTTAATTTGTCCTATAATCACTCCATCTTTCTATGTCTCTCTCCTAATTTATGGGAGGTTTCATTTGACTTTATTCCAAAATCTTTTACTCATGGAAGAGCACTACCATACAGAAAAAAATCGATGATCCAGTTGAGTGTGTTAAAAAATTAAGCTCCATCACAAGATGTATTATATAATTGGAAATAATAGGATGAAAAGGCCATTGCTAGATGGTTGGATTTATTCTTCGTAAAGGTTAGAAAATGGGGGCAATACTTAATTTTGAATTTATGAAATTTGAAATCACGTAAGCCGGTAGTATTTTATATTGTTTTTCATTGATTGTTTACCAACTAAGATTTAGTTATTCAATTTTGTTTAGTTTAGAATTAAGTTAGATTTAGCATTCTAAACAATCACTATTCATGGTTAGTCTTTAGTATGAAAACCTAAAAAGATAAATGATTTAACAACTAAAAAGATTAAGAGTCAACAATGACGAAGTTATTTTGGTTCGTACTCTCCTAATCAAATGTTGGGTTTAAATTTCTTTAACATTTCTTTAGTTAGGAATGTTCTCGTTTGAGTCACGGTTCTTTCTTCTAGACATGTGTTAGCATAGTTTAATAGTTATTTCATTTTATTTATTTATGATTGAAAATTATCAAGTATAAAAATATGATCATCGTTTAAATATTTTACATATGCAAATATATGAGATCGCATCAGGTTTTGCATATACGTAAATATATTTAGTTTTAAAAGTCTAATGATCAATTTACATATATGCTTTATCTACGCATATGTAGAAGATTTACGTATAAGTAAATAGTATATTTACACATACGTAAAACAGTTTTGATTTGGTTTTGTTTTTGTTCAACATGAGTATGAGTAAATAAACATTTATTTTCATAAATTGAACACATATGTTAATTGTTGTTGTTAATATCCACGTATTATAATATTAACATTCAAATTCAAGATCTATTTCATGTTTAACGTATATATGTAAAAACATAAAAAATATATAATATAGATGATAAATTAAAGAGCAGAGAGAATGGATGAAGGATAAGAGAGAAAAAATAAATTGATTAAGTGTTAATTGGAGAGAGAATTTTAATGATTTACCATTATACCCATTTCATTTAATATTTAATTTTTATGATTGAAGAATAATGAGTGGTCAAGATTGGTTCCGCAAGTTCTCAAAATAATACGAGTTCTACAATGAACCTAACCCTATATATATATATATATATATATATATATATATATATACATATATATGCATATATATATATATACACATATATATATGCATATATATATACATATATATATATATATGCATATATATATATATATATATATATATCTATATATATATATATATATATATATATATATATATATATATATATATATATATATATATATATATATATATATATATATTCTATATAATATATATATATATATATATATATACATATATATATATATATCTATATATATATATATCTATATATATATATATATATCTCTATCTATCTCTATCTATCTCTCTATATGTGTCTGTATGTATCTCTATCTCTATATCTATCTATCTCTCTCTCTCTCTCGTCTCTATCTCTATATCCTATCTAGCTCTATATATCTTCTCTCTATTCTCTATTCTCTCTCTCTCTCTCTCTATCTCTCTATGTAATCTTCTGTCTCTATATATATATATCTATCTTTCTCTTGACTTTGCAGCATCTTCCCTCATCTTTTGTTGCCATTGTTCTTGAGCTCTTGAAGTTCAAGCTATTTGAGATACTCAAACTCAATGTACTCAAAGGACAAGGGAAGAAGTGCAGATGCCTGGTAGAGACCTGTGGCACTCAGGTAGTTGATCATGTTTTGCCTATCTGTTTCCTTGTCTACTTGAGGTTCTTGTGTAGCTGCCACAGCCTCTTGCACAGGGCTTTCTTGAACTGGGAAGATAGTAGGAACATGCTTGTATAATCTTTTTTGTCTCTTCTCCTCTTTGAATTGGAGAAGTAGCCTTGAATCCTCTACTTCCTTCATCTCTCTTGACCCTTCCATGTCAGCCAGTTCATTTAGTTCCTCTATTGGGAGAGATATGATTTCATCTATGTCATAGTTTCTGGTTTGCAGGTAAGTAATCCTGACTACCCTCAACTCATCATCTTGAGTGTTTGATCTAGGGGCAGCCCTGATTGCAACTTGCATAAAGCCCGAAGACCCAGAGGAACTTTCTCGCCTTAGCTTCCTCTTCCTCTCTCTCTCCTCCTCCTCAATCTCCTCAGGAGTTAGAATCCTTTTCCCTTTGTCACCCCCAGACCTTTATGACACAGGATGGAGAGTGCTTTGGCCTTCATTGCTTGGTGTAGCACCAAGATCTGGCCAGAGAGAGGTTGTGAGACACCTTCACCAGCAGATGTTTTACTGAGAGGATGAATTTCAGAAGTAGTTTTTGGTGTGACAGGGCTCTCAGGCTCTATCACTGGGTCTTCAGCCAAGGTTTTCCCTTTGAAGCTAATCTTAGGTCTGCCTCATCATCCAGTTGACCAATGACGCTAGCTGATTGCCTTTGTCTCCTTCTAAGGCTGAACTCTTCAGTAATTCTGTCTTGAATCCTGAGTGCTAACCTGTCAACTTGTCTTGATTGCTTGGGTTGACAAGTGGCATGTTGATCAGGTCAAGACCTTCATAGTAGTCCAAGGTCTGAAAATTGAATACTTCTTGCTGCCCTTGAACTCTTTGAAGAATGAGGGCTCTTCTATCAACATCATACCTCCACCCAATAATATAGTTTTAAGTTCTTTGAGGTAGGGATGATATAGCCCTTGGAATGCCTTCCTCAAAGAGACTCCTAATGACAGAGTCTATAATGTCCACATCAATGTGAACTTGAGGAAGTTGCTGAGTATGAAAAATTGCAAGTGAGGATGGTGAGTCCTCAATGTCCATACTCCCTAAAGAACTCCCAGGTTCTATGACTGTATTGACTTTCTCCCCCTTTTTGGTAGCATCACCCTCTTGCATATGTGAGCTAGGAGTTAGGTCAATCACATTCACAGGTTCTTGTGTTTCTACTTGAGCTCCCCTTAAAGGTCTCCTAGCTAGTTTTTCCACGAAATAGGATATCTCAAGTTGTTGATCATTGATCCTATTTTGCAGGGTAATTCAAAGTGACTAACCTTAGAGACTAAATAGGAGCATGTTTTTGACAGTTTTTGCACCTTTAGTCTCAGATTCCCCTCATCTTCATTAGAAGAATAATTAGGGGGATGAGATGATTGGACCAAGTTTCTCTCTCTCACCACCACCTTTAGGTTCTTGGCTCCTAGATTCCCTCTGCTCACTGACAACCTCAGTTTAGGTGTCAATGGGCTGAGTTGCCATGGTTGAGGTCTTAATGATGTAATCACTTGCAGAAGTGAGAGCCTCTTCCATATGGACCTCCTGAACAGGTTCAGAAAGATTTACCTCAGTGATAGGTGACTGATTTGAGCTAGACAAAGGAGACTCAGGAGTACTCATCTCTCTTTGAGTACGGGAAGAGTAGAGAGACTCATGGTACTCACTGAAACCTAAGTCTTCATCAGTATAGAATGAGAGGTTGGGAATGGGTTGATTTAAGTCTAAAGGCTGGGGATGGTAACTGTCCCCTGAAGGTTGTTCACTTGAGTGTTGAGACTCAGAGTGAAGGCTTAAGGCAGTTAGGCTTGTGAGCACATCAGGGTGAGCATGAGGAACCTCACCACTGATTCTTGAAGAGATGGGAGTGGTTTGCTCCTCAGGGGAAGTGGGAGCTCGAGTATCCACTTCCTCCTATATGGGAGAGTGTATGGGGTCCTGCACAGACTCAATAGCTTGAGTAGGGGTTCGTTTGGATTTTCTTTGATAGGTGAGGGTAATTTGTGGTCTTTTTGGTGGTTGGGAGGTAGAAGTAGTGGGTTCAACACTAGCTTGTGTTGCTACGTTGTCACCTTAAGCAATGAGCTCTAAACTTTTTGGGACAAGGGCTGTTTCTACCCCTAAGAAGCCTACAGTTTGCTTCTTCATAATTTTTAAGATGTCGGGCTTCATCTGTCCCAATTTAAGAATATTATCTGTTTCCCTCAACTCTGAGCCTTGTCCACAGTTGAGAATGTGTTGAACGTATCTAGGAAACATATAATACTCTAAGGAGTTCAAGTTAGCAAGAAAATTTTTATAAACAAACTGAGAGTACCTGAACTTGACCCCTTGAAGCATTCCATGCACTATGAAGGAGAGATCATCAGGAATCTGGTCCCACCCTCCATGCTCGTTTGACAAGCTGTGGATAACCACATCAGATATTTCCACTGGGATGAGACATTCCCTTTCCTGAAGGTCTTTAAAGAGAAATCTCCCTCATAGCCCATCTGCTCAATGGAATGATTTACAGCTTCCTTTGGGAAGGACACCTCATCTTCTTCATCATCCAGCTGCAAGTGAGTGTTGACGATAGCTGGAGTGATGAAGATTGTCCTCCCCTGCACTGTGGCAGATAGTGCCTTCTCCCCATCCATGATGACCTCTTGGTAGGTTTTCTAGAATTCAAGCAGATGATCCTCATAGAGAGTAGGATCAATGGTAAGGGAGGTGAAGTAGTTGGATAGAGCTAAGAAACGGCAAATCTCTGAGAAACTTTCATATTTCTTAGAGCTTAACAGAGCAACCTGGTTGTGTTGCCTATGAAGTTGCATGGAGAAATCTTGGTTGTTTCTGCGGTTTAGGTTGGCCATTTTGAGAAGCTTAAGGGTGAATGAAGATGAAGAACAAAGGAGATTTGAGAGAATTTAGGTTTAAGAAATAGTGTAACTGAAAAAGATAGTGAAAGAGGGGGGAACCGTTGGGTATTTATGTGAAAAGGATTTGAGACAAAGTTAATGAAAGAGGATAAACTTTGAAATCCGGATGTAGGTCCCACTTCTGAAAACTAGTTTACTTTTGCCCAAAAAGTAGTTTTCTTGAAAGTCAAGAAATCTTCCGAAGGTTATTTGCTTCGGAAGTTCTGAAGAAAAAGCATCCGAAGGCAAATTGGCTTCGGAAGGTATTTCAATGGTTTTTGAAAATTTTGCTTCGGAAGTAACACAAAGATTTTTATTCTAAGGAGAATAAAAACTTCCGAAGGTAAATTTCTTTCGGAAGAAACTTGTTCTTTGAAAACATACAGAGTACTTAAGTTGATTTAAGCTTCGGAAGATATTTCAAAAATTTCTTCCGAAGGTAAAATTACTGAAGTAGTAATTTGTTTACTAAGACATAAATTTCTTCCGAAGGTAATTTTAAATCTTCCGAAAAGAAAAGAGATCAAAATTTTTCAAAAATCTAAGAAATGTATTTTGAAAAGATTTTTCTTCCAAAGAAAACAAGGGCTTATGAAGGTGATAAAATAGATAACTTAGGACACATAGGTTTTAGAAATAAATATGATTAAGTTTTTAAGAAAAGCTATTCAAAGTTAATCATCCCAATAGCTGATACAAGATATTTAAATCTCTGCTCATCAAAAGCTTTGGTGAACAGATCAGCATATTGTTCATTTGTGTTAACTTTGACTAGTTTGATTAATCCCTTTTCAAAGTTATCTCTAATAAAATGATACCTGATATTGATGTGCTTTGTCCTTGAGTGTTGTACAGGATTTTTTGTGATTGAGATAGCACTGTTGTTGTCTATGTGGATGGGAGTCTCCTTGAAGTTGAATCCATAGTCCAGCATCTGATTTTGAATCCAAAGCACTTGAGCACAGCAACTTGCAGCAGCAATGTATTCAGCCTCAACAGTTGATGCAGACACACAAGATTGTTTCTTACATTGCCAAGAGACTACTCTTCCACCAAGAAATTGACATCCCCCTGATGTAGACTTTGCAGTCATGTTGCAACCACCATAGTCATTATCTGTGTAAGCATACAAATTAAAGTCAGAATTCTTTGGATACCAAAGGCCAAGTGATGGAGCACCTTTGAGGTATCTTAAAATTCTTTTGACAGTGACCAGGTGTGACATCTTGGGGTTGGCTTGATATCTTGCACAAATGCATGTAGCAAACATGATATCTAGCATACTAGGTGTGAGGTACATAAGAGACCCAATCATTGCCCTGTAGAGATGCTCATCAACACACTCCCCCTCAAGATCAGGTCCAAGGGAGTGATTTATGGCTATGGATGTCTTAACAACCTTACAATCAGTCATGCTAAACCTTTTAATTATGTCTTGTACATACTTTGACTGACTTATGAAGATGCCATTGTCAACTCGCTTCACTTGAATTCCTAGAATGAAATTGAGTTCCCCCATGGCACTCATTTCAAACCTGTCCTTCGTCAGCTTCTCAAAGTCTTTGCATAGCTTTGTATTAGTTGACCCAAATATAATGTCATCTACATATACTTGAACTAGCATTATGTCATTTCCTGTTCCTTTGATGAAGAGAGTTCCATCTACAGTACCCCTTTTGTAGCCATGCTAATAGAGATACTGAGATAGAACCTCATACCACTTCCTTGGTGCTTGGTGCAGCCCATAAAGAGCTTTATCAATACGGCAGACATAATCAGGATGATCAGGATCTGCAAATCTAGGTGGTTGTCTGACAAACACCTTTTCATCAATCACCCCATAAAGAAAAGCACACTTGACATCAAGTTCGTAGACCTTGAAGTTCTTGGATGTAGCAAAAGCTAGGAATATCCTAACAGCTTCAAGTCTTGCTACAGGAGCAAAAACATCTGTATAGTCAATTCATTCTTCTTGAGTATACCCTTGAACAACTAGTCTGGCCTTGTTCTTGATGACAAGTCCTCTATCATCCTTCTTATTCCTGAAAACCCATTTGGTTCCTATGGTAGTCTTCCCTTGAGGAAGAGGACATAGGTTCTAAACCTTTTGCCTTTTGAATTGAAGCAGCTCCTTTTGCATAGATTCAGCCAAACTTCCATCCTTTAGAGCCTCATCAATTCTCTTTGGCTCTATTTGGGACAAGAAACAAGAGTGAAGACAAACATTTGCTTCATGGGTTTGTCCTCTTGTTTTCACCCCTGAATCAACATCTCCAATGATGTTTGTGGTAGGATGAGACTTGTGGATCCTTAGCTGAGGAATCACAACAAGTTGCTTAGACAAATCTAAATTTGAGAAATTCTGATCTGGCAAGGAAGATTCACCCTCCATATCAGCACACTTATCAAGATTGACTTGATCCAATGAGTATGTGACATCATTGATGTTGTCTTTAATGGAGTGGTTATCAGCATCAAGAAATTCCTGATCACTTTCACCACCACCATTTTCTCCAACATTTGAAGCTCCTTCCTCTGAGTTTTGTGCCTCTAAGCTGGAATTTGAAGGCACCCCAGAAGTATCAGCAGGATTTGTCATTGATGTGCTTGTAGAAGCTTTATTTGCAGAATTAGTTACTACTGGAGCTGAAGATGTGTAGCTTGAAGGTCTTTTTTAGCTCAAATCTTTGGTCAGGGTCACCTGTAGGTAGTATATCTGTGGACCCTGAAACATTCTCACAAGATTTGTTAAAACAGTTGGTAACTAAATCAAGATCAAATAGCCAATCCGGACCAGAACCTTTCACACTGGGAGTGTGCTCATTTAAAGTCACATTGGCTGACTCCTCAACTACTCTAGTTCTAAGTTTGTATACTCTATAAGCTTTAGCTTGAGAAGAGTATCCAATAAAGTGTCCATAATCTAATTTCTCAGCTAACTTGGCAATTTGATATTTGGTATTCAAGATGGTGCAAGGACATCCAAATGACCTGAGAAAACCAATGAAACGTTTTCTCTTGTGCCAAAGTTCATAAGGAGTCTTACCATGTGTCTTAACTACTAAAACTTTGTTTTGCACATAGCAAGCAGTGTTCACTGCCTCTGCCCAGAAGGTGATGGACAGTTTAGAGTCAGACAACATAGTTCTTGCAGCTTCAATTAGTGTCTTGTTTCTCCTCTCAGCAACACTATTTTGCTGAGGAGTTCTGGGAGCACTATATTGTCTTGTAATACCATTTTCATCACAAAATGCATCATGGATTTGATTCTTGAATTCAGTTCCTTGATCACATCTTATGGCTTTGACCTTGTGATACATTGATTCTCAATCGTTAAGATAAAATTCTTCAGAATCTCAGGGGTCTCATCCTTAGTTTTAAGAAAAAAGACCCAAGTGAATCTTGTAAAGCCATCTGTGATCACCAAACAATAAAAGGTCCTTCCTAGACTCATTACACTGGTGGGGCCAAAGAGATCCATATGTAATAAGTGTAGGGGATTAATGATGGAATTTCTTTCCTTTGGCTTGTGAGATACCTTGTGTTGCTTCCCTTTCAGGCATGCAACACAGTGGTCATCACTTGTAAACTCTTTCTTTGGTATTCTAGTTACCAAATCATTCTTAATTAGTTTATTCATGTTTTTAAAGTTTACAAGGCACATTCTTTTATGCCAGAGGAAAGATTCATCATTTTTGCTTTAGACAGAAAGCATGAAACTTCTCCTGAGGGAGATGTTTCTTGCAAGTCCATCTTGTACATGTTCCCTTTCCTGGGGGCTCTGAGCAGGATGTGCTCATGAGGAATGACCACCCTGGCCTGAGAACAATCCACTCATGCTCAGTGAAGAGCATGTTATGACTCTGATCACGAAAATAGGATACTCTCAGATAATTGTACCCAAGCTCCTTGACAGAGTTTAACTTCTCAATGCTGAGCTTACCATTTGTGACCTTGCCCCTTCCTGTAATGTAACCTCCTGCATCTCCTCCAAAAGCAACTGGTTCTCCATCAATTCTTTCAAACTTTTGGAGTAGTGACCTATTGCCTGTCATGTGCCTGGAACATCCACTGTCAATGATCTATACATTTCTGTTTGTCTTGAGCTGTTCCTGCATAAAAGAGATGTTTAGTTATATTTGGAAACCTAAGCCTCATTGGTCTTGGGCTCATCAAAAGAAGTTGAAGACAATGCAACAATAATTGATCCTATAGTCATGCTAGAAGGATCATTTTCTGATGTTGATGAAGAACTTTCAGTCACTTGGTCTTTCTTTGACTTCCACACCACCTTTAGAAGCTTAGACTTGACCATCAATACTTCGGAAATTTTGATAACTTCGGAAGTTTTGATGACTGGACCTTCGGAAGATCTTGTTTTTACTGCAGCAGGCTTCAGTGCTTCGGAAGTATTCATTTCTTCCGAGACCAAATTTTCTTCCGAAGGCAAGTTTCCACTTGTCTTCTTCTTCATTTTGGAGCTTCCGAAGGAAACAGATTTTTCTTCTGAAGCTTGCTTCTTCTTTTCCAAACTCTTAGAATTTTTTTCTTGGTCATGTGGAGAGTACTCTTTGGATTGTAAACACAATCCTTAACAAGATAAGAAGTACTCCCACACATAACACAGTCTATTTTCTTCCTTCTAGGAGTTTTCCTTTGTGAACAAGACTGAACTTGATCACTTTCCTTCTCCATCTTCATCTTTCCAGATGCTGTGGCAGTTCTTGTGGGGATAGAACTACCTTTGGAGCTGGATGGTTCAGGTTGTATAGCAGTGGTGCACAACTGATCAGCCTTATTCTTGATGATAGGATGATTTGGACATGAACCAGAACTCTTGTTGATGGAGTTCAAGTTGGTGTCTTCAGCCTTCACCACTTCAAATCCTGCAGAGATGAAGACTTGTTTCTGCGCAGAATTGAAGGTGGCCTTGATCTCTTGAGCCTTTTTGGACTTTATTTGGCCTTTCTGACCAAGTTCTTTCTTATTGGCTTGCTCATCCCAACATCTTTGCTCTCCTTAGAGGGATGGTGACCCTTCTTAGAATGCTCTTCTTCACTCTTCTCAGCGCCATTCTCCACCATCTCCTCTTCATCCTCTTCAGTCACAGGATCTATGAGGGGAAACTCATCTTCAAAAGTTCCACACATAGGAGATCTTACAGACAATATTGTGTGTGGAGGAGCTATCTCACAAGATCCTAGTCCTTGCTTATTTTGATAACAAACTTTTGCATGCAAGGATGAGGATATTATGTTCTTGAAGGTCTCTTCTTCAAGAACACATTTTTCTACCTTGGCTTTGCTGATCACATGCTCAGCCTGGCATTCAGTTAGCTTAGTAATGAGGTCTTTGATTTGAGTCCTGTAGCTTGTATGCTCATGTTTAAGAGTTGAAATAGTTTTCTCTAAGTCATCTATCTTTAGTTTATAATCATTTTCAGGTCTTTTATAATCAGCTTTTAAGATATTTAAGGACTCAAGATCATATCTTATTTCTAAGTTATAGGACCTGTATCTGTTGACTTTAGCAATGCATTCAGGAGTACAAAGATGTTCCAATACCTTGGCTTCATCATGGTCTGCCATGAGTGCTTGGTTTGGAGATGCATCTTCTACTTAAAAGCTCCAGTCAAAGCCTCCTTCTTCAACAGTAACTACAGCTTGCTGCTTTGGCTTCTCATTCTGGGGGGCTTTCTCAGTGTAGTTTGATATGGTTTGTGCTTGGCCACCATTTTTCCTTGGTGCCTTACACTCCCTTGCAAATTTTCCCATCTAGTTACAGTTGTAACACTTTACTTTGCTTTTATCCAGCCCAAACTTTCCACTGGCGGCATTGCTTGGAAACTTTCTCCCTGTCCTCTTGTAGAACTTCTTGGCTCTTTGAGTGAGAAGAGCCATCTGCTGGACTATCTCCATGTACTCCAGATCATCTGGATGGATACAGTCCAAATCTTCAAGGGTGAAGAGAAAGTTGCCTGAGGTTTCATCAGCAGAGACAAAGGCATGAGAATAACTTGTCTGTTGGAAAGGACTTCCTTGAGTGTAGCTTTCCCTTGGCGTCTCTGGGAAGGTGATGAAAGGGCCCTTTTGTGAGTTGTCAGGGTAGCATTTAAGATGATGTTGTGGCTTAATGCTTTCCCTTTCAACCCCATGAAGGGCTGAACTCAGTTGATTGTTGGAGTTACCAGATGAGTTTTGCATGTTCATCTCCATCTGGTAGCCACTAAGAATACCATACAACTCTGTAAGAGTAAGAGTCTTAAGGTTCTCAGTCCTCTTGATAACAACACAGTAATGTGTCCATTGTCTAGGAAGATAGGACTTAAATTTCCTTACAATGTCCCTGTTCTCAAGAGTTACTCTAACATCCATTAGAGTATCCACAATCTCAACATACCTGAAGTATTGTTGAGTCATGGTTTCACCTACCTTGAAGGTGAAGTTTTCAAATTGCTGTTTCGGGAGATCCTTATTGTTCTCCTTTGCTTCAGTAGACCCCTCATACATCAGCTTCAGTGCTTCCCATAGTTGCTTGGCAGTTTTGCACTTCTTGAAGCCTCTGTAGATGGAGTTTGGAAGAGCAGTTTGAAGGGCTGTCATGGCTTTCTGATCGATCTCTATTCTTTTCCTGTCTTCTTCAGAGTAATCAGCCACAGCCGTAGGAATCATACCACCACCAGTAGCAGAAGTGGTGCTTGGTATGTAAGGTCCTTCAACAACAGAATCCCACATCCTGGTGTTTTGAGACATGATGAAGCCTTCCATTCGTTGACACCAAGTATCAAAGTCTTCAGGAGTGATCAATGGAGACTTTGTCATAGTTCCAGTTTCCATATCAGCTTTGGTGATAGTTGCCTTTTGAGTTGTTAAGTATTTTGTGTGTGTGTGAGGGATCTTAAGATGGTGAGATCTTATATCAAGAGCCTGAAATGCTCTGATACCAAATGCAGGACCAGTGAAGGGTATGTACTTACAACACAACAACACAATGAGGAGAGTTGGTTAAAATACTTAACAGATCAAATAAGGAACTGGTTAACTTTTAGTGAAAGATGCTAAGAACACAAGTAAAGATGAGACAGAACAAGATGGCAAACAACACAAAATCAAATGTTATATATTTTAAAAGCATACGATCGAGTTCTATTACAGATGTTACAAAGCATACGATCGAAAGTTACAAGTACTTGAGATACTTTATATTACATCCTACAGCCGGCCATATTTTAAAAGCCAGCTGGATACAATGTAAAGTCAAAAGGCAGATTTGCCTTTTGACTAGTGACTATGACATGCCATAACTCACATCCTAATATATTACAAAAATGATAAAAGTACATAAAGTAGAAAGCACAGACTAAAGACCTCAATGTACAGTTACCAAAAGCATGGACCTTTTCACCAACTCGGTTAACATTAAGAAAAGACATACCTGATGGCACGTAGCTACTCGGGCTGACATCTCTCCATTTGTCCCATATTTAGTTTAAGTTTAGGTTTTAAAAATTTATTTAACCCAATTCTCTTAAACTTTGGCTCTGATACCAACTTGTAAGGCCCCGTTCCCGGAGACCTCACAGTTGGTCACTCACAGCATTAAATACATTAAACATTATAAATTTACAAACTTAAGCAGCGGAATCTTTTTAACAAAAGCCATTCATTTCATTAAAAACACTGTTGTTGAGCAATACACTATTGTTTAACCGATTACAAAAGAATTGTTTAATTGCATTACAAAACAACAGCAATAACGAGTATGAATGGATGTCAGTATTTCCCTGCCGAGTAGCTTCACCCTCGTGCCATCCTCAGCAATATTTACCTGCCAACTGAAAATGTATAAAAGTCAGCGTTGCTGAGTGAGTTCTAGGTTTAAAAGTAATAAAATACTTTCTGTAAGGTATACATATGAAAATACTCTTTTTATGAAAACTTCATCTCTTTATACATGAGCACGCATTAACTGTACAATCAGATAATGCTTTTTCTCTTTACAGTATGCCTTGTTTACTCTGTACTCTTTTATCTTTATCTTTCACGGTCTATGTGGACCAATGAGCAATACCCTAAACTATGTGCGCGGGGGAAATGGTGCTGGGCCCTCTTTTTCCCACAAGAGGCTCTACATATTGTATACAAGGCTAACCTATACACCTAGGTATGCTGCAAAGGTCCGCCAATCTCAATTGATTGGCCCCATGTGCATCTGAAGGTAGCTAACCGCATCACGGTTGAGCTAACGACCTCATGGTCGTAACCCTCCTATAAGCTTGCAAGACTTGTTAACATTTTAAATTAGGTTCCACTTCTCTTCTTTATTACCCTTTCACTTATTTATTAGTAATACTTTACGTTATGATAATAAACACACCACGTAAAGTCACATACTAATAATGATAATAATAATAATAATAATAATAAACAATCATATAACAATCATAGTTATGCATGAAACTCATCATTAATAAGCCCTAGTCAAACCTCGGTCAAAACCCTAAAAGCACAGTCTCCCAAAAATTCTGTAATAAATTCTAAGTGTTTAGGCGCTTTGACACTATTTGGGCGCATGGGCCCTGTTTAGGTGTTTTAACACTATACAAGCGCATTAGCCAACACTTAACTCTTTCATCACTCAGGCGCATGGATTATCTCAGACGTATGAAAACTTAGGCGCATGGACACCTAGTCGCATGGCCATTCGGACGCATGGACACTATTGGGGCGTATGACCCATTCGGTCGCATGGACACTTAGATGCATGGGTTTATTCGGGCATATGGAAACTTAGGCGCATGGACACCTAGTCGCATGGTCATTCGGACGCATGGACATCTAGGCGCATGTGCCACTTGGGCGCATGGGCTATACTTAGACATTTCTAAGGCGATCTCAGGCGCATGGGCTACTGTTCAGGCGCATGGGCTATACTTAAATTCATCTAAGGCATTTTCAGGCGCATGATCCTTATCTAGACGCATGAACCTTCTGTTCCACATGTTTCTAGTATGTTTTCGAACTCAATCATCAAACCCATCTGTTCTAAGCTTAACATGGCTATTCTAAGCAGGAACAACCTATAAGCATCTAAGAACCAACATCCAACATGCATAATACATACGAGCAAACATACATAAACATTGTAAAACCATTTTAATACATTTTCTTCCCCAAATATGTTTAAAACAAGTAGAAACCGGGGTCTAGAAGCTCACCTGGTGCAACTTTGGGTGTTTCTTCCTTTTAACCCGAATGCAAATGAGTTCAAACACCTAGAACCCGCCAAACAACACAAGCTCATAAGCACATAAACATATAACCCGGACAAAAACCCAATATGAACACTTAAAACTTCGAATTCATATCTTGAATTCACCTCTTCTTTTCTTCTTCTTCAAAACCGAGAGTGTGTCTGCTCTCTTCCTTTCTCTCTCTAAAATGACCAAATATTTGGGTGTAGAAAAGGTGATGGGCGGCCATGCCACCTTTTGTAAATCCAGGATAAACAAACTTGAATCAAATCATGAAGAATTAGATCAAAATATGATGAACACAATGAAAACCCCTTTGATCTCTATTGATTGCTAATAATATTGTTTACAAGTAAAACCCTCAATCAATTGGTCATTCAACCATTAACCAAAACCTAATGACAATTAACCTATTTATAGTCTAGACTAAGATTCACTAATTGCACTTAACCCCCTAGACTTAGGCTAATTAATACAAAATTACATATTAAGCATACAAAATGACTAAAAATAAGATAAAATATATTTTGTTCACACAAAATATATTTATTACAATAAAACTCCTAGTCATTAAAATCTTCAACATCTCGTCTCGCTTCCTCGTCTCGAACGTGTCGGCTTTGACTTTTGTTGACTTTGACCGTGATGTTGACTTTTGTTGACTTTCACTGTGTTGATAATATAGACTATCTTTTACAGCTCCAACAATACTCCCCCTTAGTCTATCATTATCAACGTCTTCAAACGAAATCAGCATCGAGAAGTCAACAGTAGAAAGATCTTCAATTTGAATCTTTTTGAATCTGATGAGAAAGATTTTTCATCTCATAAGCTCCCCCTATTTATATGCTCCCCTTTTCGAGTGCAAGCTTTACAAAGATATTGGAACAGGTTTCCCAAATCTCTAATCTTGAGTGCTTCAGAAGATGTAGGAGGAGGATTCCTAGCTCGGTATCTTCTGCAAACTTGAGGAACAGGTTCTTTGATCAGGTACACTGCTTAACTGATGATCGGCCATCACTTAAAGCAAAAATCTGAAACACATTCACAAACAAAATCTCGACATTTCTAATTAGATCATTTCATTTTAACAAAATAAACCCGTGTTTATCTGAGTGTGAAAAACAAGCGAACCCGTGTTCGTTTTTGCGCAAATTCTATGAAATGCATGAAAAATGATAAAATGTAATGAGCATAATATGGAAGACCTAAAAGAAATTTTGAAATGAAGATTTATTATAATTTCTTTATTATATACATTTATTATAACATTTTTTATCTATATATATATATTTTTTTTGTTTTTGTTTTTTTTTTTTTTTTGTTTTTTTTGTTGTTTTTTTACTTGTTTTTTGTTTTTTTTTAAACCGAGAACTGAATCGATCATGAGATCATATCCTCAAGATATACTTTAGCACAAAGATGAATTTAATCATCGACAAGCAATGAGATCACACTGATAACTGAATCTAATCACAGTCTTTAAATGATTTTGAAATTCTCAAACAGATCAATAATGATTGCTGATATGTTTGTCCACTTAAACTCATGCCCTATCTTTTTCAACAAGCAGTAAATGATTCGTTAAGGTTCGATTAAATGCTTTAGAATGCTAGGACCCCACAATCATTTGGTAAAAACCCTCACCCAACCTCAGGATTTCTTGAATTTTGTAACGATCTTTACAGAGCAAGGCTTGTGCATTAGTGTGCAAGTGATTATCGACAGAATATTGCATTCTATGTTGAATTCATCGTTTAGATGATTTGACACAACTTAGACCTAAATGGTGAGACCTCCAGGTCTATACTCACGTATAAAAAAGGAGATGACCATTTAATCATGTGCCGATGAGAGCTCCAGGTCAGTACTATCGTACAGCAGAGGAGATCATCACTCCAGGTCAGTACTTCCATACAGCAAAGGAGATTAGCACAAACACAAGACACATAAATACACCAATCAGTGCTCAAAGATATGGCTTATATGATTTGTATCATGGTGGGTGAAAGATAAATTCTCAATCCAATTTTTGTCGGGACTCAGTTTTCGTGCAGGCCAAAATGATTACGTAAATCCAGACATCCTTAAGCATATATTTTAATTTAAATCATCACACTGCTGTCTACTTTATTCTTCAGGCTGAGTCTACCAAGCATATCAATAAAGAATCTGGTTGTTTTTCTATTATTTGCACTTAAAAATAAAATGTAAATCAGATAACAGCATCAGTTACTATCATTTCTCATTTTTCAAACGCAAATCATGCAAAACAAGCATTTCAGGAAGATATACAATCATTTCTCAATCATCTCGAATCAAGTTCCCAGTTCTCTTTTCATATTTATTTACTTATACTCTCCCCCTAAATTTTTATTTTTGCAAACTTTTCTTTTTTTTTTTATTTTTTATTGTACAAAAATAAAAAATATCAAAGAAGGTCTTCCAAACTACACCGATTATCAAGATAAGAAATGAATTATCAAGAAATATGCAGTGACTATGAAGTGAGAACTGTGATAATGCAGATAATAAATCCAGATTGTGGATATAATACCATGACCTTAACCTGTTTGTTCCGCCTCAAATTTGAATTAGAAACAATCCCTGTCAGTAAACCGGATTACTAATAGTCCTCTTGAATTGTTCCCGCACTCATAAACAGATTAGTTTGAAAGGGGAACCCAGGCCATCATAGTCCTGGAAGTTCCTTTTTCATCAAGATAAGTAACAAGCTTCTGCACACAATTGTTTAAACAATCTGGGATATCTGTATCCTTCTTTTTAATTTGCCAAATTTGTTTCGATTCAATTAATTTGGATTTGAATGAATTAAATTTGGAAAACATTTTTTGTTTAAGACCAGAAGGAAAAGAATTTGGTTTTGAACCTTTGGTCATTTTCATCTTTGAATCGTGTGAAACCGGCTTCACATGAAAAGGTTTGGATAGAGGGTTTCTCATCCAACCATTCAAAGATGTGTGCTTCTTACCTCTTGATCCAGAGAAGCAACCCGTGTTGCCTTTACCATCTGGAACATTCTTTGTAGACTTACATGCGGAGAAGCAATTCGTTTTGCCTTTACCATCCGTAGCAAGTCTTTGAGGGCATTTATTTACCACATGACCTTCTTTTTCAAACTCAAAACAAGCCTTGAAAAGCTTTTGATTCTTTGTAGTCCCGTGTTGTGCAGGTGCTGAGAAGGATTGCTTTGAGCTTGTAGCAGATTCTTGCTTATTTTGACATTTGCTATGCTGAACAGGGAATGAGATTTTCACTGATTGACTGGGTTGCTTTGCAATTAGAGAAGAGATCCGTATTGGTCTTGATTCAGCTTTTGGAAGCTTTTGTGACTTGACAATGTTAGGAGACATCTTGATCTGTGAGAAACCAACACACACCTCTGTGATTGATTCATCATCTGAGCTTGTCCAGTCTCGTATACACAGATCTTTCTCCAACGGATCTTGATTGACACCTCTTATTGTGTCCGCTTCTCTTATAGGATTATGATTGCTTGATGATTCGACAACCGTTTCTTCTTTAACAAACCTGACAGGAACAAACGAAGGAATGTTACCTGTTTTGAATTTGTTGAAGAAGGTTGGAGAAGTAACTTATATTGGTGATGAAGCATCAGAAGTGGAATCATCATTAATCTTCTTATCAGGCCCTTGCCTGAGGAATCCCAAACCTACAGGAGAATCCTGCACATCTCTAACCTCTTTAAGATTAAGACTGTGTTAGGACCTGGTATTTGAACGAAATACCTAGTGATTAGCGTGTTAAACCAACTCAAATAGTGCGGAATCCTATTTGATTGGCGATCCAATCAGTGAGAACACACGAAGAATCAATCAAGAATTGAATCTAACGTTAGAAGTCGATTAGGAATCGATCTAATGTGTTCTTTGAACTTGGAGAACGATTTGGGAGGTCTTTGGACGGCTAGGGTACGTCTGGAATCGTAATGGTATGAATGCTTACGTTTTTCCACGAATTGGGTCTATTTATAGGTTAGTATTGTTCAATCGTGCGACTGGGCCATAAGTATGGTTCAGTCGTGCGATTGAACCATGCGGTTGATTCATCCGCACGACTGAGTGTTCAGTCGTGCGACTGAGCCAATCTTATGTGTCAATCATACGACTGATCCAGTCTCCTGGTTCAGTCGTGCGATTGAGTCAATCGTATGAAGTTATTCATGCGTGTGGTCCATTCGCATGGGCCATTCGCATGAGAACTTCATTAAGTTAAGTTTGAATGTTTTAATTAATATAACATTATATGTAACCATTCAAACAATCATAAACCCAATCAATTCAATCACGACTCATTAATGAAATATTAAACATTACAAATAACAAACAATCCATGTCATTTCATTAATCAATACAACTTACATCATAATCAGACAGACAAGATCTATTACATTAAAATCATGATCTAGGGACATACATGCATCAACAAACTCCCCCTTGGACCTAGATCTATCTAATCTCTTGTCTTCTGCATAACCTCCTTATACTTCTTGTACTTCTCCTCTTTCGTGACTCCTGCGTGAATCTCAAACGCAAAGCAGAGTCGTATAACGTTTTGGAACTGGAGGGCTTGTACAATATCTTATGTGTCATAGAACAGTGGCCACTTGTATAATGTATAGACATCATTAGCAGACAAGTTGGTTAGCCACATCGGGTCGAATACCCTGATTGTATCCATTTGGCCCTCTCTGTTTAGAACTACGACAGCTTCAGCTGTTCTCCAATCATAGTACCACCATTTGAAGTGTGGATGAAGTCCTGTGGCATTTCCCTGAGAGGGATTCTCGACATAGTGCGCGGAGGACTCCACTTCAACACAATCTTGGGCTTGCCAGTAATGGCATCAACCTCAGACCTTCTTATGTACCTAGTAGGCTGTTGGGGTCTGAAGTTAACCCATCTGGTGTGGTACTCCTTCTTAAGGGCAGCCTCGAACCAGCCTGACATTTTCCTTGGGTCAGCATACAAAAGCTTTAGCTTAGCCAGCTGGTTGAGCTCAAAACCAGGTAGAGTCTTCAGATCATGTGGAAATCTGAAGTACTCTATGCCCTGTTCCCTCTTAACTGCATACGCGTTAAGATCATCAAAATAGGCCCATGCTATAATCCTGCCTGACACCTTGTGGTGTTTCTTGACTCTGTAGAGCTTGGTGTAGGCATCTTTCTTTGGTGCAGCACGTTGGGCTCTCACTTCTTCAAAACAGGCAGCCCACTCAGCCTTTCGAATGTCTACGTCATCATTTGAGGCTTGGGCTGTTCCTTCTGCCTTCTCCGTTTCCTGCTCCATCTTGTTCAGTACCTCAAAAGTATCACTGACTAGGGACTCACCCAGATTGGGGACCACATTACCCTCGTTGTCAGCATACTGAGGATACTCTTCTGCAGTGATATCTTCGACCTCGACTTCATCAACATCATTTAGCTCTTCATCGCTAGTCGAATCAACTGTTGGAGCATCTTTGACGATTTCATCCGGATTGAGTCTGAACATCTCTGCCAGTTGCTCGTTAGATAGGTCATGAATTATTTCCCCTTCTTCAGGGGTATAACTCACAGACCTTCTTACAATCCCTTGCAGATCAAGAATCATGGTTAGTTGAGTCTTGACCTGTTGAAGGGGAGCAATATCAAACTCATCTCTTTGAAAATTTGGATCTGTTTGATTTAAACATTCAACACATAAATCATTAGTAAGTAATCAAAACAGAATTACATTAACTTAATATATAAACATTCAAAACATTTGTTTTTCAGTACATGATTCAAACACAAAACTAATTAAATACATAAAACATCTAATCTGTACTTTTGTCTTGAATCATGGTCTCATCGCTCGGAGGAGCAGAGGTGGTAGATGACTGGTCCTGTCGATTCTTCGATCTTCGTTCTTGACCAGAAGCAGAGGCCGATGCAGCCGCATCCCCTCCTTCTGCTTCGTCATCGTCATCTTTTCCCTCTGTCCTTTCTTCATCTGTCTCTTCCTCATCCTCATCATCTTCCTCATCCTCATCATCATCTTCATCCTCGTCATCACCATCACCATCATCTCCATCACCCTCCTTTATCTTTAAGGGCTCATCCTTTGATCCCTTTAACCGCAACATGATGGTCTTGTTGGTAGTCTCCAACTCCTCTATACGTTTGGCTGATTGGGCCTGCTGGTCCTGGAGTTGGGACATCTCGACTCTCTGTGCATCCATCAGCTGGGTCTGCTGCTCTATCACCCGAGCCTGCTCTGCGTTCTGCTGAGACTGGGCAGCAGTCAGGTCGGTCAGCTGGCGAATCTGCGCAACTTTCTCCTCATCTGCAGCTAGCAGGCGCATCACCATACGGTTTAGCGCCGACAACTGTTCCTCTACCCTGATTGGAGGTAGAGGAGATCCATACAAGTGTGAGGACTGGGCTGATGGTCCTGCATGATGTGAGGTGGTGGTGGTAGTGGCTGTGGTGAATATGGGTCGGTAAAATGGTGAAGGTGATGTAGGTGTAAATGGTATGGTGGTGGATGGGAAAGGTACAGTGGTGCTAGGTGAGGTGGTGGCTGTGGTAGCAGTGGTGGATGTGGTGGCTGTTGTGATGGGTGGCATGTCAGTGGAGGTGGTAGTGGTGGCTGTGGTGGTGGAAGTAGAGGCTACAGTGGTAACGAAGGTCAGTCGACGCTTCTTCTTCTTCAGTCTATGGGGTTGAGCCATCCTCTTCCTCTTAGTCCCAGTGGAAGTGGATGCTCCCCCTGCAGCTCTGCCTGCTGAACCCGGAGCATAGCTCGGGTCAGTCTCTGTCTCTCTGGAGTCCCGAGGGTGTTCACCAACCACCCTTAGCCCGTGTTCTGTGGGAACAACCTTGCTTCCCACAGTCCTCGTGAGGGGCTCCTCATCAGACTCCTCCTCCTCCTGATCACCAACAACAAACTCCTGATGAAAGCCGGCCGTCTCAGCAACCTCTCCGGCAGGGGCAGACCCCGGGGGAATAACATCTGAGTCAATGCCTCTAGGTGGAGCAGGCATATCATCCCCGGCGTCTCCGCTATCATCATCATCTGAATCAATATCTGGGAGGAGCAGCCTCTCATCATCAGAGTCACTGTCCTCATGACGCCATTTGCGTCTGCCTGGCACCACATACCTCTCGTTGGCCAGGTGGCCAATCAATCTCTTCACTTGGGGCTTCACCTGCTTCCCCCTATAAACTCTCATCCTGCCCAGAGTCGTATCATCCATGATCTCTAAAGCCACTGCGTCATGACTCTCTTTGGGCAGCTGTGGCAGCTTCTCGTTGAAGACGAGCTGTAAGAACCTGGGGTACATGCAAAACCCCTCCTTTCCCTTGGCCTCCAAGTTCTCCACCAAGTAGGAGAATATCATGCTAGAAAAACTGAAGGGGTGGTTCAGCACCAGTGCCACGTAGGCATTTTGGATCTGGTCTGAGAGGTCGTCGAACCCACCCCTCCTCGATGCAACACACTTGAGGATCACGTGTGCTAAGTACTTGTACTGGGGGCTCAGGTTGCTCTTGTTGAGCACACCTGAGTTGATGTCCCCAGCGTACTTTATCCTCAGAAAGCATCCTCGCACTGTCAGTGGATGTAATCTAGTAGGATGATCAGTGTCGTCCCCAAACTCTAGGACCCTCTGGATGTCGGCAGCAGTGATCTCAATATCATGGCCTAGTATAGAGCTCCTAATGCAGTAGGGCTCACGGGAGCGGTCCACCGAGGCATTCTCCCAGAATGCCTGATGGAGTGATCTGTATGGCGTGCAAGGAGTGGAGATAGCCTTATGAATCCTGGACCGTCTAAGAAAGGCTATAATGTCAGTAAACTCGGCCCCGTTCCTGGTAGTGTGATCCAAATGAGCACAGATGTTGTGCTTTGGATTTATGGACCATCTCTCTGCCATTTTCCTGAAACACACATGACAAAGAACCATTAGTACATAAGACATGAAAATTCTGTTCTAAGTGTAATGTTGAAACTCATTCTGATTCATTCGTGCGAATGAATCATGCGACTGAAGTCAATCGTCTGTTCTTTCATGCGACTGAACTCATTCTGGTCAATGTGACATGCGATTGGGTCCAGTCTGCTGACTGAGTCTGCGAATGGTTCAGTCGGCCGACTGAGCTCAATCGCATGGTTCATTCGGGCGATTTGTCCAATCGCAAGTTTCAATCGTGCGATTGGAGTTCATCCGGGCGACCAGTCGCCTGTCCTGTAGTTCAGTCGCCAATCGTTCGAATCTTCAACAAAACATGTGTTTTAACTCAGATTACCGGTTCAATAGACTCGCATTCTTGTTACTAATAACCTATTAGACTTAATTTTAACGTTTTGCTTAGTTTTGATAGGTTATTAGGTCTTTCTTGTCTCGGTTCTTGTTTCACAGTCGAATAATCAGAATTAGGGTTTGAATCTTTCATGTTTTTGAAAGATGAGTCTTCAAACTACCTGAATAATCAATAGCAAGTGTCAGTGAATGAAGATCAAGACGAAAACAAGGTCAGATGAAAATTTGGCAGCGTAACGGTAGGGAATGCGATTTGAGGGCGATTTGGGTGTGGTGAATGAAATGCGATCGACTGTGCCCTTTAAATACTAAAGCTGAGTTCAGTCGGCCGACTGGCCTCAGTCGCCCAGTTCATTCGGGCGACTCAAGCTCAGTCGTGCGATTGGCCCAGTCAGTCGCATGCTGTTGACCGACTGAGGTTCAGTCGGTCGACTGACTCAGTCGTGCCTTTCATTCGCATGTTCAGTTGACCGAATGAGTCTCAGTCGGTCGACTGACTCATTCGCCCCCTTCCAATCGGTCGAATGGGCCATTCTGATAAGCCATTCGTGTGAATGGCTCAATCTCATGTCCATTCGTGCGAGTGGAAGCCATTCGCATGGTTGGTCCATTCTCATGGTCCAATCGTGCGAATGGGTCACACTTAGTTAATTTTCTGCCATTTTTCCAATTTACATTTAAAACCATTATTAACTCTTGAAATTAACGTTATGAGCCTTTGATCATCTCAGACATGATCATTTTATCTTGAAAACATTTTGATCACCTCAGACGTGATCCTTTTAACCAATTTAGTCACCTCAGACGTGACTCTTTTAGACACTTTGTCACCTCAGACGTGACTGTTTTAAACTTTCAAAGCATATGTGGTCATCTCAGACATGACCCTTTTTAGTGAGTTGATTCCTTTCTGATTTTCCTGATGTAATCCGACAAACTAATAAAATTAAAATTAAAAACTACTAACTAACTTAGAAAATTTAAACTAATTACTCAAACAAACTTGTTTTTGGCTTTTTGTGAGAGATAAATCCTAAGATAGGCATCTACGGGATTTAGTTCCGGAATAGACAGCTTCAACTTGGATTTGACCACACCTGGACCAATTCAATTTTGGAATCATACAGGCAAGTCAAATCATTTGGGACTTGTTATCAAAATCTTTTGATGCTCAATTCTCGGTGTTCATCCAGAGTCGTTAGCAACTTAAGGAAATCATACTGGAACTCTTAGATTGTCACATTGATTTGAACTTTTGAGAATTGTAGCCACAATGATTGTCAATATGTTTGTCTACTTAAATCCATACACAGACTTTTGACACAGGCTGGTGACTGATTTAGGTTTAATTATTTCAACTAACATTTGTGGATCCCACACTTATATGGTAATCAACATTCCTCAGGAGCTTTTGAGCGGTCTACGGGTATTATTACAAGAAGAGACTATTCTTAGAGCTTTCAAGAAGAAGCCAGTCTTCAGGTCAGTGCCATCGCACAGCAGAGAGGCGGCAAACAACAATGAGTTCTAGAATATCTAGGTTATGCTTATCCTCAGGTCAGTGCCATCGCACAGCAGAGAGGCACACAACCTATCTCCTTGTTAGAGTAGCTTATTTTAATTTTACACAAAATGCACCAACAACATAAGTCATTAGCTTTATAGCATTTGTCTTTCATTTTTTTTCTTTGCTTTGCTCTAATTATGGTCATCCGCACACATTTGTGGCGTTTAAATGCTCATTACCCCTTATTGGAATATTGTTGATTGTGTTAACCAGAGATAAGATGGAAGCCCACAGTCAGTTGAACAACTTAGTTTGATCTTGAGATCACCAGTCAGGTCTAATCATCTATTGTGTTGAATCTACCAACATATCATTTGTGGTCTAGCAACCTCTAGGTCTACTTTCTTTGTGTTACCTTAGGAGTTACCAGTTTTCTATCATCTTCCCTTTTGTATTGCCTAGACTACACAGACTTATACTTTAAATTTTGCATCTTGTAAAAACTTAAAATTTTAAAATCCCTCTTGATTTGTTCATGTGTACTATCATTTTCCAAGGTATTGAATCTGTATCACAGATACAATCTACCTTATATCAGCTATTCACTCCTTCTCCCTCGTTTTTTTTTTTAATGTTAACTTGCTGACATATTCTCCCCCTAAAATACTAAAATCATTACTGGTTTAATTATTTTAGGATTTTAATAAACAGCAAAATAACATGAGTTTAGATTAAACAGACTAAAATAAAAAAGAAAATAAAATAAAATAAAAAAAACTTTAACTAAACTACATCGGACTACACATTAGTATCATCAGGAATTACCTCACTTTTCTTTTTAACGCCGTTGACCTCTAGCAAATATTGAAAACGTGGTTTATCAACGGCTTTAGTATAGAGGTCAGCGCGTTGAAAATCAGTATTAATTTTAACCACATCAATTAAGTTCTTTTCAAAACAATCTCTTATGAAATGGTATTTAATACCGATGTGTTTGGTCTTAGGATGTTGAACCGGATTTTTAGTTACTGCAATTGCAGCAGAGTTATCAACAAAAATAGGAGTAGACGAGAATTTTAAACCGTAATCCCGCATTTGCTGTTGAATCCAGATGATTTGTGAACAGCAACTTGCAGCAGCAACATATTCGGCTTCACAGGTTGACAATGCAACCGATGTCTGCTTCTTACACTGCCAGGTAACTAATCTTCTCCCAAAGAATTGACACCCTGCTGATGTAGACTTGTAGTTCATCTTGCAGCCCCCGTAATCCGAGTCACTATACGCGGTAAGCTCAAAGTCATCATCATGAGGGTACCACAATCCAAGTGTGGGTGTACCCTTCAGATAACGAAAAATCCTCTTGACCCCGATCAGATGGTTGACCTTAGGTTTAGCCTGATATCTAGAACATAAACATGTAGCATACATAATATCAGGTCTTGAGGCAGTGAGATACATAAGGGATCCAATCATTCCTCGGTACATTGTGGCATCTACAAGATCTCCATTCTCATCAGGTGCTATATCGTGATTCGTAGCAAGTGGAGTCCCAGCAGCAGAAGCATTCTCCATGTCAAAACGACTGAGAACGTCTCCAACATACTTGGTCTGATGTTGAAAGATCCCATTTTGTGTCTGATCCACCTGTAACCCGAGAAAGAACTTCATCTCCCCCATAGCACTCATCTCAAACTCTTTCTTCATCACTGCTTCAAACTCTTTGCATAATTCTTCGTTCTTTGAACCGAAGATTATGTCATCAACATAGATCTGTACAAGCAGTAGGTCGCCATCCTTTTCTTTAATAAACAGTGTGCAGTCAATGACTCCTCTGCGAAAGCCGTGTTTCACAAGATGAGTTGAGAGTTTCTCATACCAAGCTCGAGGAGCTTGATGAAGCCCGTATAAAGCCTTGTCGAGCTTGTAAACTCTATCCCGATGATAAGGATCTTCAAATCCCTCGGGTTGACTTACATAGACTATTTCCCTGATTTCCCCATGAAGGAATGCACTCTTCACATCTAATTGGTAGACTTTAATCTTCATGTACGATGCATAGGCAAGGAAGATACGAATGGCTTCCATCCTTGCCACGGGTGCAAACACCTCATTGTAGTCAATCCCCTCGACTTGGCGAAAACCTTGGACCACCAATCGAGCTTTGTTCCTGATAATGACCCCTTGGTCATCCTAACCCATTTGGTGCCAATGACTTTAGCACCTTTAGGTCTATCAACCAGAGTCCATACACCTAACTTCTTGAACTGCAGAAGTTCTTCTTGCATGGCACTCACCCACGCCTCATCAGTTAGTGCCTCACTGACATATTTTGGCTCAACCTGCGAGACAAAACATCGATAAGCACCATCATGAATGTAACCCTTCTCCATAAATGAGGCGTAATCAGTTGAGTATAGCTGATTTCGGGTTTGTACTCCTGATCTGACATCCCCAATAACATTGTCAAGGGGATGATAGACGTTTAGTCGTGATCTTGGAGTAGTAGGAACAGCCACCTCAGAACCAAGATTATGAACATGTGGTTCTGCATCTGAGGTAGTTGGAGTTTGAGGTTCTGAAGTCGAAGGTGCATCACTTGTAGATGCTTGTGGACTTTCTTGAACTGGAACCTGTTCCTCCTGACTGTTCTGGTCATTTGCTTCAGCTTCATCTTCAGAGGAGGAGTCACTGTCATCGATTACTCCCCCTGACTGAGTAGATGATTCTCCCTGTGTGCTAGATGGTGTATTCATGATATCATACATCATCCTAGTAGCTAACTCATCTTCCGAGGGAGAGAGAGGGATGTTAAAGGACTTGAAGAATCCATCATAATCGAAGAAGTAGGCAGGTCCTTTGCCTGTAGGTGGTGTGGTATATCGCTGAACGTCAAAATTACACCAGACTTCTACAAGACCCGTTGAGTTGTTGTAAACTCGCTTGTTCAGTATGTTGTATCCTAGAAAGATTCCTTCATCCGCCTTCTCGCTGAATTTGCCTTCTTGTGTCTTCTTCAGAAGTGTGCACGGCGCGCCAAAAGGTTCAAGATACTCCAAATTCGGTTTGCGTCTTTGTAGTAGCTCGTAACATGTCTTTCCGTGGCGCTTGACTATTAGGACTCGATTCAATGTATAACATGCATTCGCCACTGCCTCATTCCAGAATTGGATAGCAGTTTCGAGTCTGCCAGCATAGTCCGTGATGTCTCTATCAAGCTTCTGTTCTTCCTCTCAGCAACACCATTCATCTGAGGCATGTAGGCAGAAGTGAATTGATGCACAATTCCCTTTTCCTTGCAGTATGCCTCCATCCATTGATTCTTGAATTCTGTCCCGTTGTCTGAGCGTACTTGTCTAACTTTTAGCTTGTAGAGAGATTCCAGTGTGGTTACTAACTCCTTGAATGACTCAAATGTTTCTGATTTGGATTTCAGAAACATTACCCAAGTGAACCTTGAGTAGTCATCAGTGACCACAAAACAGTACAAGTCGCCTGCAATGCTCTTTGTACTGACTGGACCAAACAGATCCATGTGAAGAAGTTCAAGAGGAAGTTCTATTGAATGAACTTTCTTTTCCTTATGAGACTTCTTCGTCTGTTTGCCTTTCTTGCAAGCTACACAAAAGTCAGGAAGTTGGAAGTTCTTGACATTAACTCCTCTTATCAAGTCCTTCTGAATCAAATGATTCATCTTCCTTTGACTAATGTGTCCCATTCTCCTATGCCAGGAGATGGAGTCCTTCTCAGTAGATTTAGATAGAAAGCACTGAACCTCATGATCCGTTGTAGCAGCTGTTGACAGATCCAAGACATAAAGGTCTTTATATCTTGAAGCAGTCATCAGAACTTGGTCCTCTGGGATCATGTAGTCTTTCTTCAGCACGTAACACTTCTTGTTGTCGAAGATGACTTTAAATCCTTTATCACAGATTTGGGAAACAGAAAGTAAGTTATTCTGAAGTTGTTGAACGTAGTTCACCTTATCAAACTTAACTATCTGATTTCCCACTTCTCCCTGAGCTGTGATATAGCCTCCCTTGTTTCCTGCAAAGGAAACATGCCCTCCTTTTATTTGTTTGACGTTTGATAAAAGGGCTCTATTTCCTGTCATGTGCCTGGATGCTCCGCTGTCTACAATCCACGTGTTAGTCTCAGCACTGTATCGAACACCCTGCACATACCAAGTAAATGAATTAGTTTAGGTTAGGAACCCAAGCCTTTACTGGCTTGGGTTTCCCAGAGGCATCACACATCATAAACTCCACCCATTGACCCTTAGAGGGTGAGGGTAGCTCAGGTTCCTTCTTGTCATCAGTATCAGACACGCAGGATGACTTCTCTTTCCATAAACCAGATTTGTGCAAAGCCTGTTTATGATAAACAGTCGTCTGGCTTACAGGTTGGACTTTAGGTTCACTAGCTCTTCTAGGTGGAGTTAGAGAACTCCTCTTAGAAGACCTAGGCTTTGAGTCCTGAAGGTCAATCTTCTTCCTAGGTGTCTGATAGAAAGGACAATAGGAAGCAATGTGTCCACATTCTCCACAGTTGTAGCATGACCGGCTATCAACTTTATGAGTAGACTTTCTTTGTGGAGAAGTGCGTGACACTCTAGTAACATCAATCACTTTAGGTTTTGACTCTTGTGTGTTAGATGTTTTCTCTGGTTTAACAAAATTAACTGGTTTAACCTGTTTAACATCTTTCTCCTTTTGGTTAACTGGTTTTTGACTTGAAGCATGTGAAAAATTAACATTTGAAGTCCTTTTAGGTTCTGATTTGACTCTGTTTGACCCTGACTTTAAGTTAACTTTTTCAAATTCATTTTCCAGATTAACACAAGGCAATTTACCTTTGCCTTTGAAGTGGCCTCCTTTTGTTTGTGTCCAGATTCAGTAGATGAACATGAGGTATCTGGATCACTAACAAGAGGAGTAGACACCACGTGATCCTTGATGGGGTTATTATTTACTGGTCTAGTCTTAGTGTTCATCAAGGTCTCAGGTGGTGGTGGAACCACTTTGTAACCTAATCCCTCCCCGTTATTCCTTTCTCTCACTAAGTGTTGAACTATGTGTGAAGAACTAGTCCAACTATGCAGTTTCTGTTTTAATGAATTTACTTCTACTTCTAGAACTGCCTTTTGCTTCTTAGTGTCTTCTAGGGAGTTTAGAGAGTACTAATGTCATTTGCTTGGTTAAAGGCAACTACTTCGGTTTCCCTAAGCTGTTTAGTCAATAGGTCTATCTTTTCTTTATAAGTATGCTCATTTTGTTTTAATACTCTATTAGCCTCAGTGCACAGTTGTAAGTCTTTTACTAAGTTATCATTATGATCTAATAACCTAGCAAATTTTTCATCAATTGTATTCCTAAAAGTATCACAATCAGAACAAGCATGATTATTAAACATTTGGTCAGTAGTACTTACCTGAGTTGGTTCAGAAGAGCTGCCATCAACGCAGCATCAGATGTCTCTGGTTCTGGTGATTCTGTCTTTTCTGTCTCTGACGTGGAAGTTCCTCCTTTGGCTTGTAACTGACCTCGGCTGCAGTTGCTTCTTCACTATGTGACATCGCTATCTCAACTGCTAGATCACCTTCACTCGCAGAATCATCATCAATATCCTCTACACTGGCAATATTTGATTCTCCTGGTGAGACAAACCTAGAGCTCCAATCCTGTCCTTCATCATCATGAGCAGTCAAGGCTTTTGGATCCTTGTTTGATGAAGTAGAACTGCAAGCTTGCTTGTCTTGGCGAGTAAAAAGGACGACGAAAAGGTTCCCATACCCGTCTTCTTTGGGCTTGACACCATTCTCTTTGAAGTGCCCCTTCTCTCCACAGTTGAAGCAGGTCACTCTTGGCTTTGTCAAAGCCAAAATGTGGTATCCTTAGTAGCTACCAAGTTCTGTCCAGTCTTTTTAACAAACTTCTTCGCCCTTCGGACAGCACTAGCTAAGGCCCACATTATATCCATCTCTCAAGCTCCATTTCGTCCACCTGACTCGTAGTCCTCATCTGCCAGATGGCAGTTTCCAATCTTCCCGGCAACAATTCCATCATATGAATGAACCACGCAGCTAGAAGATCCATATGCTCTCGAGCTACTTCCACAGTCACATTACCGAGGTTCTCGGTCTTCAGTTTGGTAGCACTTACTTCTGATCCAATATAGTGGGTACAAGACGACCCTGACGTGTCTAATCTAGAAGGAGAAGCATGTGAAGGACTTGACGAGCTAGACACAAAAGCAGTCTGGAGAGGCGCTCCAGATGTCTTAGCTTGAGGCGTGGCATTGTATAAAGCTGGATTTTGTGTGTACGAAGACTTCTGCGCTCTGTACTTCATCCTTAGTGCTTCTTCTCGCAACTTAAGAATGAAGTCATTAATATCCAGCTTTACAAGCATTCCATTCTGTCTCAGGTTAGACACGAATGAAGCCCACTTATCAGGCAATCCGTCTGCGAAGTTACAACACTTTCTCTTCCATGGTCGTTTCCACTCCATGTGTATGCAGTTCGCTCATCAAGTGGTAGAATCTATCTATGACATCGTCTAAACTCTCGTTACCAATCGATGAGAAGTTATCGAATTCCTTCTTTAACTCCTTGCCTTGATTGCCTTCAACGAAGCATTCCCATCATACCTCTTCTCTAGCTCATCCCACAGTTTCTTGGACTGCTTATTCTCTGAATACTGGTGGAATATGTCTTGGGGATAGACTAAGTGATCAATGCATAAACCCTTTTCTGCATTGTACTTGACTTTCTGTGCGTCCGTCATCCCACCTAACGTTAGCTTAACTCCATCAGCTCACACCGGCGTACTATACCCAATCTCAATAGCTTCCCACAGATTAGGATCTACTCCATTGAGGTAGATCTCAAAACGTTGTTTCCAGTGGGGAAATTCATCTAAAGTCAAGAGCTTTGGTGGTTTATTGTGATTACCCACCTCACTCTCAAGCAGCAGCAGGTTTTGTATCCTCGAGTCCTTCCCAGCAGTAATGGCTGACATCTGATCTTCCATGGCGAATAACTTTAAGTCTAATCAAACAAACTTTCACTGATGCGACTGAAGAATGCGAATGGTCTAATCGTGCGTATGAACTCTGCGACTGATTCAATCGTGCGGCTGAACTGGGCGATTGGTTCAGTCGTGCAAATGAATCTGGTGCGTATGAGCTATGCGAACGAACGGTTCAGTCGGCCGAATGAAGGTGCGACTAGGTCCAATCGTGCGAATGAGCAGTGCGAATGGAGTCCAGTCGTGCGAATGGGTCACTCGTGCGACTGAAGCTGCTGTTTTGCGAAATTTTCTAGGTTTGACGGGTTTCAGCCGTAAAAATTCGAAATTTCACAAGTCCTAATCGCCTTAGTCCGTAGAAACCAAACTTCGATGAGCAGGGAATGTCCAAGATCACTTTTGACACCAAAGATTGCGTTTTTAGTGCAAAAACACAAACTTTTATGCAATCTTGATTGAATCAACACGTAATCAAGAGCCAAAGCTCTGATACCACTTGTTAGGACCTGGTATTTGAACGAAATACCTAGTGATTAGCGTGTTAAACAACTCAAATAGTGCGGAATCCTATTTGATTGGCGATCCAATCAGTGAGAACACACGAAGAATCAATCAAGAATTGAATCTAACGTTAGAAGTCGATTAGGAATCGATCTAATGTGTTCTGTGAACTTGGAGAACGATTTGGGAGGTCTCTGGACGGCTAGGGTACGTCTGGAATCGTAAAGGTATGAATGCTTACGTTTTTCCACGAATTGGGTCTATTTATAGGTTAGTATTGTTCAATCGTGCGACTGGGCCATAAGTATTGTTCAGTCATGCGATTGAACCATGCGGTTGATTCATCCGCACGACTGAGTGTTCAGTCGTGCGACTGAGCCAATCTTATGTGTCAATCATACGACTGATCCAGTCTCCTGGTTCAGTCGTGCGATTGAGTCAATCGTATGAAGTTATTCATGCGTGTGGTCCATTCGCATGGGCCATTCGCATGAGAACTTCATTAAGTTAAGTTTGAATGTTTTAATTAATATAACATTATATGTAACCATTCAAACAATCATAAACCCAATCAATTCAATCACGACTCATTAATGAAATATTAAACATTACAAATAACAAACAATCCATGTCATTTCATTAATCAATACAACTTACATCATAATCAGACAGACAAGATCTATTACATTACAAATCATGATCTAGGGACATACATGCATCAACACACTGCTTAAACTTGCATTTAAATGATTAGTTTCTGCAGCTTCAATCAAATCATTTGTTGAATGAGGGCTGGGGATTGGTGAATAACATAAAGTAGAAGGAGGTGGAACTGAATTAAATACAGTTTCACCATCAGATTTATATCCAATCCCATGTTTTACCCGCACCCCTTTTTGTTTAGCAATAAGCTCATCCTTTTTCATGTGTGAAAGGGTCCATTTATCAAGCTTTGTTTGAAGCTGAGTTGTTTCAAACTGAGCTAAAACAGCCCTTTCTCTCAAAATATTAATTTCAACGTTACGCTCCAAAATGGTTCTTCTTAAAATATCATTTTCAGCCAATGCTTCATTAAGTTTCCTTGAAAAAGCAATTTCATTTTTCTTTAATTCCTGATTGATTATTTTTAATTCCTTTTCATTTTCTAGTAACAATCTGTTGGCCTTATAAATTCCAAATAATCAGATTTTGCATGACGAAGAACACATATCCTGAACAGTCTCATAAGGAAGACCCATGATAGTTCATTCTGCAGCTAAGCTCTTTTCACAGTTGCAACCCTTGTGATTTCTTGTTGTTCCTCTTCTTTGACCTTCAGCATCTCTTCAACCTCAAATTCTTTCTTTCTTTTATCAGCTTTTCCAAAATTATCATCATCGGTTCTCACAGACTCCGGTTTAGTGTCATTGTCGACTCTCAGAGCTTAATAGTTCTCTTCAACAGTTTCTCTGAATTCAAAATTTAAATCCGAATCAGTTCTCAATAACTTTAACTTTTCAATCATCTCTGTTTTGTAATCAAGTATGCTTGTTACAGAAGAGACAAGATCAGTATTAAGCGCGTTAGTTTGATGTGGGAACACGGCTTGTTGAAATTCATTTCTTTGGATATCCAGCTCGAGAGATTTTAGTCTGTTGATCATATCCATAAGTTTTGTGTTGACATAACCTCTTTCTTGCTTCAGCATTTTAACTTGATGATTCCATTCGGATGGAAGAGACTCGAGAAGCTTTTGAATTTGTTCATGATTACTGAGATCAGGTACATGCTTCTTTAGATTATTTGCTACTTTTAAAAATCGATCAATTAAATCTGACAATTTTTCTTTCTTTGTACCTGCAAAAGAGTCAAACCGGATTTGTGCCATTGTGAGATTATCTGATTTGAAGTCTTCTGAAGATGACATGATTGTAAAAATTTTGAACAATTAAACGCCCCAAAAATATTTTTCCCAAAAACTGTAAAATAATTCTCCCCCGGGAAAAATAGTATTTTTAAATGTCACGCTAAAAAATAAGCTTGTTTTTTTTTATAAATCTTGCAAAATCGATGAAAATTTCTTTATCGGGATGAACTCAATTAATCCCAAGTAAAGGGAAAAAGTCATCTTTAACATTCGAATTTCACTGAAGAAATGATAGTTTCGAAGAGCTAGTTTCGCTGAGAACTCTAGTTTCGTTAAGCCGACAGTAGTTTCGCTGGCAATTTCGGCAGCAGTTTCGCTAGCCAAATGCTTTAGACTTCTTAGTTTTGCCAACAATTTCGCACAAAACAAGCTTGAACTTTCGTTCAAAGATACTTTCGACAGCAATTTCGCTTGTAATATGCACACAAGCACTGTTGAACTTTCGTTCAAGATCACTACTTTCGCTGAGATGCTGAAATTAACTACAAAGTGTAAAACACTTGTAGTTTCGCTGAAAGAACATACAGTTTCGCTGGATGAACCGGTTATTTCGCTGGACGAAGCTGAAAAGCTTTTTCAACACGAAATCAATCTGAAAACGCCCAAATCTCAATGGATTTGAAACCTGATGATTAATAGAGCTTTCCCAACCAATAACAAGCAAACTTCAATCAATTTCCATATCAATAACACTCAAATCTGATCCGAAATTGATGAAAACTTGATATTGAACAAAAACAAGCAAAACCTCAACTTCTCTCTCTAAAAATCTTCAAATCTTCAGTGAATTTGATCCAAAATGGCTCTGATACCAAATTGTAAATCCAGGATAAACAAACTTGAATCAAATCATGAAGAATTAGATCAAAATATGACGAACACAATGAAAACCCCTTTGATCTCTATTGATTGCTAATAATATTGTTTACAAGTAAAACCCTCAATCAATTGGTCATTCAACCATTAACCAAAACCTAATGACAATTAACCTATTTATAGTCTAGACTAAGATTCACTAATTGCACTTAACCCCCTAGACTTAGGCTAATTAATACAAAATTACATATTAAGCATAAAAATTACTAAATATAAGATAAAATATATTTTGTTCACACAAAAATATTTTTACAATAAAACTCCTAGTCATTAAAATCTTCAACATCTCGTCTCGCTTCCTCGTCTCGAACGTGTCGGGTTTGACTTTTTTTGACTTTGACCGTGATGTTGACTATTGTTGACTTTCACTGTGTTGATAATATAGACTATATTTTACAGCTCCAACACCTTTACACCAACTTTTTCAAAGATTTTGTCCTTTTGGACACTTTTAGTCCTCTACTTGGACTTTATTGCTTTTTTTTTTTATTCTTCATTTTTTGTTCTTTCTTTTCTTTTTAAGAAATAACCGGGTGTTACACAAACTCTGCTTCCAGCTTGTATAAACCAGATTTGGATGTTAGATTCACACATAAAGTTTATATTATGGCATAATCTAAGTCACATTCAATCATTCTTTACCTATAAAAGGTTTAAAATTCAATATCAGTGATATGCTGGTGAATGACATTTATTAAACCCAAATCATTTTCATAAGTAATAATGAGAATATTAATTTAAGATTAACAATTCTAGGTTCATAAAATGAAATACACATGAAGATCTTTTGTTGTACACTATCTATAGTTTGTTATCGGGTGACCCGTGGGACCGTCAATGCCTAGAGAGTCGCAATTCTTTGGTCACCAAACCATTACCAGCCATTATTAGAAATAATACCTTTTTCAAATATATTTACCTTAAAGTCAAATCGAGCCTTGCCTACGCTTTTAGGTTAGTTTTAGATGGCTTAAGCAGCACTTCCATTAAAGCAACATTTCCATTATTTACTAAGCTAGAATCATCTTTTTGAAACGGCATGTAGCTTTGAATCTACAAGAATCAAGCTTTGGGTTGTAAAACAAGTCAAGGAGGAGTCTTGTATGTAAACTGAAGCTAAATGTGTGTTTTTTGAGGTGTGAAGTATGTTAAATTTAAGCTGAAACTCACCTATTTATACTTGAAGTTAGTTGGTTGCAGTACGTATCGTGTGGCCGATGCACCCCTCATCGTGTGTCACCTCTACTTGCGTGAAACGTGTCACGCATGCATTGCCTTGAGCCCTTTTTGGTGATGCGGCCCGCATCAATGTCCACGTGTCCTTCTTAGATGACTTAGATGGCACTTTCTTGACAACATTGGCTTAGATAGAGTTGTTAGTTTTGTTCTACTAGTTTCTTGAATAGGGTTGATCCTTTTCCTTACAGCTCTATATTTTTTTGCTTTTTGAATTATGGCAACGATGTTCTTTTTTACAGAAGATTCTTGAGCTCCTGTTGATACATGTATGTCCCTAGATCATGATTTGTAATGTAATGAACTTGTCTGTCTGATTTTGATGTAATTGTAATTGATTAATGAAATGATATGAATTGGTTGTTACTTGTAATGTTTAATATTTCATTAATGAGTTGTGATTGAATTGATTGGGTTTATGAATGTTTGAATGAGTGCACATTAAGTTATATTAAATAGAACATTCAAACTTAACTTAATGAAGTTCTCATGCGGATGGCCCATGCGAATGGACCACACGCATGAATAACTTCATACGATTGACTCAATCGCACGACTGAACCAGGAGACTGGATCAGTCGTATGATTGACACATAAGATTGACTCAATCGCACGACTGAACACTCAGTCGTGCGGATGAATCAACCGCATGGTTCAATCGCACGACTGAACCATACTTATGGCCCAGTCGCACGATTGACCAATACTAACCTATAAATAGACCCAATTCGTGGGAAAACGTAAGCATTCATCCCATTACGACTCCAGACGTACCCTAGCCGTCCAGAAGCCTCCCAAATCGTTCTCCAAGTTCATAGAACACATCAGATCGGTTCCTAATCGATTTCTGACGTTGAAATCAATTCTTGATTGATTCATCGTGTGTTCTCACTGATTGGATCGCCAATCAAATAGGATTCCGCACTATTTGAGTTGGTTTAACACGCAATCACTCGGTATTTCGTTCAAATACCAGGTCCTAACAAGTGGTATCAGAGCTTTGGCTCTTGATTTCGTGTTGATTCAATCAAGATTGCATAAAAGTTTGTGTTTTTGCACGAAAAACGCAATCTTTTGCATCAAAAGTGATCTTGGACGTTCCCTGCTCATTGAAGTTCAGTTTCTACGGACTTAGACGATTTGGACTTGCAAAATTTCGAATTTTTACGGCTGAAACCCGTCAAACCTAGAAATTTTCGCAAAACAGCAGCTTCAGTCGCACGAGTGACTCATTCGCACGACTAGACTCATTCGCAGTGTTCATTCGCACGACTGGACCTAGTCGCACCTTCATTCGGCCGACTGAACCGTTCGTTCGCATAGCTCATACGCACCAGATTCATTCGCACTTTCAGTCGCACGGTTGGAACCAATCGCAGAGTTCATACGCACGATAAGACCATTCGCATCCTTCAGTCGCATCAGTTAAAGTTGATTTGATTAGACTCTAAGTTTAGTAACCATGGAAGATCAGATGTCAGCCTTTACTGCGGGGAAGGACTCAAGAATTCAGAACCTGCTGCTGCTTGAGAGTGAGGTGGGTATTCACAATAAACCACCAAAGCTCTTGACTTTAGATGAGTTTCCTCACTGGAAACAACGTTTTGAGATCTACCTCAATGGAGTAGATCCTAATCTGTGGGAAGCTATCGAGGTTGGATATAGTACACCGGTGGGAGCAGATGGAGTGAAATTAACGTTAAGTGGGATGACTGATGCTCAGAAAGTAAAGTATAATGCTGAGAAAAGAGTTTATGCGATGATAACTCAGTCGATCCCCAAAGATATATTCCACCAGTACTCAGAGAACAAGCAGTCCAAGAAACTGTGGGATGAGCTAGAGAAAAGGTATGATGGGAATGCATCGTTAAAGGCAATCAAAGCAAAGGAGTTAAAGAAGGAATTCGATAACTTCTCATCAATTGGTAACGAGAGTTTAGATGAAGTCATAGACAGATTCTACCATTTGATGAGCGAGTTGCATACACATGGAGTGGAAACAACTATGGAAGAAAAAGTAAGCAACTTCGCAGATGGATTGCCTGATAAGTGGGCTTCATTCGTGTCTAATCTTAGACAGAATGGTATACTTATAAAGCTGGATATAAATGACTTTATTCTTAGACTGCGTGAAGAAGCACTAAGGATGAAGTATAGAGCACAGAAGTCTTCATATACACAAAACCCAGCTTTATACAATGCCACGCCTCAAGCTAAGACATCTGGAGCACCTCTCCAGACAGCATTTGTGTCTAGCTCGTCAGGTCCTTCACATGCTTCTCCTTCTGGATCAGACACGTCAGGGTCGTCATGTACCCATTATATTGGATCAGAAGCAAGTGCTACTAAATTGAAGACCGAGAACCTCGGTAATGTGACTGTAGAAGTAGCACGAGAGCATATGGATCTTCTAGCCGCTGTAGTTCATTCATATGATGGACTTGTGGCTGGGAAGATTGGAAACTGTCATTTGGCAGATGAAGACTACGAGCAGGTAGATGAAATGGAGCTTGGAAAGAATGGATATAATGTGGGCCTTAGCTAGCGCTGTCCGAAGGGCGAAGAAGTTTGTTAAGAAGACAGGACAAAATTTGATAGCTACTAAGGATACCACATTTGGTTTTGACAAGAGCAAAGTGACCTGCTTCAACTGTGGAGAGAAAGGGCACTTCAAGAGGGAATGTGTCAAACCAAAGAAGACGGGTAATGGGAACCCGTTCTCATCCTTTACTCACCAAGACAAGCAAGCCTCTAGTTCTACTTCATCAAACAAGGACCCAAAAGCCTTGACTGCTCATGATGATGAAGGACAGGACTGGAGTTTTAGATTTGTCTCCCCAGAATCTAACATTGCCAGTGTTGAAGATATTGATGATGATTCTGCGAGTGAAGGTGATTTAGCAGTTGATATAGCAATGTCACACAGTGAAGAAACAACTGCAGCTGAAGTCAGTTACACACCAAAGGAGGAAACTTCCAAGTCAGATTCAGAAAAGTCAGAATCACCAGAACCAGAGACGTCTGATGCTGCGTTGATGGCTAACTCTTCTGAAACAACACAGGTAAGTACAACTGACCAATTGTTTAATAATCATGCTTGTTCTAACTGTGATTTGTTTAGGAATAGCATTGATGAAAAATTTGCTAGGTTATTAGATCACAATGATAACTTAGTAAAGGACTTACAACTATGCACTGAGGCCAATAGAGTTCTAAAACAAAATGAGCATAGTTATAAAGAAAAGATAGACCTATTGACTAAGCAACTTAGGGAAACCGAAGTAGTTGCCTTTAATCAATCAAATGACATTAGGTACTATCTAAACTCCCTAGAGGACACTAAGAAACAAAAGCAGTTCTAGAAGTAGAAGTTAATTCCTTAAAACAGAAACTGCATAGTTGGACTAGTTCTTCACACATAGTTCAACACTTAGTGAGAGAAAGAAATAATGGGGAGGGATTAGGCTACAAAGTGGTTCCACCACCACCTGAGACCTTGATGAACACCAAGTCTAAACCATTAAACAACAACCCAATCAAGGATCATGTGGTGACCACTCCTCTTGTTACTGATCCAGACACATCATGTTCATCTACTGAATCTGGACAGAAACAAAAGGAGGCCACTTCAAAGGCAAAGGGTAAATTGCCTTGTGTTAATCTGGAAAATGAATTTGAAAAAGTTAACTTAAAGTCAGGGTCAAACCGAGTCAAATCAGAACCCAAAAAGACTTCAAATGTTAATTTTTCACATGCTACAAGTCAAAACCAGTTAACCAAAAGGTTGAACAAGTTAAACAGGTTAAATCAGTTAAATTTGTTAAACCAGAGAAAACATCAAACATGCAAGAGTCAAAACCTAAAGTGATTGATGTTACTAAAGTGTCACGCATTTCTCCACAAAGAAAGTCAAACTATAAGGTTGATAGCAGATTGTGCTACAACTGTGGAGAATGTGGACATATTGCTTCCTATTGTCCTTTCTATCAGACACCTAGGAAGAAGATTGATCTTCAGGACTCTAGACCTAGGTCTTCTAAGAGGAGTTCTCTAACTCCACCTAGAAGATCTAGTGAACCTAAAGTTCAACCTGTAAGCCAGACGACTGTTTATCATAAACAGGCATTGCACAAATCTGGCTTATGGAAAGAGAAGACTACCTGTGTGACTGATACTGATGACAAGAAGGAATCTGAGTTACCCTCACCTTCTAAAGGTCAATGGGTAGAGTTTATGATGTGTGATGCCTCTGGAAAACCCAAGACAGGAAATAGAGCCCTTTTATCAAATGTCAAACAAATAAAAGGAGGGCATGTTTCCTTTGCAGGAAACAAGGGAGGATACATCACAGCACAGGGAGAAGTGGGAAATCAGAAAGTTAAGTTTGATAAGGTGAACTACGTTCAACAACTTCAAAATAACTTGCTTTCTGTTTCCCAAATCTGCGATAAAGGATTTAAAGTCATCTTCGACAACAACAAGTGTTACGTGCTGAAGAAAGACTATATGATTCCAGAGGATCAAGTTCTGATGACTGCTTCAAGATATAAGGATCTATATGTCTTGGATCTGTCAACAGCTGCTCCAACGGATCAAGAAGTGCAGTGCTTTCTATCTAAAGCTACTGAGAAGGACTCAATCTCCTGGCATAGGAGAATGGGACACATTAGTCAAAGGAAGATGAATCACTTGATTCAGAAGGACTTAGTGAGAGGAGTAAATGTCAAGAACTTCCAACTTCCTGACTTTTGTGTAGCTTGCAAGAAAGGCAAACAGACAAAGAAGTCTCATAAGGAAAAGAAAGTTCATTCAATAGAACTTCCTCTTGAACTTCTTCACATGGATCTGTTTGGTCCAGTCAGTACAAGGAGCATTGCAGGCGATCTGTACTGTTTTGTGGTCACTGATGACTACTCAAGGTTCACTTGGGTAATGTTTCTGAAATCCAAATCAGAAACATTTGAGTCATTCAAGGAATTAGTCACCACTCTGGAATCTCTCTACAAGCTAAAGGTTAGACAAGTACGCTCAGACAACGGGACCGAATTCAAGAATCAATGGATGGAGGCATACTGCAAGGAAAAGGGGATTGTTCATCAATTCACTTCAGCATACACGCCTCAGATGAATGGTGTTGCTGAGAGGAAAAATAGAAGCTTGATAGAGACTGCACGGACTATGCTGGCGGACTCGAAACTGCCTATCCAATTCTGGAATGAGGCAGTAGCAAATGCATGTTATACACTGAATCGAGTCCTAATAGTCAAGCGCCACGGAAAGACATGTTATGAGCTACTACAAAGACGCAAACCGAATTTGGAGTATCTTGAACCTTTTGGCGCGCCGTGTACACTTCTGAAGAAGACGCAAGAAGGAAAATTCAGCGAGAAGGCAGATGAAGGAATCTTTCTAGGATACAACATACCGAATAAGCGAGTTTACAATAACTCAACGGGTCTTGTAGAAGTGTGGTGTAATGTCGACGTTCAGAGATATACCACACCACCTACAGGCAAAGGACCTGCCTACTTCTTCGATTATGATGGATTCTTCAAATCCTTCAACATACCTCTCTCTCCCTCGGATGATGAGCTAGCTACTAGGATGATGTATGATATTCTGAATACACCATCTAGCACACAGGGAGAATCATCTACTCAGTCAGGGGGAGTAGTCGACACAGTGACTCCTCCTCTGAAGATGAAGCTGAAGAAGATGACCAGAACAGTCAGGAGGAACAGGTTCCAGTTCCAGCAAGTCCACAAGCATCTACGAGTGATGCACCTTCGACTTCAGAACCTCAAACTCCAACTACCTCAGATGCAGAACCAAATGTTCATAATCTTGGCTCTGAGGTAGCTGTTCCTACTACTCCAGGATCACGACTAAATGTTTATCATCCCCTTGACAATGTCATTGGAGATGTCAGATCAGGAGTACAAACCCGAAATCAGTTGTACTCAGCTGATTACGCCTCGGTTATGGAGAAAGGTTACATTCATGATGGTGCCTATCGATGTTTTGTCTCGCAGGTTGAGCCAAAATATGTCAGTGAAGCACTCAATGATGAGGCGTGGGTGAGTGCCATGCAAGAAGAACTTCTGCAGTTTAAGAAGTTAGGTGTATGGACACTGGTTGATAAACCTAAAGGTGCTAAAGTCATTGGCACTAAATGGGTACTAAAATGCAAGAAGGATGACCAAGGGGTCATTATCAGGAACAAAGCTCGACTGGTGGTTCAAGGTTTTCGCCAAGTCGAGGGAATTGACTACAATGAGGTGTTTGCACCCGTGGCAAGGATGGAAGCTATTCGTATCTTCCTTGCCTATGCATCGTACATGAAGATCAAAGTCTACCAATTAGATGTAAAGAGTGCATTCCTTCATGGGGAAATCAGAGAAACAGTCTATGTAAGTCAACCCGAGGGTTTTGAAGATCCTTACCATCGGGATAGAGTTTACAAGCTCGACAAAGCTTTGTATGGGCTTCATCAAGCTCCTCGAGCTTGGTATGAGAAACTCTCAACTCATCTTGTGAAACACGGCTTTCGCAGGGGAGTAATTGACTGTACACTGTTTATTAAGGAAAAGGATGGCGACCTACTGCTTGTACAGATATACGTTGATGACATAATCTTCGGGTCAAAGAACGAAGAGTTATGTAAAGAGTTTGAAGCAGTAATGAAAAAAGAATTTGAGATGAGTGCCATGGGGGAGATGAAGTTCTTTCTCGGGTTACAGGTGGATCAAACACCTAATGGGATCTTTCTACATCAGACCAAGTATGTAGGAGACATTCTCAGTCGCTTTGACATGGAGAATGCTTCTGCTGCTGGGACTCCACTTGCTACTAATCATGATATAGCACCGGATGATAATGGAGATCTAGTAGATGCCACTATGTACCGAGGAATGATCGGATCCCTCATGTATCTCACTGCCTCAAGACCTGATATTATGTATGCTACATGTCTATGTTCAAGATATCAGGCTAAACCAAAGGTCAACCATCTGATCGGGGTCAAGAGGATTTTTCGTTATCTGAAGGGTACACCCACACTTGGATTGTGGTACCCTCATGATGATGACTTTGAGCTTACCGCGTATAGTGACTCGGATTACGGGGGCTGCAAGATGAACTACAAGTCTACATCAGCAGGGTGTCAATTCTTTGGGAGAAGATTAGTTACCTGGCAGTGTAAGAAGCAGACATCGGTTGCCTTGTCAACCTGTGAAGCCGAATATGTTGCTGCTGCAAGTTGCTGTTCTCAAATCATCTGGATTCAACAGCAAATGCGGGATTACGGTTTAAAATTCTCATCTACTCCTATTTTTGTTGATAACTCTGCTGCAATTGCAGTAACAAAAATCCGGTCCAACATCCTAAGACCAAACACATCGGTATTAAATACCATTTCATAAGAGATTGTTTTGAAAAGAACTTAATTGATGTGGTTAAAATTAATACTGATTTTCAACGCGCTGACCTCTATACTAAAGCCTTTGATAAACCACGTTTTCAATATTTATTAGAGGTCAACGGTGTTAAAAAGAAAAGTGAGGTAATTCCTGATGATGAAAATGTGTAGTCCGATGTCGTGTACTTAAATTTTATTTATTTTATTTATTTTGATTTGTCTATTGATTTTAATTTTATTTAAACTCATGTTCTCTTGCTGTTTATTAAAATCCTAAAATAATTAAACCAGAAATGATTTTAGTATTTTAGGGGGAGAATATGTCAGCAAGTTAACATTAAAAAAAAAAAAAAAAAAAAAAAAAAATGAGGGAGAAGGAGTAGCGAGCTGAAATAAGGTAGATTGTATCTGTGATACCGATTCAATACCTTTGGAAAATGATAGTACACAGGAACAAATCAAGAGGGACTTTAAAATTTAAGTGTTTGAATATGCAAAAGTTCAAAGAAATAAATCTGTGTAGTCTAAGCAATACTAAAAGGAAAGATGATAGAAAACTGGCAACTCCTAAGGTGACACAAAGAAAGTAGACTTAGAGGTTGCTAGACCATATATGATATGTTGGTAGATTCAACACAATAGACAAATAGACCGGATTGGTGATTTCAAGATAAAACTAAAGTGTTCAACTGACTGTGGGCGTCCATCTTATCACTGGTTAACACAATCAACAATATTCCAATAAGGGGTAATGAGCAATTAAACGCCACAAATGTGTGCGGATGACCATAACTAGAGCAAAGCAAAGAAAAAAATGAAAGACAAATGCAATAAAGCTAATGACTTATGTTGTTGGTGCATTTTGTGCAAAATAAAATAAGCTGCTCTAACAAGGAGATAGGTTATGTGCCTCTCTGCTGTGCGATGGCACTGACCTGAGGATAAGCATAACCTAGATATTCTAGAATTCATTGTTGTTTGCCGCCTCTCTGCTGTGCGATGGCACTGACCTGAGGACAGGCTTCTCTTTGAAAGCTCTAAGAATAGTCTCTTCTTGTAATAATACCCGTAGACCGCTCAAAAGCTCCTGAGGGATGTTGATTACCATATAAGTGTGGGATCCACAAGTGTTAGTTGAAATAATTAAACCTAAATAAGTCACCAGTCTGTGTCAAAAGTCTGTGTATGGATTTAAGTGGACAAACATACTGACAATCATTGTGGCTACTTTCTCAAAGGTCCAAATCAATGTGAAAACCTAAGAGTTTCAGTATGATTTCCTTATGTTGCTAACGACTCTGGATGAACACCGAGGACTTGAGCATCAAGAGGTTCATTAACTAGTCCCAAATGATTTGAATTGCCTGTATGATTCCAAAAATTGATTGGTCCAGATGTGATCAACCTAAGTTGAAGCTATCTACTCCCGATCCAAATCCCGTAGATATCAATCTCTGGATTTATCTCTCACAAAAAGCCAAAAATATGTCTGTTTATGTAATTAGTTTAAATTCTTAAATTAGTTAGTTTGTTTTAAGTTTTAACTTGAGTCAGTGTCGGGCTACATCAGGAAAATCAGAAGGAATCAACTCACTAAAAGGGTCATGTCTGAGATGACCATATGTGCTTTGAAAGATTAAAGGATCACGTCTGAGGTGATCGAAGTGTTTTCAAGATTAAAAAGATCATGTCTGAGATGATCAAAAGGTCATAATGTTAAGTTAATTAATATAAAAGAGACTAAAGGTAAATTGGTAAAATAGCAGAAAATTAACTAAGTATGACCCATTCGCACGAATGGACCATACGTATGGACTAACCATACGAATGAAGTCCATTCGCACGAATGGATCATACGATTAGTCCAATCGGATGCTTAAGTGCGAACGAGTGAGTCAGTCGCACGGCTGAACTTCAGTCGGACGACTGGAGAAGGGCGACTGACCCAATCGCACGACTGAGTCCCACTCGCACGACTGAAAGGTGCGAATGAACTCAGTCGCACGATTGGAACTAGGGTGGATATAAATAGAGGTGGAGTCGGTCGCAGAGACTCCTCATTCTCAAATCGCCCCTAATTCGCATATTGTACCGTTACTCTGCCGAAATTTCATTTGCCTTAGATTTCTTGTTGATTCTGTGATACTAACGTTCGTCCTTCATCGTACAGGTATTTTGCAGTTGTCTTCCATCGAAATCAGAAACAATTGAACCCTAATTTGATTAATACGACTGTGAAAGGCGAACCGCGACTATCAAACCCTAATAACCTATTAAAACTAAGTAATATGTTAAAATTGGTTAAAATAGGTTGTTAGGGAAGAGTAGGCGACACTAAAGAACCGGTTAATTGAATGATAAACTTGTTCTGCGTAGATTTGATCTTGGGACGACTGAAAAAAATGAGACAGACGACTGGTCGTCCGGATGAACTTCAGTCGCACGACTGAAGGGGCGAATCAATTAATCGCACGACTGAACCATGCGAATGAGACTCAGTCGCACGACTGGTGTAACCGCACAAGAGTTCATGCGCATGAGTCCAGTCGCACACTCAGTCGTGCATGAGTTCAATCGCACGTCTGAAACTCATTCGCACGATTCAGTCGCACGACTGTCTCCAGTCGTACAACCTCAGTCGCACGACTGTCTCCAGTCGTACAACCTCAGTCGCATGACAGATAAATTTTATTCAAAGTTTAAGTGTTGCTTTGTACTCTTAGCCAACGAAACTAACGTGTATATTATTATGTGTTACAGATGGCGAGTAGATGGAATATGAGCACCAAGCACAACATATGTGCTCACCTGGACTTGACTTCCAGGAATGCAGCCGACTTTGCTGGCATTATTACTTTCCTACAGAGATCCAGGATCGCTCACGCTATATCTACTCCCTGCACACCGTACAGATCAGTGCAGCAGGCCTTCTGGGAAGGCGCATCTGTAGACAGATCCACCGAGCCTCACTGCATCAGGAGCTCGATTTTTGGTGAGGCTATCACTATTTCTGAGGAGGATCTGAGGATAGTTCTCCAGTTTGGAGATGATGCTGAGTGTCCCACACGTCTACACCCCCTCACAGTCCGTGGATGCTTCATGAGAGCCAAGTACTCTGGGGACATCAATGCCGGGGTACTCAACAAGAGTAACCTCTGTCCCCAGTTTAAGTACCTTGCGCACGTGCTGCTGAAGTGTATAGCATCACGGAAGGGAGGTTTTGACGAGCTCTCTGACCAGATTCAGAACGCTTATGCAGCGTTGGTGCTGAACCACCCGTTCAGCTTCTCGAGGATGATATTCAGTTATTTGGTGGAGAACCTCGAGGGGAAGGGGAAGGAAGGCTTCTGTATGTACCCTAGATTTTTACAGATGATCATTGATCAGAAGCTTCCTTCCCTGCCGAAGGAGAAGGAGGACGCTGTTATCCTCGAGGTCATGGACGACACGACTCTCGGCAGGATGAAGGTCTACAGGGGGAAGCAGGTGAAGCCCCCTGTCAGGAGGTTATTTGGGCATCTGGCCCGGGCTGATTATGTGGCGCCAGCGAAGAGGAAGTGGCGCCACGAGGACAGTGACTCAGATGTGGAGCACATTGCTATACCAGAGACAGACTCTGATGATGATGATAGTGGCGATGCCGGGGATGACATGCCTGCCCCATCTAGAGGCACAGATACAGACGTTATACCCCCGGGGTCAGCCACTGCCGGAGAGGTCGCAGAGATGGCCGGCTTCCATCAGGAGTTCGTCGCTGGTGACATTGAGGAGGAGGAGTCAGACGAGGAGCCCCTCACCAGGACTGTGGGAAGCAAAGTCGTTCCCACAGACCACGGGCTAAAGGTGGTTGGTGAGCACCCAAGGGACTCCTCGGAGAGAGATACTGACCCTAACTACGTCCCAGGGTCAGTTAGCAGAGCCGCAGGGGGAGCATCTACTTCCTCCGGGACTAGGAGGAAGCGGATGGCTCAACCACATGGGTTGAAGAAGAAGAAGCGTCGTTTGACCTTCGTGACTACCACCACAGCCACCACTACCACCACTACTGACACACCACCCATCACCACAGCCACCACAGCCACTACTCCTACTACCACATCCACCACTTTACCCACCACCACTATTACTATCCCATCCATCACCAGACCATTCACCCCTACTTCACCACCATCAGCCCACCGACCCATATTCACCACAGCCACTGCCACCACCACCACACATCAGGCTGGACCGTCAGCCCAGCCCTCACAGGTTCATGGATTCACTCTACCTCACATTGGGGTAGAGGAGCAGCTCTCAGCGCTAAACCGTATGGTTATGCGTCTGCTTGCTGCTGACGAGGAGAAGGCGGCACAGATCCGCCGACTGACCGACTTGGCTGCTGCCCAATCTCAGCAATTGGCAGAGCAAGCTCGGGTCATAGACCAGCAGAGAGTTGAGGTGTCCCAACTCCAAGATATTCAGGCTCAGTCCGTCAAACGCATTGAGGAGTTGGAGACGACCAACAAGACTATCATGCTGAGGCTGAAGGGGTCGAAGGATGAGCCCCTGAAGCTAAAGGAAGGTGACGAGGATGATGGAGATGATGATGATGAAGATGAGGATGATGATGAGGAAGATGATGATGATGAGGAGACAGAAGAAGAGAGGACAGAAGGACATGATGATGATGACGAGGCAGAAGGAGGGGATGCGGCTGCATCGGCCTCTGCCTCAGGTCAGGAGCGGAGATCCAAACGTCGACAAGACCAGTCATCCACTACTTCTGCTCCTCCGAGCGACACTCCACAGATTCAAGTCAAAGTACTGATTAGACTTATTATGTATTTATTTACTTTGTACTTGAATCATGTATGAAAAACAAATGTATTAAATGTTTATATATATTAAGTTAATGTATGTCTGTTTGATTAATTACTAATGATTTATGTGTTGAATGTTTATATCAAACAGATCCAAACTTTCAAAGGGATGAGTTTGACTTTACTCCCCTTCAAATGGTCAAGACTCAGTTAACCATGATTCTTGACCTACAAGGGATAGTAAGACGGTCTGTGAGTTATACCCCTGAAGAAGGGGAGATAATTCATGACCTGTCTGATGAGCAAATAGCAGAAATGTTCAAACTCAATCCCGATGAAATTGTGAAGGACGCTCCAACAGTGGACTCAACCAGTGATGAGGAACTGAACGACATTGATGAAGTTGAGATTGAAGACATCACTGCAGAAGAGTATCCTCAGTATGCTGACGCCGAGGGAAATGTGTCCCCAATCTGGGTGAATCCCTAGTCAGTGATACTTTTGAGGTACTTGACAAGATGGAGCAAGAAGCAGAAAAGACTGAAGGAACAGCCCAAGCCTCTGATGCAGACGTAGATATTCGCAAGGCTGAATGGGCTGCCTGTTTTGAAGAAGTACGAGCCCAGCGGGCTGCACCAAAGAGAGATGCCTACACCAAGCTCTACAGAGTCAAGAAACACCATAAGGTGTCGGGCAGGATTATCTCTTGGGCTTATTTTGAAGACCTTAACGCTTATGCGGTTAAGAGGGAGCAGGGCATAGAGTACTTCAGGTTTCCACATGATCTGAAGACTCTACCTGGTTTTGAGCTCAACCAGCTGGCTAAACTAAAGCTGCTGTATGCTGACCCGAGAAAGATGTCAGGCTGGTTTGAGGCTGCCCTGAGGAAAGAGTACCACACCAGGTGGGTCAACTTCAAACCTCAACAACCTACGAGGTATATCAGACGTTCTGAAGTTGATCCCATAACTGGTAAGCCAAAGATAGTGCTGAAGTGGAGTCCCCCGAGAACAATGTCGAGAATCCCTCTAAGGGAAATGCCACAGGACTTCACTCCCCACTTCAAATGGTGGTACTACGATTGGAGAACCGCTGAAGCTGTCATAGTGTTGAATAAAGAGGGACAAATGGATACTATCAGGGTATTCGACCCAATGTGGCTAACCAACTTATCTGCTAATGATGTCTACACATTATATAAGTGGCCACTATTCTATGACACGCAAGATATTGTACAAGCCCTCCAATTCCAAAATGTCATAAGACTCTGCTTTGCTTTTGAGATACACGCAGGAGTCACTAAAGAGGAGAAGTACAAGAAGTATAAGGAGGTGATGCAGAAGACAAGAGAATAGATAGATCTAGGTCCAAGGGGGAGTTTGTTGATACATGTATGTCCCTAGATCATGATTTGTAATGTAATGAACTTGTCTGTCTGATTTTGATGTAATTGTAATTGATTAATGAAATGATATGAATTGGTTGTTACTTGTAATGTTTAATATTTCATTAATGAGTTGTGATTGAATTGATTGGGTTTATGAATGTTTGAATGAGTGCACATTAAGTTATATTAAATAGAACATTCAAACTTAACTTAATGAAGTTCTCATGCGGATGGCCCATGCGAATGGACCACACGCATGAATAACTTCATACGATTGACTCAATCGCACGACTGAACCAGGAGACTGGATCAGTCGTATGATTGACACATAAGATTGACTCAATCGCACGACTGAACACTCAGTCGTGCGGATGAATCAACCGCATGGTTCAATCCCACGACTGAACCATACTTATGGCCCAGTCGCACGATTGACCAATACTAACCTATAAATAGACCCAATTCGTGGGAAAACGTAAGCATTCATCCCATTACGACTCCAGACGTACCCTAGCCGTCCAGAAGCCTCCCAAATCGTTCTCCAAGTTCATAGAACATATCAGATCGGTTCCTAATCGATTTCTGACGTTGAAATCAATTCTTGATTGATTCATCGTGTGTTCTCACTGATTGGATCGCCAATCAAATAGGATTCCGCACTATTTGAGTTGGTTTAACACGCAATCACTCGGTATTTCGTTCAAATACCAGGTCCTAACAGCTCCGCCAGCAGCCAATTCTATAAGTTGTTTATCAACCTTCTGTGGGAACATCTCCATCATTTTTTACATCAAAATCAAGACCTTCTTTCTTGAGACTCATTTTCAACTTCTTTTTTTAGCATTCATAGGTCTCTTACCTTTATCCGAGATATAAATTGTAGTAGGTCTGACTAGTGAAGGTCTAGTAGGTACACCTGATGGCTCACAAGCTGACTTGGGATCATCGACAGTTGTCTGAACTCTCTTAACATCCTAGGCAACTTTTGGGCCATACGTTTCCACATTCAAATTAGAGCTAATTAGGATTTCAATTTCAAATTTTGGTTGACCAAATATCACCTCAGCTAGTTTCTTGAGTTCAGACTCAGGTGTGTCCTTGTGTAAACTAGAAGTCTTCTTGATAGTTCATCTACTGAAGACACCTCTTATATTGTTGTTTTGGTAGTACCATCAGCAGCTGATTTCTTTAGCTCTTATTGAAACATCCGTTATTTTTCCAAGTTAAAATCCAATTCTTAAGTTCTGTTGGATCTAGAGAGGCTGTTGCAACCAAAACCATGTCACTTAGAAGATTTTGAGTACAACATACAAAGGACTTCCGAAGCCAAGTGTGGGACTTCCGAAGGAAGAAGGAGCTCTTCCGAAGTCTAAGTGTAAAATACACTTCCGAAGGAAAACTCCAACTTCCGAAGATAAAGAAGTTACTTCCGAAGAATCAAGACTTGAAGACAAAGTTCTGAAGTCAACTTCCGAAGTATAAAGAAGTACTTAAAGCCTCGGAAGCATAGAATCATCTTCCGAAGTATAAGTGGCTTCGGAAGAACTTGTTCTTCCGAAGCCAGTTAACCTTCGGAAGACACTTCTATTATCCAGTAGACATAAGTATGGTCTGTCTGACAGTCCGCTGCAAATCTCTGAGATACTGCATGGCGTTTTCTCAAAAGCCATGTAGTTGACAATACTTTAATCTACTGTTTACCTTTTATGTTAAGTACAGTTGCCATCTTTAGTTGGTGACAAAAGGTAAGTCATGGACATGTGTAACACCCGAAAATTTATTATTTTGAAGCCGGCGGAGAAAGAAAAGAAATAAAGTCCAAAGTCGAGGGACCAAACTCGCCAACGAAGAAAAGTTGGGTAATGTGGTAATATGTATAGGGAGAGGGCAGCTCACTCTCCCCACACTTCACATATTTTCAGATTTGAGAGGAAGAGAAGAGAGAAAGAAGAGAAAAAGGGAGAAAAGTGGTGTTTCGGGTGATTCGAGTGTCCAAATCCGTCGAGTAGCAAGCCAAATCGAAGCCCTTGACGTTGTGCTTGATTGTGTGAGTTCTAGGACCCCACTTTTACTCGTTTTCAACTGATTTTGGGGCTGGAAAGTGTTCAAAACCCGTTTTTACAAGTGTGTGTGTTTGACCCATTTGGGTGTGATGTGTATGATGTGTTTAGAGTATGATTTCGGGCTTGTGTGTGCTTGAATGGTGTTATGTTATGTATTCCTAAGGTCCAGGAGGGTTAATTTAGGCTTAGAATGGGTTTGGATGAGCTTGGAGGCCGAAAATGGCAGATTGGGTTCGGGATGAACTCCATTCTGCATCAGCTAGGGCTAGGCGACCGAATGAAGGCCATACGGCCGAATGAGGGCGATTGAAGGTCATTCGCACGATTGGGATTCATTCGCACGATTGAGGGTTCAATCGCACGACTAAGGTTTCAGTCGCACGACTGGGAGTCCAGTCGCATGAGGATTGCACGACTGAGGGTTCAGTCGCATAGATGCTTAGTCGCATGAGTCCATTCGCATAAGGTTAGTCGCATAGGTGCCCATTCGCAGTAATCCCATTCGCACAAGGTCCATACGCACGATTGAATGTTCATCCGCATAGATGACCATCCGCATGAGTCAAGTCGCATGATGTTCAGTCGCATGGAGGCCATGCGACTGAAGGGTGTCCATACGCCCGAATAGGGCTGTTGCACTCGAAGGAATGTGTAGTTTGACTTCCGGCCTTCGGGGAAAGGTGCAGATTTAAGTTTGGATGTAAGGTAACCCGTAAGAGCATGTAAGAGGATGGTTATGGCCTTAGAGTGCATGTAGGGCATGATGATGATGATGTTGCATGTTTATGCATATTATGAATGTATGATGTACCCTGTATGATGATGAATGTGTATGATATGTTCCTTATTATGATGTATGCTTATCTTTCTTGTGGCTTTACATGTCATGCTAATGAATGAATGAATGTAGTATTATATAATGTAAAGCGAAAGATAATGAAAGAGGAACATGAAGTAAGAATGCATGCATTAATGAATGATGAATGAACGAAAGAAAGGCTTGCAAGCACATATATTGGGGTGAGCGACTTTGTGTTGCAAAAGACTCGGATGAAGTGCAATCATTTAGATTGCCTATGAGGTGAGAAACCTTGTCGTTGCAAAAGACTCGAGTAAAGTGCTATCGTAATGTTGCCTTGGGGTGAGCAACCTTGTTGTTGCAAAAGACTCGGATAGCTTGCTATCGTGATGGGCAATTGGGGTGAGCAACCTTAGGGGTGCAAAAGACTCGGATAGCGTGCAATCATTGAGATTGCCATTGAGGTGAGCGACCACGTTGTCGCAAAAGACTCGGAAGACAGAATGAACGAAAAGAATGGAAGATAATGAATGAGATGAAAGATAATAATCATATTATCTGTATTTACGTATGTTGAATGATCGCATGATAAAAGGAACGGTTTTTAATGAAAGTAAAGTATGTTTTATTATTAAAACTAGAACTCACTCAGTAACGCTGACTTTTATTACATTTTCCAGTTGGCAGGTAAATGATTGCTGAGGATGGCACGGCGAGGCTACTCGGCTCTTTTGGGATGGCATCCAATTATATAGTTTTTGTGATGTAATGCAAACATGAATTTTGTAACCGGATAATAGTGTATTATTTGGCAAAAGTAATTATAATGAAACGTGATGTCATTTTTGAATGTTTCCGCTGCAATGTTTTCTTAATTCAATGTAATTATATGTTTTATGTGCGATGAGTGACCAACTGTAGGCGTCCCGGGAACGGGGTCTTACAAGTTGGTGTCAGAGCCAAAGTTTAAGTGAAATGGGTAAATTTTCAAAATAAACCTTAACTTAAACTGAAAATGGGACGAATGGGGAATGGGATGCCAAACTGAGTAGGTACGTGCCATCAGGTATTTTCTTAAAGTTAACCGGTTTTATGTGCGCATGGTATATGTTATGTGTTGTATGTAGATTTGAATACTGATGTAGTCAGGACAGGTAATACTTGGCGTATGAAGAGTACAGTAAGTGGCTAATCACAACTGGCCACTGTAATTAGGGACTTACTATACTTGACATAAACTGAGTTGTTTCCTTGAATGACCGTGTTGGTGTTTGAATCTTTCAGTGTGATAGAGAATGGCTGGTGGTAGATCTTCTAGAGCTTCTAGGGGTGGAGGCCGTGATGGCCCTGTTGCTGAACCACGCCCTAAAAGAGGAAGGCCTAGAGCTGAGAAAGAGGTTCCTGCAGAACCTGAGACTCCTCATCCAGAACCTGGGGATGAGAGTGCGAACTTAAGGGCCTCGGTGAAGGAGGCTGTTGTCGAGGAGGTACATCAGGTCATGCAGACAATCTTACCGTCTGTGGTGACCGAAGTCATCAAAGCTGTGAAGGAGGGAGAAAGAAAGGAGAGAAACCGGGCCTCGGGGGAGCAACCGGAGCCTGAAACTATTTTCTCCGATAATGAGGAGGAAGAGGAAGAGGAGCCTGTGCGAGAGGTGGCACGAGGCTGTAACTACGGGGTGTTTATGCGATGCAAGCCCCCTACTTTTGATGGTAATGGTAATGCTGCTGCTGCTCACCGATGGGTGAGAGAAATGGAGGCTGTTCTCGACATCAGCGAGTGTCGAGAAGATCAAAAAGTAAAGTTTGCCACCCACTCCTTCGTGGACTCGGCACTATGCTGGTGGGACAACATTGTCCAAGCAGAGGGTAATCGGGCAATCGGGAGAATGAGGTGGCCCGAACTGAAGAAGATGGTGATCGAGGAGTTTTGTCCTCATCGGGAAATGGATAAGGTTGAAAGGGAGTTTCTGCAACTGGAGGCGGGAACCATGACACACCAACAGTACACCACGAAGTTCAACGAGATGGCACGTCTGGTGCCGGATCAAGTGACGCCTCTGTCTCGAAAGATCAAGAGGTATATACAGGGTTTGCCGGCGGATATTCGCAGGCACATGATCGCCGCCCGGCCGAGCACGTTTAGGTCGGCGGTAGATTTGGCGGGAAGATTGTATGATGAAAGAACGGTGGTGGTGACTGATGGTGGCAGAAAGAGCGGTGGTGAACGGGGCTGGCAGGGGAAGAGATTTGGTCGGGGCAATGCCTCGATGGGTAATAAGAAGGCACGGGTGGATGATCGCCGTGTGGTTATGCAGGTGCGGGATCGAGAAGGTGTGGTAAATGTGGACGGGAGCATAGCGGGGAGTGCAGGTTTGGGTCGAACTTGTGCTTCAGGTGTGGAAAGGCGGGGCACATGGCAAAGGACTGTCGTGCGGTCCGATGCTTTAACTGTGGTGAAGAGGGTCACGTGCTCAAAGATTGTAAGAAGCCGAGGGCTGAGAGTTCGGGGGCAAAGAGGACGGGAGGTGATGGACCGAGGGCAAGCACCAGGGCATTCACCATGACACAGGAGGAAGCTAGAACGGACCCTGACGTCGTGTCCGGTACGTTTTTGGTGAACCAAACTTTAGCTTCTGTGTTATTTGATTCTGGTGCGAGTAAGAGTTTTATTTCTGCTGCTTTCTGTGCTAAGCTGTCTGTTAGTAGTAGATGTGTTGATGCGCCCTTCGATGTAGAAACTGCCATAGGTAAGTCTACCAGGATTTCTGAGATGATAGAGAACTGTGATGTGGAGCTCGAGGGTCATAAGTTTCCTGTTAGACCGTTCGTGATGACCTTAGGTGGTTTTGACTTGGTTCTTGGGATGGATTGGTTAGCGGACTTCGAGGCGAACATTGTGTGTCGCAAGAAGATGATTCGGTTGTTGGCGCCTGACGGTAGTTCAGTGACAGTGTATGGTGATCGGGTTACTACGATTCCAAAGGTGATCTCGATGGCGGTGGCGGGAAAGTGTATGAGGCGTGGATGTAGTGCCTACTTGGCCTATGTAAAGGATGTGGATACGCCATCACCACAACTGGCCGATGTACCGGTTGTGTGTGACTTTCCAGATGTGTTCCCAGAAGACTTATCAGGAGTGCCACCTGACAGAGAGATTGAGTTTCAGATTGATCTGATACCGGGTGCCCAACCTGTTGCCAAGGCACCGTATCGGTTGGCTCCGACCGAGATGAAAGAGTTGATGGAGCAATTGCAAGAGTTGCTTGATAAGGATTCATTAGACCGAGTATCTCTCCTTGGGGTGCTCCGGTCCTGTTTGTAAAAAGAAGGACGGTAGTATGAGGATGTGCATCGACTACCGCGAGCTGAACAAGTTGACAGTGAAGAACCGATACCCCTTACCGAGGATAGATGATTTGTTCGATCAGCTTCAGGGTGCCAGTTGGTTTTCAAGGAAAGATCTTCGATCTGGTTACCATCAGTTGAAGGTGAAGGAGCAAGACATTCCTAAAACAGCTTTCCGTACGCGCTATGGTCACTACGAGTTCCTCGTCATGTCTTTTGGCTTGACCAACGCGCCAGCTGCTTTTATGGATTTGATGAACCGTGTGTGTCGGCCTATGTTGGATAAATCAGTGATTGTGTTTATTGATGATATCCTGATTTACTCGAGGAGCGAAGCAGAGCATGCCGGTCACATTCGGGAAGTTCTAGAAACGCTGAGAAGGGAGAAGTTATATGCAAAATTCTCCAAGTGCGCGTTCTGGTTGCGCGAAGTTCAGTTCTTGGGTCACGTGGTGAATCCTGACGGGATAATGGTGGACCCGGCGAAAGTGGAGGCGGTTATGCAATGGAAGTCACCAAAGACGCCATCCGAGATTCGCAGTTTCTTGGGTTTGGCGGGTTATTATAGAAGATTTACCCAAGACTTCTCCAAGATTGCTTCTCCACTGACTAAGTTGACCCGAAAAGATGTGAAGTTCGTATGGGGTCAAGCTCAAGAGAAGGCGTTTGAAGAATTGAAGGCGAGATTGACTCAAGCTCCTGTTCTGTCGTTACCCGATGGAAGTGAAGATCTGGTGGTTTATTCCAATGCTTCTTACTCGGGGTTGGGGTGTGTGTTAATGCAGAGAGGAAAGGTTATAGCCTATGCATCCCGACAGTTGAAGGTTCATGAGGTCAATTATCCTACTCATGACTTGGAGCTAGCAGCCGTGGTCTTTGCATTAAAGATTTGGAGGCACTATCTGTACGGGACGAAGTGCACCATATTCACTGACCATAAGAGTCTGAAGTACTTCTTTGAGCAGAAGGATTTGAACATGAGGCAGAGGCGGTGGTTGGAACTTATAAAGGATTATGATTGTGAGATCCACTACCATCCGGGCAAGGCCAATGTGGTGGCTGATGCCCTTAGCCGGAAGGAGAGGCCCGAGCCGATTCGGGTGAAAGCCTATCAGTTGATCATGACCTCTGATGTAATGAAGCAGGTTAAAGAGTTTCACGATGAGGAACTGAAAGAATATCATCTTAACTCTGAAAGGATGAGAGGTCTAGTTGGAGAATGGGGTGAAAACACGCTCGGTGTTAGGACCCGATTCGATCGTGTGTGGATTCCTCGTTTTGGGGATCTACGGGTGAAGATAATGGATGAAGCTCACAAGACTCGGTACTCCATTCATCCTGGTGCCACGAAGATGTACCATGATATGAAGAAAGATTACTGGGGGCCGGGTATGAAGCGCGATGTGGTGGAGTATGTGAGTAAGTGCCTTACTTGCTTACAGGTGAAGGCCGAGCATCAAAAGCCGTATGGGAAGATACAACCTTTGGATATACCGGAATGGAAGTGGGAGCATATCACCATGGATTTCATTACCAAGTTGCCGCGTACTCCGAAAGGGTATGATGCCATATGGGTGATAGTTGATCGTTTGACGAAGAGTGCTCACTTCCTACCGATCCGCGAGACATATTCATCTGAGAGGTTGGCTGATCTGTTCATCAAGGAGATTGTGACTCGTCATGGTGTACCGGTGTCTATTGTGTCGGATCGCGACACTCGGTTTACATCTAAATTTTGGAAAAAATTCCACGACGCTATGGGGACGAGGTTACATATTAGCACGGCTTATCATCCCCAGACTGATGGTCAGTCAGAAAGGACCATTCAGACGCTGGAAGACATGCTTCGGGCATGTGTGATTGATTTTGGTGGAAGTTGGGATGACCACCTACCGTTAGCCGAATTCTCATACAACAACAGTTATCATGCCAGCATTGGTATGCCCCCATATGAGATGCTATACGGTAGGAGATGCAGAACGCCCGTTTGTTGGAGTGATATTGGTCAGAAGGAATTGGGAAGCGTCGAGGTAATCGAGGCTACGACTGAGAAGCTTGAGAAGATCAAAGCCTTCATGAAGGCAGCCAAAGACAGACAGAAGTCGTATGCTGATAAAAGGCGCAGGCCGATTGAGTTCCAGGTGGGTGACCGGGTTATGTTGAAGGTCTCACCTTGGAAGGGTATCATTCGCTTTCGAAAGCGGGGCAAGTTGAGCCCAAGGTATATAGGCCCTTTCCGAATCATTGCTCGAGTAGGAGAGGTGGCCTATAGACTGGAGTTACCAGATGAGTTAAGTGGAATTCACCCGACATTCCATGTATCTCATCTAAGGAAGTGCTTAGCAGATGAAGATATGATTGTCCCATTGGAAGATATCGAGGTAGACGAACGGCTCAATTATGTGGAGCAACCAGTGGCAATCATCGACCAAAAGGAGAAAAGGCTAAAGAATAAAGTGGTTCCTCTTGTGCGTGTACAGTGGAAGCACAGGAAGGGATCCGAGTCAACGTGGGAGACTGAGGAAGAAATGAGACAGCATTATCCACGTTTGTTCGAGTAATAACAGGTTTCGGGGACGAAACCTATTTAAGGGGGGTGGACTTGTAACACCCGAAAATTTATTATTTTGAAGCCGGCGGAGAAAGAAAAGAAATAAAGTCCAAAGTCGAGGGACCAAACTCGCCAACGAAGAAAAGTTGGGTAATGTGGTAATATGTGTAGGGAGAGGGCAGCTCACTCTCCCCACACTTCACATATTTTCAGATTTGAGAGGAAGAGAAGAGAGAAAGAAGAGAAAAAGGGAGAAAAGTGGTGTTTCGGGTGATTCGAGTGTCCAAATCCGTCGAGTAGCAAGCCAAATCGAAGCCCTTGACGTTGTGCTTGATTGTGTGAGTTCTAGGACCCCACTTTTACTCGTTTTCAACTGATTTTGGGGCTGGAAAGTGTTCAAAACCCGTTTTTATAAGTGTGTGTGTTTGACCCATTTGGGTGTGATGTGTATGATGTGTTTAGAGTATGATTTCGGGCTTGTGTGTGCTTGTATGGTGTTATGGTATGTATTCCTAAGGTCCAGGAGGGTTAATTTAGGCTTAGAATGGGTTTGGATGAGCTTGGAGGCTGAAATGGCAGATTGGGTTCGGGATGAACTCCATTCTGCATCAGCTAGGGCTAGGCGACCGAATGAAGGCCATACGGCCGAATGAGGGCGATTGAAGGTCATTCGCACGATTGGGATTCATTCGCACGATTGAGGGTTCAATCGCACGACTAAGGTTTTAGTCGCACGACTGGGAGTCCAGTCGCATGAGGATTGCACGACTGAGGGTTCAGTCGCATAGATGCTTAGTCGCATGAGTCCATTCGCATGAGGTTAGTCGCATAAGTGCCCATTCGCAGTAATCCCATTCGCACAAGGTCCATACGCACGATTGAATGTTCATCCGCATAGATGACCATCCGCATGAGTCCAGTCGCATGATGTTCAGTCGCATGGAGGCCATGCGACTGAAGGGTGTCCATACGCCCGAATAGGGCTGTTGCACTCGAAGGAATGTGTAGTTTGACTTCCGGCCTTCGGGGAAAGGTGCAGATTTAAGTTTGGATGTAAGGTAACCCGTAAGAGCATGTAAGAGGATGGTTATGGCCTTAGAGTGCATGTAGGGCATGATGATGATGATGTTGCATGTTTATGCATATTATGAATGTATGATGTACCCTGTATGATGATGAATGTGTATGATATGTTCCTTATTATGATGTATGCTTATCTTTCTTGTGGCTTTACATGTCATGCTAATGAATGAATGAATGAAGTATTATATAATGTAAAGCGAAAGATAATGAAAGAGGAACATGAAGTAAGAATGCATGCATTAATGAATGATGAATGAATGAAAGAAAGGCTTGCAAGCACATATATTGGGGTGAGCGACTTTGTGTTGCAAAAGACTCGGATGAAGTGCAATCATTTAGATTGCCTATGAGGTGAGCAACCTTGTCGTTGCAAAAGACTCGAGTAAAGTGCTATCGTAATGTTGCCTTGGGGTGAGCAACCTTGTTGTTGCAAAAGACTCGGATAGCTTGCTATCGTGATGGGCAATTGGGGTGAGCAACCTTAGGGGTGCAAAAGACTCGGATAGCGTGCAATCATTGAGATTGCCATTGAGGTGAGCGACCACGTTGTCGCAAAAGACTCGGAAGACAGAATGAACGAAAAGAATGGAAGATAATTAATGAGATGAAAGATAATAATGATATTATCTGTATTTACGTATGTTGAATGATCGCATGATAAAAGGAACGGTTTTTAATGAAAGTAAAGTATGTTTTATTATTAAAACTAGAACTCACTCAGCAACGCTGACTTTTATTACATTTTCCAGTTGGCAGGTAAATGATTGCTGAGGATGGCACGGCGAGGCTACTCGGCTCTTTTGGGATGGCATCCAATTATATAGCTTTTGTGATGTAATGCAAACATGAATTTTGTAACCGGATAATGGTGTATTATTTGGCAAAAGTAATTATAATGAAACGTGATGTCATTTTTGAATGTTTCCGCTGCAATGTTTTCTTAATTCAATGTAATTATATGTTTTATGTGCGATGAGAGACCAACTGTAGGCGTCCCGGGAACGGGGCCTTACAACATGTCATGACTACCATATCTTAGTTAATACTTTATCTAAGATACCTTAACTTTAGCATTGTAGTATATGCTTTAGTCGTAGGTTTCCAGCTGGTATCAAGTATAACCGGCTGTAGGATCTGGTATATATAGTTTCTCATTGTAACTCATGTTCCATGCTTGTAAGTGTCTTGTAATCTTGAGTTGAGAAGTAATATATACAAGTACCTTGAAAATACTCCTGCTTGCTCCTTTGATTACTTATTATATTATTATCAACTCTTGTTAAGGCATTGCTTCATCTTGTTTGAGTGATATTATAAGTGAGTTTGAGAGAATTACAAGTGTTAAGTGACAAAACCCGATCCTGTAATTGGTATCAGAGCATGGAATATCACTCACTTATAATATCACTCAAACAAGATGAAGCAATGCCTTAACAAGAGTTGATAATAATATAATAAGTAATCAAAGGAGCAGGAGTATTTTCAAGGTACTTGTATATATTACTTCTCAACTCAAGATTACAAGACACTTACAAGCATGGAACATGAGTTACAATGAGAAACTATATATACCAGATCCTACAGCCGGTTATACTTGATACCAGCTGGAAACCTACGACTAAAGCATATACTACAATGCTAAAGTTAAGGTATCTTAGATAAAGTATTATCTAAGATATGGTAGTCATGACATGTCCATGACTTACCTTTTGTCACCAACTAAAGATGGCAACTGTACTTAACATAAAAAGTAAACAGTAGATTAAAGTATGGTCAACTACATGGCTTTTGAGAAAACGCCATGCAGTAACTCAGAGATTTGCAGCGGACTGTCAGACAGACCATACTTATGTCTATGGATAATAGAAGTGTCTTCCGAAGGTTAACTGGCTTCGGAAGAACAAGTTCTTTCGAAGCCACTTATACTTCGGAAGATGATTCTATGCTTCCGAGGCTTTAAGTACTTCTTTATACTTCGGAAGTTGACTTCAGAACTTTGTCTTCAAGTCTTGATTCTTCGGAAGTAACTTCTTTATCTTCGGAAGTTGGAGTTTTCCTTCGGAAGTGTATTTTACACTTAGACTTCGGAAGAGCTCCTTCTTCCTTCGGAAGTCCCACACTTGGCTTCGGAAGTCCTTTGTATGTTGTACTCAAAATCTTCTAAGTGACATGGTTTTGGTTGCAACAGCCTCTCTAGATCCAACAAACTCCCCTTAGGCTGATGCTACCAAAACTTCACTTATTTCTACTTCTCAAAGTTTCAGCTCCAGGGACAAAAGATATTTGTCTGTCTCTCTGTTCTTCCCGGAAGTGGTGCTGAGAAGCTTGTACAAGTCATTCGTGGATAGGAGATCCAGTCTATCACTTTGAATGACATGTACCCTTTGTTGTGACCCCCTGAAGAGAGTTAGTTGACGGGAGTTGTAGTCATACTCCCATCTAACTATGGACTCAAGTTTAGGACCTTCAACCATTTGAAGAAAGGCTTTGCCTTTGGTTGCTGATCCTTTCCTTTCCTCCTCCTCTCTCAGTTTTGACTCCTCTTCGACCTTGCTTCTGGCAGTAAGCTCGGCCATGTGAAGGCTGCCTAGATGATTTCTGATGTGGGCAGCTACATCGGAGTTTGAAGGGTTGGAGAATGGTTTCTCTGCTAACTCAGCAATATCAAATCTGCTTAAGTGTAGCAGAGATGAAGCATTCAGCCTATTAATCTCACCATTCTCTCTCTCAACAACAAAGTTGTGAGAAGAGTCTTCGAACCTCCACTGGACTATCTTCTTTCTGGGTACAAGAGGTTGTCTTGGTACCCTATCTTCTTTCTTTGTGTCCAGCAGAGTCACCAGCCTTCTCCTCAGCTTCTTTTCTTCCTCATTCAATGTATCTGAATTGAGGCCAAGGAGTCTTGTAGCTTGGTCCAAAGTTCCTCTGGGCAGATCAAGAAACTCATCTCTTGTGAGGGAACTTGAGGATCCATCAACATAAGTCAGGTTGACTGAATTCTCCTCACAGGAGATGTCGCTCAAAGTAGTGCAGTTGATGAGCTTAGTTTTGATTGCCTTGAATTCCTCCATAGAGAGATGTTTGGAAGGCTGAGGGGATGGTTTGATTGGTTGTTGGGTAGGTTTAGGAGTTTGGGTTCTGGGTAAGGTTTTAGGTTGGATGATGGGTAGTTTAGGTGGTTGAGGTGAGGGAATTGGTAGTTGTGATGGTGTAGGTTCAGGGGTGAAGGGTTCAGGTTCGGTTTTGATTGGGAAGGGAAAGGGTATTGGTTCAGGTTGAGGTTGGGTTTGGATTTTGGGCAGAGGGGTGGCTTTAAAGGTCATCCCCTGTCCCCTTCTATACATCTCCTTTCTTCTCCCCGCACGAATGTCAGCCTTGATGTCACTGACATGTCGTTGGAGAGTCTTCTCAGACATTCGACCCACTTGCCTGCCGGAGAAGCCATGAGCTTTAAGATAGTTCTTCATCCAAGCTTTCTCACCTATCTTCTTGGCGGCAGACAGTCCAGCCTCTTCTTCTTTCTTCTTCTTCTCTACCAGCTTCTCCCTTGCAGCTCTCTTTCTCTCCTTCTCCATTTGATCTTGCTCTTTGTTGAAGAGCCATAAGATCGTGTCACTGTTGTGTGGAGACAACTCCTCTTGAGAGAATCCTCTGGAGAGTAGGAAAGTGATCCTTTCTCTCCTGAGCTGCAGATCAGCTTCTCTTTCTTTTCTCAGCCTTTCTTCTTCCAAGGCCAACCTTGCAGCTTCTTCTTTTTGCTGTCTTTGCAGCAAGGTTGCCTTTTCAAGCTCTATCAACTCCTCTAATGGTCGCAGGAGTACATCTTCCGAAGCAGCCCCTAGACTGACAAGTCTATCAATTACCTCCACTCTTCTTCTATTGTTGATTGCCTCTTGGTTGGCTGCAGCTGCTTTTGTACTTGCAGCTAACAGTTTCCCAGTTGGCAGTCTTCCTTTCCTTCTAAGCTTCTCCAACCTTTCTTCTTCCTGAAGCTCTTCCGAAGTCATCTTCCTCTTGCCTTTTATGTCTTCGGAAGTGCTAGACTTTGGTGGTTCTTGGATAGAAGATCCAGGTTGGGTGGTGGAGGTAGGAGCTGAGGTCAATGCAGATGTAATAGCTAGTGGTTGGCTGAGAAAGTCCTCCCTATTAACCTCAGATGCAAGTTCCAGAATTGCATCTGTGACTATTAGATCATCGGAAAGAGAAAATAGTCCTTCCGCAGCAGCAATCTCAGCTTCGGAAGTTTGTGTTGGTTCTTCCGAGGCTTCGAATTGTGCTTCGGAAGCCTGTGAAAACACACCTTCTGTCCCAACTGTTTCAGTTGCTGGGCCATCAGTCCTAGTTTCCCCTTCGAAATCAATCTCAGGTTCCACTTGGACCTTAGGTTGACCAACTTCCTCAACAGTGGTAGGAGGTGCATTCAACCTCTGAAGCTCCTGAGCTCCAAAGTAAATCACAGACATATCCGGACTGGGTTGTTCAATTAGGGACTCTAAAAGGAACTTGTTGAAGATCCTATTTAGATCCTGAAGCATCCTTTGATCCACTTGAAAAACAACTGGAGGAGGCTCAGGGAAGATGGCAGCTTGTTGTCTTGAGCTCAAAGAAGTAAGAGCTTGACTGATGGTATCCTGTCTTTGGCTTTGTTCCTCAACAAGTTCTATTACAAAATTATAATAATAATTATAATGAACTAAATGCATTTGCATCTTATATTGTGAATTTTATATTTGTTAATAATCTAAATAACTTATAAGAATTTATGATTTATAAACAATTATTTTTCATAAAGTTATAAAATGAATAATCATTTCACAATAAATACTTAAAAGGAAAAGTTTATTTATAAAATGACTTCTAATAAACTTATACAGTTTTATCAGTAGTTATGAACTTCTATTGTTGAAAATAAATAATTAAATTATAAAATTTACAAGTTTTAATAAAAGCTAAAAAAAAGATTAATAAAAAGTTCATCTAATCAATTATTTAAGTTTTATTTTTATAAGTCAAGAGTTTAAATTGTAATCTATAAAACTTAATATAAAAGCTTTTAGCATAAAATGATAAAAATGGATACTTCAGGGACCTAGGTTGCCAACTTAAGAATCTTGAAACCAAAACCCAACCCCCCTTCCCGATCTCCCGGCCACATCTCCGGCCGCGAGTCCGGCGAGCTCCGGCGAGGCCAAAAGCCTCGATTCTTCGAGTTTCAGACACACAAAACGATTCCTAACCGTTCACGTGAGGGTTTCAAACTATTGGATGCTTCTTAATTAAGTTTAACATCGGTTACAGGAGTGTTCGAACTCGTGTAACCGCCGATCACCGAGTTGCAACGTTCGGGCATTAAACACTAATAATAATCAAATTAAATCAACCCAAGCGAACGTCTATCTATCTTTATTCTATTGTTGCTTCCAATTTCACCTGAGAAACACACGACCTTCGAATTCAATCATCACCTTCATCGCAAACCTGCAACATATTCGAACCCCATTCTCTCTGCAATTCTATTCACAATTGATAGAGGGCTTTTCACCTCTAGAGCTATTGGAAGATTTCTGTGCGACGAATTTGATTAATATCATCTTTTGGGCATCGATCGAGTCGTACGTGGTCACGGCGTGTGCTTCGTGCATTCCAAGCATCATCTCAAATCCAATCAGGTAATTGAACCCGCTTAGACATTCGGTTTTACATGGGAATTAAAAGCCCCATGATAATCGGCATTAACAACAACGGATTAGGGTTCAATTTGGAACAATTCGATTCTAGGGTTCTTTAGAAATTGGGGTTTTCTTTAGTTATTGTCTTTATAAATTATTTTCCAAATCCAAACAGATTCGGGCCTTAGCCCAACTGGTTACCACTCCACACATTAAACCGGAGGTCTTGGGTTCAAACCCAGCCTTCGGCATTTATTTATTTTAGGCTACTTTTTATATATTTTAAACTCTATAAGTTATACTAAGGTGTATTAAATCAAAGTAAAAATTAATTTATAAATTAAAACATTTCAGAAATTTTTTAATTTAATTTTTTTTAGGTTTTAAAAACTTATGATTTCAAATTAATTACTTTATAAAAGATAATAAAGACTATAGAAACTTTAGTAATTATTTTATGTAATTTAAATGTTGTAAACCTATTATTATTCAAATGTGGATTATTCTAAAACAATATAAATCTATATGTTAAATAAATAATTATTTAAATAGTTATTTAAATAATTAGTTATTCATCTATTTATTTAACCATATTATATCATAATTAGTTTATAGATTTACTTCTTAAATTATTACTTATATTCTTGAAACTTATAAAACAATATAACGTGCTATTATACTTTATTATTATTATTTTTAGGTTTTGTATTATAAGACCTTTACATTAAATCAAGTAAAAGCTCAAAACTTTATAAAATGATGTTAAATAATTTTAACGTCATTTAAATAAGTATTTAATTAATTTTATTTATCAAGTTTTAAATAATTAGTTATTAAATTAATTATTTCTTTTCACATATTATACTTAATTACTATTAAATCAATAACTTAAATTGTTAGGACATTTTTAATCATTGTTAGACTTAATTGATTTATATTATCTTTATTAAACCAAAACGTAAATGATTAATTATTTCATATAATTATTTAAACCCCCAAATTCTAATTGAAACCCTAGTTCACGTCTCATTGTTAATCTTATTATCAAACTTAGTCTTGGAATCTATAAGTTTAGGCATCTTGTAAGAGAAATCATTGGAGCCTCGTTTAATCTCTTATCATCATTCTTATACTTATTTTCCATGTGAGTTTCCTTGTCCCTTTTTTTTTTACATTTTTCACACTATTTTGGGGTGAAACGTGATACTTATACATCATACACTTATAAACGTTTGACACTTGCAATTCATATATTTGTCATAGTTATTTGTGTGTTGTAAGTGATTATATGAGATACATATTTGTTTGCAATCATTAACTATTGCTAGCCTGGCGACTTCTTAGATCTTTGGGCCTGACAAGCCTATTTGGTGCTGAAGCCGATGTATTGCCGGCTCCTGATGACGTATGCTTGTTCATCATGGGAACCAAATACATTTAGCCAATCTTATATACTTGTAATCAAGTCGAGGTTTGGTTGTAACGATATGTGTTCAATAACCTTACTAACTTATAACCTATGACATGAATTGCTACTTGTAACCTTGTTATATTATGTATGAAAACCTTGGAAACTCACCAACTTTTTAGTTGACCTTTTATATTTATCATGTTTCAGGTTTACTTCTTGTGGATTCTCTTCGTGCTCATATAAGACTTGGACCTAGTTTAACTTAACATGTTATTTCTTTGTTTGAAGCTTTTGTATTGTATGAACTTATTTGTCTTGTAATGTTTCATGAATGATGATATTTAAATATATTTCAACTTAATTAGTTCCATGTGCTATGAGCAATCGTCTCCCATTCGTCCGCCCCGATGATTCCGCCGTCGGTCGGGGTGTGACACTTATGCAGCTTTTGATTGCACTCTTAGTAGTGGAGCCTCTTCTCCAATAGATGCCATAGGAGTGGCTTCGAGTCCTAGCCTAATTCTCTCTTTGATAATTCATCAATTCTTTTCGTTTTCAGCAAGAGAGAAAAGAAGTTCTAGAGCTTCATAGTTTAGCCATCCTTTTGGTTCATCCTCCTCATTGTTCTACTAGATTCCATTTTGTTCTTTTCTATGTTGTTATAACCGTAACTATATAGAAGATCATTAAGTTTGGTTTTGGCTTCATATAGAGGTTTATATTCTTTATTAAATTTTGAAGGAAATTAAATTGGCTGTGAGAAGTTGACAACTTGATCAACCAGACCCAGAAGAGTGTCTTCAGCTTCTTTGAGCTTATCTTTCCCCTTTTTGGTAGCATTATCTGAGATTATAGATGACACTAAAGAATGAAGGAATGCACATCCAAAGGTTCTTATAGTTTTGAAGACTCTTGGAGGCTAAGGATGATGGATTGTTGAGGCTTAATGGTTTCCTGCAGGGATTCAACCTTAAATTTATGGTGTGTTGCCCTTGATGCTAACTGATGAAGAGTTGTTAGTTGTTATCCTAGGGTAGTAGCTCTTGCAGTATGGTCTTGGATAATCCTTAGTTGAGCTTCAACCTCAAGGTCTTTATCTGATGAAGCATTAAGTTGACAGTTCTTAAACTTGAGAACTGTCAGCATAACTTGAAGCCTTGCATTCTCTACTTGTAAAGGATTCAATGTTTGGGCAAGCTCAAGGTTATGTGTCAACAATTCCTGTATTTGTTTCAGACTTCCTTAATCCATGGGTTGTGGAATTCTTCGAACTAGATGAGGTGCTAGGCCGAGCCTCTACACCCTTACCACAAGATGTTGTTTCTTGGCGCCCATGATTTCATCCTCAAGGAATGATTCCAAGGAAACATTCTCAAGGTGAGTTGTCGTGGTTGGGTTCCTAATTATGTTGTCTTTCATGCTGGTAAATTGAAGGATCAGCAGTAGAGATAACCTCTTCCACATTAACCCTTTCTCTCCTAGGGTCAATCTCTTCACGTAGAGTATGTGGGTAAGATCTAAACATACACATTTGTCTCCACTATCTTTAATGTATGGGAAGGGCAGGACAGTAGGTCATGTTGAATGGTAGTTTGAACATCCATATCCTGGGTAGTAGACATGTGAGTGGGAGTATGAGGAGTTGGGTCTAATGGCCCGGGATATGATCCAAATCTCAATGAGACTTCTTCCTTAGAAGTTGTCTGGGTATCCATTTTTGGTTTTTTGATAGAGTGTTAGGGCTCTAATTGAGGGCTAGTGGGATGGTGTAGGTCTGCTCAGAAGAAGGAAGATAAACTTTCTTCTTTGAGCTTTGTTTAGGTGTGGCTGTCACCTTTGGCTAGTGGGATGGTGTAGGTCTGCTCAGAAGAAGGAATTTGTCTTTTGAAAGTTTTTGCTCTTAGATAAGATTGGTTGATGACAATGGTAGGAAGAATTACTAATTTACAGTTCAGGGAAAATATATAATAGTATTATTTTAAAATTTAACCACCGTAACTATAAATACGACGGTTTTATGATGATGAAACAGTCTTTTTAGGCAAATACAAGTGGGTCTTACCAGATCTTTTATAAGACATCTATCGAAGTACTTTTATCTGCTACCCAGTTTTGCATTCATGAAAACAGTTTTTCAAAAATTATATCAGAGTTCATTATAAATCATTAAATTAGTTAAAATTCTTCATCCAATAGCAAATAAACGATATTTAAACCTTGTTTTATCAAATGCATTTGTGAAAAGATCTGCATATTGTTCATTTGTGTAAACTTTAACTAACTTAATAACTTTCTTTTCTGCAAAATCCCAAATAAAATGATACCTGATATCAATATGTTTTGTCTATGAATGTCGAACTGGATTGTTGGTGATTATAATGGCACTGTTGTTGTCAATGTGAATTTGAGTATTCATGAAGGTTACTCCATAATCTCTAAGTTGAGTTTAACCAATAGCACGTGAGCACAACAACTAGAGGCAGCAATGTACTCTACTTTAGCAGTTGATGTGAACACACATGTTTGCTTCTTGCATTTTCATGAAACCAATCTTCCCCCTACAAATTGACATCATCATGAGGTGGATTTCTTGTTGATGTTATCTTCCATAGTCACTATCTGTATATCCATAGGGATTGAATTCAACACTTTTAAGGTACCATAATCCGAACTTAGGTTCGCCTTTAAGATACTTCAAGATCCACTTTGCAACTATCATATGTGAGACATTTAAAGAAGCTTGAAATCTTGCGCATAGACATGTGGCAAACATAATATTTGGTCTGCTTGATGTGAGGTACATGAGAGATTCAATGATAGCGCTATCCTGCTGTTGATCTACTGCTTCCCCCATCAAGATCAGGAGTTAGTGAAAATGTTCTAGACATGGAGGTTTTAGCAGCTTTAGCATCAAATGTTTGAAATGTCACTAAGATGTCTTGAACATACTTAGATTGATTTATGAAGATCATTATTATCTGGTGTTTGTTTCACTTGTAATCCCAATAAGAAAGTGAGTTCTCCTATTGAACTCATCTCAACTATGGACTTCATGAGACTCTCAAAATCTTTACACCATCCATTTATCAGAAGTAAGGTAGAGAGTATCTCAAACTATTCCCTGGGTGCCTAGTGAAACCCATAGAGAGCTTTATCAAGTTTGTATACATAATCTGGATACTTTGGATCTTCAATCCCAGGAGGTTGACAACCATAAACTTCTTCATCTATCTCACCATAGAGAAATGCACTCTTGACATCCATCTGAAACACTTTGAAGTCTTTTGAGGCGGCAAATGCTTGAAAAATTACGATTGCTTCAAGCCTAGCCACATGAGCAAATACTTCATCATAATTAATCTCTTCTTCTTGTGTGTATCATTGTATCGCAGCTCTTGCTTTATTCTTGATAAAGATACCCCTATCATTATTCTTGTTTCTTAACACCCATTTGGTTCGTATTGCAGTCTTTCCCTTAGGAAGTGCACATAGTTTCCAAACCTTCTGTCTTTTAAACTCAAGAAACTCCTCTTGCATAGCTTATACACAGTTGTTACTCTTAAAGGTTCATCTACTTTCCTTGGTCTCAGTTGAGGCTGCAGGCCTATTGGGTGGGGGCAACTGGAGGAAGACAGCACGGGGCAAAGCAAAGGGCAGAGCTTCCCCGGTCCTTTGAGGGATCCCTAAATCCTTAAGTTAAGTCCCAGGATACGTACCCCTCTCCCCTTGAGGATTGGATTGACTTGGTTATTGTGGAACCAGCGTTCTTGGTGGATGCAGGACTTGGGACCGCCAGAATTAGTATGCAGGATGAGCCTAAAAGAGTTCCAATCAACCGAGCCACCAGGTTTGAGAATAAGGTGGGATCCCTGCCATTGAGATCGATTCGGACATACATCATTTTCATTTTATGAGACTATATGCATGTTTAGTATTGGGGGCATGAGAACAGACAAATGTTTGCCTCATCTGTTTTGCCTCTTGACTTAACACTAACATTAACACTTGCAATAACATTCTTAACTGGGTACTCTTTATGAATTCTTAGTCTTGAGATCACTTGAAGTTATTGAAATATATCCAAATTGTAGAATTTTGTTTCAGAAAGTTTGACATATGTATGAGTAGGAGTGACTGTATCAACTACCGAATTGACTTCTTCTTTAGCGTTTTCCATACTTGGTTCCTTTTCAAGAGATTTTCTAGTACCACGATGATCATGAGACTCTTCATCTGATGAGTCATCATGAGAAAGTGATGGTTAGTCTACATCATTTGTGGTACTAGCATCTCCTTTTGCTGGTTGAGGATGGACAGGATCAGTAGTTGATCTAATGTGACTGTGGCTATGACGTAGATCAACTCTGTGGTCTTTAGCACTTGTGGTGTGTGTGTATGTTGATCTGTTATGTTGTCTCTAAAAATATTTTCAAACAAATGACTAAAAGCATTTGTGAATCCATTAAGATCAAACATCCAACTTAGGGTATTTCAAACATTGTTTGAGGAGTTTTCATTAAATATGACATTTTTTGATTTGTCAGTAGTGTGGTCCACTTTGTGGTATACGCTGTAAGCCTTAGCTTGTCATGAGTATCATATAAAGAACCCACCTACTAATTTCTCAGCAAATTTGGGTAAGTTATCTTTGGAATTTAGAAGAATGCATGGACACCCAAAAGGTCTTAAGAACCCTATGAATGGTCTTCTCTTATGCCATACTTTATTATAGGTTTTCTCATATGTTTTAACTATCCACCCTTTTCTAGGCATAGCACGTAGTACTGACTGGTTCAGTCCAGAATGTTATAGGAAGTTTAAAGTCAGACAACATAGTCCTTCCAGATTCAATAAGTGTCATGCTTCTTCTCTCAACAACTATGTTTTGGTGTTGAGATCTAAGAGCATTATCTTTTCTCGTAATACCTTTGAATTCACAAAAAGAATCAAGAGTGTCGTTTTTACTCTTCCCTAATCACACCTGATAATTATAACCTTTTGATAAATTTGGTTTTAATTTTTAATAACAAATGATTTTCTAATTTCAATAGTTATACTTTAGTTTCTAACATGAAAACCCAAATGAATATTATAAAATCATATATTATTACTAAGCAATATGGTTTTCTTCCCAAACTCTTTATAGATTTTCGACCAAACAAATCCATGTGTAGCAAGTGTAATGAGTTGTGACAAAATTTAACTCCTTGTTCGACAATATAGTGACTAACCTATTTGAACTAGTTGAAACCTATTTTTGAGATCTACATGTGCTAGTATTCTATGCCAAATGGAGGATTCACTTATTGAATCTTTACAAATGAAACATGATACATTCCCTAAAGATGATGAATTCTGCATGTTGAGCGTGTACATTTTATCTCTCCTAGGGGCTCTTAAAAGTATTTTATCATTTGGTTTTACAAATCTAGGAGATAGAACAACACATTCATGCTTTATGAATAGAGAGTTATGTTTTTATCACATAGTTCATCTCTTTCACATAGTTCATCTTATCAAAGTTGACCTTCCATTGCTGATTGTCCCTCTACCAATAATGCATCCTCCTCTTGAATCACTTTCAAAGGAAACAGAACCATCATCATATGGTTAAAGATTCAGCAGGCATGATATGTTACATGTCACATACTGAGAGCATCCACCATCCACAATCCAGAAGTTATCTTTGATCTGTGGATGTTCCTTTACATATATGAATTGCTGAATGGTGAATAGGAGCCAAGCTTGTTTAGTCTTCTAGGTTTTAGCAAAGTTTCATCAATTTTAAGCGCTGAAAGTTTAAATTCGGATTTTGGGTCATCTAAGGTTTTGTCAAATTTTTGCTCTCCGACCATTTTTGACTTTTGATTTGTTGGACTGTTTGACATCATCTTTTCTTTGATGACATTTTGAAGCTTTTGAAGATGGTAAATATTTGTCAAAAGTTTTCTTCTTTAGGTTTGTAGCTACTGATTTGTTTGGCAGATACTTCAGAGGTGCTGAATTTTCCTTGAAATCAGCAATTGACTAGTTTGACTTTCTAACACCTTGTGAGTGCCATTCTTCTTTTCAAAGACTGATCACCAGCTACAGATCTTTTTGAATATCTGAAATGGTTGGTGGAGTGAGCTAAAGGAGTGTGTTGACAATATTTTACTAGGCATGTGATCTTCATTTGCTGCCTAACTATCTTGATGTCCAACTTGAGTTTCTGTAGTTATTTCTTCATCTCTTTCTCTTTCCTTTCATCAGCATGATCAATGAAATCTTCAAGTGTCACCTTCTTCCTTGAAGATCTCATCTACTAATTTTCTTTAACTTCACAAATGTTCTTGTTCAGCTTGTAGTAATGTGGGTGGAAAGGTAAATTTTCTTCCATGGGAACTTCCTATTGTGGATCTTTCTTGCTACAGAATATACTTTTAAACATATAGATGTGGTCTAACTTCTGAAAAGTCTGAAGTTCATACACAATAGTTTCTATCATGTGTCTTCTTATTGCAACTGTGCTTTGATTAAGGTGTTGACTTGATAAATGGGGTTGACTCGGGAGTTGGTTTATTGATGTTGGATTCCTTGAAAAACTTTAGTCATTGATACAATTTCTTCTTTGTTTTGCCTTGATTTTCTTTCGTCTTCTCCTTTATCTCTTCTTTCTTACATTCCTTTTCCTTCCTGTTTCCTTCTTCTTTCACTTGTTTAGACTTTTTAGTAAATGACTTTGTACAGATTAGTTCGACAGATACTTGCTAATTTACATCCAGGCTACACTTAGGGGTGTGTGTGGGAGTTTAGATCATTGGTGGTTTCATAACATTATACCCTAATCTTGTTTTGGTTTGATACAACTTTTAGGAGTTTTAAGTAAAGGCGAATAATTTTCCAGGCTTCTCAATTTGAACATTATATTTAGCAGCATATGTCTTAGCTATTACCAAATCACATTGTGCAGATTTTAGCCTACTTAAAAGATCATCAATTTGGATCTCGATGTTAGTTTGTTCACGTTTTAGTTGTAAAACAATCTTTTTTATCTCTATTATCTTTTCCTTTTGAGCTTGATCATTTTTCTTACAATCCTTTTTAATAATGTCAATTGATTTTGCATCATTCATAACATCCAGATTATGATTACTATACATGTTTACTTTTACAATACACTCAGGTGTACAACAAGATTTATGAGTTACCTAAAGAGAAGAGATTGAGCTTCTTTCCATCAGTGCACTTTTAATGGGATTGTCCACTTGAAAGCTATAGTCAATCAGTTATTCTCCTGAAACTATAGCCGTTGTATGTCTTTGAGTGCCTAAAGTAGAGGGGTGTTGGAAGGTTGTTAATGGTTTGTAGGTTGATAAGATTGGTGGAGATGGGTTTGATTTAGGTTCTTTGCACTATTTGGAAAATTGTCCCAACTGGTTGCAGTTGAAGCATTTTACTTTGCTCTTATCAAACCCAAATCCTGATCATTTTTGCTTTAGAAACTTTCTTTTGGTTCTCTGCTAGTTTTGATGTCTATCTCTTCAAGATCATCTAGATGAATGCATTCAAGATCTTCTTCTGAGACTTGGAAGAAGTTACCCTGCTCACTGAAAAAAGTAGAGCTAAAAGGGTATTTTGTTGAAAAAGATGATGAGGGCTGCTGATTCCATCTGCTGAAAATGGTGAAGACTATGATTTAGGAGTTAGAGATTCTGGGAAATGATTACAGGTACTTGGTGAGTCACCATTGGATCTTGGTAAGTTTGAGGGAATGGAAGTGTTCTTGAATAGGTGCCATAAGTGCTGATGACTTTGAGGAGTTTGATAATCGGCCAAGGATTCTTCATCAATCTAGTAGGCACTAATAATGCCATATAACTCTTCAATAGTCATTATCTTCAGATTATTTATTTTTTGTATGGACACAGTGTAATTTGTCCATGTCTTTGGTAGTGATCTCAAGAATTTCCTGAGAATATCACAATTCTCCATTTTCACCCCAGCTTTATTTAGATAGTCTAGCAATTCAACATATCTAAGATAAGTTGCAGTCATGGTTTCTCCCCGTGTTAAACTAAAGTTTTCAAACTTCTATTTGGAGGTATTTTTTGTTTTCCTTTATATATATCTTTAGTTCCTTGAAGCCATGAATGATGTTGTTAGGTTGGCTCATCCTTATCAGCCACAAAGCCCTTGAGTCTATATCCATCTTCTTCAGATATTTATCTTAGTACTTTGTAGGATCTTTAGGAATCATAGTTCCATCTTCACTAGCAGCTTGGACCATACAGACCAATGGACCATTCAGGATTGAGAGCCAGACTCTCAGATCTTGATTTCTTAGAAAATATTCCATTCTAATTTCCAATTATCATAATCATGTAGTGTAAACATGGGACGTTAGGTTTGTGTGTCATTCTCCAAATCATGCTTACTTGAGACGGTTATAGCAGTCATTGTGGAGGGAAAAGAGTTATCACGGAGTAATGTGTTCGAAAGTGTGATCAAAAGAAAACAAGTTATTTGTTGAAAGATGACTTCAAGCAAATCAAGAGACAAAGCTCTAATACCACTTGTTGGATTGGGTTACTGACTAACAAGACTTTTCTAGTTGATCGGCAGATGAAAAATGCAGAATCTAAGTCATCTGTCTTACTTAACAAACATAGATACTTTAAGTAATAATAAAAAAATAATATTCTTTCAAAGTATTCACTTGATTAATCTTGTTCTAAGTACAACTAGAAACAATTTTTAGATAACAAGTGGCTAACAAGCTAACATCTAAAGTATAAAAGTAAGAGGTATTTATACTATAAAAACTAATTGAACACAAAAAATAAATCACATTACATCTATTAATCCTAGAAGTGATCAATATGAATCTAAATTTTATTATTTTATACAAAGATATGTGTTACTAGATGAACTCACAAACCTAAAAGCTATGATAAAGACACATATATCAGCATCAAATTCATCTATTTGAATTTAAATATATAGAAATATTACCATAAAAACAAAATCATGGATAATTAGTTTTAATGACTAAAATCAGGAAATAGAAAAAAATCTTAATAATGAAGTTAGGGTAAGCTTATAAGAGGTTATATTTAAAACTCAAGAAAATGTAAATCTCCTCAAAGAGACTAATATATTTTTAGAAGAAATTAATAATACTCGCAGAGATGGTAAATATCTTAAAAAAGACTAATAAGATCCCCGAAAAGATGAACAATCCTAAAAGAGGATAACGAAGTTTCAAAAGAAACTCTAGTACCAAACAATTTGAGTTATAAACAAATTATGCATAGAATTGTACAAAATGGAACCAAAACTAAACATGTATATACAATAGAAACGGATGTAACTAATGGGAAAGATTGCGTAACTAGAACTCTAAATGAGTACATACAAAAAGATATACTAACTAAAATGACAAGATAACTGAAAGGCTAAATTGATTATATATAAAAAACAAAACGTGTTGAGATATATAGTTCGGACACCTATAAAAGTCAAACCAGTAGGTTATAAGTGGGTGTCTCTGAAATAAAAGAAACATAAATTATAAGATCGTGTGACTTGTAACACAAAGGTTTGTATTCAAAAAATCATAGTAGTTGCTTATAAGAAAACGTAATCGCTAGTAGCGGATGTGATAAACTCAATCATGATGAAACATATAGATGTCATCATTCTATACTCGTATAAAACATTTGAAAGGGACATCTATATTTAACTCCCAAAAGAGTAAAAATGTCTAAAACATTAATATTAACACCTCTAAATGTGTTATAAATCTCAAAGGGAGATCGATATATGATCCTATGTGATATAATTGATTCAATAAAGGTTAGGTATTTGATATAAGATTAATTAGTCTTCTTGTTGTTGTTAAGAGAAAAAAAATTCTAACATAAAGTTAAACTTAGTTAAATTTAACAATACCATGCAAAATTAATTAAGATTCATTTTTGTCAATTAAAACGTATTTATAGAACTTAATGAAACCTTATAAAAAGTGTGTTTTTATATTTTCTTAAACATTATATATTGAAATACAATTCAAATTTATTTTAGCCCTCGAAATTATTTGAGGCATCTTTGAATTTGTTGCAGCTATTATCATGCCGCTTTATTAAGCCAAATTTGACTAGAATGTCTATTTTTCTGAAAAAGAAGCATAAAATTACACTAGTACTTTTCATGCTTTATGTTGGGAGAAAAAGCTTATGTTTTGACTTGATGTGTCAGAAGATGTATTGTATATTTATATATACTATTTTTTGTTATTAATAATTTTGCTCAAAAGTCAATAGTATACAGCAAATTAATATTTTATAATTAGTTTTCTTTTAGTAAGTAAACTAATCATTTTACCCGCCCTGCGTTATCGCGGCATCATACGCGTTGTGATAACGTATAAATTACAATAGACCCGACCAAATTTCAATCTATGCTTGCGTCAATACTTAGAGTGACGCGAATTTAAAACGTTGATGAAAACATATTATATTTGATCCGACTTTTTTCCAAAGAAAATTTATGTTGAAACATAGACTTATAATCGCTCTGACTTGTTTTCAAATTAAATTTACGTCGAAATGTAGAGTAAATGAAAGTGTATTATCTTTGACCCGACTCGTTTCCAACAAAACTTACGTCGAAATGTATACCAACCCTAAGCGTACATAAAAGTAAATGCGAAAACATTTTATATTTGACCCAAATAATCTTTGAACAATATTATGACAAAATGTAAACGTATGTCGCAACATATACAGTGTAAAAGCGAATATAAAGTTAATGACGTAAACATTATATATTTGACCCGTAATTTCTGATTACGTCCAAACATAGAAGGACTTGAATTTATGTTGTGCTGGGGTAAATCGGAAACTTTAGAAACTGGAGGGGGTCAAATTGACATTTTATAAAATATATAAAGAAGTTGAGGGTGAAAATGTCAAAATTTAAATTTGAGGGGGGAGTAAAAAAAACAAAGTATGCCACGGGACTCGAACCCACAACTTCTTATTAAAAATCTAAGAATCTTTCCGTCTTACCAGCAAATCTAATGTAGATGGATGAACCAAATATTTGCAAATAGAAAGTAGATATTTGGAAAAAGTAAAAAAAATTAAAGAAAAAAAACAGAATGGGCCAGTTAAAATGCGACACGTGGCGTCCAGTGGTGAACCCACCGTCCTTTATTTTTAAGTGTTAGTATAATTTCTAATTTTTTTAATGCTAAATATACTGTATTTATAACTAACCTTTAGTTATTAGACATGTTACGACTATCATAATATTTTCTTAGAAACATATCTTATAATTACTTATAACTATGAAATCTTACAATCATTTTCTGAATCACAAAATAATTTTAATTCGTCATTATTAAGGATATTTAGATATTTATATATTATTAAACTATACCTATAAGCTTAGTTATGAATAATAAGATAAGAATATTTCATTTATTTTATGTTTATTAAAATTATTTAAAAAGTACATGTTCTTTTTTATCTACAAGAATCATGCTTACCTAACATTATTGTTAATAATCGTGAAGAAAATTACCATTTTTTCTAGAAATGTTTTTGTTTCTTGCCTTCGTGCAATTGATATTATTATGATCGTGTAAATAAGTTATGATTGAAACAGACTATTTAAGTGTGTAATATACATACACATATATAAATAAGTTCTCGTGAGCTCATTAGAACTCAAATCTAAACGAGTCAGCCCTTTCCAGTTCCCAAAACTTGTTGGTACTGGACCAGATCAATTCTTATAACTAGGAAAGTTCAGCTTTACCAAACTGCTCAAACGCCCCAACCTTTCAGGGATGGTGCCAGAATGACTTCCTTGTACTCCTCCTAGAAAGCGACTTCCTTCATTCCTCGACAGCTAGGTCTTTGCCGACTCTTAGCTTTCTATGCGGCTTGGTGTTCAACCTTCATTCAATAGGGCTATCTATCCGAAAGGTCTTAATAAAAGAATCCCTGTAATAGAAGTTCATTCCTTAAATACCTTCCTAATCAGTATTTACTCTCCCCGGGATCCTGTGCCTCCCCTCCAACACTTTATGGCCTGGTATCGGAGGCGACGGAAGTACTACCTGTCGGATGATGCTAACGAAACCGAAAGCCCGGGCGGCACTCTTTCTTGTGTGCTAAGAGGAACTCCAACTTACAACTATAACCTATGGATCTTGTTCAACAATCCGAGTAACTAGAATCAAATCAAATTTAGGAACTTGATTCAGTTTTGAACTAGATTGTTGAATAGCTGACGTAGTTGAAGAAGAACATATGTCGGAAGATATGCCTTTTGTTGAAGATGAAAAAGATCCAACCTCATTAGAAAAATAAATTTTGAATGGATGAAGTCAAAGGGTGAGTAGCAGAGACAACATGAGACCGATTAAAAGTATCAAACAATATGCATAATCATATACCCAAGAAGGAGCAGATCCTGCATCTGTTTTGTTAGATTCGTGCCAATCTATATCAAACGACTCAATGATTAATTTATTTCTTTTATTGTAAACCATGTATGCTACTTTGTTGGCTGAATATCTGACAAAATAACAATTATTAGGTTTTTTGTCAAAATTAGATGTTGAATCGGATGTGTGTGATAAAGTACAACAACAACCAAATGTTTTGAAATATGTGACTTTGGGTTTATTTTTAAAGAATATTTCATAAGGAGTCTTATTATGTTGTTTATTTATAAAGACACGATTTTAAACGTAACAAACAGTATTAACAGCTACAGTCCAAAAGAATGAAGGAAAAAATAATAAAGGAAGTTTGGGTGCTAATAGCATTATTGGAGCCGCTTCAATCAACGTTTTGTTTTGTCTTTCAACAACTCCATTTTGAAATGGGTCCTGGTAGAACTGAAATTGTCTTGCTATTCCCTTGAATCACATAATTCATTAAGGTATGAACGTAAAACTTTGTTACATTATCATTTCCGATACACTTGATTGCCTTATTAGTTTGATCTTCCACGAGAGTCATGAACTTTATTAGCAAATGAGGCGTTTCATCATTCATTGCTAAAAAAATCCAAGTAAATTTGGAAATATCATCAGTAATGACCAAGCCATATGCACGACGTCCCAAACTCAAAACACTCACAGGACCAAACTGCAGGACCGTTTAAGGGCTTAAACACAATTACAACACAACAACACAATGAGGAGATTAACTAAGCTCTAATCAAACAGTGAACTGGGTAACCAAAAGTGATACAAAGAACACAAGTAAAGCAAGAGACAGAACAAGAGAATATGGGTTTCAAGGAGGCAGTATATTGCTTTCTCAAGTTCTTTTACAAGTGTTACAAAGCATGAAGAAAAGATACAAGAACTTGAAATACTTATACTACAACCTACAGCCGGCTATACTTTGAAAGCCAGCTGGATACAATTGACTAGACACTAACAAAATCAATTGTAGGATCAAAAGGCATATCTGCTTTTTGACCTTGTGACTATGACATGCCATAGCTCACATCCTTATACAATACAAAAAGGATAAAGTACATAAAGTGGAAAGTTGAAGACTCAAGACCTCAATGTACAGTTACCAAAAGCAAGGCCCTTTTCACCAACTCATGTAAGTTGGTGACTTTACAGAGATGCAGCGGAAAAGGTGCTTTATGGAACAGTACATCAGATAAAGCATGTGTACTAAAAGTCTTCGGAAGAAATCTGTCTTCATAGGTTGAAGCTTCGGAAGACTTTGTCTCTGAAGCTTCGGAAGACTTCATGTTTGGCTTCGGAAGATATTGGTCTTGGCTTCGGAAGATTTTACACTTAGAGTATTTTCTAATGCTTTGTGTAAAACTTCCGAAGCATTCTTCACTTCAGTACTTAGTGCATGTTGCTGAGACACTTAGGCTGTTTTGGGTTGCATCAGACTTCAGGAATCCTTACAAACTCCCCCTAGGCTGATGCTACCAAAACACTTGGAAGATCTTCAAATGTTGGTAGTCTTCAGTACAATCAGGACCATTCCTTTCTTCATGAGATGGTCAGGATCATCAAGACTTTCATAGTATCTTCTCATCTCAAAGAGATCATGCAGAGGTAAGTTGATTATGTCTTGCCATGAGTAGACATTCTCAACACCTTGATCTCTGATAACAGTCCATCTTTCTGGATTGGTAGAGTAAGTCCAGGACAAGATGGGTGTCTCACTAGTTAGAGGAGCCACTTGAATAGGAGTTGATTGGGCTGCCTCATCATGCACTTCCTCAGGTTGATCTGATTCAGCCTGAGGTGCAGAGGTAGATGACTTTGGCTTCTTCTTCTTAGTCTTTGGTTTAGAAGCCATCCTCTTCTTCCTCTTGGATGTCTTTAACTGAGAAGACTGGTCTGCAGCACCATGTTGATCATCAGTGTCTTTCTCAGTTGGGTGTTCCTCCCTCACAGGTTCAGAAGGAGAGGGAGTTTGACCCTGCCTAGGATCAGAAGATGAAGCTTGCTGAGGCTCAGCTGGAGGTGCTGGTTGAGGTGTCTCTGGTTGTTCAAACTTGACCTCCACTTCAGGTGGGACTTGACTTGGAAGAGAGTGCAAGTCAATGAGTTCTCCACTTTTAATCTTCTGCTTGATCACCCTAATATGCTCATCCATGGTGGATAGAGACATGGGGCCAAGTCTCCTTCCGGAGAATCCATACAGCTTCAAGAAGCTCACCATTCTTTGTCTGTCAGCAGACTTCTTTGCATTCTTTTGAATGATGGCCCTTGACTTTGCAGCTTCTTCCCTTAGCTTCTTTTAGTTGTCTTTCTTTCCTTGACTAACTCAAGCTCAAGTTGCTTTAGATACTCGAACTCAATGAAGTCATAGGACAAGGGAAGAAGTGCATCTGCCTGATAGAAGCCTGTGGCACTCAGGTAGTTGATCATCTTGATCCTATCTTCTTCTTTATCTACCTGAGGTTCTTGTGGAGCCACATCTTCCTGTGCAGGACTTTCTTGAACTGGTGAGAGAGTAGGAGCATGCTTGTAAAGTCTTTTTTGTCTCTTCTCCTCTTTGAGTTGGAGAAGTATCATTGCATCCTCTTTCTCCTTCAACTCTCTTGACACTTCCCTGTCAGCCAGTTCATTTAACTCTTCTAAGGGGAGGGAGATGATTTCATCAATGTCATAGTTCCTGGTCTGTAAGTAGGTAATCCTGACTGCCTTAACTCATCATCTAGAGTATTTGGTCTGGGAGCAGCCCTGATTGCAGCTTGCATGAAGCTAGATGACCCAGTAGAACTTTCTCCCCTTAGTCTCCTTTTCCTCTCTCTCTCTTCTCCTCAATTTCCTCAGGAGTCATTATCCTTTTCCCTTTGTCACCAACAGACCTTTGTGACTCAGGGTGGATTGAGGCTTGGCCTTCATTGCTTGGAGTAGCTTCCATGCTCTGGCCAGAGAGAGGCTGAGAAACACCTTCACCAGCAGGTGTCTCAGATGGAGTTTGGACCTCAGCAGCAGTTGTTGATGATGAGACAGGGGTCTCAGGTTCTGTCACTGGGCCTTCAGTCAAGGTTTCCCCTATGAAACTAATCTTAGGGTCCACCTCAACATCCAGTTGACCGATGACATTGCCTGATTCCCTAAGTCTCCTTCTTAGAGTAAACTCTGCAAGGATCCTGTCTTGGATTCTTTGAGCCAGCCTGTCAGCTTGTCTTGAATTGCTTGGATTGACAAGTGGCAAGTTGACTAAATCCAGTCTTTCATAAAAGCTCAGGCTTTGGAATTGAAAAACTTCTTGTTGGCCTTGAACTCTTTGAAGTATAAGGGCTCTCCTGTCATCATCATACCTCCACCTTATGATGTGATTGCCAGTTCCTAGTGGTGGAGATGAGACAGCCCTTGGTATACCTTCCTCAAAGAGACTCCTGATGAGAGAGTCTATAGAGTCCACATTAATGTGAACTTGAGGAAGTTGCTGAGAATGCACAACAGCAAGTGAGGATGGTGAGTCCTCTATGTCCATTCTCTCTGAAGAACTCCCAGGTTCTGTGGTTGTAACAACTTTCTCCCCCTTTTTGGTAGCATCACCCACTTGCATAGGTGAGCTGGAGGATAAGTCAATCACTTCCACAGGTTCTTGTGTTCCTGGTTGAGCTCTCCTTAAAGGTCTCCCAGCTAGTTTTTCCTGCAGATATGAAATCTGGAGTTGCTGATCATTGACCCTGTTTTGCAGGGTAGTCACCTGAGATTCCAAGTGACTAACCTTAGAGACTAAATAGGTGCATGTTTTTGACAGTTTTTGCACCTTTAGCCTCAAATTCCCCTCATCTTCATCAGAAGATTCATTGGGGGATGAGATGATTGGACCAAAGTCCTCTCTCTCACCACCAGCTTGAGTTTCTTGGCTGCTGGTTTTCCTCTGCTCACTGGCAGCCTCAGTTGAGATGCCAATGGGCTGAGTTGCCATGGTTGAGGTCTTAATGATGTAATCACTTTCAAAAGTGAGAGCCTCTTCCATATGGACATCCTGAACAGGTTCAGAAGTGTCCACCTCAGTAATAGGTGACTGATGGGGGATAGACTGAGGAGAGTCAGAGGTACTCATCTCTCTTTGAGTAGGGGAGGAGAAGAGAGACTCATGGTACTCACTGAATCCTAAGTCTTCATCAGTGTAAAAGGATAGGTTGGGAATTGGTTGGTTGAGATCCAAAGGCTGGGGATGGTAGCTGTCCCCTGAAGGTTGTCCACTTGAGTGTTGAGACTCAGAGTGAAGGCTTAAGGTTGTTGGGCTATTGAGCTCATCAGGGTGAGCTTGAGGAACCTCAGCCCTGATAGGTGAAGTAATGGGAGTGGTTTGCTCCTCAGGAGAAGTGGGAGCTCTAGTGTCCACTTCTTCCTGTAAGGTTGAGTATTTGGGGGCCTGCACAGACTCAATAGCCTGAGCAGGGGTTCGTTTGGATTTTCTTTGGTAGGTGAGGGTGATTTCTGGTCTTTTTAATGGTAAGGACAAAAGAGGTGTGGGTTCAACACTAGCTTGTGTTGCTAGGTTGTCACCTTGAGCAATGAGCTCTAACATTTTTGGGACTAGGGCTGTTTCTACCCCAGAGAAGCCTACAGTTGGCTTCTTCATTATTTTAAAGATGCCGGGCTTCATCTGTCCCAATTTAAGAATATTACTTGTTTCCCTCAACTGTGAGCCCAGTTCACAGTTGAGAATGTGTTGAACATATCTAGGAAACATGTAATACTCTAAGGAGTCTAAGTTTGCAAGTAAATTAGTATAAACAAATTGTGAATACCTGAACTTGACCCCCTGAACCATTCCATGAACTATAAAGGAGAGATCCTCAGGAATCTGGTCCCATCCACCATGCTTGTTTGACAAGCTGTGGATAACCACATGGAGCAGGAATTTCCATTGGGATGAGACCTTCCCTTTCCTAAAGGTCTTTACAGAGAAATCTCCCTCATAGCCCATCTGCTCAAAAGAATGATTAACAGCTTCTTTTGGGAAGGACACCTCACCTTCTTCATCATCCAGCTGCAGATGTTGATTAATGATGGCCGGAGTGATGAAGATTGTCCTCCCTTGCACTGTGGCAGACAGTGCCTTCTCCCCATCCATAATGACCTCTTGGCAGGTCTTCCAGAATTCAAGCAAGTGATCCTCATATAGAGTAGGATCAATGGTCAGGGAGGTGAAGTAGTTTGACAGAGTCAAGAATTGGCAAATCTCTGAGAAACTTGCATCTTTCTCAGAGCTTAACAGAGCAACTTGATTATGTTGCCTGTGTAGTTGCATGGAGAAATCAGGGTTGTTTCTGCGGTTAAGGTTGGCCATTTCAGAAGCTTAAGGGTGAAGAAAGGTAGAAAGCAAAGGCGGTTTAGAGAATTAGGTTAGAGAAACAGTAGAATTGAGGAAGATAGTGGGAAAGAGGGGGAACCGTTGGGTATTTATATGAAAAGGGATTTGAACCAAAGTTAATGAAAGAGGATAAACTTTGAAATCCGAAAGTCGGTCCCACCTCTGAAAAGGTAGTTTACTTTTGCTCAAAAAGTAGTTTTCTTGGAATTCGAAAAGCTTCCGAAGTTTATTTGTCTTCGGAAGTTTTGATTGAAAAAGCTTCCGAAGCTAAAATGGCTTCGGAAGATTTTCCTGAGAGTCTTGAAGATTTATGCTTCGGAAGAGAAATAAACCCTTGAATGCTTTGTATAGAAATAAACAAAGCTTCCGAAGGTTAATTTTGCTTCGGAAGGAAAAGGTCCTTAAAAATAAATAAGTGTCTGAGATAAGAATTTTAAGCTTCGGAAGATGAATTTGACTTCTTCCGAAGGTAAAATCTCTTAGACAGTTATTATTTTGAAGACATGTTTTTCTTCCGAAGATAAAATTTTATCTTCCGAAGTATCAAAAATTTTCAAGAATCTAAGGAAAGTCTTCAAAAAGAATTTTACATCCAAAGAAAACATGAGCTTATGAAAGTGATGAACTAGACAACTTAGGACACACATATTTTAAGAAGAAATAATTAGAATTAGTTTTAATAAAAAGTCTACTCAAAGTTAATCATCCCAATAGCTGATATCAGATACTTAAATCTCTGTTCATCAAAAGCTTTTGTGAACAGATCAGCATATTGTTCATCTGTATGAACTTTGACTAGTTTAATTAATCCTTTTTCATAGTTATCTCTTATTAAATGATACCTGATGTTGATGTGTTTGGTCCTTGAGTGCTGCACAGGGTTCTCAGTGATAGAGATAGCACTATTGTTGTCTATGTGGATAGGAGTCTCTTTGAAGTTAAATCCATAGTCCAGCATCTGATTTTGAATCCAAAGCACTTGAGCACAGCAGCTTGCAGCAGCAATGTATTCAGCCTCAGCAGTTGATGCAGACACACAGGATTGTTTCTTGCATTGCCATGAGACCACCCTTCCACCAAGGAATTGACATCCCCCAGATGTAGACTTTGCAGTCATATTGCAACCACCATAATCACTATCTGTATAGGCATACAGATTGAAATTTGGATTCTTTGGATACCATAGACCAAGTGTTGAAGCACCTTTGAGGTATCTTAAAATCCTTTTCACAGTGATTAAGTGAGACATCTTAGGGTTGGCTTGATATCTTGCACAAATACATGTAGCAAACATGATATCAGGCCTGCTAGCTGTAAGATACATAAGAGACCCAATCATAGCCCTGTATAATGTTCATCTACACACTCCCCCTCAAGATCTGGACCAAGGGAGTGGTTTCTGGCTATGGGTGTCTTAGCAATCTTACAATCAGTCATATTGAACCTCTTGAGTATGTCTTGAACATACTTTGACTGACTTATGAAGATGCCATCTTCAACCTGCTTCACTTGAATTCCCAGAAAGAAGTTGAGTTCTCCCATTGAACTCATCTCAAATCTGTCTTTCATCAGCTTCTCAAAGTCTTTGCAGAGCTTTGGATTAGTTGAACCAAAGATGATGTCATCCACATATACTTGAACCAGCAATAAGTCATTTCCCTGTCCTTTGATGAAGAGAGTTCCATCTATAGTACCTCTTCTGTATCCATGCTTACAAAGATACTCAGATAGTGTCTCATACCACTTCCTGGGTGCCTGATGCAGCCCATAAAGAGCTTTGTCAAGCTTGCAGACATAATCAGGATGATCAGGGTCTACAAAACCAGGTGGCTGTTTGACATAAACCTCCTCATCAATCACTCCATATAAGAAAGCACACTTTACATCAAGTTGGTAGACCTTGAAGTTCTTGGATGCAGCAAATGCCAGGAATATCCTAACAGCTTCTAGTCTTGCTACAGGAGCAAAGACATCAGTGTAGTCAATCCCTTCTTCTTGTGTGTATCCTTGAACAACTAGTCTTGCCTTGTTCTTGATGATGATTCCTCTATCATCCTTCTTGTTTCTAAAAACCCATTTGGTTCCAATGGTAGTCTTCCCATGAGGAAGAGGACAAAGGTTCCAAACTTTCTGCCTTTTGAATTGAAGCAGCTCTTGTTGCATAGCTTCAACCCAACTTCCATCCTTTAGAGCTTCATCAACTTTCTTGGGCTCTATCTGAGATAAGAAACAAGAGTGAAGACAAACATTTGCTTCATGGGTTTGTCCTCTTGTTCTTACCCCTGTGACAACATCTCCAATGATGTTTGTGGTGGGGTGAGACTTGTGGATCCTTAGCTGAGGGATCACAGCAAGTTGTTGAGAAAGATCTAAATTTGAGAAATTTAAATCTGGTCTGGAAGATTCACCCTCCACATTATCACACTTATCAAGATTAACTTGATCCAATGAGTGTGAAACATCATTGATGTTGTCATCTATGGTATGGTTATTAGCATCAAGAAATTCCTGATCACTATCACCATCACCATTGTTGTCTTCTACAAGTGAGGTGTCTTTATCTGGTTGAGAGGCCTCTGAGCTGGAATTTGAAGGCATGCCAGATGTATCAGCTGAATTTGTCATTGTTGTGCTGATAGAAACCTCATTTGCTGAAGTAGTTCCAACTGGAGCTGAAGATGTATGAGTTGAAGGTCTTCCTAGCTCAAATCTTGGATCAGGATCACCTGTATTTAGATTTTCTGCAGATCCTGAAACATGCTCACAAGATTTGTTAAAACAGTTGGTAACTAAATCAAGATCAAACAGCCAATCCGGACCAGAACCAGCCACACAAGGAGTGTGCTCATTGAAAGTCACATTGGCTGACTCCTCAACAATTCTAGTTCTGAGATTGTATACTCTATAAGCTTTAGCTTGAGAAGAGTATCCAATGAAATGTCCATCATCTGATTTCTCAGCAAACTTGGCAATTTGATCTTTGGTATTCAAGATGGTGCAGGGACATCCAAATGACCTGAGAAAACCAATGAAAGGTTTCCTCTTGTGCCAAAGTTCATAAGGAGTCTTACCATGTGTCTTAACTACTAAAACTCTGTTTTGCACATAGCAAGCAGTATTAACTGCCTCTGCCCAGAAGGTGATAGGCAGTTTAGAGTCAGACAACATAGTTCTTGCAGCTTCAATAAGTGTCCTGTTTCTCCTCTCAGCAACTCCGTTTTGCTGAGGAGTCCTGGGAGCACTATATTGTCTTGTAATACCTTTTTCATCACAAAATGTATCAAGGATTTGGTTCTTGAATTCAGTTCCTTGATCACATCTTATGGTTTTGACCTTGTGATCACATTGATTCTCAACTTTTAAGATGAAATTCTTCAGAATCTCAGGGGTTTCATCCTTAGTTCTAAGGAAGAAGACCCAAGTGAATCTTGTAAAATCATCTGTGATCACCAGACAGTAAGAGGTCCTTCCTAAACTCATTACACTGGTGGGGCCAAAGAGATCCATATGTAACAAGTGTAGGGGAGTAGTGATGGAGTTCTTTTCCTTAGGCTTGTGAGATACCTTGTGTTGCTTCCCTTTCAGGCATGCAACACAATGATCATCACTTGTAAACTCTTTCTTTGGCATTCCAGTTACCAGATCATGTTTAATTAATTTATTCATGTTCTTAAAGTTTACATGGCACATTCTTTTATGCCATAGGAAAGACTCATCACTATTTGCTTTAGATAGAAAGCATGAAACTTCTCCAGAGGGAGATGTTTCTTGCAAATCCATCTTGTACATGTTCCCTTTCCTGGGGGCTCTGAGCAGGATATGCTCATGAGGAATGACCACACCAGGCTTGAGAACAATGCACTCATGCTCAGTAAAGAGCATGTTATGACTCTGATCACAAAATTGGGATACACTCAGAAGATTGTACCCAAGCTCCTTAACAAAGTTTACCTTCTCAATGCTGAGCTTACCATTTGTGACCTTGCCCCTTCCAGAAATGTAACCACCTTCATCTCCTCCAAAAGCAACTGGTCCTCCATCAATTCTCTCAAAATTATGGAGTAGAGACCTATTGCCTGTCATGTGCCTGGAACAGCCACTGTCAATTATCCAGACATTCCTGTTTGTCTTGAGCTGTTCCTGCACAAAGAAAATGATTAGTTACATTTGGAAACCCAAGCCTTACTTGTCTTGGGCTCATTAAGTGTAATAGAAGGTAATGCAACAGTAATAGATCCTATGGTTGTACTATGGGGATCTTCAGCTGTTGTTGATGGAGAAACCTCAGTCATTTGGTCTTTCTTAGACTTCCACACCACCTTTGGAGTCTTGGACTTGACCTTCAAAACCTTAGAAGCTTTTGGAACTTCACAAGTTTTGATGACTGATCCTTCGGAAGAATCTACAGTCACTGCAGCAGACTTCAGTGCTTCGGAAGAACTCCTTTCTTCCGAGACCAACTTTGCTTCCGAAGGTAATTTTCCATTTACCTTTTTTTGATTTGGAGCTTCCGAAGGAAACAGACTTTCCTTCCGAAGCTTGAGACTTCTTGAGACTCTTTGAAGTCTTTGTTTTGGTCATGTGGACAGTACTTTTAGGATTGTATGGGCAATCCTTAGCAATGTGAGAAGTACTTTCACACATAACACACCACATTTTCTTCTTCAAAGAAGTCTCCCTTTGAGAGCAAGACTGGCTTTGGTCACATCCCTTCTCCACCTTCATCTTGGTAGATGCTGAGACAGTTCCTTTGGGCTGTGAACTGTTCTTGGAGTTTGATGGTCCAGGCTGTGCAGCAGTGGTACACAGCAGCTCAATCTTCTTCTTGGCACTGAGATGATTTGAACAAGAACCATGACTCTTAGCTAAGGAGTCTTGGTTGATGTCTTCAGTCCTTACTACTTTGAAACCTGCAGAGATAAAAACTTGTTTCTGCTTAGCATCAAAAGTAGCCTTGATTTCTTGAGCCTTCTTTGCCTTCCTTTTGCTCTTCCTGATCAAGTTCTTTCTTTTGGACTTGGTCATCACAGTTGATTTCTTCTCCTCAGAAGGATAGTGGCCCTTGGAAGAATCCTCTTTTTCACTCTTCTCAGAGGAATTCTTCACTATCACTTCTTCATCATCCTCACTTATAGGATCTATGAGAGGAAGCTCATCTTCACAAGTTCCACACCTAGGAGATCTTACAGACAAGATTGTGTGTGGAGGAGCTATCTCATTTGATCCTAGTCCCTGTCTATTTTGATAACAAACCTTGTTGTGTAGGGATGAGGATATCATGTTCTTGAAGGTCTCTTCTTCAAGAACACTCTTCTCTGCCTTGGCTTTGCTGATCACAAGCTCAGCCTGGCACTCAGTTAACTTAGTGATGAGATCTTGGATCTGAGTTCTAAAATCTGTATGTTCATGTTTTAGTACTGAAATGGTTTTCTCCAAGTCCTCTATCTTTAACTTGTAATCATTTTCAGACTTTCTAAAATCAGATTTTAATATGTTTAATGACTCAAGATCAGATCTCATCTCTAGGTTGTAGGACCTGTATCTATTTACTTTAGCAATGCATTCAGGGGAGCAAAGATGTTCCAATACCTTGGCTTCATCATGGTCAGCCATCAGTGCTTGGTTTGGAGAAGCATCCTCCACCTGAAAACTCCAGTCAAAGCCTCCCTCTTCAACAGCAACAGCAGCATGTTGCTTTGTCTTCTCAGCCTGAGGAGCTTTGTCAGTAAAGTTTGGTCTGGGTTGTGTTTGGCCCCCATTTGCTTTAGGTGCCTTACACTCCCTAGCAAAGTGACCCATAAGGTTACAGTTGTAACACTTAACTTTGCTTTTATCCAGCCCAAACTTACTACTGGTAGCATTGCTTGGAAATCTTCTTCCTGTCCTCTTGTAGAACTTCTTGGCTCTGTGAGTGAGGAGAGCCATCTGCTGAACTATCTCCATGTATTCCAGGTCATCTGGATGGATACAGTCCAGGTCTTCAAGAGTGAAAAGATAATTCCCACAGCTTTCATCTGCAGACACAAAGGCTTGAGAAGAACTTGTCTCTTGGAATGGGCTTCCTTGAGTAAAGTTCTCCCTTGGTGTCTCCGGGAAGGTGATGAAAGGACCCTTTTGTGAGTTGTCAGGGTAGCATATGAGATGATGTTGGGGTTCTATGCTGTCCCTTTCAACCACATGAAGGGCTGAACCCATTTGATTGTTGGAGTTGCCAGATGAACCTTGCATGTTCATCTCCATCTGGTATCCACTGAGAATCCCATACAACTCTGTAAGAGTAAGAGTCTTAAGGTTCTCAGTCCTCTTGATCACCACACAATAGTGTGTCCATTGCCTAGGAAGTGAGGACATGAACTTCCTTACAATGTCCCTGTTCTCAAGAGGAACTCCTCCATCCACTAGGGTATCCACCAATCTCAACATACCTGAAGTATTGTTGGGTCATGGTTTCACCTGCTTTGAAGGTGAAATTCTCAAACTGCTGCTTCAGAAGATCTTTCTTGTTCTCCTTGGCTTCAGAGGAGCCTTCATACATCAGCTTCAGTGCATCCCACAGCTGTTTGGCTGTCTTGCACTTCTTAAAACCTCTGTATACAGAGTTTGGGAGAGCAGTCTGAAGAGCAGTCATGGCCTTCCTGTCAATCTCTACTCTTTTTCTATCTTCATCTGAGTAGTTGGCCACATCTTTAGGAATCATACCAGCACCAGTAGCAGAGGGGGTGCTGGGTATGAAAGGTCCATTCTCAACAGATTCCCACATTCTTGAATCAAGAGACCTGATGAAGCCTTCCATCCTCATGCACCAGGTCTCAAAATCATCAAGAGTGATCAGTGGGGATTTGTTCATGGTTCCAGTTTCCATATCAGTCTTTGAGATGGAAGCCATTTGAAGAGTTTAGCTTTTGTGTGTGTGAGGGATCTTAAGATGGTTAGATCTTATATCAAGAGCCTGGAAAGCTCTGATACCAATTGCAGGACCGTTTAAGGGCTTAAACACAATTACAACACAACAACACAATGAGGAGATTAACTAAGCTCTAATCAAACAGTGAACTGGGTAACCAAAAGTGATACAAAGAACACAAGTAAAGCAAGAGACAGAACAAGAGAATATGGGTTTCAAGGAGGCAGTATATTGCTTTCTCAAGTTCTTTTACAAGTGTTACAAAGCATGAAGAAAAGATACAAGAACTTGAAATACTTATACTACAACCTACAGCCGGCTATACTTTGAAAGCCAGCTGGATACAATTGACTAGACACTAACAAAATCAATTGTAGGATCAAAAGGCATATCTGCCTTTTGACCTTGTGACTATGACATGCCATAGCTCACATCCTTATACAATACAAAAAGGATAAAGTACATAAAGTGGAAAGTTGAAGACTCAAGACCTCAATGTACAGTTACCAAAAGCAAGGCCCTTTTCACCAACTCATGTAAGTTGGTGACTTTACAGAGATGCAGCGGAAAAGGTGCTTTATGGAACAGTACATCAGATAAAGCATGTGTACTAAAAGTCTTCGGAAGAAATCTGTCTTCATAGGTTGAAGCTTCGGAAGACTTTGTCTCTGAAGCTTCGGAAGACTTCATGTTTGGCTTCGGAAGATATTGGTCTTGGCTTCGGAAGATTTTACACTTAGAGTATTTTCTAATGCTTTGTGTAAAACTTTCGAAGCATTCTTCACTTCAGTACTTAGTGCATGTTGCTGAGACACTTAGGCTGTTTTGGGTTGCATCAGACTTCAGGAATCCTTACACAAACAAATCAACGTTTAATAGGAAGTATTGATTCAATTTTGGTATGAACAACTGGTTTATGATGAATTTTATGTTGTTTGTCTTTTGAACATGACAGACAATGTTTGATAAGTTGAAATTATATCAATGGTAGACCTATAACATGATTTTGTGTAACAAATTTCTTTATAGTCTTAATGTAAACATGTATAAGACGACGATAACATAACATTGAATCACTTTTCGAGGTTTTTGATAACAAACAAGACTATGTTACAAGTAAATGTGAAACATTCATATCTAACAAGTATGTGTCTTTGTCTCACAGAGTTCTTAATAAGATCCATTAATCAGGTATTACAAAATTAGGTTTGAGAATTAGACATTATTTATCAGTGAAGTGTGTAGAATAATGTTTGTCATAAATTTGAGAAATTACCAAATTGTGTTTTAATTCTTCAACTAAGCTTATATTTTCAAAGCTTAACACACTATTTGATACTATACTTTTATTTGTAATTTTACCTCTTTTATCACCGGCAAAAATTATATAACCACCACTGTAAGGTTGAACATTGTTTAATAGTGATATGTTACCCATCATGTGTCTAGAATAACCACTATCAACATGCCATACGTTGTTAATAACTTTCCTTGGTTGTTCATGTATATATGAATGAATTTTATCAAGTTTAGGAACCCAAGCCATCCAAATATGATACAGACTTCAAAATCATATCTCGTTTATGATTAAAAACATAATTATCAATGATGTCAGAATCTAACTTTTTGTCCTTGACCTTAAATTTCTTAATTAGTTTAGTCAATTTTGTGACAATTTTCTTTAACGTATCATTCACAGGACCCGCTTATAACAACATATTGAGATTTCTTAATTATATTTTCTTTGTCCAAGTTATTTTTTATTGGAACAATTTGTTTTGTAACAAAAGATTTCAACTAAGTTAAATTTTTATGGAACTTGGCACTAACGAAAAGTTATTTTCTATTATGTGAAATATAATTACAAAATCGTTGTCTGCTTGTTGATTTATTTTGATAAATGCAATTTCTAGCCATATGATTTGGCTTTCCATAAACATAGCAACGCAGTTTATGATAAACGTTATGTACTCCTGTATTTCCCTCAAATTGTTTATGATAACCACCAAAGTTATCATAGAATCCAGCTTACTATTTCTTAGGCTGTGACATCCTGTAATTTTCCGTTAGCAAACTCTGTTTGTTCCGTTAGGCATTGCATACATGTGTCACGAGCACAAACTATTTGTCATTGAATGATGATGACCAAATAATAATTAAGTGTGGTTAATAAATAATAACTTTGTTAATAATTTTGATTATTATGATGTGGCTAAGCGATTAATGAATTATAGATTTTATTTTTGAAGTTTACTTTATTTCGTGACAATGTGTGATATTTAATTCATGTATTTTGTTGCTAGTTAAAATTATATGATTATTATTGTTTATTAATATATGAGTTTTGTAGTTAAAAATTATTTAAAAATATTCAAAGTTAATTTTTACAAAAGATTAACAAAGAGGCGTTAAGTTTGTAATTACCATAAAAGTTAATATTATCAAAAATCAGACCCTAGCCCCCCGCCCCACACCCCTTCTTTCAGCCGTAACCCCTCCCAAGCACCCCTTCTTTGCGATTTCAAGTTTCTACCATCAAGAACTTTTGATTTTGCTTGGCTTTGATCATTACAACATTGTATCATGTTCAATTCTTGGACTACAACACGATTTAAGGTGAGTTTCATAAGTTCTTTTCATAGTTTTTGATTCAACAACAACCTTAGTTGAATTAACATGGATGAAGTTGAAATTGTTGATGTTTGATGTTGTTATGATGTTAGTTGTATTGCATTGATGCTAGTTTACGTGGATTATGCAAGAATCTCATGGAATTGATGTGCTGTTCATACCTTACTAAAAGTAGTTACTTTTGTGCATGGGATTTGGGAATGTTATGAATTGTTAATGTTTATCATGTCTAGATGATTGCTATGAACTAGATTAGGTTTAAAGTTGATGAAGTTATGAATGAATTGGATGATAGATTGATTTTTGGGTGGTACTTTCCCGAAAAGGTCACTTTATTAATGTAAAACATTGGATATTGTGAATTGGGCATGTATATGATGTTTGGATCAACCTAGAATGGTTTTTGATGATGTCTAATACGTTAGAATGTGTTACTTGGGTCGTGTGGATACTTGATGGATTATTTGGGAAATCTTGGTTTTATGAAAAATTGCACAAGTGTTGAGTTATATTAGAAGGCTATGGAATCATGTTTGGGATTATAGTAGACCATTTTTATGTAGGCTAATTGGTATAAATCAGGCTGAGAAATGTGATAATGAACATCATACACACATACGAATCTAAGGCCCCTACTAAGTAGGATTGGCAGGGTTTAGGGTGTGAAGTCGTGAGTGGCTTCACATGGCATGTAGTGCATGATCAAACTCAATGTATGATTTGTTAATTGGGATTTAATTATATTTTTATTGAGCATGATGTTTGGTTAGGATTCGCATATGTTGTATAATAATCTATGTAGGTGTGATGATCTTGATAGAACTAAAGATTTAATATTGTGGCATACTTGGATAACTTGTATGATGATCATAGGTAATGATTTGCTACTTGATCAAAAAAGAATTCATTTAACATGTCACCAACAGGTCAACCATGTCAAATATGCCTTTGGTTTCCAAAACCCTTGGGTCTTTCAACTCACCGTTAGCTTCTTTATTATTGTTCCTTTGCGCATCAGGTGAGTTCAATGCCCCACTTTTATTTAGTCATTTTTTGAGGGAGAAAATATACCTGTATTTTTAAACGCTTTACTATTATAACTTGTGTTTAGCATACCATAGTGTGACACGTTTACTTATTAAGAAAACTAGCAGGAAATCTTGGGTAGTACTATTGTGTCTGACAAATCCCACTCGTATGATTGGAGGTTAAGCGGGTGCAATATTGTCCTAAATGAAAAATAGTGTCACAACTTGGTATGTCGTGGGAGAAGGCAAACAAACGAACACACTCAGCTCCGATCGCGAAATCACTTGTTTATATTTTACAAACGCTATTGCTTATGATGACTTACAAACTCTTGAAATCACCTACCGTTGGGTTGACACTTTAGTATGCTTTTCTTAGGTCGTTACTAGCATCTACCCTTAGAAGCACTCACGAGTCGAGCATGCTTTGAATGATTAGTGATTTACATTTGGTTTATTGCATATTTACAAACATTGGTTTGGGCGCGTGTTTAGCACATTTTACATTTTATATTTAGCTTTAAAATATTTTCAAACGCTGTCGCTTTCTTTTAAAAGAGTTAATTACACAGTTGGTCCCTGTGGTATGCTTATATTGCAGTATTGGTCCTACCTTTTGAGAAATTATAGTATTGGTCCCAACTGCTTGTCAATTTGTAAGACGATTGGTCCTTTACCCTAACTTATGTTAAGTTTTTTGGCTAAGTGATGGAGAAAGACTTTTTCACCTTTCAAATAAATGACAGAATAAATAAAATATGTATTTTAGTATTTGTTGGACCCACCATATTTTATTTAATTATTATAATAAAAAACTTCACCTCCAACTGGTAACCACCACAGTGAACACAAGCATCACCGTCACCGGGAACTGTCGCCGGTGGCCGCCACCGCCTCCCGCCCTCACATTCTTGGCTATGTTTGGCTGTTAGAAACCCACCACAACCAATTTCTCCGGCCACACTACTCCATCACCGCCGCCACTATTTGTCACGTCTACCATCGCCACCGTTTTCGCATCGCCTTTCCACCATTGCCACCATTTTCTAGATCTACTGTTGCCTTCGCCTCTTAACACCCATCACCATCTCCACCATTTCCTGAGAAACCCACCACGACCATCAGCTTCACCTTGCTTGAGCTCAAATATGGCATGTATTGGTCCTCATATTTTAGATAAATGGTGGTATTGGGACACTAGAACCTTAAGGGTGTTCATGCTGATGGCTAATTAGATCAGTGGTGGAATTGGCGTCTCCAATATTAGTGATGGTTCGATGTTGTTTGCAACCGTAGCAAGCATAAGGGTTTGGTTTGCCGGTTGAATCAAGTTGGGAAGAGATGTTGTTGGTTAGGTGATAGTGATGGTGGCGGTGGTCGACCTTGTTTGCAACCAGTTTACAGTTGAGAATGTATTGAACATATCTAGGAAACATATAATACTCTAAGGAGTCCAAGTTAGCAAGTAAATTTGTATAGACAAATTGAGAGTACCTGAACTTGACCCCTTGAACCATTCCATGCACTATGAAGGAGAGATCCTCAGGAATCTGGTCCCACCCTCCATGCTTGTTTGACAAGATGTGGGTAACCACATGGAATAGATATTTCCACTGGGATGAGACCTTCCCTTTCCTGAAGGTCTTTACAGAGAAATCTCCCTCATAGCCCATCTGCTCAAAGGAATGATTGACAACATCCTTTGGGAAGGACAACTCACCTTCTTCATCATCCAGCTGCAAGTGAGTGTTTATGATGGCCGGAGTGATGAAGATTGTCATCCCTTGCACTGTGGCAGACAATGCCTTCTCCCCATCCATGATGACCTCTTGGCAGGTCTTCCAAAATTCAAGAAGATGATCCTCATAGAGAGTAGGATCAATGGTTAGGGAGGTGAAGTAATTAGATAAAGCTAAGAAACGGCAAATCTCTGAGAAACGATCATCTTTCTCAGAGCTTAACAGAGCAACCTGGTTGTGTTGCCTGTGAAGTTGCATGGAGAAATCTGGGTTGTTTCTGCGGTTAAGGTTGGCCATTTTAGAAGCTTAAGGATGAAGAATGATGAAAAGCAAAGGCGGTTTGGGAATTAGGTTAGAGGAATAGTAGAATTGAAGAAGATAGTGAGGGAGAGTGTTGGATCTTGTATGCCCAAGACACATACAAGATTGATGTGGTTAGTACGTTATGATCCAAGTCGGGTCATACCCAATAACAAGCAAAACAAACACCAATAAATGTTTATTTGTTGATGAGATCATACAAATAAACATTGACACCAATTTAGAAAATGGGTTTTCTAAAACATTGCTTTGTAATACAACAATACTATATGGATAGTTTGTTCATGAGATATTATTTGTTTCATTATTTAAGTTGGTTAAATAATAACAAATAAAAGTGTGTTATTGTTATATAATTAAAAGAGGTTTTAATTTTATAAAGTTAAGGGTTAAGAGAGTAAATTTTATAAAACTAAAATGGGGGGAAAAACCCATTTTGGATACTCATTTCGGCCACCCAAAGGGGCCTTGGGACCAGCCTTTTATCTTGGTCTTTGAAAGAGTTTCACCTCTCTCACACTCTATCATCATTCACACTTTTCTCTCTTACAACACAAGCAATAGAACCTCCAAAAACCAGGGCTGATTTTTGGATTTTAGAAGCTGAAAAAGGGGCTGAATACTTGCGGTTTTGGAGGAGCTAAAGAAGAGCTATCTTTGGTGTTGCATCCTAACAAGCAAAGGTGTTTGAAGAGCTTGTGGGTATCTCTTTTTGAGGCCTCCTCCTTTGAAGGCTAGACACATTCAAGAACATCATCATCTACCTATTTTCATCTACAATATCTTATTCTAGAAAGGTTGATTCTATGAACACCCTATGGTTGTTTTGATTTGTTTGGTAGCACACTATTTCACATATGGTTATGATCCTTATTCTTGGGTTTTGTTTGTGTTTTAAATGGTGAAAAATTTCAGATTACTAACCATACCTTAAACCTATATTCCGCTGCGTTTTAATAGTTTAAAATGGTTAAACTAGCTTGGTTTACATGTGACAAAACCCATCAATGGCATCTAAACCCATCAATGGTTAAACTATGTTTTTAATAGTTTAAAATGGTTAAACTAGCTTGAGTTTTCATGGACCTTTTCAACCCATTAGGGGCTGTTTTTTTGTGGGTGTATGAATCCCTTATGTTTCAAGGTTTAATCTTGCATGCTTTAGTATAAAGCTTGAAAGAATTATATCAAATGGTTGATTATGTTGTTTGAACAACCTTAAAGTTTTAGTTTATGTTGGCTGAAACCTTAGGGCTGAAATAAGGGATTCATTGTTGTTCTTGGATGTTGAATGTGTTTCATATTATGGTGGATAACATAGCCTTGGCCTTATGTGTTTGGTTTTGGTTGATTGTTGTATGTCATGTTGTTTTTGATTCTTGTAAGGGTTGTAATTTGTGTTTTGTATCTTGGGTTGTAATTTATTTATTCATTTGGTTATGTAATAAATAGATTAGGTGCATTTCTTTTATTAGAAAAATTGTATTAGGATATGATTTTGTAAAAGAAGATGCACAAGATGAAGACTCAAAGAAGGACACAAAAGACATGGACACTTGAAGCATTTGGATGTGGATTCAAGTGGGAGTTCATGGACACATTTTGATGTGTCATCTTCACCCTTAGGAAAGACCTTATGACAACACTTGTGATGGCAAACAAGTGTGGTCATTTTAGTGGCTATGGTTATGCACCCATGTTTATATGTTTATGCTTGTTTGGATGTTTGTTGTTTGATTGTTTGGTTTATATTTGGATATGCATTACAAACTCATTAACAAACTTAACAAGCTGAAAATTTGATGGTTCTTTATCATTAAGTGGTTAATAAAAGGTTATTAAAAGGATTAATGGTTTTAATAAAAGAGGTTTTATTAAAAGTGAACCATAGGATACCTTGTATTTGAAAGCATGCAAATATAAGATACATAGAGTTTTCTAAACTAAAATTATGAAAACTTTAATTTTTTTTAAACAAGTTTAACACCATCCTTTTGCACAACACTTGAGTCATTTGGAAACTCTTAATAGGATAAAGGTCACCTAACCATTTTGAGGGAACTTGTGACTTGAGGTGGGGATACCATATTTGTGGGATAAAGGTCACCTAACCACTTATGTTGGAAAACTCACATGTGTGTGCAAGTAGGGTAACTTGATTTGCAAACCATGTTAAATGGATCACCTACAATATGGTTTACAAAGGTGTTGATGGGACTAACATGCCGACTATACATATGATGTTTTAAAAGCGATCCCATACCCTAGAAGTTGCAAAGGGTTGCAATTGTCAAAACGTTGACTACCTTGTTAATTTAAATAATGGGATAAAGGTCACCTAACCACTATTTAAATGTAACGTTGGATTCTAGATTTAAAATTGTGTAAGACACTTAAAAGGGGTTTTAATTATTAAAATATGAACAATATCGAAATTACTAAAATTGAACTTTGTTATATTTTGTAGATGGGCACCAACAATAATGATAACAATGAAATACCGACTGCTCACTCACTATCACTAAGAACCATTCTCTAAAAGGAGCGTCTAAACCATAATAACTTTATTCATTGGTTTCGAAACTTGAGAATTGTTCTCAAGCAAGAGAAACGATCATACATATTAGACGATCCAATTCCCGATCAACCTAGTGAGGATGATGAGGAGGCCTATAATAATTGGGTGAAATACACTAAGGACTCGGTCCAAGTGTCTTGCCTTATGTTGGCAAGTATGACTCCAGATCTCCAAAAGGAGTATGAACATCATGGAGCGTACGACATGATAACCCAGTTGAAAGAAACGTTCCAACAACAACCACGGGTTGAGCGCTTCGAAACAGCTCGAGCACTCCATGCGTGTCGTATGGACGACACCTAATCTGTTTCATCTTATGTACTTAAGATGAAAAGCCACATTGACCGCCTCGAAAGGCTGAATTGTCCCGTCTCGAAAGAGTTGGCTACGGATTTGATCCTCAACTCTTTGTCAAAAAGGTTTGACAATTTTGTCATGAATTATAACATGAACGGGTGGGACAAGAACATAAGTGAGCTTCACTCTATGTTCAAAACTGCCGAGGCAGCCATGGGTAAAAGGGTTTTACCCGTTCTCACCATCAATGAAGGTGGGAACAAGAAGAGGCCTCACCCCGCACCCAAGGCAAATGTTGCCAAGGGTAAAGGGCACATTAGGGGAAAGGGAAAGGGAGTGGTAAGAGCGCTACCACCAAAACTAGCGGAGAAGAAGCAAAAGGTTGCTTCAAATGACCCATGCTTTAAGTGTGGGGAGATTGGACATTGGGCAAGAAATTGCCCAATCCATCTCAAAGAGTTGCAAGCAAAGAGGGATGCCGGGCAAACCTCAAGTACAATTTTCATGATCCATATTGGTCTAAATTTAATATCCTCTAACACATGGGTATTGGATACCGGATGTGGAACTCATATTTGCAACTTATTGCAGGGGTTCAAAAGAAGTAAGGACTTCAAGAAAGGGGATGTGAGCCTCTACATGGGGAATGGGGCAAAGGTTCAAGTTGAAGGCCAAGGGGACTACATCTTGAAGTTTCCAAATGGTTTGGAAGTAATTTTGAACAATATTTTGTATGCTCCTAGTTTGACTAGGAACATTATTTCTGTTGCCCAATTAAGACAATATGGTTATGTTTTGTCATTTATTGAGAATGAAATTCATGTTTCTTTAAATGGCACGTTTTATTTTAAAGCTAATCCCAATAATGGTATTTATGAATTGGTTCGTGAAAACACATTATATGATAGCTCATTGTACCAAACCACCACTAAGAAACTCAAATTGGATTTGAGTGATACCTATCTTTGGCATTGCCGTCTTGGTCATATAAACAAGAAGCGCATACAAACACTTCAAAAGAACGGTCTTTTAAAAGCAAATAAATATGATTCATTCGATGTATGTGAATCTTGTTTACAAGGTAAAATGACTAAGGCACCTTTTAGTGGCAAGTCCGAACGGGCAAAAGATTTATTAGGCATCATACATTCGGATGTATGTGGTCCCTTTAAGCCAATGACTAGGTACCATGAAAGATACTTCATTACCTTTACCGACGACTATAGTCGATATGGTTATGTGTACTTATTAAGACACAAAGATGAAGCTTTTGAAATGTTCAAAATCTTCCAAAATGAAGTAGAAAATCAACTCAATAAGAAAATAAAAATTCTCCGCACCGATAGAGGAGGTGAATACCTAAGTGATGCTTTTAGAGATCATCTTAGAAGTTGTGGTATTGTCTCACAACTATCTCCACCTGGAACACCACAACATAATGGTGTGTCCGAGAGGAGAAATCGAACTCTATTAGATATGGTTCGATCTATGATGGCTAGAAGCTCACTGCCTCTATCATTTTGGGATTTTGCTTTGCTCTCTGCGGCCCGTATTTTGAATATGGCCCCAACCAAGAAAGTGGAAACGACACCTTTTGAAATATGGCATGGAAGAGTTCCATCACTGTCATATTTAAAGGTATGGGGTTGTGAGGCTTATGTTAAGACTTCCACCTCAAACAAGCTAGAAAGTCGTTCCACTAAGTGTATCTTTATTGGATATCCCAGAGATTCTATGGGATATTATTTCTATGATCCATTGGAACAAAAAGAGTTTGTTGCCAAGAAGGTTGAGTTCTTAGAAGCTAAGTTCCTTACAGAAGGAACTAGTAGTAGAACTGTGGATCTTGAGGGGGATCAAGAACCACAAACCGATACACGTTTGGTTGACACTAGCACTCATCATGAGGATGTTGAGAATGATCAAGTGGTTGATCAATATACACAAAACGTTCGCAGATCTGGTAGAATTAGTAATCCACCTGAAAGATATGGATTTTTCGTAGATGGATGCTATGTGGTAGATTCCAATGAACCAACCACCTATCATGATGCAATGTCCAATTTGGATTGTGACAAATGGCTTGAAGCCATGAACGTAGAGATGCAATCCATGTATGACAACCAAGTGTGGGACTTGGTTGAACCACCTCTTAACTCCAAGATAGTTGGAAGTAAGTGGGTTTTCAAGAAGAAAACTGATATGCAAGGAAACTTGGATACTTATAAAGCAAGACTTGTAGCAAAAGGTTTCACTCAAACTCAAAGGGTTGATTATGATGAGACCTTCTCACGAGTTGCAATGCTAAAGTCTATTAGGATATTATTTGCCATAGCTGCTCATTATGATTATGAGATTTGGAAAATGGATGTCAAAACCGCTTTTCTAAATGGATATCTTGAGGAAGATGTCTATATGCTTCAGCCTGAAGGTTTTGTCAACTCAAAACATCCTAACAAAGTATGCAAGTTAAGGAAATCAATCTATGGATTGAAGCAAGCATCAAGAAGTTGGAATCACCGTTTTGATGAAGAGATAACCAAATTTGGGTCCATCAAAAACACTGATGAAGCATGTGTATATAAGAAGGCTAGTGGGAGCATCACCATTTTCCTAGTATTGTATGTCGATGACATCCTACTATTTGGAAATGACATTCCAACCATGGAAGGTGTAAAAACCTGGCTTGGAAGCTGTTTCTCCATTAAGGATCTTGGTGAAGCCGCCTATATTTTAGGAATAAAGATCTATAGGGATAGATCAAGGCGGTTGATAGGTTTGAATTAAAGTGCATACATTGATAAGATCTTGAAAAGGTTCAAGATGGAAAACTCTAAGAAAGGTACCGTACCTATTCAAAGAGAAACAATATTGAGTAAGACTCAATGTCCAAGCTTAAAGGATGAGCAAGACAAAATGAAGGGGATCCCGTATGCGTATGCTATAGGATCCATCATGTATGCAATGATATGCACTAGACCGGACGTGTCATGCGCTTTGAGCATGACAAGCTGATACCAACAAAATCCTGGAAGCAGTCATTGGATGGCTGTTAAGAACATACTTAAGTACCTAAGGAGGACCAAAGATATGTTCCTAATCTATGGATCTGGTGAAGAAGAGCTCGTAGTAAAAGGTTACACGGATGCGAGTTTCCAAACTGATCGGGATGATTCACGATCACAATCGGGGTACATTTTCATCTTGAATGGAGGAGCAATCTCTTGGAAGAGCTCTAAGCAAGATGTGATGGCATTATCAACTACAGAGTCAGAATACATTGCCGCTTCATTAGCAGCTCAGGAAGCTGCATGGTTAAAGAAGTTTATTGCCGTTCTAGGGGTGGTCCCTTCCATTCAGGACCCCCTAGAAATTCTTTGTGATAACGAGGGTGCGATTGCTCAAATCAAGGAACCCCGTGCACATCAGAAAGGGATGAAGTTGAAAAGGGAAAGATATGTATTCGCAAAGTTCACACGGATCAAAACATTGCGGATCCACTCACGAAGCTTCTTGAAAATGCAAAGCATGAAAGTCATGTTTGTGCCATGGGGCTTCAATATTCTAGTGACTGGATTTGATCTTTAATTTCTATAATGAGATATTGTAACCCTTTATTACTTGAATGAATTATTTGGTTATAATGATTCAACTAATATTCCTATTTTGCATGTTTAAAATCCATGAGTAAAGTATTTACTCAGAATGTCCGTAGTTGTTCATACTTGTGGGAACAAGCATGAAGGTAATGCTATTATGAACATGGATTGGTAGACATTCATATAGATGAATGTAGAGCAAAGGTTACTGCCAAAGTTCATAGATATTTGTGGGATGCAAATATTGGACTGACCTGCATCTCAAATATTACTACATGGAATCTTCCTGATTGATCATAAGTAATTTTGAGTAAAGGCGAACATCATTTGGTATCCTTTGACCTGAGATACATATTGGGTCTTGATATTTACCAAATATTATACTTTGACTTAGCTCTTCGTTGTTCTGAAACATGGCAGTACATAAGTCTGAGTTCAGGTATGATATAACGTAATTATGAGAGACGTATGTTGTCAAGATGGGATTTGTCCCTCTTATTCGTTGAGAGTAAGATATCTAAGGCCTGATAAAGTTAAATCAATGGAGAATGATCACTCTATGTCTCTAGGATTTAACATGACATCTGCGACAAAAGGATAGATGACTGATTCACTTAAAACTTTTCAAGTATGGTACTTGAAGGGGATGATGTTATTGAATGGCACTTAGCCATACGTATTAAGGGTAGTGAACTGTTATTAGGCGGTATTTACTGCTTGCATCAATCTTTTATGAATCTTGTACAAGTGGGAGATTGTTGGATCTTGTATGCCCAAGACACATACAAGATTGATGTGGTTAGTACGTTATGATCCAAGTCGGGTCATACCCAATAACAAGCTAAACAAACACCAATAAATGTTTATTTCTTGATGAGATCATACAAATAAACATTGACACCAATTTAGAAAATGGGTTTTCTAAAACATTGCTTTGTAATACAACAATACTATATGGATAGTTTGTTCATGAGATATTATTTGTTTCATTATTTAAGTTGGTTAAATAATAACAAATAAAAGTGTGTTATTGTTATAAAATTAAAAGAGGTTTTAATTTTATAGAGTTAAGGGTTAAGAGAGTAAATTTTATAAAACTAAAATGGGGGGGGGAACCCATTTTGGATACTCATTTCGGCCGCCCAAAGTGGCCTTGGGACCAGCCTTTTATCTTGGTCTTTGAAAGAGTTTCACCTCTCTCACACTCTATCATCATTCACACTTTTCTCTCTTACAACACAAGCAATAGAACCTCCAAAAACCAGGGCTGATTTTCGGATTTTAGAAGCTGAAAAAGGGGCTGAATAATTTCGGTTTTGGAGGAGCTAAAGAAGAGCTATCTTTGGTGTTGCATCCTAACAAGCAAGGTGTTTGAAGAGCTTGTGGGTATCACTTCTTGAGGCCTCCTCCTTTGAAGGCTAGACACATTCAAGAACATCATCATCTACCTATTTTCATCTACAACATCTTGTTCTAGAAAGGTTGATTCTATGAACACCCTATGGTTGTTTTTATTTGTTTGGTAGAACACTATTTCACATATGATTATGATCCTTATTCTTGGGTTTTGTTTGTGTTTTAAATGGTGAAAAATTTCAGATTACTAACCATACCTTAAACCTATATTCCGCTGCGTTTTAATAGTTTAAAATGGTTAAACTAGCTTGGTTTACATGTGACAAAACCCATCAGAGAGGGGGAACCGTTGGGTATTTATGTGAAAAGGATTTGAAACAAAGTTAATGAAAGAGGATAAACTTTGAAATCTGAATGTCGGTCCCACCTCTGAGAAAGTAGTTTACTTTTGCTCAAAAAGTAGTTTTTTTGGAATTCAAAAATCTTCCGAAGGTAAATTATCTTCGGAAGTTTTAATGAAAAAGCTTCCGAAGCTAAAATGACTTCGGAAGAATTTCCTGAGAATCTTGAAAATTTTGCTTCGGAACAGGAATAAAAACTTGAATGCTTTGTATATAAAACAACAAAGCTTCCGAGAGTTAATTTTGATTCGGAAGAAAAAAGTCCTTGAAAACAAATAAGTGTCTGAGACAAATATTTAAGCTTCGGAAGATAGATTGAAACCTCTTCCGAAGGTAAAATTTCTTAGACAGTTATTTATTTTGAAGACATGATTTGCTTCCGAAGGTAAATATATATCTTCTGAAGGATCAGAAAATTTCCAAGAATCTAAGAAAAATCTTCAAAAAGGATTTTTTATCTAAATAAAAACATGAGCTTATGAAAGTGATGAACTAGACAACTTAGAAAACACATATTTTAAAAAATAATTAGTATTAGTTAAAAAAATCTACTCAAAGTTAATCATCCCAATAGCTGATATTAGATATTTAAATCTCTGTTCATCAAAAGCTTTTATAAACAGATCAGCATATTGTTCATCTGTATGAACTTTGACTAGTTTAATTAATCCTTTTTCATAGTTATCTCTTATTAAATGATACCTGATGTTGATGTGTTTGGTCCTTGAGTGCTGCACAGGGTTTTCAGTGATAGAGATAGCACTATTGTTGTCTATGTGAATAGGAGTCTCCTTGAAGTTAAATCCATAGTCCAGCATCTGATTTTGAATCCAAAGCACTTGAGCACAGCAACTTGCAGTAGCAATGTATTTAGCCTCAGCAGTTGATGCAGACACACAGGATTGTTTCTTGCATTGCCATGAGACAACCCTTCCACCAAGGAATTGACATCCCCCATTGCTAGACTTTGTAGTCATGTTGCAACCACCATAATCACTATCTGTATAGGCATACAGATTGAAGTCAGGGTTCTTTGGATACCATAAGCCAAGTGTTGAAGCACCTTTGAGGTATCTTAGAATCCTCTTGACAGTGATGAGGTGAGACATCTTAGGGTTGGCTTGATATCTTGCACATATACATGTAGCAAACATGATATCAGGCCTGCTAGCAGTAAGATACATAAGAGACCCAATCATAGCCCTGTATAAGTGTTCATCTACACACTCCCCTTCAAGATCAGGTCCAAGAGAATGGTTTCTGGCTATGGGTGTCTTAACAATCTTACAATCAGTCATGTTGAACCTCTTGAGTATGTCCTGAACATACTTTGACTGACTTATGAAGATACCATCTTCAACTTGCTTCACTTAAATTCCAAGAAAGAAATTGAGTTCTCCCATTGCACTCATTTCAAATCTGTCTTTCATCAGCTTCTCATAGTCTTTGCAGAGCTTTGGATTAGTTGAACCAAAGATGATGTCATCCACATACACTTGAACTAGCAATATGTCATTTCTCTGTCCTTTGATGAAGAGAGTTCCATCTATAGTACCTCTCCTGTATCCATGTTTGCAAAGATACTCAGACAATGTCTCATACCACTTCCTGGGTGCCTGATCAGCCCATAAAAAGCTTTGTCAAGCTTGCAGACATAATCAGGATGATCAGGGTCTACAAAACCAGGTGGCTGTTTGACATACACCTCTTCATCAATCACTCCATACAGAAAAGAACACTTCACATCAAGTTGAAAGACCTTGAAGTTCTTGGATGCAACAAATGCCAGGAATATCCTAACAGCTTCTAGTCTTGCTATTGGAGCAAAGACATCTGTGTAGTCAATTCCTTCTTCTTGTGTGTATCCTTGAACAACTAGTCTAGCCTTGTTCTTGATGATAATGCCTCTATCATCCTTTTTATTCCTAAACACCCATTTGGTTCCAATGGTAGTCTTCCCATGAGGAAGAGGACAAAGGTACCAAACTTTTTTCCTTTTGAATTGAAGCAACTCTTGTTGCATAGCTTAACCCAAATTCCATCCTTTAGAGCCTCATCAACTTTGTTTGGCTCTATCTGAGATAAGAAACAAGAGTGAAGACAAACATTTGCTTTATGGGTTTGTCCTCTTGTTCTTACCCATGTGACAACATCTCCAATGATGTTTGTGGTGGGGTGAGACTTGTGGATCCTAAGCTGAGGGATCACAGCAAATTGCTGAGAAAAATCTAAATTTGAGAAATTTAAATCTGGCCTAGATGTTTCACCCTCCACATCACCATACTTATCAGAATTGACTTGATCCAATGAGTGTGTGACATCATTGATGTTGTCATCTATGGTGTGGTTATTAGCATCAAGGAATTCTTGATCACTGTAACCACCACCATTGTTGCCTTCCATAATTGAGGTATCCTTATCTGGTTGTGGAGCCTCTGAGCTGGAATTTGAAGGCACCCCAGATGTATCAGCTGAGTTTGTCATTGTAGTGCTGATAGAAACCTCATTTGCTGAAGTAGTTCCAACTGGAGCTGAAGATGTATGAGTTGAAGATCTTCTTAGCTCAAATCTTGGATCAGGATCACCTGTATTTAAATTTTCTGCAGATCCTGAAATATTCTCACAAGATTTGTTAAAACAGCTGGTAACTAAATCAAGATCAAATAGCCAATCAGGACCAGAACCAGCCACACCGGGTGTGTGTTCAATAAAAGTCACATTGGCTGACTCCTCAACAATTCTAGTTCTGAGATTGTATACTCTATAAGCCTTAGCCTGGGAAGAGTATCCAATGAAGTGTCCATCATTTGATTTTCTCAGCAAATTTGGCAATTTGATCTTTGGTATTCAAGATGGTGCAAGGACATCCAAATGACCTGAGAAAGCCAATGAAAGGTTTTCTCTTGTGCCAAAGTTCATAAGGAGTCTTACCATATGTCTTAACTACTAAAACTCTATTTTGCATATAGCAAGCAGTGTTTACTGCCTCTGCCCAGAAGGTGATGGACAGTTTAGAGTCAGACAACATAGTTCTTGCAGCTTCAATTAGTGTTCCGTTTCTCCTCTCAGCAACACTATTTTGCTGAGGAGTCCTGGGAGCATTATATTGTCTTGTAATACCTTTTTCATCACAAAATGTATCAAGGGTTTGATTCTTGAATTCAGTCCCTTGATCACATCTTATGGTCTTGACCTCGTGATCACTTTGATTCTCAATTTTTAAGATGAAATTCTTTAAAATCTCAGGGGTCTCATCCTTAGTTCTAAGAAAGAAAACCCAAGTGAATCTTGTAAAATCATCTGTGATCACCAAACAATAAGAAGTCTTTCCTAGACTCATTACAACGGTGGGGCCAAAGAGATCCATATGTAATAAGTGTAGGGGAGTAGTGATAGAGTTCCTTTCCTTAGGCTTGTGAGATACCTTATGTTGCTTCCCTTTCAGGCATGCAACACAATGATCATCACTTGTAAACTCTTTCTTTGGCATTCTAGTTACCAAATCATGTTTAATTAGTTTATTCATGTTCTTAAAGTTTACATGGCACATTCTTTTATGGCATAGGAAAGACTCATCACTATTGGCTTTAGACAGAAAGCATGAAACTTCTCTAGAGGGAGATGTTTCTTGCAAGTCCATCTTGTACATGTTCCCTTTTCTGGGGGCTCTAAGCAGGATGTGCTCATGAGGAATGACCACTCCAGGCTTGAGAACAATGCACTCATGCTCAGTAAAGAACATGTTATGACTCTAATCACAAAATTGGGATACACTCAGAAGATTGTACCCAAGCTCCTTGACAAAGTTTACCTTTTCAATGCTGAGCTTACCATTTGTGACCTTGCCCCTTCCAGAAATGTAACCACCTTTATCTCCTCCAAAAGCAACTGGTCCTCCATCAATCCTCTCAAAGTTATAGAGTAGTGACCTATTGCCTGTCATGTGCCTGGAACAACCACTATCATTGATCAAGACATTCTTGTTTGTATTGAGTTGTTCCTGCACAAAGAAAATGAATAGTTACATTTGGAAACCCAAGCCTTGTTTGTCTTGGGCTCACTAAGTATAATAGAAGGTAATGCAACAGTAATAGATCCTGTGGTTGTGCTAGGAGGATCTTGAGCTGTTGTTGATGGAGAATTTTCAGTCACCTGGTCTTTCTTAGACTTCCACACCACCTTTGGAGTCTTGGACATGACCTTCAAAACTTTGGAAGCTTTTGGGACTTTGGAAGTTTTGATGACTGAACCTTCGGAAGATTCTGCAGTCACTGCAGCAGACTTCTGTGCTTCGGAAGAATTCCTTTCTTCCGAGACCAACTTCTCTTCCGAAGGTAATTTTCTATTTGCCTTCTTCTTAAATTTGGAGCTTCCAAAGAGAACAGATTTTCCTTCCGAAGCTTGAATTTTCTTGGAACTCTTTGAAGTCTTTGTCTTGGTCATATGGACAGTACTTTTAGGATTGTATGGACAATCCTTAGCAATGTGAGAGGTATTTTCACACATGACACACACCATTTTCTTCTTCACAAGAGTCTTCTTATGAGAACAAGACTGTCTTTAGTCACATCCTTTCTCCACCTTCATCTTTGCAAATGCTGAGAGAGTCCTTATGAGCTGGGAACTGTTCTTGGAGTTTGATGGTCCAGGCTGTGTAGCAGTGGTACACAGCAGATCAGTCTTCTTCTTGGTACTGATATGATTTGAACAAGAACCAGAACTCTTAGCTGAAGAATTTTGGTTGATGTGTTCAGTCTTTACTACTTCAAACCCTTCAAAGATAAAAACTTGTTTCTGCTTAGAGTCAAAAGTAGCCTTGATCTCTTGAGCCTTTCTTGCTTTTCTTTTGCTCTTCCTGATCAAATTCTTTCTCATTGACTTGGTCATCACAGTAATTTTCTTCTCCTCAGAAGGATAGTGGCCCTTCCTAGAATCCTCCTCTTCACTATTCTCAGAGGAATTCTTCACTATCTCTTCTTCATCCTCTTCACTTATAGGATCTATGAGAGGAAGCTCATCTTCACAAGTTTCACACCTAGGAGATCTTGTAGACAAGATTGTGTGTGGAGGAGCTATCTCATTGGATCCCAGTCCTTGTCTATTTTGATAACACACCTTGTTGTGCAGGGATGAGGATATCATGTTCTTGAAGGTCTCTTCTTCAAGAACACTCTTTTCTGCCCTGGCTTTGTTGATCACAAGCTCAGCCTGGCACTCAGTCAGCTTGGTTATGAGATCTTTGATTTGAGTCCTAAAATCTGTATGCTCATGTTTTAGAACTGAAATGGTTTTCTCTAAGTCCTCCATCTTTAGTTTATAATCATTTTCAGACTTTCTAAAATCAGATTTTAAAATGTTTAAGGACTCAAGATTAGATCTCATCTCCAAGTTATATGACCTGTATCTATTAACTTTAGCAATGCAATCATGAGTACAGAGATGTTCCAATACCTTGGCTTCATCATGATCTGCCATTAGTGCTTGGTTTGGAGAAGCATCTTTAACCTGAAAGCTCTAGTCAAAGCATCCTTCTTCAACAGCTACAGCAGCTTGTTGCTTTGGCTTCTCATTCTGAGGGGCTTTATCAGTGTAGTTTGGTCTGGTTTGTGCTTGGCCACCATTTGTTTTAGGTGCCTTACACTCTCTAGCAAAGTGGCCCATCAAGTTATAGTTGTAACACTCGACTTTGCTTTTGTCCAAGCCAAACTTCCACTGGTTGCATTGCTTGGAAACCTCCTTCCAGTTCTCTTGTAGAACTTCGTGGCTCTGTGAGTGAGAAGAGCCATCTGCTGGACTACTTCCATATATTCCAGATCATCTGGATGGATACAATCCAGGTCTTCAAGAGTGAAAAGAGAGTTGTCATAGCTTTCATCAGAAGACACAAAAGCTTAAGACGAGCTTGTCTCTTGGAATGGGCTTCCTTGAGTGTAGTTCTCCCTAGATGTCTCTAGGAAGGTGATGAAAGGACCCTTTGGTGAATTGTCAGGGTAGCATATGAGATGATGTTGGGGTTCTATGCTATCCCTTCAACCACGTGCAAGGCTGAACCCAATTGGTTGTTAGAGTTGCCAGATGAACCTTGGATGTTCATCTCCATCTCGTAGCCATTGAGAATCCCATATAACTCTGTCAGAGTAAGAGTTTTGAGATTTTCAGTCCTCTTGATCACCACACAATAGTGTGTCCATTGCCTAGGAAGTGAGGACATGAACTTCCTTACAATGTCTCTATTCTCAAGAGGAACTCCTCCATCCACAAGGGTATCCACTATCTCAACATACCTGAAGTATTGCTGAGTCATGGTTTCACCTGTTTTGAAGGTGAAGTTTTCAAACTGCTTCTTCAGGAGATCCTTCTTGTTCTCCTTGGCTTCAGAGGAGCCTTCATACATCAGTTTTAGTGCATCCCACAGCTGTTTAGCTGTTTTGCACTTCTTGAAACCTCTGTACATAGAGTTTGGAAGGGCAGTTTAAAGAGCTGTTATGGTTTTTCTGTCAATCTCTACTCTCTCCCTATCTTCATCAGAGTAGTTAGCCACATCTTTGGGAATCATACCAGCACCAGTAGCAGAAGGAGTGTTGGGTATGAAAGGTCCATTTTCAATAGACTCCCACATTCTTGAGTCTAGAGACCTGATGAAACCTTCCATTCTCATACACCAGGTATCAAAGTCATCAAGAGTGATAAGTGGGGACTTGTTCATGGTTCCAGTTTCCATATCAGTCTTGGAAATGGCTGCCATTTGAAAAGTTTAGTATTTGTGTGTGTGAGGGATTTTAAGATGGTAAGATCCTATATCAAGAGCCTGAAATGCTCTGTTACCAATTGCAGGACCGGTGAAGGGTGGTCACTTACAACACAACAACACAAAGAGGAGATTAACCAAACTTAATCAAACAGTAAACTAGATTAACCACAAGTATGATACTAAGAACACAAGTAAGAGACAGAACAAGAGAAAACAAGAAATTGGGTTTCAAGGATGCAGTATATTGCTTTCTCAAGTTCTATTACAAGTGTTACAAATCATAGAGAAAAATACAAGAACGAGGAATACTTATACTACAACCTACAGCCGGCTATACTTTGAAAGCCAGCTGGATACAATTGACTAGACACAAACAAAATCAATTGTAAAATCAAAAGGCATATCTGCCTTTTGACTTGTGACAGTCACGACATGCCATAGCTGACATCCTAATATATTACAAAAAGGATAATAGTACATAAAGTAGAAAGCATGGACTCAAGACCTCAATGTACAGTTACCATAAGCATGAACCTTTCACCAACTCATGTAAGTTGATGACTTTATAGAGTTGCAGCGGAAAGGTAGTCTAGCTTTATGGTAAAGTACATCAGATAAAGGCATATCTCTAAAAGTCTTCGGAAGAAATCTGTCTTCACTATTTGGCTTCGGAAGACTTTGTCTCTAAAGCTACAGAAGACTTCACTTTTGGCTTCGGAAGATATTGGTCTTGGCTTCAGAAGATTTTACACTTAGAATATTTCTAGTGCATGGTGTAAAACTTCCGAAGCATTTCTACTTCAGTTCTTTAGTGCATGCTTACAGAGAGACTTTGGATGTTTTGGCTGCATCAGACTTATAGGAATCCTTACAATACCCCTGAAGAAGGAGAGATCATCCATGATCTGACAGATGAGTAGCTGGCTGATATGTTTAGATTAAATCCAGATGAAATTGTTAAAGATGCTCCAGAAGTTGATGACTTAAGTGATGAGGAGCTACAGGATATGAATGAAATAGAGATTGAAGATGTCATATTTGACCACTATCCTGAGTACACTGACCCTGAGGGCAACGTTATCCCTAACTTGAGTGAAACTTTTGGCAGTGATACCTTTGATAAGCTGGAGGAGATGGAGAAAGAAAAATAGAAGGATGAAAGTAAAGCCCAAGCTTCAGATGCAAATGTTGATATTAAGAAAGCTGAATGGGCAGCTTGTTTTGCTGAAATGAAAGCCCAACGCGCACCTCCAAAGCAAAATGCCTACACCAAACTTTACAGAGTCAAGAGACATCAGAAAGTGTCAGGAAAGATTATAGCATGGGCATATTTTGAAGATTTGGAAGTTTATGCTGTTAAAAGGGAGAAAGGGATTGAATACTTCAGATATCCACATGATCCGAAGACACTTCCTGGTTTTGAGCTCAACCGATTGGCATGCTTAGATCTTTTGTATGCCAACCCAAGGAAGATGTCGGGATGGTTTTAGACAGCGCTGAAGAAGGAATACCACACCAGATGGGTCAACTTCAAGCCTCAACAACCTAAGCGGTTCATTCATAAGACTGAAGTTAATCCTATATCTGAAAGACCTAAGGTGGTGTTGAAGTGGAGTCCCCCACGCACAATGTCTAAGATTCCTTTACGGGAGATGCCTCAGGACTTCACTCCACACTTCAAATGGTGGTATTATGACTTGAGGATGGGGGAGCCGTCATAGTTCTGATTAGAGAAGGAAAGATATAGACAATCAGGGTATTTGACCCAATGTGGCTTACCAACTTGTCTGATATCTACACTTTATACAAGTGGCCACTGTTCTATGACACGCAAGATATTGTACAAGCTCTACAGTTCGAACATGTTATACGACTCTGCTTTGCATTCGAGATACATGCAGGAGTCACCAGAGAAGAGAAGTACAAGAAATTTTAAGAGCATATGAAGAAGGTTAGTAAATAGGCTAAGCGTATTGGCTTCAGAGGAAGATCTCCCAAGCTTATGAACAGCAGATTGATCCACAATAGAGCCAAAAGCTTGCTGAAGAAGTTTTAAAGATCCTAGAAAAGGGTGATGACCATGAAGTTGAAACTAAGCTCCTGGTGCATCTGCAGTTTGATAAATTCAGCCTGATAAAGTATCTTCTAAGGAACCGATTGAAGACTGTGTGGTGTACTCGTTTGGCAAGAGCTGAAGACCAAGAACAGAAGATGCAAGTTGAAGAAAAAATTAGAACTGGAGCCTGATTTGGTTTCAATATTAGAGCAATTGCATGCCACGGGAGCAACAGCAAAAGAAAGACAGAAGAACTTGGAGAAAAACATGTTAAACAATAGAATAAACTAGGTCCAAGGGGGAGTTTGTTGATACATCATGTTTCTAGTTTATGTTCTTAATGTAAAAGTCATTCATTTGTTACACATGTGTAATGTAAATACTTAATGAAATATGATATGTTCTTGACGTTTACTTATCTTTAAATATTTCATAGTATTGGTGGTTGTTCATGCTAATGGATCATACTTAGGGAACATACACATGAATGAATCATACTTATGGACCAGTCGCACGACTGAACCAAGAGACTGGATCAGTCGTATGACTGAGACATAAGATTGACTCAGTCGCACGATTGAACCTTCAGTCGTGCTTATGAATCAACCGCATGAGTCAGTCGCACGACTGAACCATGCTAATGGTTCAGTCGTACGAATGAACACAAGAAACCTATAAATACCACATAATTCGTGGAAAAAGGGAGACTTCAAAGATAATTAAACCTTAGCCGTCCAGAGCGTCCTAAACAGCATATCCAACTTCAAAGTTCGTTCCTGATCGATTTCTAATCAATTCCTGAAATTTGTTTCATTGTTAGATCGATCAAGTTGTCGTTCTCACTGATTGGATCGCCAGTCAAATAGAATTCCGCGCTATTTGATCTGGTCTCACACAGAATCCATTAGTACTCCGTACGAAAACGGTCCTAACAACATGATTTGCAACCATTGCGACATTGTTTGGAGCATGATGACAAGTCGCCACCATGTGTCCATATTTACCGCACAACGTACAGATGCGGCACGGAGCGTTCCCCGGATGATGGTACTTACAAACGTTGCACATAGGTTGAGGACCAGCATAGGCCCTAGCTACGGGCATTTGTGCCACAGGTGCAGCCACATGTACAAGTTGTCTTTGAGGTGGTTTGGGTGCAGCCACAGCATAATTGCGAATCGGGGTGAACTTGCGCTTCTTGTTGTTGTTGTTGTAAGACGGTTCGGTTTTAGTCTCCTTTGCAACTTTGGTGGCCATCTTCTCAACCTTTTTATCACCCTTAACAGACATGGTGCCCGCTCTTATATGATTCTTGGTAAGTTAAGCGGTGATAGTGATGGCTTCCTCCAAATTTGTGGGTCGACTACCCACCACAACATCTTGAATTTGGGGTAGTATCCCCTTGATGAACTTCTCGATGTTGCGAGGAACGGTGTCGACCATATAGGGCAACATAATGCTCAACTCGTGATGCCTAGTTGAGTAGGCCAAATGATCACCACCATCTTGCTTAAGGTTCTAGAATTCGTCCTCTAGCTTTTGTAGTTCACTTCTCGGGCAGAAATTCACGATAGCAATGTTCTTGAACTCGTCCCAAGTTAGTGCTAACACAGCATCAGCACCATGGTTCCTTTTCTCGCTATTCCACCAAGTAAGTGCCCTTTGTTGGAGCATACTAGTGGCATAACGAACCTTGAGTACCTCGGGACACTCACAATTGATGAACGTATTCTCCATGCTTTCGAACCACTCGAGAAGTCCAGTGGCTCCTTCCTTTCCACTATAGCTAGTGGGCTTGCATGAGCTAAAGTGTTTGAACGTGCAGGTTTGGTTGTTGCACCCATGGTTCACACTATTTTCTCTTTGACCATTGCCATTGTTGTTGTTGCTAGCGTTGGTCATTAAGGTGCTATTCAGTTCAGCTGCCATGGTTGGGATAACGATAACCATTTGTCGCGTAATCATTGCGGCTAACTTGCGGTTGGAACTTCCACGCTTTCCATGGCGACGAGACATGCTGGATATAAAATGTATTAGTCATGGGAATGTGGATATAAAAGGATAGTAATTTAAACAAGAATAAATCAAGATTTGTAAGGCACATGGAATGATTCCATTCGGTAACGCATTACCATTTGGAAACGTTGACACGTCAAGGTGAATTGACCCATTTGCCTTAGAAACTTGTGTATGTTGACCATAGTTTATCACTCATCCCAGAATTCCTCAGGTAAACATAACTAGTCCCGTAGGATTTATGCGAAATGCTTACCTTAGCTCGAAGGCGTTTTGCCAGGAAATCCAGAATACATGTGTCTATGTGTCACACAATATTTCTTTGGTTCATGGAATCAAAACCTTAATGAGATTTGTATAGATTAGACATAAAGTCTAAAGATTTAAAAAATAGATTTAAGGCGTACAAACCCACGCGTCGTCGAGAATAATTTTAGGAAGTTTCATTCGTCGGGAGAATCAAAGAATGAAGAATAAGTTTAGGGGAGACAAGCAACAAAGTTTAACCAATTACTAGGCAATCCTATCCTAAGACATCAAATTGCACATAAGAAGGCATAACATCATGTAGCATGTAAACAATATATATTTACAAGGATATAAATATTATTCTATAAGGTTCATGCATAAATTATAGTCTAGGTTACCATTTTTAACAACCTAAATCCTTATAGTTATGGGCTCTGATACCAATCTGTCACACCCCAACCTTGACGGTGGAATCGTCGAGATGTGAGGGTTAAGATTGTTCACAGCCACATAATGCCATCTTTAAATGAAAATATTATTATCAAAAGTTTTAAAAGTACAAATTACAATCATAAGTCTCAACATGAAATAAACAAAACATAGGACAAAATATTCCAAAACATTTTATTCATTATTCTAGGTCCAAATCCTAGATTTGAGCAAACTTCAAAGATAACTTCAAGCTTGTGCATTTCCTGAAACATGTTAAAAAATAAAGGTCAACTATGAAAGTTGATGAGTTTCCAAGGGTTTAATATACATAAATATATCAAAAAGTTTACAAGTAGCAATTCATGTCAAGATTATGAGTTATACAAGATTATAGAATACATATAACTACAATCAAACCTTGACCAAGATTAAGATTACAAGTTTATAACGATTAACTAAGTGTACTAAGTTCCCATGATGAACAAGTCATACGTCATCATGAGACGGCAATACATCGGCTTTAGCACCAAATAGGCTTCTCAGGCCCATAGTTCTATGACGTCGCCAGGCTAGCAATAGTTAATGATTGTCAACATATAATGTATCTCATATAAAGCTCACAATAGCACAAATAACCATGACAAAAATATAAATATGAATTGCAAGTGCGTTACAAGTATAAAACGTTTACAAGTGTAAGTTTGATAAGTTTAAAATGTTTCACCCCAAAAAGGTGTGAAATAATAATAAAATGGGGCAAAGAAACTCACATGATCAATAAGTATATAATTAATAGAAATAATAAACGTCATTCCAACGTAATCCTTCACAAGTACCTAAATATATATATATATATATATATATATATATATATATATATATATATATATATATATATATATATATATATATATATATATATATATATATATATATATATATATATATATATATATATATATATATATATATATTTACAAGATTTAACGTCTAATAATAATTTAACGAATTTATGAGAACTAGGGTTTCAATTTGGTATTTGGGGTTTTAATAATTAATCCAATAAAATGATATATTTGATTATGTTTTGAACCAATGGAAATGAAATATACTATTTAATCATTTTAATATTAAGAAATAAAAGAAAACCATTTGTAATAAAGTTTAAGTATAGTTTAAATAAACTTTTATAATTTTTAAAATAACCATTATTTAAACAATAATATATATAGATAATGTTTGAACAAATAATAATTTAATGATTTAAAACATTATTTAAAGTCTATTTTATAAGAAAATAAACTAAATATATTATTTGTCTAAAATATTTAATAAAAATATTAAGATGTTTTATGAAATAAATTTGCAGAAAATAGTATGGTGTCTTTAAAAATTAACAAGTTCATAAATTGATTTTTTATAAATTTTAAAAAAATTTGGATTTAAATTAAAGGCTAAAAAGGCTTAAAACTAAAACATGAGGTTCCCCGGATTCAAACCGGGGACCTCCTGTTCAAGGGGGCGAGTATGTTACCAGTGAACCAAGGGCCGTGGCCGTGTTAGGTCTCGGCCCCTAATTCTTAAAAGCTCTTAATACAGAATAGCCCCAAATCAGATAAACCCTAATTTGATTCGAACCAAAATTGAAGATCAAATCAATGTTTTTGCTCAAATTAACCATGGGGCTTTTGTTCCCCATGTCATAACGAGTGTGTAGAAGTATTTAACTTACCCGATTATGTGCGAATTGAATAGCTTCTATTTGATGTGATCGAGTGTAACAATACCCCTCTATTAAATAGCTTCCATTTTATGTGAACAAACCTAAACGGGCGTGATTCGAATTTGATTGTAAATGGGTTAAATTCAGAGTTTAATTCATTGTTTCAACTGAAATTGGAATCATTGGCGAATTCAGAACGTTGAGCCGAACGTTCGAACTCGTTAAATTGGATTATTATTAAGTTTTAATTGTCAAACGGTTCGAATTTGATTGCGGTTATCAGTTATTACTGAGTCCTTAGCGAAATAGGTGTTTTGGTTGGTTTATTGCTGATTATGGGTTCGATCCATGGTTAAGTTCGAGGGGAAACCGATTTAATTTCGTTAAAACAGTTACATTTTGGGATTTAACCCTCGTCAGAGTCGGCCGGAGGTGGCCGAGAGGCCACCGGATTTGCGGGGGTGGAAGGGGGAACTCAAGTTAAGTTTTATTAATTGGTAGTTTTAGTGCCTGTGGTTTAATAATTATTATTTTATGTACAAAATTCATAATTAAGTTTCTAAATTTCCAAATAAGCCACCTAAACTTAATTAAAATTCAAGTTTTTAACTATTTTATAACTTATCAATTATTTATAAATTATTACTTCTATTATTATTATTATTATAATTTTATTTATTATTATTGTTATTATCATTATAATTCATTATTATTATTATTATTATTATTATTATTATTATTATTATTATTATTATTATTATTATTATTATTATTATTATTATTATTATTATTATTATTATTATTATTATTATTGTTACTATTATTATTACTATTATTGTTATTAGTAATATTATTATTATTTATTATTACGTTCAATTTTATAATCAAATTATTAACTTTTATACATTAAAATTTAATAACAACTAAAAATAAGCAAAAATCACCCATAAGTTTCAAGATTGACAACAATGGTCCTTACAAAAATAAACGATGATAACTTTCAATTAGCTGAAAAATATGAGATGTTACAATTTACAATCTCAAGTTGTTGAGTGGCAGACCTATCCTTTAAAATCTTAACCTTTGATGCAAGGTTTGAGACTTTAGAAATAGGTCTTTGATAGGGAGTTGCAGACTACCCTCATCTTCTTTTAAAGAATCATTGGAAGATGAGATAAAATACCTAGTATGTTCATCATCACCACCAGTAGTGGTTTCTTGGCACCCTGGATACCCTTGCCTAGTGATGTCTCTTTCAAAGGCATGAATTGGCAAGGTTGTCATAGAGTAAGTCTCACTAATGTTACCACTATCCTGAGAGGCTAGTGAAACACTCTCAGTAGTGGCAGCTGAGTCTACATAAGTCACCTCCATGCCAGCTGGACTCATCTCAGTTTGGTCTAGCTGATGTGGGCTAGATATAAGAGGATCAGTGGGCTCAGTGGATTTGGAGAGTGGTGAGATATATCAACCTCATGGCCCTTATAAAACATGATATCCTTATCAGGTCAGGTTAAAAGGTCAAGAAAGGATACACAGGTTATATCTAGTGCCTCGGGACCTTGGTCAGCACCTAATGGCTCCTCTGCAATAGAAGTAGAGCTAATGATGTGGCTGTCCCTTTTTGGCTGATCAAGGGAGTGTTGAGATTCACCGTGAGGGCTTATAGCTTGGGTTGTGGCCTCATCAGGTTGAGACTGAGGAGACTCAATAATATTAAGGTCAATTGAGGAATATGGTTGGACCTCTGGCTAAGAGGTAGCCCTGAGTTCCACTCTAACCTTTTTGGTTTGAACAGAGGGGAGTTGTTCAATCAAAAAAGATTAATCAAGGGTTTATTTAGGGTGTCTTTTATATGTGATTTTGATTGGGTGGGAAGAAGTGATTGGCATTATAATGGTGGTGTTGGTGTCGGTTCATCACCTGCTAGGTCTGCAGGGATTTCACAAGGAGCCGTTGGCTCAAGCATACTTGGAAGGAGATTAGTGAACCTTCTAGTGAAGTTGGTGGATACCTTCTTTAGTGTTTTGAAGATGCTAGGCCTTATGTGAGGGACCAGTAGAATACTTTCATGTTGTTGTTTGTCCTGGTCAAGCTCACAGTTGATTATGTGCTGAATTAACCAGTGTTATATATAGAATGGATCCCTGGTGAGATTACCTCTTAGATTATTCATCATAAATCTTGAGTAGTTGAAGTGGAGGTATTTTACCAACCCATGAGCTAGGTAGCCAAAGTCATACGGGATTTGTTCCCATCCTCCTGACTTGCTGGATAGGCAGCAAAAACTTCCAGTTGTAGGAGATATTAAACTTGTAGACTATAGACTTGCTCACATCTCTGCCATATCCTATTTAGATGTAGGTATCCTCCAAATCAGCCTTGGGGAATTAAATATGGGCTCCTTCATCATGGGGTTCCAGATGCGCCCTGATGGTGATTTCACTGATGATGATCTCACGTCTGCAAATCCTTGATCTGATCACACTTTCATCATTGAGCGTTTCGCTTTGACTATTGGCCCGGAATTCGGCCTTTTGGTTTGAGTAGATACTAGGGTTAACAGTAAGGGCAGCGAAGTATGCGAATTGTGACAGAAATTGGACAATGGGGGCAAAATCGCTATCCCTTGAAGAATCAAGGATGCCGACTTGGTTGTGTTGGGGATTCAAGACCATTGTTCTGAAAGTACTATTTGATTGAAGGAATTTGAGAGTGAATGGAGAAGAAGATAATGGAAATTGGGGCTTTTGCGGAGGTAAAGAAAGTAAAGAAAGAGAGTCGAAAGTTTTTTAAATGGAGGGTAAAAGGTCAAACCGATAAGGTGAAAGGACGGTGTAGGTTTCGATTTGACAAGGGCGGTAAGATAGACTATTTAAAATATTCCGACATTCGTCAATAAAATCTTACTTTTTAAAGAGTGGGGCCCAAAGATTTCCGTTACACAGTTAAAGTTTTCTTCCGAGAGTAAAGTTTCTTCCAAGATTAAACTCAGTAGTGTCTTCTGAGGCAACTTTTACTTCCAAAGCCAAACCATGTCTCAAAGACAAGTTTGCTTTCGAGCGTAAAGTATTCTTCCGAGAAATGAAGTTAGTAAGTTTCGAAAGTGGATTTGATCTATAATCAATTTTTCTTCTGAAGCGAAAAAACTATTCAGAAAAGAATACTTGTGCAGAGGAAGTTGCCTTCAGAAGATAGATAAAGATATCTTCCAATGGTAAATTTCTCTTCAGAAGAATTAATACTTAGAAATTTTGAAGAAAAACTTTATGTAACAGGGCTTAGATTGTATAAAGACACATAGACAATACACATTTTGTTTTTAAAAGTTTTGAAAAGAGATTGACTAGTCAATGTTAATCATCCTAATAGCTGTGATTAAATACGTAAATCTTTGTTCGTCAAAAGATTTTCTCATGAATATCTCGAATTAAATGGTACCTGATGTCAATATGCTTTGTCTTGGAGTGCTTACCTGGATTTTCTGTGATAGAAATTGTACTCTTGTTGTCTATGTAGATAGGAGTCTCCATGAAGTTAAAACCATAGTCTAACATCTGATTTTGAATCCATAGTAGCTGAGCACATCAGCTTGCAGTAGCAATGTATTCAGATTCAGTAGTTGATTTAAAGACACATTATTGCTTCTTGGAATGGCAGGAGATGATCCTTCCACCATGAATTAACAGCCTCATGATGTGGATTTCTTGTTATTGTTACAGCCACCATAATCACTGTTAGTATAACCATAGAGATTGAAATCCTTCTTCCTAGGATACCAAAGATCTAGTTTGGGAGCTCATTTGACGTATCTAAGAATTCTCTTGACAACAATTAGGTGAGACACCTTAAGAGCAGCCTGATATCTTGCACAAATGCAAGTTGCAAAATTGATATCAGGTTTGCTTGCAATGAGATACATCAGAGATCCAATAATTTCCTTGTATTGATGTTAATTCATAGCTGTGATTAAATACGTAAATCTTTGTTCGTCAAAAGATTTTCTCATGAATATCTCGAATTAAATGGTACCTGATGTCAATATGCTTTGTCTTGGAGTGCTTACCTGGATTTTCTGTGATAGAAATTGTACTCTTGTTGTCTATGTAGATAGGAGTCTCCATGAAGTTAAAACCATAGTCTAACATCTGATTTTGAATCCATAGTAGCTGAGCACATCAGCTTGCAGTAGCAATGTATTCAGATTCAGTAGTTGATTTAAAGACACATTATTGCTTCTTGGAATGGCAGGAGATGATCCTTCCACCATGAATTAACAGCCTCATGATGTGGATTTCTTGTTATTGTTACAGCCACCATAATCACTGTTAGTATAACCATAGAGATTGAAATCCTTCTTCCTAGGATACCAAAGATCTAGTTTGGGAGCTCATTTGACGTATCTAAGAATTCTCTTGACAACAATTAGGTGAGACACCTTAGGAGCAGCCTGATATCTTGCACAAATGCAAGTTGCAAAATTGATATCAGGTTTGCTTGCAATGAGATACATCAGAGATCCAATAATTTCCTTGTATTGATGCTGATCAGTATCCTCCCCCTCGGAATCAGGACAAAGATTGTGATTTTTGGGTATCGGTGTCTTGCCTGGTTTACAATCTTTCATCTCAAATCTTTCTAAGATGTCCTTGACATACTTAGATTGATTTGCGAACAACCCTTCTTCCATCTGCTTCACTTGAATCCCAAGGAAGAAATCCATCTTTCCCATGTGTAACACCCCTAAAAAAAGTCAAAACGAGTCATTAAGGATAATGGGCTTAATTAATAGGTATTTAATAAAAGAGGGAAATGGGTTATAGGCCAAATTGGGTTTATGGGCAAGAGCCTAAGTGATTAAGGCCCATAATCAGCCCTTAACCTACCTAAATCAGCCTCCATCTCCATCATTTAAACCCCAGCTCCCAAAATTCGTAGAGAGAGAAAGTAGAGAGAGAAAGTGAAGAAAACTCAAGATTTGAAGCTTCCAAGGTTAAGAGATTGAAGATCTGGGTGTTGGAGCATCAAGATCTAAGAAAGAAGCAACAAATCCAGGTAAGAATCGACCTCTAAACCCTTCTGTAGATCAAACCCGGATTCTAGGGTTTTGGGTTTTGAAAAGTTACAAAGAATCGCATAAAGGTCACATTTTTACGTATGAAAACATGTATTAAGCTTAGATGTAGACTCATGGATGATAAACTAAGAGATTGGACGTAAAAAGTTATGATTTTGGGTTAAAAACGGACTGGTTCGTAATTTTTATGCGATCTGCGAAACTGTATATGCATCCAGCGAATTTGCATATTTAATCAGTGAAACTATGATGACTTCATGCGAAACTATAGTTTCGCAGGTAGTTTCGCAGACATGTTTTTCCAACCAAAGTTGGGCGAAACTGGCAGCAAAACTAGAGCGAAGATGCCAGCGAAACTGCCAGCGAATGTGCTAGCGAAACTAGCAGCGAAACTGCTGGTGAAACTAGCTGCGAAAGTGTTGGCGAATCTAGCTGCGAAATTGCTGATTCTTCAGCGAAATTAGCAGCGAATTTAGGCAGAAAATTAACCCCTTAGAGTGGTAACTTGTCTGCAGGCTATGTAGTGTGATCCTAGCCTAGAAAGCTTAGTCTAGAAGTTATTCGTGGTATCCAGGTGAGTTCTAGATCCCCTATTTGTAACTTTTTCCATGTTTTGGGGCTATTATGCATACTAATTTTACGTTCTAGATCCCCTATTTGCAACAGCCCGGCCCCAACCAGGGGCGTTGCCCCTTGGACCCTACTAGGGGCTGCTGCCCCTAGGACCCCGCTGTCAGGGGCTGCCGCCCCTGAACCCCCGCTGTCCCGCGGCGGGTCGGTTATGTTTTATGATGATTAGTACTTGGTATGTTGTGTTCTTAATAAATTAAGTATTATATAGTAAAGTGGAAGGTGATATTAATGAAAAGTGAAACTTAAAGAATGTTACCCCCGGGCCCGTTTGATGATGAAAAGTCTTGCAAGCACTATGATAGACTTCACTTATGTGAGTCTGATGTATGATGATGGATCTGTATTCATGAGCGGGCTATGTGTCTTGCAGTGTGGATCAACTGTCAGGGGTTAGCTACCGTATTCATGTGTACCGACAGGGATTGGCATTTGTTGTCAATCAACATGGAGCTCTTGCTTTGTGCCATCTCGTTTATGATGAAAGTGAAAGATAATGAAAGAATGAAAGATAATGAACATGCTTATTATGATGCAAGTAATGTTATGTACTATGTTGTATGCATGGTCATTATATGAAGGAGAAAGTTAATATTTTTTTATATTATTTAAAACTAGAACTCGCTCAGCGAAGCTGACTTTTATGCATAATAGTTGGCAGGTAAACGTTGATGCTGAGGATGGCACACGGAGCTACTTGGGGAGCTATGGATGGCATTACTGTTTATGAAATCTTTATTGTAATTTAAGAACAAGTAACATGTTTTGTTTGAAATTAAAGGACAAATGTATGAGTACAATATGATTTCCAAGTTTCTAATGAATGTGTATTTAATTCCGCTGCAATGTTTTGATTATAAAAAAAATGATTTTATGCTATGATTAACCAACTGTGAGATTTTCCGGGAACGGGGCCTTACACCATGGAACTCGTCTCAAACTTCTTTCTCATGACGTTCAAAGTCTTTGCACATTTGGTCATTCTTGGAACCAAATACGATGTCATCGACATAGACGTGTACAAGCAACATGCCCTTCCCAAACTTCTTTATGAATAATATCTTGTCTATGGTTCCTATGGTATATCCATTCTTTAGAAGAAACTGAGATAGTGTTTCATACCACAGCCTAGGAGCCTAGTGTAACCCATAAAGAGTTTTATCTAGTTTGCACACATAGTTGGGGTGCTGTGGGACTTCAAATCTAGGTGGCTAACACACATAGACTTCTTTAGCACTATACCCATACAGAAATGCACATTTGACATCAAGTTGATATACTGTGAAGTTTTTGGATGCTGCAAAAGCAAGGAAGATTAGCATAGCCTCAAGTCTTGCAAGAGGTGCAAAGGCATCAGTGTAATCTATGCATTCCTCCTATGTGTATCTTGGAACCACAAGTATTGCTTTGTTCTTGATGATCAAACCTCTATCGTTTCTTTTATTTCTGAGCACCCAATTAGTGCTAATGGGGACTTGGCTAGGTGGTAATGGACATAGGTTCCATACCTTTTGCCTCTTGAACTGAGGAAACTCCTTTTCCATTGCTTTAACCTTCTTAGCTCCATTTGAGAGAAAAAGCATGAGTACAAGCATACATTCCCATTGTGGGTATGACTTCTTGTTATCACACCTTCTAAGACATCCCCGATGATGTTCTTAGCCTGATGAGTGTTGTGTATCCTAAGCCTAGGAATCACATCTAGTTGCATATAAGATCTAAGTTGGAGAAATTTTGCTCAGGATTTTAAACACAATTTCCAGCTGATGTCTCACACTCATTCAATGGGGACTGATTGAATGAATGTATGACAACATAAATGGTATTTTGCTGTGAAGCAATATCAATTGTTGCCTGTTCCTCCAAATCACTGTCTTCATCAGATTGGTGTTGAATGCTAGAGTTTTTAGCTGATGACTTTTAAGGCTCAGTTGGCTAACAACTTATTAAAGCTCCATTGTTTCATGAGATGTTCAAGCTTTCAGGACTTCCAGTAGTGGGAGCTTGATCTTCATGACTTCTTGGAGAAATTGGAATAGGTCTAGGTAACTCAAACAATTTATCGTCGTAGGAGTCACTTTGAGTTCCTGTTCCTGCTGAAACATTCTCACAAGATGGTTTACAATAGTTTGTAAATAATTCAAAGTCAAAACTATGACAAGGACCATTTCCCTTAACACAAGGAGTGTGCTAATTGATAACAATGTTGGATGATTCCTCAAATTGTTGATTTTTGATGTTATATACTTTATAAACAATAGAGTTTGAGGAATATCCAACAAAGACAACATCATCTGACTTTTCAGTAAGTTTTGCTAAATTTTCTTTTATGTTAAGTATGGTGCACCTGCTGCCAAAGGACCTAAGAAAGCTAATGAACGATGGCCTCTTGTTCCATAGCTCATAAGGGGTCTTTCCATGGGGCTTAACAATGAGAACCCTGTTCTTCACATGGCATGCAATGCTAACTGCCTCTCCCCAGAAAGTTAGACGCAGCTTTGAATCATCTAACATATTTCTTGCAGCCTCATTAAGTGTCCTATTCCTTCTCTTAGCAACACCATTTTGTTAAAGAATTCTAGAAGCACTATATTGTCTGGCAATCCCTTTCGAGTTACAGAATGAGTAAAGAACTTGATTCTTAAACTCAGTCCCTTCATCACTTCTAGTGATTTTTACACTGTGATCAATTAGATTTTAAATTTTAAGAATAATACATTTTAAAGTTTCAACAATTTCATCTTTAGTTCTTAAAAAGAACTCCCATGTAAATCTTTAAAATCATCAACAATCACTAGAAAATATGATTTTCTTCCGATGCTCATTATATTTGCAGGACCAAATATATCCATATGAAATAAGTGTAATGGGGGTGGTGATGGAGTTAACCTCTTTGGATTTTTGAGATACCTTGGTTGCTTCTCTTTCAGACAAGCAACACAGTTACCTTTACAGAAAAATTCTTCTTTAGGCACACCATGTACCAAGTTATTTTTAACCAATTTGTTCATGGTTTTTAAATTAACATGGCACATTATTTTATGCTAAAGAGTTGACTCATCACCATTAGCTTTGTAAAGAAAGCATGATATTTCACCCAGTGGGGAAACCTTATTTATATCCAGCTTGTACATATCCCCTTTCCTGGGATATCTAAGAAGCACCAATTCTTGAGGAATTGTCATCCCGGGTTTGAGGATAATACACTCATATCTAGCTTGTACATATCCCCTCTCCTAGGGTTCAACTATGGTGTATGAAGAAGAGGTTTGGGTTACAGCATCTTTTCTGATCTTCCGGTCCATCTTTTAGTTGTTCAGTGTAGATGAGTCTGTGGAGGCTTGAGCAACATGACTTCCTTCCGAGTCTTCTTTCTTCTCGGGAGAAGTTGTCACCACCTTTTCTTCTGAAGTACTATTCTTCTCAAAAGGTTTCAAAGGATTCATTTTGTTCCTTTGTTTGTTCTTGGCTTGTCTTCCGAAGGTATTTTCCTTTCAGAAGAATGAGTTTCTTCTGAAAGCAACTTGGCTTCGGAAACAAGCTTTCCTTTCCTTAACACTTGCACCATATGGTAAGGTCCAAATGTGAAACCATCCTTGACTCCTTCTTTCTTAACATTGATTGCATAATGTGTGCTTGCTGGATTGTAGTAACAATCTTTAGCCATGTGGTTATGCAGACCACAGATTATGCACTCAATGTTATTCTTGATGGGGCATAAGGGTTGTTGTTTCTTGCACTTCTTTTCTTCTTCAACAGCCTTCTCCTTTAATTTCTGATCATTTAGCTGGATAAGAGTGCTAGTACTATACTCTTTTCCTAAATCAGAACTTCCAACCACTTGGAATCCAGCTGAGATGAATACACCCTTTCGTCTTGGGTCTATTTTCAAATTTGACTCAGCCACCTTCTTGACAGTTTTTCTTGCTGCATTGATTTTATTCTTTCTGGCTTTGGTGGTTAGGGGTTGATCATCAGCGGTGTCGATGAGGTTTTCTACCTTATCCTTCCATGTAGTGGTTACCATTGTTGCATCATTCTTCTGCTCATTGGGTAGTGGGTCAGCAGTTGGAACCTCTGTCTCACCGGTACACATCTTGGCTGTCTAACATACACATAAGAGTATGGTGGAGCAATTTCATTGGTTTCCAACCCACTTTTGTTTTGATAACACGCCTTTGAGTGGTAGGATGATGCAATGATGACGTTGAAGTTATACTCCTCAATGGAATACTTCTTTGCTCTAGCCTCAGCTATTACTAGCTGGGCTTCAGCCTCAGTCAACTTGGAGATTAAATCTCTTATTTGAGCACTGTAGTTTGAATGTTCATGTCTTAAAGAGGATACAGTTTTCTCTAACTCTTTAATTTTAAGTTTGTAGTCAGATTCTACTCTCTTAAAGTTAGATTTTAATATGTTTAAGGACTCAATATAAGATTTAATTTCTATGTTGTAGTCCTTATATAATTTAACCTTAGCAATACAAGCTGGAGTACAGATATGTTTATATACCCTACTGTCTTCAGTTCCAACCATGAGAGCTTGAGCAAAAGTGACATCTTGCACCATGAAGCTCCAATCAACTTCTTGAGCAGCAGCTGCAGTCTGTTGTTCAGTTGGTTTGGCTGCAGCTTTTGGGGTAGCAGGATGATGAGAGGCTTGAGTTGCTCCTAGATTGGATCTAGGAGCCGTGCATTCCCTTTCTAAATGACCAAGTTGGTTGTAGTTGTAACACTTGGCCTTTGACTTATCAAACCCAAATTTGTTGATGGTTGTGTTTTAAGGAATTGCCTTCCAGTTCTCTTAAAGAACTTCTTTGCTCTTTAGCTTAGGAGAGCCATCTGCTGAACAATATCCATGTATTCCACATCATCTGGGCTAAAACACTCAAAATCATCAAAACAGAATTGAAAATCTCTATAGTACTCATTCCCTGAAACAAAATCACAACTATCCTGGAAAGGATTTGTTGAGCCTATTGAGACCTGGGTGCCTCAGGAAATGTGTTATAAGGCCCGGAAGAGGATGATGGGTGTCGGGGGTAGTTCAGGTACAACTGGGGCTGGGGAGTTCTTGAACAATCAGTAGCATGTAGAACATTGCTGATCGAAAGGTTTGAGTTTCTATTCATCTAATGGACTTTCTGAGTTTCCATCTCCATATGGTATCCATCAAGGATTCCATATAGTTCATTCATACTGAGAGTGTTGAGATTCTTAGTTCTCTTGATTGAGACATAGTAAAAAGTTCATTCATGAGGAAGTGCACTCATTAATTTTCATACTATGTCTATTTTCTCAAGAACCACTCCTATAGACTTAAGAGAGGTGATCAATTCCATGTACTTGAAGTATTGTTAACTCAAAGTCTCACCAACAATATGTGTGAAGTTTTCAAACTTTTACTTCAGCACATCTTTCTTGGACTCCTTGGAATCAGTAGAACCAGATTACATCAACTTCAATGCATCAATTTTATCTTTGGCAATCTCACATTACTAAAAGCCTACCATTATGGAGTTTGGTATAGCCATACGCAACACAATCATAGCTTTGTAGTCAATGTCCATCTTCTTGAAGTCTTTATCATAGTAGTCTTTAACAGCCTTCTCAATCATGGCACCATTACCAGCTAGGGGTTCCACTTTTGGCTTGTAAGGGCCAAGAGTAACTGATCTCCACATTCGGTTGTCTCGATACTTGATAAAGCCTTCAATATGTTTGCATCATGCTTTATAATTATAAGGAGTGATAATTGGAGCCTTGGTCATGGTTCCAATCTCAGACTTAAAATTTTTTTGGTTAAGAGCCATTTGAGTGAAGTGAGCAAGCATGATGAAACAAGGGTGATTTGGGATGGTTAGGTCTCACAATCAAGAGTCTAAAATACTCTAATACCAATTGAAGGATCGGTGTTGGTCTCATAACACAAGTTTATCTCAAAAACTCACATAATCTAACTCGCTTGAGAAGTAAAATCTCCAACTGAGTTGACAAATAATACAATAAGTTAATGAACACAAGAATGGTTTTTCAAGATACTTGTATATATTACTTCTTAACTCAGTATTACAAGACTCTTGCAAGCATAGTTTGATAAAATACTATACTAGACTAGGTACTCATAACAAGTCCATAACTTACATTTTGTCCCCAACTAAAGGTGGCAACTGTACTAATTGATAAAGGGTGAATAGTGGATTAAAGTATGGTCAACTACATGGGCGTAGGAAAGTGACATGCAGTTTATCAGAGGTGGCAGCGGATGTCAGACCAACCATACTTATGTCCACTGGTTCTTACTTGGTTCTTCCGAAGCAAAATAGTTTCGGAAGAATAAGTTCTTCCGAGGTCATTTATACGTCGGAAGAATCAATTTCTTCTGAGTCTTTTGCAAGTCTTCATTACTTTATTCTTTGGAAGAATTTACGTTGGATCTTCTAAGTGTGTATACTTCGGAAGGAGAACTATTTAGTCTCAGAAGATTTATTTCTACCTTAAGAAGTTCTTCATATACTTTTGTAGGAAAACTACTTAGTCACGGAAGACTGAGTTTTACCTTCGTGTGTTCTTCATAATTAAGCTTCGGAAGATCTTTGACTTGTATTTTGGAAGAGCAGCTTTGTCTTTGGGAGACCACTTCAATTGTTCTTCAAAATACTCTAAGTGTTGTTTTGGTTGCACCAGCCTCATATGATCGAGCACTCATTTCTTTTTTTCATCATAAACAATCATAGCATAATCCAAAACAAATAAGGTAAATTTCTTTATCGGTTGAGGTTGTTTGAAGCTGATATGGTATGCACTGTAGCTTTAACCTTTTGAGACATAGTTACTGGACTAGGACCAGTTTCCATGACACTTGATCTACGCACATCTTGTTTCACAAGGATAGCATCATTAGGAGTTTTATTTATAAAGAAGCAAGCATTCGTTTCTTTAAAAAATATTATCTCCCTTATCTATATTGCCTTTTGAAATAAATATGTTCTTCATATCAATTTTCAAGTCAGATAATGATGGTGTAAGTTGTCTTATTTCATTGTCCTTATGAATGATTTATGCTTTTAACTTCGTTTGTTTATTAGACACATTTGAACAATCATGTAGAAAAAAATCAGAATTTTCATTAATCAATAATGATGATTTACAAGAATATGACCTTTTAGTACAACTTTTATTATTGTTATTATTATCTAGAAAATTTATTTCATCATCACTTTGCCAATCTTCAACCAAACCATCTATCTTAACACTTTCTGCAAAAGGGTTAACATTAGTAGGCTTAATTTTGGTTTTTGTGATTGGATCAATAGTAAAAGAAATGTTGACTGCGGGTTTTAAGTCACAACCCACGGTTTATATCAACAGTGGTTATGTTATTTGACGAAGGTAAGCATGTATAATCATGATTAATTGGTGCTGCAATTTTTGAAAATTCAATACCACTTTTACCATCATTAATCTTTTGTGTCATTTGTGATTTGATTATACCTTCAACCATGTGAGTTTTGGAGATAAGAGTTCACTATTAAGTTTGTTTATTTCCAAAGGTAAATCATTATTTCCTTTTGTCAAATCATTATTTTTACATTCTTTATCTTGAAGATTTAACTTTAATTGATAAATTGACTTGTTTAATCATTCTAGCTTTGTTTGAAAATCTTTTCATCAGTTTTATATTTACAAGCTTGATGTTGAAGTTTAACAACTTCTATGGTCAAGTGCTCGTTATGAAATCTGTATCTTTGAACCATTTCAATACAAGAATTTGTACAGTGATCATTATATACCTCATTTTTATTGTTGACTGTGTGGTTTCTTCATGCATATTCTTCAACCTAAAAGCTTTCATTACTTTTTTTTCTCACCAATTTCCTTTCCTTCTGTTGTTGTTGGAGTAATCTTGACAACATTATCCTTTTGAGTATAAACAGATGCTGAAGTCATCTCTACAGCAATGGAAGTTAAGATTTTGTTCTCTTGTGTAGCTAGAGTATTCTCAATAGCATTTCTGTAGGATCGGTTTTTTGGTCACTTAACACTTAGTTTTTCTCTCAAACTCACTTGAAACACACTCGGTTCAGATGATGATGCAGAATTCCTTCTAAGAGTTGATTATAATATACTAAGTAACAAAGAACACAAAGAAATAATTTTCAAGGTACTTGTATATATTACTTCTCAACTCAAAGTATAACAAGATTCTTACAAGCATATTACATGAGTTACAATGATAAACTATATATACTAGATCCTACAGCCGAATATACTTTGATACTAGCTAGAAACCTATGACTAAAGCATATACTACAATGCTAAAGTTAAGGTATCTTATATAAAGTATTATCTAAGATAAGGTAGTCATGACATGTCCATGACTTACCTTTTGTCACCAACTTAAGTTGGTAACTGTACTACCTGATAAAAGGTGAATAGTGGAATAAAGTATGGTCAACTACATGGGTGTGAGAAATCGCCATGCAGTATCTCAGAGACTTGCAGCGGAGTGTCAGAAGGGCCATACTTATGTTCATTGGTTCATAGTAGTGTCTTCCGAAGGTTAATTGGCTTCAAAAGAACTTGTTCTTCTGAAGCCACTTAAACTTCGGAAGAGGCTACTTCTTCCGAGGCTTGAGAACTTCTTCATATCTTTATACTTCGGAAGTTGTTGTCTTGATTTCTTCTAAGTGTTGAACTTTGGAAGAGACAATACTTTGTCTTCGGAAGCTGGAGTCTTCCTTCGAAAGATGATCTTCGGAAGTTCTGTTCTTTGGCTTCGGAAGAACTCCATTTGCCTTCGGAAGTTCTGTACTTAGCTTCGGAAGACCTTTGTAAGTTGTAAGAAATGCAAAGTTCATATCGCCTGTATTCAACTATTACATTTGACCCGAATACTCGGGATATTACAGGTGATTACATTAACACTACTCTAGAGCCACGACCACATCCAGAGTCTACATCATTTCACCCACCATGGTTAAATTGGAGTAGAGAGTTAGCATATTAAAAAAGGAGATGTTAGAAAAGACTCATATTAATGATGATTTGTATCGGAGTATGCAAGAAAAGGATAAGAGAATCAAGAGTTTAGAGGGTCGGCAACACTTCATGTTTAGTTATGTTCAAATCATGTAGTAGAATTATGAGATCTCACTTCTCGTGTATATTCTTAGTCTACTCAGCGACATACCATGGAAGTTGGAGAATCTAGTGGATAACAATCTGCTTATCCTGAACCTGCTAATGATTCTACTGCAGAGCGTGTTGTTGATCATGTTGATATCTAAAGGAAAACAAACATAGCTAGTTTTGATCAAGAGCTGTCATCTAATATTCCCTTGAAGATCAACCTATACAGATTACTGGAGAGGCGTTTGTGGAGCCTGAGCATGTTATGCCTGTGACTAATCCAGTAGATGATGATGATGATTTGGATATGGTACATTTTAGTTGTGATGAAGAGAATATTTTGTATGATGAAGATGATGATGATGATGAAGATGATGATGATCATGGTGATGAAGGAGATAATAATAAGATAGACGGTGATAAGAAAGATGATGATGATGATCAAGGGGGAAATATTGGTGCTGCTACCGGTACTTCGGGATCATCGAACACTGACAATGTCTCTGGACCAAGTCCCCATGATACAATTGATTACACCCCCTTAGATCCTACTACTGAAGCAGGGCATATGAGAAAGAATTTTACTCATTCCAGTAAAGGTTAATTGCTAAAGAAGATGATGATTTTGGAGCGTTTGATGATTTAGAAAAGACAGTTGAATATACTGATGTTTTTGGAACAGTCTATAGGATTTAATTTATGATATTCTAACTGAAGAAAGGGAGATAGTTGGATAGTCAAGTACGAGTGAACAGACTGACAAGACAGCAGATCATACTGGTCAAAGTGTTGTACGTCAGGTCGGAAATATCACTATTGAGGTAAGGAAACTCAATATACACACTACGACATTCCAAACCTTTCACAAGGTATGGAAACTCAAAACCAAATCTTAGTTGGGCGTATGATGATGAGAAAAGATTATATGTGATTAAAAGAAGAGCAGGAGCGACAGAGTATTATAAGGACAAACACGACTTTCATACACTCAGAGTATCGGATTTATATGCAATGGGTCGTGTTCCGTTTATTAATCCAAGTAATTATGGAAAGGGGAATTGGATAAGGAATATGATACGGAGGCACAACAAAACCAACTTCAAAGACTTCAAAACTGCAAAATCTAAATTCATTGAAAATGAGACTCGAATTGATCCAAACACAAACAAGCCAATGAAGATAAGAGTTTATAAACATCCAAGATATGTGAGGAAGATTCTTATACACGCTCCTGTACCAGTTAATAGCTTATCTAAGCTCATATGGTAGAGTTGTGTAAAGGAGACAAGACATGCGTTAATATATTGTGTAGATAAAGACTATCGTATCATCGACCCTGTAGATTTGCTTAAGTTTGGAAGAGACGATTTGATAAGGTGGTAGGCTTGTCCGATTGCAGCTGATGAATCAGACCACTTTTTGGCAGCACAGTTTGGTTGGTTGATTACGAAGGCCCTGGACAACAAGATGGATGCATACGGGGGCAGTTACAAGGTTGCACACGTGGACTTCTAAAGTATTGATTCACCGAGCCTAGGGGAGATTGTAGGGATTTAACCTAGAGGCTCGGGAAATCAAATTCAAGATAAAGAAGATCTAGTCACGCGAGAACTATACTTGCCGCGCGAAAAGTTTTGTCGCGCGAGAACTACGCGAGGGGTTTAGAATTTAGTATAAATAGTTAGTTTGCTTTATGTTTTGTAAGCTTTTGGTCATATTTTCCTGATTTCACTCATATTGTACTCATTACAAATCAGAGAGCAATGAATGATATGTTATTTACAATTGTGTTCATGTTCACTTGAATCTACTTAATCTTCTACCATGAGTGATTACATTCCGCATTCTCCTGACGAGATCGATTTATTCGTAATGTTGTTTCTTACAAATTCTATTATTTTTCTTTACGTTATGTAGCATAACAACATTATATGTCATATCCATGTATATAAATTAACAAGACGCTTAAATCTTTTTGGATGTAGTGATTTATGTACATGTTCTTGAATCTTTATACTTCTACTCGATTATTAAATCCTTAATTCCTATTGCACTTCTCTAGAATCGGGTAATTTGGTTATTTGTGTTTTAACAATCATTACTCTATTGCACACTCAGTTTTAGAACACCATAAATTCATCCAGTTTAAAAACACCATAGAATTATGCCGCTAAAACACCATAAAATCATTCAATTCTAAAATACCATAAAAATGTAACTAGTTTAAACATAGAATAAAACTCTTCACCCGGTTTAGGTTGGTTTTTTATACAACAATATTATACTCGTTGGAAAGATTAAAAACGCTCGATTTTGTGGGTGTTAGTTTTTAAAAAAATGATGTATACAAAAGTTTCGGACGCTTATACTTTCGGATGTCAAATAATCTTTTGTAAATGAACAGATTTGTCTTTTTTACTTTTTTTCTCTATTGGACACGTGACTTTCTTATCCTTATTCAAAAGTGCATGAACTTCTATTGCTATTTTTATTTAAATTACTTACCAACATATGTGTAGGTAGCACGAGCTACACGTGATTTGCATTTACACATAAATAAAAATTTACCTTATCTCATTAATATTTTTATTATTTTCTTCAGATACATAAAAAAATAATATTGATGATAAAAGATTTATATATATAGAGTACGGTTACTATACAAAGTGTAATTTTCGTGCGAATCTTACGTAGTCCCAAGTACACGACTCGTGTTTTTGGGCTGAGGGGTAGTTTCATCCACGTCACAATTGCGTATATAATGTACATAATTATGCAAGTTATATTTTTATTACGCAAGTTATATGCATTATTACGCAAGATATGTTTGATATTACGCAAATTAAAATTACTCACATTATAAAAAATAATGACGCAAGTTATGTCGATAATTACGCAGTGAATAATCACGCAAGTTATACGCACAAGAAATAGACGTTTTAAAAAAAATGTTGTTCTTTTTTAAAAAGAAGTATAACAATACTTTACTTATATTAAAGAGGATAAAATGCTTATTTTATGGTGTATTTTTTTAAAAAGAATATGTATTGTATGCTTAACACATTTCCTTCTACTGTCTTAATCAGCCCCTCTCTATATATAGGATAGGGTTATAAAGGAAATTTAACTTAAAAAGTCTAATAAGTATTGTATGCTTTGCACGTGTCCTTCTACTGTTTTAAAAATGATAATATTTAGGTCATCGAGTTAATTACGTTAGCTTATTGTGTTTTATATGTTAATTGTGTCAAATATCAATTTATTGCGTCATATATTTTATAAAAAATAATATTTGAAGGATTCCTATAAGTCTGATGCAGGCAAAACATCCAAAGTCTCTCTGCATGCATGCACTATCGAACAGAAGTAGAAATGCTTCGGAAGTTTTACACCATACACTAGAAATATTCTAAGTGTAAAATCTTCTGAAGCCAAAACCAACATCTTCCAAAGCCAAACGTGAAGTCTTCCGAAACCTGGACCACCTTTAGAGATATGCCTTTATCTGATGTACTTTACCATAAAGTTGGACCACCTTTCCGCTGCTACTCTGTAAGTCACCAACTTACATGAGTTGGTGAAAGGTCCATGCTTATGGTAACTGTACATTGACGTCTTGAGTCCATGCTTTCTACTTTATGTACTTTTATCCTTTTTGTAATATATTAGGATGTGAGCTATGGCATGTCAGAGTCACAAGTCAAAAGGCAGATCTGCCTTTTGACTCTACATTTGATTTTATAATTGTTTAGTCAATTGTATCCAGCTGGCCTTCAAAGTATGGCCGGCTGTAGGATGTAGTATAAAGTATCTCAAGTACTTGTAACTTTCCATCGATGCTTTGTAACTTGTAATAGAACTTGAGAAGCAATATACAACATTCTTGAAAACCAAATACTTGTGTTGTTTGCAATCTTGTTCTGTCTCATTTTTACTTGTGTTCTTAGCATATTTTATTAACAAGTTAACCAGTTCCCTATTTGATCTCTTAAGTGTTCTAAGCAACTCTCCTCATTGTGTTGTTGTGTTGTTAGTGCATACCCTTCACCGGTCTTTGGTATCATAGCATTTCAGGCTCTTGATATAAGATCTCACCATCTTAAGATCCCTTACACACACAAAATACTTAACAACTCAAATGGCAGCTATAACCAAAGCTGATATGGAAACTGGAACTATGACTAACTCTCCACTGATCACTTCTAAAGACTTTGATACTTGGTGTCAAAGAATGAAAGGCTTCATCAAGTCTCAAGACTCCAGGATGTGGGAGTCTGTTGTTGAAGGACCTTACATACCAAGCACCACTTCTGCTACTGGTGGTGGTATGATTCCTAAGGTTGTGGCTGATTACTCTGAAGCAGATAGAAAAAGAATAGAGATTGATCAGAAAGCCATGACAGCCCTTCAAACTGCTCTTCCAAACTCCATCTACAGAGGCTTCAAGAAGTGAAAAACTGCCAAGCAACTATGGGAAGCACTGAAGCTGATGTATGAGGGGTCCTCTGAAGCAAAGGAGAACAAGAAGGATCTCTTGAAGCAGCAGTTTGAAAACTTCACCTTCAAAGCAGGTGAAACCATGACTCAACAATACTTCAGGTATGTTAAGATTGTGGATACTCTAATGGATGTTGGAGTAACTCTTGAGAACAGGGATATTGTAACGAAGTTTATGTCCTCTCTTCCTAGACAATGGACACATTATTGTGTTGTTATCAAGAGGACTGAGAACCTTAAGACTCTTACTCTCACAGAGTTGTATGGTATTCTTAGTGGCTACCAAATGGAGATGAACATGCAAAACTCATCTGGTAACTCCAACAATCAACTGAGTTCAGCCCTCTATGTGGTTGAAAGGGAAAGCATTGAACCACAACATCATCTTTTATGCTTTCCTGACAACTCACCAAAAATCCCTTTCATCACCTTCCAAGAGACTCTAAGGGAAAGCTATACTCAAGGAGGTCCTTTCCAAGAGACAAGTTCTTCTCATGCTTTTGTCTCTACTGATGAAACCTCAGGCAACTTTCTCTTCACTCTTGAAGATTTGGACTGTATCCATCCAGATGATCTGGAGTACATGGAGATAGTCCAGCAGATGGCTCTTCTCACTCACAGAGCCAAGAAGTTCTACAAGAGAACAGGGAGAAAGTTTCCAAGCAATGCAGCCAGTGGAATGTTTGGGATGGACAAAAGCAAAGTAAAGTGTTATAACTGTAACCAGATGGGACACTTTGCAAGAGAGTGTAAGGCACCAAGGACAAATGGTGGCCAAGCACAAACCAGACCAAACTACACTGAGAAAGCCCCCCAGAATGAGAAGCCAAAGCAGCAAGCTGCAGTTGCTGTTGAAGAAGGAGGCTTTGACTGGAGATTTTAGGTAGAAGATGCATTTCCAAACCAAGCACTCATGGCAGACCATGATGAAGCCAAGGTATTGGAACATCTTTGTACTCCTGAATACATTGCTTAAGTTAATAGATACATGTCCTATAATTTAGAGATGAGATCTGATCTTGAGTCCTTAAATATCTTAAAAGCTGATTTTAAAAGAGCTGAAAATAATTATAAACTAAAAATAGAGGATTCAGAGAAAACCATTTCAACTCTTAAACATGAGCATACAAACTACAGGACTCAGATCAAAGTTCTTATTACTAAATTAACTGAATGCCATGCTGAGCTTGTGATCAGCAAAGCCAAGACAGAAAAATGTGTTCTTGAAGAAGAAACCTTCAAGAACATAATACCCTCATCCTTGCATGTAAAAGTTTGTTATCAAAATAAGCAGGGACTAGGATCTTGTGAGATAGCTCCTCCACACACAATCTTGTCTGTAAGATCTCCTAGGTGTGGAACTTGTGAAGATGAGCTTCCCCTCATAGATCCTGTGACTGAAGAGGATGAAGAGGAGATGGTGGAGAATGGCTCTGAGAAGAGTGAAGAAGAGCATTTTAAGAAGGGTCACCATCCCTCTAAAGAGAGCAAAACTGTTAGGATGACCAAGTCAAGAAGAAAGAACTTGATTAGGAAGGCCAAAACAAAGTCTAAAAAGGCTCAAGAGATCAAGGCCACCTTCAATGTTGCATAGAAACAAGTTTTCATCTCTGCAGGATTTGTAGTGGTAAAGGCTGAAGACACAAACTTGAACTCCATCAACAAGAGTTCTAGTTCATGTCAAAATCATCTCATCATCAAGAAGAAGGTTGATCAGTTGTGCATCACTGCTGTACAACCTGAACCATCCAGCTCCAAAGGTAGTTCTAACCCCACAAGAACTGCCACAGCATCTGTAAAGGTGAAGATGGAGAAGGAAAGTGATCAAGTTCAGCCTTGTTCACAAAGAAGAACTCCTAGAAGGAAGAAAATGGACTGTGTTATGTGTAGGAGTACTTCTCATCTTGTTAAGGATTGTGTCTACAATCCAAAGAGTACTCTCCACATGACCAAGAAAGAAACTTCTAAGAGTTTGGAGAAGAAGAAGCAAGCTTCGGAAGGAAAATCTGTTTCCTTCGGAAGCTTCAAAATGAAGAAGAAGACAAGTGGAAACTTGCCTTCAGAAGAAAATTTGGTCTCAAAAGAAAGGAATACTTCCGAAGCACTGAAGCCTGCTGCAGTGAAAGCAAGATCTTACGAAGGTCCAGTCATCAAAACTTCCGAAGTCATCAAAACTTTCAAAGTATTGAAGGTCAAGTCTAAGCTTCCAAAGGTGGTGTGGAAGTCAAAGAAAGACCAAGTGGCTGAAAGTTCTTCATCAACATCAGCAAAAGATCTTTCTAGCATGACTATAGGATCAATTATTGTTGCATTGTCTTCAACTTCTTTTGATGAGCCCAAGACCAATGAGGCTTGGGTTTCCAAATGTAACTAATCATCTCTTTTGTGCAAGAACAGCTCAAGAGAAACAGAAATGTATGGATCATTGATAGTGGTTGTTCCAGGCACATGACAGGCAATAGGTCACTAATCCAAAAGTTTAAAAGAATTAATGGAGGACCAGTTGCTTTTGGAGGAGATGCAGGAGGTTACATTACTGGAAGGGGCAAGGTCACAAATGGTAAGCTCAGCATTGAAAAGGTAAACTTTGTCAAGGAACTTGGGTACAATCTTTTGAGTGTATCCCAATTTTGTGATCAGAGTCATAGCATGCTCTTTACTGAGCATGAGTGCATTGTTCTCAGGCCCGGGGTGGTCATTCCTCATGAGCACATCTTGCTCAGAGCCCCCAAGAAAGGGAACATGTACAAGATGGACTTGCAAGAAACATCTCCCTCAGGAGAAGTTTCATGCTTTCTATCAAAAGCAAATAGTGATGAACCTTTCCTTTGGCAGAAAAGAATGGGCCATGTAAACTTTAAAAACATGAATAAATTAATTAAGAATGATTTGGTAATTGGAATACCAAAGAAAGAGTTTACAAGTGATGACCACTGTGTTGCATGCCTAAAAGGGAAGCAACACAAGGTATCTCAAAAGCCAAAGGAAAGAAATTCCATCATTAATCCCCTACACTTATTACATATGGATCTCTTTGGCCCCACCAGTGTAATGAGTCTAGGAAGGACCTCTTATTGTTTGGTGATCACAGATGATTTTACAAGATTCACTTGGGTCCTCTTTCTTAGAACTAAGGATGAGACCCCTGAGATTCTGAAGAATTTCATCTTAAAGATTGAGAATCAATGTGATCACAAGGTCAAAACCATTAGATGTGATCAAGGAACTGAATTCAAGAATCAAATCCTTGATACATTTTGTGATGAAAAACGTATTACAAGACAATATCGTACTCCCAGGACTCCTCAACAAAATGGTATTGCTGAGAGGAGAAACATGACACTAATTGAAGCTGCAAGAACTATGTTCATCACCTTCTGGGCAGAGGCAGTGAACACTGCTTGCTATGTGCAAAACAGAGTTTTAGTGGTTAAGACACATGGTAAGACTCCTTATGAACTTTGGCACAAGAGAAAACCTTTCATTGGTTTTCTCAGGTCATTTGGATGTCCTTGCACCATCTTGAATACCAAATATCAAATTGCCAAGTTTGCTGAGAAATCAGATGATGGACACTTTATTGGATACTCTTCTCAAGCTAAAGCTTATAGAGTATACAATCTCAGAACTAGAGTAGTTGAGGAGTCAGCCAATGTGACTTTCAATGAGCACACTCCCAGTGTGAAAGGTTTTGGTCCGGATTGCCTATTTGATCTTGATTTAGTTACCAATTGTTTTAACAAATCTTGTGAGAATGTTTCAGGATCTACAGATATATTACTAACAGGTGATCCTGACCCAAGATTTGAGCTCAGAAGACTTTTAAGTTACACATCTTTAGCTCCAGTGGTAACTATTCCTACAAATGAGGCTTCTACCAGCACATCAATGACAAATCCTGCTTATGCTTTTGGGGTGCCTTAAAATTCCAGCTTAGAGGTACAAAACTCAGAAGAAGGGGCTTCAAATGTTGGAGAAAATGGTGGTGGTGAAAGTGATCAGGAATTTCTTGATGCTGATAACCACTACATTGAAGACAACATCAATGATGGCACACACTCATTGGATCAAGTCAATCTTGATAAGTGTGCTGATGTGGAGGGTTAATGAGTGCAGATAGTATATATATTTTAACAAAGATTTATTGCACAGATTCAGTTTTAATTGGTTATTACTAATACTAAACCACACACACAAAAGGCAGTGTACCTGTCGTGTGGTAATATAGTGTTGGTAAGAACCGAGTATCAATCCGTGGACACACCTAGCCTACTCAACAAACTTGATGTTTGACTATCAGATTTGGTTTTTGTTAAAGAAAATGATAATTTGCATTGGAAATATTTTTAGGGTTTAAAAAGAAACAATAATAGAAAGAAAGTAAACTAAGATTTGAAGCATTTGGATTTAAAACCAGGGAATAAAAGTTATCATCCTAATTAGACTCCACTTATGTAACCGTGATGAATTGATGGTGTGATTTAAGATATGGATTAATGTAATTATGTTAATGTTTATAAAGATGAGCTGGCGCGATTTCTCGTCTATCCTGCTGCCGTAGTGACTTGATCCTGTCAGGCTGAGTTTACTACTCAGATCAAAGCCCTAGTAATGTAGGTAAATCTTTTGTGACCTATTTGACATACGATTTCTGAAAACATAACTTAATGTTAAAAAGAGAGTTGATCAGGTTCCTTCCTAACATACCATTAATTTTAGAAAACCGTAACAATTACTGAAGATTTCTCAAACTAATAAAAGGGAACCCGCAAATGATCAGAAAGTTTAAGTGATATGATTTCTAATAACCATTTCTAGTTCATTAGCCATGGATTTATTATGAAGACCGGTTTGTGAATGAAAGTTAATCATACGGTTTTCAACCTTGTATGACAATCACAATCACAAACCATAAATTTATAACTTCCCGTTCAAATGTAGATGCTACCCATCAATAGTTTTCCCAAGACCACCATAACATTAACATAATATTTATCACACCATTAGTTCATCACAAATTACATAAGTTTCATCCGATTAGGATGATAAATAGAGTTTAGCTCATAATGAGCTTGAACATAACAATAGATAACAAAAAAGATAGATATGTAAGCATCGGTGAAATGGAACAATCAAACCGATAATCCACAATGGATGACGTTTAGACGATCCCAAGCTTCTCTAAGTGTTGTATGCACCTCCCGAGCCTCCAAATGATCTTGAAGCCTTGATTCCCGAGAGAATTCTGCAGAGTAACTCTCCCACCAAAGCTTACCAAACAATGGTGAACTTAGGCTTCTATTTATAGGCTTTCCGGAGTGTTTAAGCACGGCCCCGTGCCTAAAAAGGCACGGCCCCATGCTAGTACAATGCATACGAAAGTTGGTCGGCTCGTACCTGCAGGTTGTGTCGGGCACGACCCTATGCTAAATGGGGCACGACCCTGTGTTGGAGGTGGGGCACGGCCCCATGTCTACTTTTAAGGGACAATACTTTTGTCCTTGTCAGATGTCCAAGCACGGGGGTGTGTTAATTTAGCACGGGGGTGTGTTTCTGGCAAGGCATGGGGGCGTGCTTAATGAGGCACGACCCCATGCTTGGACTCCAAAGCTCGGATCACTTCAATTTCTTGTTAAATATGCTTCTTTTGTCCATCTTGCCCTTTTAAATACCTGAAAACACAATTTAACACTTTTAAGTACATTTTCATCATTTTAAGGAAGATATTAAGGACTAATTGATGTGCTTTTGATAGGATTTTTATGTATAATTTGGAGCACATCAAACATCCCCACACTTGAACTTTGCTTGTCCTCAAGCAAAAATAACTTAAAATGACAATTCCACCAAAAACCAAATAAATCAAATTATAAACATGTCTTTCGAGAAATACGCAAGTAAACATTATTTTCATCCAAATAAATATTCTAAGCACATGTAAAATGATATCCAAGCAAGCAATAGGTTGGTTAGTAAAAATCATTATCATGTAAAAATCCATACTTCTCACAAGATGCACTCACACTCGGCTAAATATATGGAGTCATAATCAAGATTAAGTATGACTAATACACTCAATTGCCTAGTATGAATACATGTGAAATCATATGCTTGTTAAGGGATCAAATCTCCACCTACTTAGATATTTACTTGCATAAATCATTAGGTCTTTGATGGGTTGTAACTTGGCTCGGGCTCGGGTATGGATTATTTGTAAAAAGTGGCTAATTGCTAAAGACGACGGTCTTGGCTTATTTTTCTAACATAAACTACAAGGAAAGCAATAAAGGTTCCCTATACAATACTTCAAGCTAGAAGGAATATGCTAGCTTGAGGACGCGTTTAAGGTCAGATTGTCAAGACCGTATTTTGCTTTCAAGAACCGTACTTCATCTTTTACCCGAAGATACACAAAACTTTTCTTTCTCAAAGATCGTTCGGCTTGAAGCCTAATAGCACCCAATCGGATTAGTTCTGTGTATTCGTATTGAGATTCAGTTTGATTTTTTTTGCATTTTCCATTATGGGACCAATTTCCACAGTGCGGGCATCTTTCATATCTTTTTGCCCGTCTATTTATAGCACTTTGTGAAATCCCACAAAACGGCGAAACTTGTTCCTTTTTTTGCCATTTCTTTCTTGCGTCAAACGTGAGATTGAAAATTTGTTCGCGGATTTCCGGGGGAAGTCCCGGTTTTGCGTGATGAAGGCAACAAAGCAAATTAAAATCAAAAGAATGCATTCCAGTTCTTTAAGGTCTGCCGGTAAAAGACCAGATTTTTTTTATTTTTTATTTTTTTTATTATTAATTTTTTTATAAGCCAAAAACGTGTCTTTAACGAAAACGGGTTTTGTTGAAGGCTTTTTAGTTAAGTTACTTGGTGACTTGGGTGATTGAAAGATAAAAACGTTTAAGCTCAACGGGGCTAACTAGGGTTGACGTTAGGGTAAGGAAAATTAAAGACAATGGTTGGGGCTCGAATGGTTAAGGTTTCCTAGTGCCTAACTCATTTTTATACAACAAATACTAATTAAGGTCTTGAAATGTATACCCAAAGCAAGTTCTAATCACACGTATCATATGGCACCCTTAATTAAATCCAGAATGAAAGTTGAATTGCAATTTGCAAAAGCTTGTTTAAGGCTCAAAAATAAACTCACATACGGATGGAATTGGGTAAAAGTGTTTCATTTTACATGATTAAATATTTTACTACATTATTGCTTTTAAGGATATCACAAAAAACATTTTCAATTTTATTTGGACGTCATGAATTTACTTCTTTATTTCCCGAAAACGTATATTTATAATTTGGTTTATCAAAAATTATATTAAATTTTTGGTTTCTTGTCCTAAAAATTACTTGGTAAGTGATTTTTTCTTAAAAGTTTTAAATTTGGACCTTTTTAGTAAAGTCAAATGCATTACTCCCATCCCCACACTTAAAATTCACATTGTCCTCAATGTGATTAACATATTCAAGATCAAGAAAGGGTAATGAAATAACTCCCCTAAAAATTATGAAGTTTTCACTTGCGTTTGGTTGCCCTCGCGTTGTTAGAATCCTCGGTATCACCTGAAATGTCACCAATTTATTGAAAGCATTAAAATCCTAAACACACAAAATAAAAATAAAACAACATAAATTAAAAGATAGATTGGCACGAAACAACTGTGCCGGGGCCCCGAAAATGATACGATTTTCAACGGCTTTGTGGTGGGATATCCCCCCACTCATGGTACATTCGGTTCCTGATGTACGTGACATCATTGCTCAGGTCATCGACTCGGGAATGTAGATTTTCGACTCGGTTGAAGGCTCGTTGGGCATATTCAAATGATCGCCTTGCATGGTCGCTGGTGGTTTGGATTGACTCATAAAGGTCTAACATGGTTGGGAATTCTCTTGTACGTGAACTTGAAGATCCAGCTCCGGCTCCTTCCGGCTATATCGGCATGTCAAGGTCCATGATTATTTCTTTGGGATTCGCCGGATCCCAGATTTGTCCCTTCTTATCCATGAATCTCGGCTGCCCATTTGATAGGCTTGTCACCATGTACATACTTGTGCAAATGCTCAAGTCTAACAGTCCCGGCATCACTCCTACAGTTCCCTCAGTGTTATAACCAAAGCTCTCGTATAAGTTCAAAATCCAGCTTCCTCCAAACATGGGTGTTGGAGCACCTGCAATCGCATTCCTGGAAAAAAGATTACAAAACAAATACCCAATATTACATGGCAACTGATTAACCATACAATATAAAATAAACAAGTCCCTCAAATTAACAACTCCCTCGGTTTGACCACGAGCTGTTATGGAATGACTAAGTAACCGATGAATGTATCGCAGTAGCGGGTCTCGTATTTGACTGCTTTTTGTTTTACTCGAGTTGAACCCTCCGGTTCCAATCCGCTCCCAAAATGCTTTCCTCATTTCACCACTTTCCGCGTCTTTACTTTCCTCGTCCGGGAAGGTATGGTACGCCGGCATTCCAGATATTGCCTCCTCCTCCATTTCCGCGTAGATTCCGAGATAAACACTGAACAAGGCAATGGATGTTTTATGCCAATGCCCAGCTAGTCTGAATGAAACTACACTATCATCCCAAGGGTCAGAGTCTTTCATGCTAAATTTGAAAGATGCTAAAAATTCAAGAGTTAGTTCATAAACGGAAGGTCTATTTTGTGAGAATAAACGCTTCCACTGAACACTCAATAAATTATTATATCTTTCTAGCTGTCTGACTGCCGCTAGTGTTTCTTCATCTGCTTGTAAGTGGGATCTTTCGACCCTTTGTAGCAGTCTTTGAAGTTATCATGACACCATCTCTCGTGGCTCCCTTCAAAATAGTAGGGATGATCCATGATCCTGAAATTTTAAAAATAAGTTAATCTAGACAAGACAAATTTCTTGAGCAGTTTCATGATGTTAGTGAAAACCATGTGTTTTTCAAGACATAACATCATATTGATTCAATTTATGTTCAAAAATAGTTAAAAATTTATCATCCAAAAAATTTTTTTTGAACATGTGGGTGCGCTTTGTAAAATCTGGGGGTGCGGTTAACATATTTAGGCATGAAATCTTGACTCGAGCAAGCATGGTTTTGTTTGTAAATCATTGATTAAGCATGGCTTTAACATTTTCTTGCTTTAAAAATCAAAGATTATACGTTTAACATTTTAATCATTTGTTAATAATTCAAGATACTCAAAAAATATATTGTTTTACACCACTTGTGAATTCTTGTAACTTGAACATGATTAACAAAGATTTCACCACGAATTATGAAGATAGTCTTGTTAACAATAAAAGAAAACAAACAAATTAACTAACTAAACATACTAATAACTAACTAAACATACTAATTAACACTAATCTACTACAAGAATAAACATGATCAAGTAGGTTAAAAGCATTCATCATTCCATAATACATCTTAGAACAAGTTTTTACACATAATTGCTAGGATTTCGGTTGTTTAGAGACCTAATCACCTAACTACATGTAAATGACTTTCATAATCATAGGAATTAGCATACTAACCTCTTGATCAAATACTCTTGAAAGAACTCTTGAAAAGATGAAAGAAAAATGGAAAACAAGGTGAAAATGAAAGTGGATACGACTTTGTAGGCAATTGAGGTCGGTATTTATTATCCAAAATTGAAGAGGAACAAGACAAAAGGCTGAAATATGTCAGCTTGTGTAATTTTTTGTCGAACACGGGGGCGTGCCTCCTTAAGCACGGGGCCATGTTCATGTGTTGTTGTTTGGTTTCAGTCTTTTGTTGTTCCGTTTTTCAGTTTTGCGCGTTATGTAATTTTCCCGGTTAAGTTTTATCACTTCCAAATCATCAGAAAAGATACGAAAATAGTCCTAGAGTTAAATAACACAAGCCAAATTGAAAATTACATTTCCTAGGGTCCTACGGTTACACGATACGTTAAAAGCCGAGAATCTGAAACAACAAAACTAGACTCTTTAACGCGCAACAGCGCACCTAGCACATCACGAAATGCTTCTAAAAGAAACCTCCACACATTTCGTGTGGAAGGTTCGGGATGGGATAGTAGAAGTGCGGTTGCTCAATTCCACGAGCTGCCGGTTAATGGAAATGAGTTCCTGGCTCATCTGTTGAACTTTTTGGATAAGTTCAGCTAAGCGTTGGGATGCAACGAGGTGCATTTCAGTTAGTTGCTTGATTAGTTCATTCAGCTCTCGCGTTTCAGAACGCGGTTTCTTCGCAGGATTCCAGTTTGAACTTCCGTGACTTGATTCTTTCATTTTTTCAGACGTTTTTAAGCAGGAATGGGTGTGATGAAAGAATGGAACAAGTGTGGTAGTTATATACAGGTCGTGAAAAGTGAACATGGGGGTGTGCTTGGCTAGGGACGGCCCCGTGCTTGTTAGAATTCGTCTTAAATTCAACCTGCAACGTTCCAGAGTCGTCAGCGGAGATCGTGGAAAAAAATTATCAGAGACACGGGGGCGTGCTTCATGAGGTACGGCCCCATGCTTGTGCTTGTGAAGTCCTAAAAATTGTTAAAAAGTAAGAAAATTTTATGTATAGGTGCTGCGTTTAAGTTTCGGGTCTTCGGCATGACCCTTCCCCACACTTAGTTTTCGTCGGGGCGGAGGTGTAATTCCTCCGAAGGAATCTTGGTTGGTCCATCGTTATACGGTTTCAAACGATGACCATTTACTTTGAAACTTAAACCTGCGTGGTTATAAATTTCAATGGCACCATTCAGAAACACGTTTTTGATCGTATAAGGTCCAGACCAACGTGATTTTAGTTTTCCAGGAAATAAACGTAAACGAGAGTTATAGAGTAAGACACGTTCTCCCACATGAAATCGTTTTGTGCTCTTTAATCGAGCGTCGTGGAATTTCTTTGTCTTTTCTTTGTAAACCCTAGCGTTTTCGTACGCTTGTTCCCTCAATTCCTTCAATTCGTGAATTTGTAGGAATCGATTCTTTCCTGTTAGGTCTTGGTCCAGGTTTGCTGCTTTAAGTGCCCAAAAGGTCTTGTGCTCTAGTTCCACAGGTAGATGACACGACTTCCCATAAACTAGTTTAAACGGTGTTGTGCCGATGGGAGTCTTATAGGCTGTTCGAAAAGCCCATAATGCATCATCTAACTTGGTAGACCAGTCCTTGTGGTTTTGACTTACAATTTTCTCAAGGATTCGTTTGATACCTCGGTTAGTGACTTCGGCTTGCCCATTCGCTTGTGGATGGTAAGCAGTTGTAAAGAGATGGTGAACTCCATAACGTGCCATTGCTCTTTCAAGCTGATTGTTACAGAAATGAGTTCATCGGTCACTAATTAGAGCTTTGGGGGCACCGAAACGAGAAAATAGTTTCTTAAGGAATTTGACAACGTTCCTGGCATCATTAGTAGGCAGGGCTTGATCTTCAGCGCATTTTGAAACGTAATCAACTACTACCAAGATGTAACGATTGCCAAATGACACCGGGAATGGCCCCATGAAATCAATACCCCATATATCAAATACCTCGCATACTTGAACTGGTTTCTGAGGCATCTCATCCCGTGTTGAGATATTGGTTGCTCGTTGACATGCATCACAGGTGCGTACCATGTTGTGAGCATCTTTCAAGATCGTGGGCCAGTAAAATCAAGAGTCAAATACTTTCTTGGCTGTTAAGGTTGCTCCATGGTGTCCTCCTGTGGGTCCTTCATGACAGTGCCTTAGAATTTGTTATGCTTCACTTCCGTATACGCATCTGCGAATGAGTTGGTCTGCACCGATTCTGAACAGATACGGGTCCTCCCAATAGTAACGTTTGATATCAGTAAAGAACTTCTTCTTTTGCTAATAAGTCATTCCTTTGAGAAGGATTCCGCTTGCTAAGTAATTTGCAAAATCGACGAACCAAGGATGTTCATCGATTGAGGATTGAATGTGCATAAGGAATTCGTGAGGAAAATTGTCTTTTATTTTGGCTTCCTCAGTTTGTGAAGGACTTGAATCGTCAAGACGTGAGAGATGATCAGCCGCTAGATTTTCCGCTCCTTTCTTATCACGAATTTCGATATCAAATTCTTGAAGCAGAAGAATCCAACGAATCAATCTCGGCTTTGCATCTTGTTTGTTGAACAAATAACGAAGGGCAGCATGATCGGTGTAAACAATTGTTTTTGAAAGGATTAGATACGAGCGGAATTCGTCAAATGTGAAAACTACCGCAAGAAGTACTTTTTCGGTGGTAGTGTAGTTTTCTTGTGCGTCGTTATGGTTTTGCTCGCATAATGAATTGGGTGAAATCGCTTGTCTTTCCTCTGTCCTAATAGAGCTCCTACCGCGAAATCGCTTGCGTCGCACATGAGTTCAAATGGTAGCGTCCAATCTGGGGAAACCATGATTGGAGCAGTTACCAGTCTCTCCTTAAGCAATTTGAATGCACTAATGCATTCATCAAAAAAATACGAATTGTGCGTCTTTCTCCAGAAGTTGAGTCATTGGTCGAGCGATTTTTGAGAAATCTTTGATAAAACGACGGTAGAATCCAGCATGTCCTAGGAAACTTCTGATGTCTTTCACGGTTGTGGGATGCAGAAGTTTAGAAATAGTGTCGACTTTGGCTTGATCGACTTCAAGCCCCGCTCGAGAGATTTTGTGTCCTAACACTATTCCTTCCGTAACCATGAAGTGGCACTTTTCCCAATTTAAAACAAGGTTGGAGTCTTCACATCTAACCAGCATCTTTTCCAGATTTTCAAGACATTTCTCGAATGAATTTCCAAAGATGGAGAAATTATCCATGAAAACTTCCATTGAGTGTTCAATCATGTCATGAAAAATTGCTACCATGCATCTTTGAAATGTAGCAGGAGCATTACACAATCCAAAGGGCATTCGCCGATAAGCAAATGTGCCATATGGACAGGTGAATGTCGTCCTCTCTTGATCTTCGGGAGCAATAGGACTTTGAAAATAACCTGAGAAACTGTCCAGGAAACAATAGAACATTTTTCCAGACAATCTCTCAAGCATTTGGTCAATGAAAGGAAGAGGGAAGTGATATTTCTTTGTGGCGTCATTGAGTTTGCGATAGTCTATGCAAACTCTCCATCCTGTAACCGTACGAGTGGGAATAAGCTCATTCTTCTCGTTAGTTACAACAGTCATTCCTCCTTTCTTTGGAACAACTTGGACGGGACAGACCCAAGGCGAATCAGAAATAGGGTAAATCAAACCGGCATCTAGCAGTTTGATTACTTCTTTCTTCACCACCTCTTGCATGCTCGGGTTTAAAATTCTTTGAGGTTGAATGACGGATTTGAAGTCTCCTCCATCAATATTTTATGAGTGCAAAAGGATGGATTGATTCCCTTGATGTCCATGATTTTCCATGCAATTGCTCGTTTGTGTGCCTTGAGCACATTGAGCAACTTGTTCTTCTCATCAATTGATAAGGCGGATGAGATTATGACAGGAAGTTGAGATGTGTTTTCAAGAAAAGCGTATTTGAGATGAGATGGAAGTTCTTTGAGCTCTAAAACTGGAGGGTCTTCAATAGAAGATTTGGCTTTTGGTTCTAAGTCTTGCTCAATGATCTTAAATGCTTCTTGATGAAATGATGTTTCATCAACCTCAAGTTCTGGAATGATTTGGTTCTCACAGATATGTTCAGTGATTTGGACTTCTATTAATTAAGTGTTGCAAGCTTCATTTTGAAGGGTTTCCTTCAAATGACGACTTATGATCGAATCGCAAGCATCAACGTAATAGAGTGAGTCATCATGATGTTGAGGGTGTTTCATGGATTGGCCTATATAGAAAGTTACTTCCTCCTCGTATACTCTAAGCGAGAGTTTGCCTGTACAAACATTAATGAGGGCTCGAGCAGACGCTAAGAAAGGTCGACCTAGGATAAACGGAACATTTTTGTCCCCATCCATGTCAAGGATCAAAAAGTCAACGGGAAATACGAATTTGTAAATTTTAACTAAGAGATTTTCAACGATGCCCCTTGGATATTTGACAGAACGGTCAGCTAACTGGATGCTCATACGGGTAGGTCTAGGTTCACCTAGGTTTAATTTTTCAAAAACCGCATAAGGCATAAGGTTAATGCTTGCACCTAAATCAGCTAACGCATTGCTGACAGAAAGATTTCCTATTAGGCAAGGTATGGTGAAACTTCCTGGATCAGTCATCTTTTAAGGTAGTTTGTTTTGAAGAACTGCAGAGCATTCCTCATTCAAAACCACGTGTGATAACTGTCACACCCCCGCTAAAAGCGGAAACACGGGGATGTAACGAGATCGAGATCGTCATAACACATGGTAAACGATAGAGATGCAATATAATAAATGATGACAAGCGTGTCATGACGACACCCGACAACAAGGGGACTTGTGTCGTGTTTAGTCAATATTCACGACAACATAGCCATAAGCATAAACATGATAAATGATTCACATAAACAAAGAAGATAACATTGTAATGTAAATTCCCACAACCCGGGAACAAGTATCAAAAGAATGTAATTGTTTAATCACACTACTACAATTGTTTCAAAATGATTTTTTGTCAAATATGTTTATTCTCAAAAAAATGCATCCTAGGGTCTCCACTAAGGCAGCACACCTAGATCCTCAAATTGTATGATCACCTGAAAAGATATGCTCAAAATGGTCAACAAAATTATTGGTGAGCTCGCAGGTTTAAATAGTAAATAAGTAAGTGATGCTGTATATAGTAAGCAATGTGGAATACTGTGAATACAGTTATATAAGCAAGCAAAATCACATGACAATGAGCTTTGCAACCAAACCTAGCGACGTACACAAAGATATTGTCGGAATATATTCACCCAAGGGTCCGTTCCTGGCCACTGATGGTACTAACTAGTATACCAACGAACAAGGGTGGGGGTGTCAACCCAGTAGTACTACCAATACATATCCGTCGGTTCCCACACTGGAATTAAATAGTTGCAAAGAAAGAACCACACAGCAGACCCAAGCATGTATCAGATAAGTACTTGCAAAACAGTATCACGTTGATTCCATGTATGTAATTTGTATGTAAATTGTACAACATGAAAATGGGTGAGCATACTTTTCCCCCAAGTTGTAAATGATTGAAATATTGTAAGCGTAAAAAGGGGGCCACGAAACTCACTTGTTAAGTGGTAAGTATGTATGATCAAAGTATCCAAATGTTGTATGCAATGAACGGTCAAACACCTATTGATAGTTATTGTTAAGCATTAATGATATGTATAAAGCGTATAATAATGTTCGGTCGGCTCGGGTTATATCGGGTGGGTCGCGTGTAACACACACAAACAGACAAACGTATTAGATCTTATGTAGATCCAAGTACTAGACAACGTCGCCATTGCTGATGATATTTGTGTAAAAGTTTCATTATTATTGAAGAAGTATTTGGTAGATATTAGTAGTTACAATCAGTTATTGGTACTTGTAAAATGTTAAGTTAATTTAATTCGGAATAACATTAGTAAGTTTGATTATGTTGATTTTAAAGTTGTCATTAGTAATGACAACCGTGTCGATGTCACCTTAACATCACACGACATACACACACCACACGCAAGAAGGAAATCACACACAACAACTTCAGTCGCACGACAGGACCAGACGCACGACTCAACACTCCATTCGCACGAATCAACCCTCAATCGTGCGAATCAGCTTCATTCATACGATTGAACCTTCATTCATATGATTGGCATTCAGTCGTACCACACAACACTCAATCACACGACTCAACCTCCATACGCACGAATCAACCTTCATTCGTACGAATCAGCTACATTCGTACGATTGAACCTTCATTCGTGCGATTGGACTCCAGTCATGCGAACACGCACAATTGCATACATTCATTCGGTCGCATGACTCAATCGCACACATTCATTCGCACGCATGACTCATTCGCACACATACACACAGTCGCACGACTCAGTCGCACGACACACCCAGTCGCACGACACACCCAGTCGCACAACTCAGTCGCACGATTGACTCAGACGCATGATTCAGTCGCACGACTCACCCAGTCGCACGGCTCAATCGCATGACAGACCCAGTCGCCTGAACAGCAGAATCGCGACTACAGGAAGGGCTGAGCAGCCTTCGGCTGCTCCGAGCACGAGTTTTACACAACAAGGACTTCCAGAAACACACTACAAACATACACAAACATGAAGCACACACAGAAAGACCTCACACGCACCCACACGACCTCATGTGTTCGGGTTGAACCCGAACACTCGATACCCTAGAATGGACAGCCGTGAATAAACAAGAAAAGGGACAACCAAGGTCGTCTACCTGCTAGAATGGAGTAGACTAGGTTGTAGATGAAGTCTAGACGACGAAAACGAGACCAAATGGGTCGGTTTTGGTGCAAGTATGAAGATGAAAGGTGAAGAAGAAGATGAAGATGGAGATGAAGAAGAAGATAGTGATTTCTAGGCTGGAAATGGGTTTATATACCCAGCCCAAGTTTGCAAAATGACAATTTTAGTCCTTGCATGATATCCACACAAGGAGTTAATAAAGATGAGGAATGAACAAGCGAAGAGAAGTTAATGGAAAGCCACATTAGTTGATGGACCTTAAGGTGACGGATGTCACAGTATCCCCCAGTTGAGAGAATTTCGTCCCGAAATTCAACTGGAGTTAGGTCCAAGAGTGTCATCCTCGAATAGACGTGGATATTTGAGTTTCATCTGATCTTCCCGTTCCCATGTAAACTCTGGCTCTCGTTTTGAATTCCATCTTACGCGAACAATTGGTATTCTACTGCGCTTCAATTGTTTGACCTTTCGATCCATGACCTCAATGGGTTCCTCAACAAAATGAAGCTTTTCGTCAATCTTGATTTCCTCAATTGGCACGTGAAGGGATTCGTCGGCCAAACACTTCTTGAGGTTTGACACGTGGAAAGTATCATGCACACTGCTGAGTTCTTGTGGCAAACTTAATCGGTAAGCCACTGGACCGATTCTTTCTGTAATCTCGAATGGTCCAACGTATCTTGGGGCTAACTTCCCTTTCTTTCCAAATCGAATGACTCCTTTCCAAGGGGAGACTTCAAGTAAGACTCGATCCCCAATGCTGAATTCTAGAGGCTTCCGACGGTTATCGGCATAGCTCTTTTGGCGATCTCTAGCAGCTTTTAGTCGATCTTTGATTTGAAAGATCTTGTCAGTTGTTTCTTGAATGATCTCTGGGCCTGTTAGCTGACTTTCACCGATCTCGGCCCAACAAACGGTAGATCTGCATTTCCTTCCATATAATGCTTCGAACGGAGCACATCCAATGCTCGTATGGTAGCTGTTGTTGTAAGAGAACTCAATCAACGGTAGATGAGCATCCCAACTACCACCAAAGTCGATTACACACGCCCTCACATGTCTTCTAGCGTCTGTATAGTTCGTTCACTTTGGCCATCTGTCTGAGGGTGATAGGCGGTACTCATATCTAATCGAGTGCCCATCGCTTTCTGTAGTGTCTACCAAAATCGTGAAGTAAATCGGCTGTCACGGTCGGATATGATTGACACCGGCACTCCGTGTCTTGTCACGACCTCTTTGATGTACAATCTCGCCAACTTATCCATTTTGTAGTCTTCTTGGATCGGCAAGAAATGAGCTGACTTCGTCATTCGATCCACTATGACCCACATCGAATCATGCCCGCTGCTTGTTCTAGGGAGTTTGGTAATGAAATCCATGGCTATATTCTCCCATTTCCACTCGGTAATTTCAGATTGCTGTAATAATCCCGATGGTTTCTGATGTTCAACTTTAACTTTCGAACATGTCAAGCATCTGCTGACGTACATGGCAATGTCGTTCTTCATACCTGGCCACCAGTACAGATCTTTGAGATCATGATACATCTTGTCTGCACCAGGGTGAATAGAATATCGCGTCTTGTGGGCTTCATCCATGACTAAGGTACGTACACCTCCCCATCTGGGTACCCATATGCGATCCATAAAGTACTGTATACCATCATCCTTGCAAATCATCTGCTTATCTAACCCTCGGAATTCTTCTCCCGCAAGGTCTTCTTCTTTCAATGCTTCGCTTTGTGCAATTTGGATCTGAGCTTTCAAATTCGTTTGAATAGTCAATCCCAACGCTCGAGCACGTAGTGGTCTCACACGTTCTTTGCGGCTTAAAGCATCAGCCACCACGTTAGCTTTCCCCGGATGATACCGGATTTCACAATCGTAGTCACTAAGTAGCTCTACCCAACGTCGCTGACGCATATTGAGTTCCTTCTGATCCAGGATATGTTGGAGGCTCTTATGATCTGTGTAGATGATGCATTTGGTTCCGTACAGGTAATGCCTCCAAATCTTGAGTGCAAATACTTCAGCGCCCAACTTAAGATCATGAGTTATATAGTTCTTTTCGTGCACTTTAAGTTGTCGCGAAGCGTAGGCAATCACCTTATCCTTCTGCATTAGTACACATCCCAATCCATGATGTGAAGCATCGCAGTATACCACAAAATAATCAGTTCCGTCTGGGAGGGACAATATAGGCGCGTTACTCAACTTCTCTTTCAACGTTTGGAACGCTTGTTCTTGTGCATGTCCCCAATCAAACTTCTTGTCTTTCCGAGTCAGCAATGTTAATGGCTGCGTGATCTTTGAAAAATTCGCGATGAAGCGTCGATAGTAACCGGCCAATCCTAAAAATTGCCGTATTTGTGATGGTGTCTGGGGTGCATCCCATTTCTTCACCGCTTCGATCTTGCCGGGATCTACATGAATCCCGTCCTCGTTAACCACATGACCCAAAAGCTTTACCTCTCGCAACCAAAATTCACACTTCGAGAACTTGGCGAAAAGTTTCTCTTCCCGTAACAGTTCCGGTATTGACCGAAGGTGCTCTTCGTGATCCTCTTTCGATCGGGAGTAGATAAGTATATCGTCTATGAATACGATCACGAACTTATCCAAGTAAGGTTTGCACACCCGATTCATTAGATCCATAAACACAGCTGGTGCGTTAGTCAGCCCGAACGGCATGACCAAGAACTCATAGTGCCCATAACGAGTTCTAAACGCTGTTTTCGGTATGTCCTCCTCGAAAACCCTTAGTTGATGATATCCAGAACGAAGGTCGATCTTTGAAAAATATGAAGCTCCTTGCAGCTGATCAAACAGATTGTCGATCCTGGGGAGAGGATATCGATTCTTCACGGTTAACTTGTTCAACTCACGGTAATCGATGCACATGCGGAACGACCCATCCTTCTTTTTGACAAATAATATCGGTGCTCCCCACAGTGAATGACTCAGTCGAATAAAACCCTTCTCCAGTAGTTCCTGTAACTGACTAGACAACTCTTGCATCTCAGATGGCGCTAACCGATATGGCGTCTTTGCTACCGGTATAGCTCCAGGAACCAACTCTATACGGAATTCCACCTGTCGTGGAGGAGGCAAACCAGACAAGTCATCAGGAAATACATCTGGGTAGTCCCATACCACTGGAATATCTACTAGTTTCCCTTCTTCGTCCTTCTTTTCTACCACATGAGCCAGAAAGGCGTAGCACTGCTTTTGTAAATTTCGGCGTGCTTTCATGCAGGAAATAAGCTTTAAGTTCCTTCCAGGTCGTTCTCCATGAACCTTAAGTACCTCCCCGTTTGGCATGGGGATTCGTACTACTTTGTCCCGACAGACAATCTCTGCTCCGTTTTGCGACAACCAATCCATACCCACAATAACGTCGAAACTTCCTAGCTCAAAGGGTATTAAGTCTATATCGAAGGCATGGTCCTCCAATATTATCAAGCACTTACTAATAATCTCATCGGCCTGAACAACCCTACCATTGGCCATTTCTACAGAGTAGCTAGCTTCTAGCCTACTAAGACTCAAATCAAGCAATTGCACAAACTCAGAAGATATAAAGCTATTGTCTGCTCCAGTATCAAATAATATAGATGCAAAGTGATGATTGACTAAGTGCGTACCCGTGACAACATTCGGGTCCTGACGGGCATCGTTGTCTCCAATGACGAATGCACGTCCCCGAGCTGCATTCCCTTGATTTGTCGGGCCTTGATTCCCAGCTATGGCCATCACTTGCTGCTGGTTGTTCCCTTGTTGACCCGGTGCCCGATTAAGCCTAGGGCACATGTTTATGTAGTGATCGAGGCCCCCAGACTCATAACAGGCCCTGGCATTCCCGGCGGGGTTAACCGCGTTGACCGGTGCCACAAGATTCGACGTTGTTCTGCAGTCTCTCGCTAGATGACCCGGGCGCCTACAGTTCGCGCATACCCGGCACTGCATTCATGAGGGATGATGATAGTTGCACATGTCACATTTGGGGTGCGGCCCCACATACTCTCTCTTGCCCTGAGTCACGGCCACGAAATTTCTGGTCGTCTTGGCCCTCTTATCAAACTTCCCGGCACTCGACCGGCTCGTTTCCCCAACATCCTTCCTTATCTCTGCTCCTCTACCCAAAACCCCTGTTCTCACCATTTCATCAGTTAGAGCGCCAGCCTTCAAAATTGCGCTGTGATAGTAGGAGGAGCAGCTGCTGTTACCATTGCTCGGATTTGAGGCGCAAGTCCCCAAATGTACCTCTCGATTCTCTTTGGTTCCGGCGTGACCAGATGCGGAACCAATCTTGCCAACTCGTGGAATCGATCAGTGTAAGCTGCATGCCCGGCCCCCACCATAGCATGATTCCAGAATTCATGCTCCAGTTTATGCATCTCATTGAGGGGGCAGTATTCCTCGGTGATCAAATCTTTGAATTCATCCCATGACATCTGCATCGCTGATTCTCTTCCTCTAGCTTGAAACTGGGTGTTCCACCAGGTTAGGGCCTTGCCCTGCAGTGAACATGTGGCATATTTGATTCTCTGGCTGTCGAGGCACTCGCTGATGTCAATCACTGCCTCCATCTTCTCAAGCCATCTGGTTAGGCCTATCGCCCCACCTTTCCCATCAAATTCTCTCGGTTTGCAAGCCACAAACTCTTTTTATGAACACCCCCGTCTAGCATTAACAACCCTAGTCTCAATACCGGCTGTTCCACCATTCCCGGTCTCCTGATTGCTTTCGTTCCCAGTTGGGTTTCCATTTCCCACTTCAGTTTCGATCCCACCTTGACCTCTTTCTCCATTATCCTCATTATCATTACCACCATCCCCGTGGGGGTGGTGTTGCTGGAGTGCATCGCTCACTTAGGCCACGATAGTAGGAATCAGTGCGGCCAACTGTTGAGCGATCAGAGCTGCCATCTCAGAGTTTCTTGTTTCCTGATTATTACTGGCGAGACCATCATTCGTTCTTGGTGCTCTACCTCTGCCTCTGCCTCTGCCCCTTGGGGCTTCACTCCCGCCACTATTGCTGCGGGTAACTCTTCGAGGCGGCATTTTCTAATCATAAAAGTAGTAAACACGTAAGCTTAAATCATTTCAAAGTGTATTTTCCATAACACTCATCAAGTCCAGTATTCCAAGTTAATACCACACATCGCATGCAAATCGTGTAGTTCTCACACCATGAATAGGTAATGTCTCAACAATAGTCCATCATATCAATTGTAAATCCATGTATAAAATCACGTTTAGTCTAGCGAAGGTTGTCTATCTCTTCCTCTTTCGAGGTTTCAGACATAACCTCCTCAGGGTCAATCTCAATGTCCGTGGTCAAGCACAATAGCATGATCTGTGAAGATCTCTTCGGGTTTAATACCCAGATTTGATAAACCAACTTGGCGCGCAGTGGGAACGGAAGATCCAATAGAAGCATCCCATAAAAGAGTCAGCACAAGGGCTCTCTCATAGGGTGAAAAGATCACATAACAGATAGATGAACGAATCAAGTAACGAGGAACACATGCACGAGATATAATATGCATAGATCCTAGCATGCAAATCTACATGAAGGTTCCTAGGTTATAGTCTAGGTCAAGCGTATTGCCTAATTCTCTATAACCAATTGCTCTGATACCAATCTGTCACACCCCAGCTAAAAGCGGAAACACGGGGATGTAACGAGATCGGGATCGTCATAACATATGGTAAGCGATAGAGATGCAATATATAAATGGTGACAAGCGTGTCATGACGACACCCGACAACAAGGGGACTTGTGTCGTGTTTAGTCAATATTCACGACAACATAGCCAGAAGCATAAACATGATAAATGATTCACATAAACAAAGAAGATAACATTGTAATGTAAATTCCCACAACCCGGGAACAAGTATCAAAAGAATGTAATTGTTTAATCAGACTACAACAATTGTTTCAAAATGATGTTTGTCAAATATGTTTAGCCTCAAAAAAATTCATCCTAGGTTCTCCACTAAGGCAGCACAGCTAGATCCTCAAATTGCATGATCACCTGAAAAGATATGCTCAAAATGGTCAACAAAATTGTTGGTGAGCTCGCAGGTTTAAATAGTAAATAAGTAAGTGATGCTGTATATAGTAAGCGATGTGGAATACCGTGAATACAGTTATATAAGCAAGCAAAATCACATGAGAATGAGCTTTGCAACCAAACCTAGCGACGTACACAAAGATATTGTCGGAATATATTCACCCAAGGGCCCGTTCCTGGCCACTGATGGTACTAACTAGTATACCAACGAACAAGGGTGGGGGTGTCAACCCAGTAGTACTACCAATACCTATCCGTCGGTTCCCACACTGGAATTAAATAGTTGCAAAGAAAGAACCATACAGCAGACCCAAGCATGTATCAGATAAGTACTTGCAAAACAGTATCACATTGATTCCATGTATGCAATTTGTATGTAAATTGTACAGCATGAAAATGGGTGAGCATACTTTTCCCCCAAGTTGTAAATGATTGAAATATTGTAAGCGTAAAAAGGGGCCACGAAACTCACTTGTTAAGTGGTAAGTATGTATGATCAAAGTATCCAAATGTTGTATGCAATGAACGGTCAAACGCCTATTGACAGTTATTGTTAAGCATTAATGATATGTATAAAGCGTATAATAATGTTCGGTCGGCTCGCGTTATATCGGTTGGGTCGCGTATAACACACACAAACAGACACACGTATTAGATCTTATGTAGATCCAAGTACTAGACATCGTCGCCATTGCTGATGATATTTGTGTAAAAGTTTCATTGTTATTGAAGAAGTATTTGGTAGATATTAGTAGTTACAATCAGTTATTGGTACTTGTAATATGTTAAGTTAATTTAATTTGGAATAACATTAGTAAGTTTGATTATGTTGATTTTAAAGTTGTCATTAGTAATGGTAACCGTGTCGATGTCACCTTAACATCACACGACATACGCACACCACACGCAAGAAGGAAATCACACACAGCAACTTCAGTCGCACGACAGGACCAGACGCACGACTCAACACTCCATTCGCACGAATCAACCCTCAATCGTGCGAATCAGCTTCATTCGTACGATTGAACCTTCATTCGTATGACTGGCATTCAGTCGTACCACACAACACTCAATCGCACGACTCAACCTCCATATGCACGAATCAACCTTCATTCGTACGAATCAGCTACATTCCTACGATTGAACCTTCATTCGTGCGATTGGACTCTAGCCGTGCGATACACGCACAATTGCATACATTCATTCGGTCGCATGACTCAATCGCACACATTCATTCGCACGCATGACTCATTCGCCCACATACACACAGTCGCACGACTTAGTCGCACAACACACCCAGTCGCACAACTCAGTCGCACGATTGACTCAGACGCATGATTCAGTCGCACGACTCACCCAGTCGCACGGCTCAATCGCATGACAGACCCAGTCGCCTGAACAGCAGAATCGCGACTTCAGGAAGGGCTGAGCAGCCTTTGGCTGCTCCGAGCATGAGTTTTACACAACAAGGACTTCCAGAAACACACTACAAACATACACAAACATGAAGCACACACAGAAAGACCTCACACACACCCACACGACCTCATGTGTTCGGGTTGAACCCGAACACCCGAAACCCTAGAATGGATAGCCGTGAATAAACAAGAAAAGGGACAACCAAGGTCATCTACCTGCTAGAATGGAGTAGACTAGGTTGTAGATGAAGTCTAGACGACGAAAACGAGACCAAATGGGTCGGTTTTGGTGCAAGTATGAAGATGAGAGGTGAAGAAGAAGATGAAGATGGAGATGAAGAAGAAGATAGTGATTTCTAGGGCTGGAAATGGGTTTATATACCCAGCCGAAGTTTGCAAAATGATAATTTTAGTCCCTGCACTTAACCCCCGAGTTTCCCAAATTTGTTTCGGTTGAAAACGACTTTATTAGGTTAATTATATTACTTATAAAAATGCATTTAATGATGTTTATAACTTAAAAATGGTTTTATTAGTGACGTTAATTTTATTTAAAAATGTTATATTTGGCGGTTACGATGATGAAAGTTTTAAAAGTTTTTAAGGATAGCACACGTTCGCAATGAAAGCACAAGCACAACGATGATAAAGCAAGCATGATATCCACACAAGGAGTTAATAAAGATGAGGAATGAACAAGCGAAGAGAAGTTAACGGAAAGCCACGTTAATTGACGGACCTTAAGGTGACGGATGTCACGGATATTTGACAGAATGGTCAGCTAACTGGATGCTCATACGGGTAGGTCTAGGTTCACCTAGGTTTAATTTTTCAAAAACCGCATAAGGCATATGGTTAATGCTTGCACCTAAATCAGCTAACGCATTACTGACAGAAAGATTTCCTATTAGGCAAGGTATGGTGAAACTTCCCGGATCAGTCATCTTTTGAGGTAGTTTGTTTTGAAGAACTGCTGAGCATTCCTCATTCAAAACCACTTGTGATAACTCTTCCAGCTTTTGTTTGACAAGACACCTTTTAGAAACTTAGCGTAGTTTGGCAATTGTGCTAAGGCCTCCACCAAGGGCAGATTGATGTGGAATTGCTTGAACTACCCAAAGAATTTGCCATATTGTGCCTCCATTCTTTGTTGTCTCAAACGACCTGGATATGGAGGTGGTGGAACATAAGGTGGTGGTGGAACGTATTTCTTTGCTGGTTCTTCAATAACAACAGGTTGCTTTTGCTTATCACCCGCATTACTTGGAGTTTCAGTTTCTACTTCTTCATGGATGGGTTGTAATGAGGGTGCATCACCTTGAGTGGTTTTGCCACTCCTGGTGGTGATGGCTTTGACTTAAGCATTAGGGTTTGTCACAGTGTTGCTAGGCAAAGCTCCTTGAGGTCTTTCAGATAGTTGTTGTGCTATTTGACCTACTTGGTGCTTTATGGTCTGTAATGATGCTTTGTTGCTTTTGATGTCAGCTTCGTTTCTTTGGAACCTCTCATCATTTCTTCGATCAGATTTCTAGATGTACTCATCTATGGCTTGTGTGGTTAGCAACAATTGCTGCAATAAGTCTTCCATTGATGATGCTCCACGGTCTTGGTTACTACTGCTAGGACCTTGGTATAGTGGTTTCTGTTGTTGGTAAGGTGGCCTTCGGTTGAATCCAGATGATTGTTGGTTATTGACAGCATCTCTGTAATTCGAGTTGCTTCTCTAATTTGAATTGTATGAGTTGTTTAGGCCTCCTACGTAGTCAACATCTTCAACCATCATAATGCCTTGTGGGCACTCGCTGGTCTTGTGTGAATTTCCACATGTGTTGTATCGTGTTGGAGTTTTCTTTAGCTCGCTTTGCAATTGTTCGAATTTTTTGGTTAGAGATTCTAATTGGGCTGCAATCAGGGTTTCAGAGTCTACTTGATGAATACCTTTAGAAATGGATTTGGTCCTTAAGGGATTGTAGGCAAAGCTCTTCTTAGCTGCTCTTTCTAAGGCTTGGTATGCTTCTGTTGGCGTGACACTTCAAAATCTCCTCCCGCACTTTGGTCTACTGCTTGCTTGTGGGCTCCGCTGATTGCATCGAAAAAGGTTTGACACTGCAGCCACAAATCAAGTCCGTGATGTGGGCATCTCTGAAGGAGACTTTTATATCTCTCCCATGATGCGTGTAATGATTCATCGTCGTCTTGGCGAAAACTTGTGATACTGCTTCTTAGTTTGGCAGTGCGATCGGGTGGAAAGTATTTCAAAAGGAATTGTTCAGCCATTTCCGCCCTTGTGGTAATGGAACCAGCCGGAAGTGAATCAAGCCAATCGATGGCTCGGCCTCGAAGTGAAAATGGAAAAAGTCTTAGTCGAATGGCGTCGTCTGAACAGTTATTGATTTGAAGGTCGCACAGATACGAAGGAATCGTGAGATGTGAGCATTAGGATCTTCGTCTTGTAACCCATGGAACTGAACAGAGTTTTCTACGAGTTGGATAATACTAGACTTAATCTCAAAATTGTTGGCCGCAATTGCTGGTTGGACAACACTAGACTCATAACCATCTATTGACGGTGTGGCATAGTGTGTCATCTTCATTTGCTCGTCTTGGTTAGCCATGTCTTCTTCGGATGGTGTACCTTCCAAGATGTCTTCTTCATGACTTGTGCTGCTTGTTGTGATCTTTTGCGCAATCTTTGACGGAAAAGTCGTTCGGGTTCCGGAAGAGGCGGAACAAGTTCAGAAGTAGACGAGTCGGACATACACTAACTTAAAGAAGCATAAACTAACTAAGGCTTAAAATGAATCAGGCAAAAATAAATAAACTAACTAAGGCAAACTACATAAAAATAAAAAATGAAGTTTAACCAAAAATATATTAACAAGTTATATACAAGATAGTCAAAAATTTAGTTTGTATTTCAAACTGCCGTGTGTCCCCGGCAACGGCGCCAAAAACTTGATGGGTGCGGATAGTATATATATTTTAACAAAGATTTATTTCACAGATTCAGTTTTAATTGGTTATTACTAATACTAAACCACACACACAAAAGGCAGTGTACCTATCGTGTGGTAATATAGTGTTGGTAAGAAACGAGTATTAATCCGTGGACACACCTAGCCTACTCAACAATCTTGATGTTTGACTATCAGATTTGGTTTTTGTTAAAGAAAATAATAGTTTGCATTGGAAAGATTTTTAGGGTTTAAAAATAAACAATAATAGAATGAAAGTAAACTAAGATTTGAAGCGTTTGGATTTAAAACCAGGGAATAAAAGTTATCATCCTAATTAGACTCCACTTATGTAACCGTGATGAATTGGTGGTGTGATTTAAGATATAGATTAATGTAATTATGTTAATGTCTATAAAGATGAGCTGGCGTGATTTCTCATCTATCCTGCTGCCGTAGTGACTTGATCCTGTTATGCTGAGTTTACTGCTCAGATCAAAGCCCTAGTAATGTAGGTAAATCTTTTGTGACCTATTTGACATACGATTTCTAAAAACATAACTTAATGTTAAAAAGGGAGTTGATCAGGTTCCTTCCTAACATACCATTAATTTTAGAAAACCGTAACAATTACTAAAGATTTCTCAAACTAATAAAAGGAAACCCGCAAATGATTAGAAAGTTAAAGTGATATGATTTCTAATAACCATTTCTAGTTTATTAGCCATGGATTTATTATGAAGACCGGTTTCGCGAATGAAAGTTAATCATACGGTTTTCAACCTTGTATGACAATCACAATCACAAACCATAAATTTATAACTTCCCGTTCAAATGTAGATGCTACCCATCAATAGTTTTTCCAAGACCACCATAACATTAATATAATATTTATCACACCATTAGTTTATCACAAATTACATAAGTTTCCATCCGATTAGGATTAGAGTTTAGCTCATAATGAGCTTGAACATAACAACAGATAACAAAGAAGATAGATATGTAATCATCGGTGAAATGGAACAATCAAACCGATAATCCACAATGGATGACGTTTAGACGATCCCAAGCTTCTTCCAAGTGTTGTATGCACCTCCCGAACCTCCAAATGATCTTGAAGTCTTGATTCCCGAGAGAATTCTGTAGAGTAACTCTCCCACCAAAGCTTACCAAAAAATGGTGAACTTAGGCTTCTATTATTGGCTTTCCGGAGTGTTTAAGCACGGCCCCGTGCCTAAAAGGCATGGCTCCGTGCTAGTACAATGCTTACGAAAGTTGGTCGGCTCGTACATGTAGGTTGTGTCGGGCACGGCCCCGTGCTAAATGGGGCACGACCCTGTGTTGGAGGTGGGGCACAGCCCCGTGCCTTATGGGGCATGACCCCGTGCCTTATGGGGCATGGCCCTGTGTCTACTTCTAGGGGACAATACTTTTGTCCTTGTCAGATGTCCAAGCACGGGGGTGTGTTAATTTAGCACGGGGGTGTGTTTCTGGCAAGGCATGGGGGCGTGCTTAATGAGGCACGGCCCCATGCTTAAACTCCAAAGCTCGGATCACTTCAATTTCTTGTTAAATATGCTTCTTTGGTCCATCTTGCCCTTTTAATTACCTGAAAACACAATTTAACACATTTAAGTACAGTTTCATCATTTTAAGGGAGATAATAAGGAATAATTGATGTGCTTTTGATAGGATTTTTATGTATAATTTGGAGCACATCAAGGGTGAATCTTCTTTGTCAGATAAAAAATTTTCAAATCTAGATCTGTCTAAGCAACTTGCTGTGATCCCACAGGTAAGGATCCACAAGTCTCATCCTAGCACAAACATCATTGGAGATGTTGATACAAGGGTGAGAACAAGAGGACAAACCCATGAAACAAATGTTTGTCTTCACACTAGTTTCTTATCCCAGATAGAGCCAAAGAAAATTGATGAGGCTCTAAAGGATGGAAGTTGGGTTGAAGCTATGCAAGAGGAGCTGCTTCAATTCAAAAGGCAAAAGGTTTGGAACCTATGTCCTCTTCCTCAAGGGAAGACTACCATAGGAACCAAATGGGTTTTTAGGAACAAGAAGGATGATAGAGGACTAGTCATCAAGACTACACAGATGTTTTTGCTGCATCCAAGAATTTCAAGGTCTACCAACTTGATGTAAAGTGTGCTTTTCTTTATGGGGTGATTGATGAAGAGGTGTATGTCGGACAACCATCTGGGTTTGCAGATCCTGATCATCCTGATAATGTCTGCAGGCTTGATAAAGCTCTTTATAGGCTGCACCAAGCACCAAGGAAGTGGTATGAGACTCTATCTCATTATCTCTGTCAACATGGCTACAAAAGAGGTACTATAGATGGAACTCTTTTCATCAAAGGAACAGGAAATGACATAATGCTAGTTCAAGTATATGTAGATGACATCAGCTAGCAGGCCAGATATCATGTTTGCTACATGCATTTGTGCAAGATATCAAGCCAACCCCAAGATGTCACACCTGGTCACTGTCAAAAGAATTTTAAGATATCTCAAAGGTGCTTCATCACTTCGCCTTTGGTATCCAAAGAATTCTGACTTTAATCTGTATGCTTATACAGATAGTGACTATGGTGGTTGCAACATGACTGCAAAGTCTTCATCAGGGGGATGTCAATTTCTTGGTGGACGAGTAGTCTCTTGGCAATGCAAGAAACAATCCTGTGTGTCTGCATCAACTGCTGAGGCTGAATACATTGCTGCTGCAAGTTGCTGTGCTCAAGTGCTTTGGATTCAAAATCAGATGCTGGACTATGCATTTAACTTTAAAGAGACTCCCATCCACATAGACAACAATATTGCTATCTCCATCATAGAGAATTCTGTGCAGCACTTAAGGACAAATCATATTAATATCAGGTATCATTTGATTAGAGACAACTTTGAAAAGAGATTAATCAAACTAGTCAAAGTTAACACAAATGAACAATATGCTGATCTGATCATCAAAACTTTTGATAAGCAGAGATTTAAATATCTTGTATCAGCTATTAGGATGATTAACTTTGAATAGCTTTTCTTAAAATGTAATCATATTTATTTCTAAAACCTATGTGTCTTAAGTTGTCTATTTTATCACCTTCATAAGCCCTTGTTTTCTTTAGAAGAAAAATCTTTTCAAAATACTTTTCTTAGATTTTTTAAAATCTTGACCTCTTCGAAAGATTCAAAATTATCTTTGGAAGAAGTTTATGTCTTAGTAAACAAATAATTGCTTCAGTGATTTTACCTTCGGAAGAAATTTCTGAAATATCTTCCGAAGCTTAAAATCAACTTAACTCAAAGAACAAGTTTCTTCCGAAAGCAATTTACCTTCGAAAGTATTTATTCTTCTTAGAATAAAAATCTCTTAGTGTAAATTCCCTTCCGAAGCAAAATTCTCAAAAACCTTTGAAATCTCTTCCGAAGCTAATTTGCCTTCGGAAGCTTTTTCTTCAGAACTTTCGAAGCAAATAACCTTCGGAAGATGTCTCGACTTCCAAGAAAACTACTTTTTGGGCAAGAGTAAACTACTTTTCAGAGGTGGAACCGACATCTGGATTTCAAAGTATATCCTTTTTCATTAACTTTGTCTCATATCCTTTTCACATAAATGCCCAACGGTTCCCCCCTCTTTCACTAGCTTCCTCAAATTACACTATTCCTTAAACCTAAATTCTCCCAAACCGCCTTTTGTTCTTCATCTTTCTTCATCCTTAAGCTTCTAAAATAGCCAACCTAAACCTCTGAAACAACCTAGATTTCTCCATGCAACTTCACAGGCAACATAACCAAGTTTCTCTGTAAAGCTCTGAGAAAGATGAAAGTTTCTCAGAGATTTGCCGTTTCTTAGCTCTATCAAACTACTTCACGTCCCTAACCATTTATCCTACTCTCTATGAGGATCATCTGCTTGAATTTTGGAAGACCTGCCAAGAGGTCATTATGGATAGGGAGAAGGCACTGTCTGCCACAGTGCAAGGGAGGACAATCTTCATCACTCCGGCCATCATCAACACTCACTTGCAGCTGGATGATGATGAAGGTGAATTGTCCTTCCCAAAGGAAGCTGTAAATCATTTCTTTGAGAATATGGGCTATGAGAGAGATTTCTCAGTAAAGACTTTCAGGAAATGGAAGGTCTCATCCCAGTGAAAATACCTGCTTCATGTGGTTATCCACAGCTTGTCAAACAAGCATGGAGGGTGGGACCAGATTCCTAAGGATCTCTCCTTCATAGTACATGGAATGGTTCGAGGGGTCAAGTTCAGGTACTCTCAGTTTGTTTATACAAATTTGCTTGCTAAATTGGACTCCTTAGAGTATTATATGTTTCCTAGATATGTTCAACACATTCTCAACTGTGAACTGGGCTCACAGTTAAGGGAAACAGATAATATTCTTAAATTGGGACAGATGAAGCCCGACATCTTTAAAATTATGAAGAAGCCAAATGTAGGCTTCTCAGGGGTAGAAACAGCCCTTGTCCCAAAAATGTTAGAGCTCATTGCTCAAGGTGACAACCTAGCAACACAAGCTAGTGTTAAACCCACACCTTCTACCTCTCAACCACCAAAAAGGCCCCAAGTCACCCTCACCTACCAAAGAAAATCCAAACGAACCCCTGCTCAAGCTATTGAGTCTGTGCAGGCCCCCATATACTCACACATACAGGAGGAAGTGGACACTAGAGCTCCAACTTCCCCTGAGGAGCAAACCACTCTCATCTCTTCTACAATCAAGGATGAGGTTCCTCATGCTCACCCTGATGAGCTCACAAGCCCAACTGCCTTAAGCCTTCACTCTGAGTCTCAACACTCAAGTGAACAACCTTCAGGAGACAATTACCATCCCCAACCTTTAGACTTAAATCAACCTAATCCCAACCTTTCATTCTATACTGATGAAGACTTAGGTTTCAGTGGGTACCATGAGTCTCTCTACTCTTCCTCTACTCAAAGAGAGATAAGTACTCCTGAGTCTTCTTTGTCTAGCCCACATCAGTCACCCACCTCTGAGGTGGATACTTCTAAACATGTTCAGGATATCCATATGGAAGAGGCTCTAACTTCTACAAGTGATTACGTCATTAAGACCTCAACCATGGCAACTCAGCCGATTGACACCTCAACTGAGAATGTCAATGTGCAGAGGAAATCTAGCAGCCAAGAACCTGAAGCTAATAGTGAGAGAGAGGACTTTAGTCCAATCATCTCATCCCCCAATGATTCTTCTGATGAAGATGAGGGGAATCTGAGACTGAAGGTGTAAAAACTGTCAAAAACATGTTCTTATTTAGTCTCTAAGGTTAGTCACCTTGAATCTCAGGTGGCTACCCTGCATAATAGGTCAATGATCAATAACTTGAGATATCTTATCTCAGGGAAAAACTAGCTGGGAGACCTTTAAGAGGAGCTCAACCAGGAACACAAGAACCTGTGAATGTGATTGACCTAACCTCTAGCTCACCTATGCAAGAGGGTGATGCTACCAAAAAGGGAGAGAAAGTCATTATAGTCACATAACCTGGGAGTTCATCAGGGAGTATAGACATTGAGGACTCACCATTCTCACTAGCAACTGTGCATACTCAGCAACTTCCTCAAGTTCACATTAATATGGACATTATAGACTCTGTCATTAGGAGTCTCTTTTAGGAAGGAATTCCAAGGGTTGTGTCATCTCCACCTCAAGGAACTTCAAACTATATTATTGGGTGGATGTATGATGCTAATAGAAGAGCCATCATTCTTCACAGAGTTCAAGGGCAGCAAGAAGTGTTTAATTTTTAGACAAGCTGACACGTTAGCACTCAAGATTCAAGACAGAATTACTGAAAAGCTCAGCCTTAGAAGGAGACAAAGGCAATCAGGTAATGTCATTGGTCAACTGGATGCTGAGGCAGACCCTGAGATTAGCTTCAAAGGGAAAACTTTGGCTAAAGGCCCAGTGATAGAGCCTGAGAGCCCTATCACACCAACAACTGCTTCAGAAATTCATTCCCTCAGTGAAACACCTGCTGGTGAAGGTGTCTCACAACCTCTCTCTGGCCAGAGCTTGGATGCTACACCAAGCAATGAAGGACAAAGCTCTCTCCACCCTGAGTCACAAAGGTCTGTGGGTGACAAAGGGAAAAGTATTCTGACTCCTGAGGAGATTGAGGAGGAGGAGAGAAAGAGGAAGAGGAAGCTAAGGGGAGAAAGTTCCTCTGGGTCTTCAGGATTATGCAAGCTGCAATCAGGGCTGCTCCCAGACCAAACACTCAAGATGATGAGTTGAGGGCAGTCAGGATTACTTACCTGCAGACCAGGAACTATGACATAGATGAGATTATATCTCTCCCCTTAGAGCAATTAAATGAACTGGCTGACATGAAAGTGTCAAGAGAGATGAAGGAAGCAGAGGATGCAAGGTTGCTTCTCCAATTCAAAGAGGAGAAGAGACAGAAAAGATTATACAAGCATGCTCCAACTCTCTCCCCAGTTCAGGAAAGTCCTATGCAAGAGGATGTGGCTGTTACACAAGAACCTCAGGTAGACAAAGAAACAGATAGGCAAAACATGATCAACTACTTGAGTGCCACAAGTCTCTACCAGGCATCTGCACTTCTTCCCTTGTCCTTTGAGTACATTGAGTTTTAGTATCTCAAACAGCTTGAACTTCAAGTGCTCAAAGAACAAAAGGCAACAAAGAAAAAGATGAGGGAAGATGCTGCAAAGTCAAGAGCCATTATCCAAAAGATTACGAAGAAGTCTGCTGACAGACAAAAGATGATGAGCTTCTTGAAGCTGTATGGATTTTCCGTAAGGAGACTTGGCCCTATGTCTCTATCCACAATGGATGAGCATATCAGGGTAATCAAGCAGAAGATCAAGAGTGGAGAGCTTATTGACTTATACTCTCCTCCAAGTCAAATCCTACCTGAAGTGGAGGTTAAGGTGAAAAACCTGAGACAACACAACCTGGACCTCTTGCTGAGCCTCAGCAAGCTTCATCTTCTGATCCACAGCAGGGTCAAACTCCCTCTCCTTCTAAACCTGTGAGGGAGGAACACCCAACTGAGAAAGACAAGGATGATCAACAGGGTGTTGCAGACCAGTCTTCTCAGTTAAAGTCTTCTAAGAGGAAGAAAAGGATGGCTTCCAAACCAAAGTCAAAGAAGAAGAAGCCTGAATCATCCACCTCTACACCTTAAGCTGAGTCAGATCAACCTGAGGAAGTGCATGAAGAGGCAGCCCAATCAACTCCAATTCAAGTGGCTCCTCTTGCAGCTGAGACACCCATCTTATCCTGGATCTTCACTACTAATCCAGAGAGATGGCATGTGATCAGAGATCAAGGTGTTGAGAATGTCTATACATGGAAAGACATAATCAACTTACCTCTGCATGATCTCTTTGAGATGAGAAGATATTATGAGAGTCTGAATGATCTTGTCCATCTGATGAAGAAGGGTATAGTAATCATTGTGCTGAAGACTACAAACATCTGAACATCTTCTAAATGTTTTGGTAGCATCAGCCTAGGCGGAGTTTGTAAGGATTCCTATAAGTCTGATGCAGCCAAAACGTCTAAAGTCTATCTACATGCATGCACTAAAGAACAGAAGTAGAAATGCTTCGGAAGTTTTACACCATGCACTAGAAATATTCTAAGTGTAAAATCTTCCAAAGCCAAGACCAACATCTTCCGAAGCCAAAAGTGAAGTCTTCCGAAGCTTCGAAGACAAAGTCTTCCAAAGCCAAAGAGTGAAGACAGATTTCTTCCGAAGACTTTTAGAGATATGCCTTTATCTGATGTACTTTACCATAAAGCTGGACCACCTTTCTGCTGCTACTCTGTAAATTCACCAACTTACATGAGTTGGTGAAAGGTCCATGTTTTTGGTAATTGTATATTAAGGTCTTGAGTCCATGCTTTCTACTTTATGTACTTTTATCCTTTTTGTAATATATTAGGATGTGAGCTATGGCATGTCATAGTTACAAGTCAAAAGGCAGATCTGCCTTTTGACTCTACATTTGATTTTGTAGTTGTCTAGTCAATTGTATCCAGGTGGCCTTCAAAGTATGGCCGGCTGTAGGTTGTAGTATAAAGTATCTCAAGTACTTGTAACTTTCCATCGATGCTTTGTAACTTGTAATAGAACTTGAGTAGCAATATACAACATTCTTGAAACCAAATACTTATGTTGTTTGCAATCTTGTTCTGTCTCATTTTTACTTGTGTTCTTAGCATCTTTCATTAAGAAGTTAACCAGTTCGCTATTTGATCTGTTAAGTGTTCTAAGCAACTTTCCTCATTGTGTTGTTGTGTTGTAAGTGAATACCCTTCACCGGTCCTGCAATATTTCATATAAAAGTTATAAGCGTTTAAAAATAGAGGGACTTGTATAAAGTCAACAAAAATGACAATTTCTAAAATCACTCTAACAAACTTTTCCCTAAAATTTAATCTCAACCATTGATTAAGCAGACTGATAGTTAAAATTACTTTTTGCACTTTTTATTTTTAAGAGTTTTTTATTTACACCATTTTTCTATATATTATACTATAGAGTAAATTACTATTTTAGCCCGTATGTTTTGGTGGTTATAATCATTTTCATCCAACAGTTTAAAAATCTCTCGTTCAACCACTTTGGTTTAAGATTTGTCACAATTATTCCATTAAGTGTATGTAAAAAGACAAAAAATCCCTTCGACTTCAATTGTTACTTTAATATCGATAGAAATACATATACATACGTACATATATATAGACACACAAACACCCACACTCTCACTCTCCCTGTTTCTATTCTCTCTCTCTCTTTAAAAACATCACCACTTCCCGCCTTATCAACAACCATTGTCGACCACCCCATCGTAACCTTCGCACAACATCGACACACAGCCACCACACCCACCGCCACACCACCACGAATACCTTATAGGTACAACCACACTATCACCACACCCACTTCCAAACCACCACGACCACCTCACAAACACCGCCACTCACTACCACCGCCACCTCACAACCACCACCATCGACACCCTCACTTATCCAAATCGTCGGTAGCCCCACACCACCACCACCACAACCACCGTAGCAGCGCCACCCTCACCCATCAAGCCACCGCACCACCACCTCTCGTTGACTCACATCTGTACCATATGACAACATAAAACCGATGCATATATGAACCACGTCCATCGTCAACTTAGATCCAAACCATCTCCATCTTCCGCACCCAACAAAGCTAGGTTTGAAAGTACGAATAAGATACAAATCCAGGGTTAAAATCACAGAGATATGCAAATGAGATATGAGAGAGAGGAGTACGAAATAGTAAGGGTGGAGGTGGTAGTGGTGTGTCGAAAGTCTTGCTTTCTCAGGGGGAGTTAGCGGTGGTTTTATAGAGAATACACACATATAGATATGTGTATATGTATGTGTGTGTGTGTATAAAGATGGTGGTGGCATGGTTACGGGGGTAGACATGGAGAATGGGGAGGGGAAGGGGTGAGGTGGGTTATGATGGTATGGTGATTAGTTTAATATTTATATAAAATATTTTGGATATTTTATAAAAGAAACCATTTTAATTCAAGGGTATTATTGTCTTTATTAAAATCTTTAATGGTACTATTGGATGGAGTTAACGGTTTGGACGTGATTGTGACAAATCTCCAACCATAATGGTTAAATCGGTTATTTCTAAACTATTGGATGAAAATGGTTATAACCATCAAATCAAAGGGACTAAAAGCGTAATTTACTCTATACGATTAAGCCGCTTTTTCTGCTACTTCTATATAATACATATATTTTGAAAAGTGATGGCACCTTTAAGTCTTTGTTTAGGACTTTTTGAAACCCAAAGTCATATCAATCAATTTGCAAATGGAATTGATTACCAAACGAAGACGATGTCCCATGTAATGTTGTCAAAGAGCACATCAAATCAACTAATCAACTTGTAAACAAAAAAAATGAACTCCTGTAAAATTGAGAGGAGTTAGAGCTACTCAATGATACAGAGATTAAGTGGTTGACTTAAGATATTCAAAACAGTTGTAAATGAAAAAATCTTGGGTTCAAGTGCTGTTCAGAGTCAAAATGTCTAAAGACTGAGTGGTTGAGTTAAGATATTTAAAACAATTGTAATTAGGAAATCTTGGGTTCAATGTCGCTCGGAGTAAAAATGTTTTGGGTTTGGTCAAGGTTTTTTTCTAGTTGTGGATTTTCTTTTGAGGATGTTAGGGGTGTAGTCTCGACTAGAAAACGAATAGGTGGGTCTAATTAAAATAATACATATCCTATGAACCATGGTTATACGTTTTCCGTTCAAAAAAAGGACTCCTTTATTTGGACACTCCATAAATTTAAGTCAACACCCCCACCTCCTATATGCTTTATGTAGTAGCACACGAGAAGTATAGGTGATTTTTTATATTCTCAACATATGGTGTCATTCGTGTCTAGCCTCTGCACTATACGAGATGTATTAGGTCATAAACCGCGTATGACTTTTTTTATTTCCCCGTGTCATCTATATGTGATTATAGTACTTTACACCATGTATAGTACTCTACATGCAATATGATATACGGCAAGTATAGCTTTTTCATGTAAACAAGTTCAAAACACTATATATATAAGGAACCAACCGAACAATAGTCTATTATCAGTAGAATTTGATGTTAAGTAAACGTGCACAGGACCTCAGGAACAATTCCTAGTATGATGGAAGAAACCCAACTCAATATATCGGCTCCACGAATATACTCTCTAATGAGTGCAGCCGCTCATCGCACTCGTCAAGCTCACCCAACAACTCTCAATTGATGGCCTTCTGAAAGTTGATCCTCATCTACAAAACTTCAAGCATTTAGTGTGCTCGGTACTGCCCTCATCGAATTGTAGCCACGGATGATCGAAAAGATTGTCCACACCCTCAAACTCGCTATCAATATTTAACGATAAACCTACGTAAATCACCACGGATATACGAACAAAATGTTTTAGAATAATAAAAACTTGTTCGTAGTGTATAGCCCTATGTGACGTAAGCTTAGGTTACATTTTTTCTTTGAGTGGTGTATAACGCATAAACCACCCCCTCTTGCGCTTGTGCGATACATATAGGCTTATACGTGTCATATAAGACAGAGAGTGGGTGGTGTTTCTTTCATACGCCACCCATGTATACACCACCCTTCATCATCCCAATCACAAGAACCATACGCTTCTAAGAGGTTTGTCAGACCTCAATTGACTATACGAAATAGGACCATAGGTTTTGACGTTAATCTCCACCACATTTAAACATATAGTGCACTAGACGTATGGTCTAATCACATTTCTTTTCTTCAAATAATACAATTAGGTGGTTTAAAGGGCAATTTATAAAGTGGTAATGTAGTTCACAATGTTTGATTAGGACACATTATGTGAAGCGAAGAATTATTTGAAAACTGTATTTCTTTTATCCATAGTTTAAAAACCTACATTTCTGAGGAAAAAACGATTTGTTACAGTTTACATGTAGAACATCATCTAACTAAAACTACAACTACTCAAAATCTCGCTTCCTCGCTAATCTAATACATGTTTAAATTAATTACGGAATATAAGACCTACCTCTTAAGGTTGAGTTTTGTCTATAATAACGTTATACATGATGGAACATGAATCAATAAAGAACGCAAATAAGATTGTCCATATCAGCTAAGCTAAATACCAAATAGCAATCTACAAAACCTATAACACATCCCAAAAATGGATAGTTTAGCACTCAACAAACAAGTAGAACTTATTTTTAATGAGAAATCGTCACTTATAACATTTACTTGTTTTTTAATCGTAAAAGAGTTTGATTTCTTTTTGATTACTAAATAACCATGTTCTATTACTTAAAAAAATCATATACTTGATGTTGGTTTATTACCAAACAACCAAGCTCTATTACATTTAAAATATTTAAGATGCACTTGAGTTTTGTTTATCAAACAACTAATTCCTATTAATGTTTTTAGAAAAATAAAAATTTTAAAGTGAGACTTTTACCAAGTAAATGAACTCAATTCCTTTTCTTTCAAATGTATTAGAGCCTGGTACCCGCACCGGACTTTATTACCTAATATGATGTCAAAAAAAATTCAAAGTTTACGATGGCCATTCTTACATTGTAAATTATGTTTAACATAACTAATGCCACGCTCAAGTTCATAAAGCATGATTATAATTTTTTTACATAAACTTTTAAGAAAACCATGTATCTTTCAAAAATGTACATATAATATACAAATACAAGACCACAAGTCTTAGGGGCTGTTTGGTAAATTTTGAATGATTAAGTGCTGAACCAGTAAGAGGTCTCAACCATTATGTGTTGAACCATTATGAGGTCTGAACCATTAAGAGCTAGTATATCATTTAACTATTTAAATAAAAATGTCTGACCAATTCAGATAAGAGGTCTTAACCATTCAGTATTAGACCTCTGAATGGTTAAGCATTTCTTAACCATTCAGCACTAGTATAATGCTTAACCATTCAGAGACAAATGTTTTAACCATTCAGTCATTTGCTCACTAAACAAATAGTCTGAACCATTAAGTGTTAAACCATTCAGACAACTGAACCATTAAGAGGCTGATTAAGAGGCTGCCAAACAACCCCTTAATTCCTTCTATGATATGGATTACAAGTTGATCATCGCATCAAAACAAAACGGTTGAAAGTACATCTTAAGTTCACAAAGCATGATGATAATTTTTTGTCATGTATCTAGTGAGTCGGTATCAATAGTCTTTGAGTGAATTGTATTAAAACAAACAACCAAAATTTAATAATTATAAGTCACATATTATCCTGCAAGAATCCACGGACTGTAAAAGGAATCATATGTGTCATAAAATCATTACAATCATGATATTCCACATCAAGAAATTTATAATGTTTTGTCAACACAAACCATTTAACGTTTGAAGAAAAGGTAGATAGAACTTTAATATCATGTAAAATTTAACAAACTTTGTTTTTTTAATCTTTCGACATAGTATAGCACATAACTGGTAGATAAACACCCTTGGCACTGTAATTGGAGCAAGCTTTTTACGTACTTCTATTTTTGTCATGTATGTATGGACATTGATCTCATCTTTTATTTTCGATGAATGTATAACAATAAGATGAGAAAGTAATCACATATATTTTTTCTTGATATGCATAATATCGAGGCACTATCTAACTTGTAAATAATTCCAATATGGTAAATTCTAAAAAATTAGCATTTTTTTCAAATGACTTCTTTTACAATAGGAGTTTGTTTTTCCAACATAGTATTTAGATATTTAACTAGAGAAAAAAAATAAATCATTTTCTTACCAGTTGGCACTTAGTATTTCCCTCAAACTCCTTTTTCTTATGATAACTGTGATTAGGAAGAAAAAAATCTTCGATTTCCCATGCATAAATATTATTTATTGTAATTAATTAACCATATCAAACATGTATTATCTACACAAATAGGACAAGCTAGCTTAACTTTCATATTATATCCTTACAAATTGCAATATGATGGAAAATCACTTATTGTGTAAAATATTATGAATCCTAATTCAAGATATTCTTTCTTAAAAGTAGCACACACATCTATATCTTGTATTCCATAGAGTCTTTATATCATCTATTAGTGAAGCCAAACAAACATCAAAATCATTACCATGTTGTACTACACCATTGATGAACATTGACATCATTATGAATATTTTCTTCATGCATAACTGTTGGACCCTGAAGGATCATGCATGTCAAATAAAGAGGTGGTTGGACAGTTGTTCTACTTGGATGATTTTCGTACAAGTGTTGACAAGAAATGCGGTTCAGTCAAACTAATGCATATAAGGAGAAAAGAGTATAAGTGTTGGTCATCCGGATAAGTCAAATGCGGATAAACTAACAAATGCGGCTAAGGCATTTGTCATCTGCATATGTTAAAGGTGGATGAACAAACAAATGCTTATGAAAAGCAGAAAGATATGCGGCCAAGGCTCCTCCTCTTCGCTTTAGTTAAAGCAGATGAACAGAAGTAATACAAGTAAAGGCTAGAAGGAAATGTTGATTCTGTTTTGTACTTTAGAATTATTTATTTCTGATGTAATAGTTTAGTCAGGGTATTTTGATCAAAGTGCACGCTATATGTCAAGACTATAAATTAAATGTATTCTTTCATTTTGTAACCCTAAACTCTACTTCCCAATCATTATTATTTTAATCAAAACACAAATCAATATACAAGCATTTTACATACTATCATAACTACTCATGCTTTTGAAATGGTTGATTATGTCCGAACTAAGTCTAAACCATATGTTTCTAATCTCCATATCAAATTCTAGGTACATCATATCAACTCCGCTAAGGTGAATTCATCACATGCCTAATTACTTCTTTTACACGGTCATCTAAATGCCAACTCAATAATGTTTCCTTATTTCTCACTTGAAATTAAACATTTTACCTCATTATTTTGGACCCTATTCACCTTTTTGTGCTTATATTGAATCGAGAAATAGGTTTAATTGTCCATAATTTTGATATACTAGATATCTATATAAGGTATTCTTCAGATAATTCAATCGAAGCAAGTGGTTAGCCTTCCTTTTGCACTATTGCGGATATTAAAAAAATGAGAAAAATAGGATTCAGTTGTCAACTATCGCTATTATAAATAGCATTGACTACAATTCTGGCCATAACCACTGGCGGATCATCATAGGGGCAGGGGGCCGCCGCCCCCCTATTTTTTTGTCCGTACTGTTAAATTTTAGCCAGATAGTGTAAATTTTTGGCCCGTAGTGTAAATTTTTATGTAAATATCGAGTTTGCCCCCCTAAAAAAAATAATTTCGCTCCCGCCCCCCTATGAAATAGTTCAAGCTCCGCCACAGGCCATAACACATGGTTTCATAAGACCACACTTTTTTCCGATCTAATCAAGCAATACTCTCAGTGTTATCAAAAAATATCACAACAATGTAACCGGTAGTCCATTTGTCTTCACATCATCGACAACATCATTTGATTCAATATTACGCTTATAACTTGATGCACCACAGTTAAAAGATTCATGTCCTTTTTAACTCATTTATATACAACTTACAATCATTTAAACTTATGTGTATTCTTTTAACTTCCTATCCCATCAGACACATTAAATTTTTGGCTTTATGTATCAAAACAAGTAATTTGTTACCTTTCGGATGCATGCCATGTAAAACCGCTAATAAATGTGTGAAACTTTTATTAGTAAATTCGTAATTTTTAAGTTAAATAACTTTAACGTAACACTAAATTTTGCATGGCCAATTACAGGATAATCAAATAGTTGTTATTATTTTCTTGATCATCATCAACGTTAGTCTCTGAATTATTAAACATGTCATTTAAATTGTAATTAGCACTATTACAATTGTCATTGACGTCATGTAAATTGTCATTAACATCATTGCCTAAATTAATCGAAGCTGTTTCCACGATTAACAAGTGTTTCCTCATGCATCAACCAACAAGTGTTTACTCATGCATTGACCAACAAGTGTATCTAGGCATAAAATTATGTCTTATTAAATATAACTTTATATCTTTTACATTATTGATTTTTTTGTAAATTTTATAGCTCATACAAGGTGTAAGGATTCCTATAAGTTTGATGCGGCCAAAACATCCAAAGTCTATTTACATGCATGCACTGAAGAACAGAAGTAGAAATGCTTCGGAAGTTATACACCATGCACTAGCAATATTCTAAGTGTAAAATCTTCTGAAGCCAAGACGAACATCTTCCGAAGCCAAAAGTGAAGTCGTCCGAAACTTCAAAGACAAAGTCTTCCGAAGCCAAAGGATGAAGATAGATTTCTTCCGAAGACTTTTGAGGATATGCCTTTATCTGATGTACCTTATCATAAAGCTGGACCACCTTTCCGCTGCAACTCTGTAAAGTCACCAACTTACATGAGTTGGTGAAAATATCCATGCTTTTGGTAACTGTTCATTGAGGTCTTGAGTCTGTGCTTTCTACTTTATGTACTTTTATCCTTTTTGTAATATATTAGGATGTCAGCTATGGCATGTCATAGTCACTAGTCAAAAGGAAAATCTGCCTTTTGACTCTACATTTGATTTTGTAGTTGTCTAGTCAATTGTATCCAGCTGGCTTTCAAAGTGGTCGGCTGTAGGATGTAGTATAAAGTATCTCAAGTACTTGTAACTTTCTATCGTATGCTTTGTAACATTTGTAATAGAACTTGAGAAGCAATATACAACATTCTTGAAAACCAATTACTTGTGTTGTTTGTCATATTGTTCTGTCTCATATTTACTTGTGTTCTTAGCATCTTTCACTAAAAGTCAACCAGTTCCTTATTTGATCTAGTGTTCTAAGCAACTCTCCTCATTGTGTTGTTGTATTGTAAGTGCATACCCTTCACCAGTCCTGCATTTGGTATCAGAGCATTTCAGGTTGTTCATATAAGATCTCACCATCTTCAGATCTCTCACACAAACAAAATACTTAACAACTCAAATGGCAGCTATTACCAAAGCTGATATGGAAACTGGAACTATGACAAAGTCTCCACTGATCACTCCTGAAGACTTTGATACTTGGTGTCAAAGAATGGAAGGCTTCATTAAGTTTCAAGACTCCAGGATGTGGGACTCTATTGTTGAAGGACCTTACATACCAAGCACCACTTCTGCTACTGGTGGTGGTATGATTCCAAAGGTTGTGGCTGATTACTCTAAAGAAGACAGGAAGAGAATAGAGATTGATCAGAAAGCCATGACAGCCTTCAAACTACTGTTCCAAACTCCATCTAAAGAGACTTCAAGATGTGCAAATCTGCCAAGCAACTATGGAAAGTACTGAAGCTGATGTATGAGGGGTCTACTGAAGTAAAGGAGAACAAGAAGGATCTCCTGAAGCAGTAGTTTGAAAACTTCACCTTTAAGGTAGGTGAAACCATGACTCAACAATACTTCAGGTATGTTGAGATTATGGATACTCTAATGGATGTTGGAGTAACTCTTGAGAACAGGGACATTGTAAGGAAGTTTATGCCCTCTCTTCCTAGACAATGGACATATTACTGTGTTGTTATCAAGAGGACTGGGAACCTTAAGACTTACTCTTACAGAGTTGTATGGCATTCTTAGTGGCTAGCAGATGGATGATGCAAAACATATGCTCCAAATCATCAGCCCTCCATTTGGTTGAAAGGGAAAGCATTAAGCCACAACATCATCTTATATGCTACCCTGACAACTCACAAAAGGGCCCCTTCATCACCTTTCCAGAGACACCAAGGGAAAGCTACACTCAAGGAAGTCCTTTCCAAAGACAAGTTCTTCTCATGCTTTTGTCTCTGCTGATGAAACCTCAGGCAACTTTCTCTTCACTCTTCAAGATTTGGACTGTATCCATCAAGATGATCTGGAGTACATGGAGATAGTCCAGCAGATTGGTCTTCTCACTCGCAAAGCCAAGAAGTTCTACAAGAGGACAGGGAGAAAGTTTCCAAGCAATGCAGCCAGTGGAAAGTTTGGGCTGGATAAAAGCAATGTAAAGTGTTACAACTATAACCAGATGGGATACTTTGCAAGGGAGTGTAAGGCAGCAAGGACAAATGGCGGCCAAGCACAAACCAGACCAAACTACACTGAGAAAGCCCCCTAAAATGAGAAGCCAAAGCAGCAAGCTGCAGTTGCTGTTGAAGAAGGAGGCTTTGAATGGAGCTTTCAGGTAGAAGATGCATCTCCAAACCAAGCACTCATGGCAGACCACAATGAAGCCAAGGTATTGGAAGATGTACTCCTGAATGCATTGCTAAAGTCATCAGATACAGGTCCTATAACTTAGAAATGAGATCTGATCTCGAGTCTTTAAATATCTTAAAAGTTGATTTTAAAAGAGCTGAAAATGATTATAAACTAAAGATAGAGGACTTAGAGAAAACCATTTCAACTCTTAAACATGATCATACAAACTGCAGGACTCAAACCAAAGACCTCATTACTAAGCTAACTGAATGCTAGGATGAGCTTATGATCAGCAAAGTCAAGGCAGAAAAATGTGTTATTGAAGAAGAGACCTTCAAGAACATAATATCCTCATCCTTGCATGCAAAAGTTTGTTATCAAAATAAGCATGGACTGGGATCTTGTGAGATAGCTCCTCACATAAATATTGTCTGTAAGATCTCCTAGGTGTGGAACTTGTGAAGATTAGCTTCCCTCATAGATCATGTGACTAAAGAGGATGAAGAGGAGATGGTGGAGAATGGCTCTGAGAAAAGTGAAGAGGAGCATTCTATGAAGGGTCACCATCCCTCTGAGGAGAGCAAAGCTGTTGGGATGAGCAAGTCAAGAAGAAAGAACTTGATCAAGAAGGCCAAAAGAAAGTCCAAAAGGGCTCAAGAGATCAAGGCCACCTTCAATTCTGCACAGAAACAAGTCTTCATCTCTGAAAGATTTGAGGTGGTGAAGGCTGAAGACACCAACTTGAACTTCATCAACAAGAGTTCTGGTTCATGTCCAAATCATCCCATCATCAAGAAGAAGGCTGATCAGTTGTGCACCACTGCTATACAACCTGAACCATCTAGCTCCAAAGGTAGTTCTATCCCCACAAGAACTGCCACAGCATCTGCAAAGATGAAGATGGAGACGGAAAGTGATCAAGTTCAGCCTTGTTCACAAAGGAAAACTTCTAGAAGGAAAAAAATGGACTGTGTTATGTGTGAGAGTACTTCTCATCTTGCTAAGGATTGTGTTTACAATCCAAAGAGTACTCTCCACATGACTAAGAAAGAAGCTTCTAAGAGTTTGGAAAAGAAGAAGCAAGCTTCAGAAGGAAAATCTGTTTCTTTCGGAAGCTCCATAATGAAGAAGAAAACAAGTGGAAACTTGCCTTCGGAAGAAAATTTGGTCTCGGAAGAAAGGAATACTTTCGAAGCACTGAAGCCTGCTACAGTGAAAGCAAGATCTTCTGAAGGTCCAGTCATCAAAACTTCCGTAGTCATCAAAACTTCTGAAGTATTGAAGGTCAAGTCTAAGCTTTCAAAGGTGGTGTGGAAGTCAAAGAAAGACCAAGTGGCTGAAAGTTCTTCATCAACATCAGCATATGATCCTTCTAGCATGACTATAGGATCAATCACTGTTTGTAAGGCCCCGTTCCTGGGACGCTTACAGTTGGATTCTCATCGCACATAAAACATATAATTACATTTTCCTTTCATAAATCGTTGCAGTGGAAACATTAAAAACACAATTTCATTTCATCAAAATGCTTTTGCACAATAATACAATCGTTCCTTTAACAATATCATGCTACATTTATTACAAAAGCATTAAACATAAAGATGCCATCCAAAATACGCTGAGTAGCTGCCTCGTGCCATCCTCAGCAACATACCTGCCAACTGGAAACACATCAAAGTCAGCGTTGCTGAGTGAGTTCTAGTTTTATAATAAAACTTACTTTTCTTTCGTTAAAACCTTTCTTTACTTTCTTTATAAAAACATTCGTTACATACATGCGTTCACACATCATACGTACATACAGATAATATCATTATTATCTTCATCATTACGTTCGGTAACTTTCGCTCGATCATAAGTACTTCTTTATCTTTCACATCTCCCTCTAGACCCGGTCAGACTTTACCCTCTTCATGGCACTTAGCCACGATTCACATCTCCCTGTATTGTACATTATTATGATATTTCGTTAACGTTCATTTCATACATTCGTTCTTTCCATCATTACCTTTCTCATTCATTAACTCACGCCATACTCCCGAATCATGTCCGAAGACTGGTACTGTGCCGGGGTCTGTACACAAACCCCCGACTCATGTCCTAAGACTGACACAGTACAGGAGTACGCGACAAGGACCTCTATCGAGTCTGTTGCGACACAGAGTCGCTCACCTCATAGGCAATCTCAACGATTGCACGCTATCCGAGTTTGTTGCAATCATAGGGTTGCTCACCTCATACATATGCTTGGCTTTATGCTACACCCCCGAAGTTATCATGGGTAGTACACCCCCATCGAAATGGGTACATCACCCCCATCAACATGGGTACTACACCCCCATCGAAATCGGTACTTCACCCCCATCAACATGGGTACTACACCCCCATCGAAATAGGTAGATCACCCCCATCAACATGGGTACATCACCCCCATCAACATGGGTACTACACCGAAGGTCAGCCACAAAGACTGGAACCCTTGCGTGCACACTTTAGGATTAGCTGAACCTCACGCGGTTAAGCTTAAGGCATTTAGAGCCGTGCACTTCATTACGCTTCACTTACAAGCCTCTCACGTTCTCATTCATTCATTAATGCATGCATTCATTCATTACGTTCCTCTTTTCATTATCTTCCACTTTTCATTACATAATACTTTCATTTCATTCATTAACGTTCAACGCAAAGCCATGGAAAGATAAACATACATAATAATAATAAGGAACATAAAACATACAACATCAATCACACAGGGCAACATCGCACACCCATAACATACATCATGCATAGCATACAACGTGCACAAGCACATGACATCATCATCACACGAATCACGCGCATTACATCACATAACCATACGTCATCACACATCATAATGCGTCACATCATCATCATCATTAGCTCATCATCATGCGTCATCTTATACCGTCCATGCCCATCACATCATCGAGGAAATCCATCTCGACCATCATCTCTCAAAGTCCTTCAAAACTCCTGGGCGCATAAACCCTATTCGGGCGCACCCACACTTAGGCGTATGAAGCTCCAGCCGCATGACCTCCATGCGTATGAATGCTCCAGTCGCATGATCTCCATGTGTATGAACTCTACAGTCGCATGATCTCAGGCGTATGAGGACTGTTTAGGCGCCTCACCTCTTGGGCGCATGGGAATACTTAGTCGCATGCATTCTAGGCGCATGACCTCCAATCGCATACTTCCATGCGTATGGACCTTAATCGCATGACATCTGGGCGTATGGACCTCAGTCGCATGACATTCATGCGAATGGCCCTCAGTCGCGCACCTTTCGTACGCATGGGCCCCAATCGCACGACTCACAGGCGTATGGACTCCAGTCGCATGACTTTTAGTCGCATGACCTTCATTCGCATTTCACTCAGTCGCACGGCCTTCATCCGCATTTCCTTCAGTCGCATAGCCTTCATGCGTACGACCCCCAGTCGCACCACTTTCATGCGAATGAACCTCAGTCGCCTTTCTTTCGTGCGTATGAACCCAATCTCCTTCCAATCGGTCGCCTGGACCTCCAGTCGGTCGCATAACCCTAGCTGATGCAGAATACAGTTCATCCCGAACTGCAGCCACACCTTTCGGCCTCCAAACTCTTCCAAACCTCGTTGAGCTCAAATCAACCCTTCTAAACCTTAGGGAAACATACTACGACATCATTCAAACATACCCAAGCCCGAAATCAAGCCCCAAATGAATCATACACATACGCACACATACAAAACGGGTCAAACACCCAAAAACCCGAAAAATATCTTTAAGATGTGTTCCAGCCCCAAAATTATTCAAAAACGTGTAAAAGAGGGGTCCTAGAACTCACCTTAACGATCCCGACGAGTAGAGCTTCGATTTGACTCGCTCCTTAACGATTTTGGCTACTCGAACCAACTCGTGCCAACACTTTTCCTCTTTTCTCTTCTTTCTCTCTTCTCTTCTTGATGGATGAAAAATAAGAAGGGTTGGGGTGTCTCCCCCCTTTTATACTCCCACTCATCAAGTTTCTCTCGTTGACGAGTTTGATCCCTCGACTTTGGACTTTATTTCTTTTTTCTTCTTTCGTTGGCTTCAAAGGAAATTTCCGGGTGTTACACTGTTGCATTGTCTTCAACTTCTTTTGATAAGCCCAAGACCAATGAGGCTTGGGTTTCCAAATATAACTAACCATCTCTTTTATGCAGGAACAACTCAAGACAAAAAGAAACGTATGGATCATTGACAGTGGCTGTTCCAGGCACATGACAGACAATAGGTCACTATTCTAAACATTTGAAAGAATTGATGGAGGACCAGTTGCTTTTGGAGGAGATGTAGGAGGTTACATTACAGGAAGGGGCAAGGTCATAAATGGTAAGCTCAACATTCTGAAGGTAAACTTTGTCAAGGAGCTTGGGTACAATCTTTTGAGTGTATCCAAATTTTGTGATTAGAGTCATAACATGCTCTTCAATGAGCATGAGTGCATTGTTTTCAGGCCCGGGGTGGTCATTCCTCATGAGCACATCCTGCTCAGAGCCCCCAGGAAAGGGAACATGTACAAGATGGACTTGCAAGAAACATCTCCCTCAGGAGAAGTTTCATGCTTTCTGTCTAAAGAAAATAATGATGAGTCTTTCCTCTAGCATAAAAGAATGTGCCATGTAAACTTTAAAAATATGAATAAACTAATTATGAATGATTTGGTAACTGGAATACCAAAGAAATAGTTTACAAGTGATGACCACTGTGTTGCATGCCTGAAGGGGAAGCAACACAAGGTATCTCACAAGCCAAAGGAAAGAAATTCCATCATTAATCCCCTACACTTATTACATATTCGCTTTGGCCCCACCAGTGTAATGAGTCTAGGAAGGACCTCTTACTGTTTGGTGATCACAGATGACTAAGATTCACTTGGGTCTTTTTTCTTAGAACCAAGGATGAGACCCCTGAGATTCTGAAGAATTTCATCTTAAAGATTGAGAATCAATGTGATCACAAGGTCAAAACCATAAGATGTGATCAAGGAACTGAATTCAAGAATGAAATCCTAGATTCATTTTGTGATGAAAAAGGTATTACAAGACAATATAGTGCTCCCAGGATTCCCCAGCAAAATGGTGTTGCTGAGAGGAGAAATAGGACACTAATTGAAGCTACAAGAACTATGTTGTCTAACTCTAAACTGCCCATCACCTTCTGGGCAGAGGTAGTGTACAGTGCTTGCTATGTGCAAAACAGAGTTTTAGTGGTTAAGACACATGGTAAGACTCCTTATGAACTTTGGCACAAGAGAAAACCTTTCATTGGTTTTCTCAAGTCATTTGGATGTCCTTGCACCATCTTGAATACCAAAGATCAAATTGCCAAGTTTACTGAGAAATCAGATGATGGACACTTCATTGGATACTCTTCTTAAGCTAAAGTTTATAGAGTATACAATCTCAAAACTAGAGTAGTTGAGGAGTCAGCCAATGTGAATTTCAATGAGCACACTCCCAGTGTAAAAGGTTCTGGTCCGGATTGGTTATTTGATCTTGATTTAGTTACCAACTATTTTAACAAATCTTGTGACAATATTTCAGGGTCCACAGATATACTACCTACAGGTGATCCTGACCCCAGATTTGAGCTAAGAAGACCTTCAAGCTACACATCTTCAGCTCCAGTGGTAACTAATCCTGCAAATGAGGTTTCTACCAACACATCAATGACAAATCCTGCTGATACTTCTGGGGTGCCTTCAAATTCCAGCTTAGAGGCACAAAAGTCAGAGGAAGGAGCTTCAAATGTTGGATAAAATGGTGGTGGTGAAAGTGATCATGAATTTCTCGATGCTGATAACCACTACATTGAAGACAACATCAATGATGTCACACACTCATTGGATCAGTCAATCTTGATAAGTGTGCTGATGTGGAGGGTGAATCTTCCTTGCCAGATCAGAATTTCTCAAATTTAGATCTATCTAAGCAACTTGCTATGATCCCTCAGCTAAAGATCCTCAAGTCTCATCCTACCACAAACATCATTGGAGATGTTGATTCAGGGGTGAGAACAAGAGGACAAACCCATGAAGCAAATGTTTGTCTTCATTCTTGTTTCTTGTCCCAAATAGAGCCAAAGAAAATTGATGAGGCTCTAAAGGATGGAAGTTGGGTTGAAGCTATGCAAGAGGAGCTGCTTCAATTCAAAAGGCAAAAGGTTTGGAACCTATGTCCTCTTCCTCAAGGGAAGACTACCATAGGAACCAAATGGGTTTTCAGGAATAAGAAGGATGATAGAGGACTTGTCATCAAGAACAAGGCCAGACTAGTTGTTCAAGGGTATACTCAAGAAGAAGGAATTGACTATACAGATGTTTTTGCTCCTTTAGCAAGACTTGAAGCTGTTAGGATATTCCTAGCTTTTGTTGCATTCAAGAACTTCAAGGTCTATCAACTTGATGTCAAGTGTGCTTTTGTTTATGGGGTGATTTATGAAGAGGTGTATGTCAGATAACCACCTGGGTTTGCAGATCCTGATCATCCTGATTACGTCTACAGGCTTGATAAAGCTCTTTATAGGCTGCACCAAGCACCAAGGAAGTGGTATGAGACTCTATCTCAATATCTCTGTCAGCATGGATACAAAAGGGGTACTATAGATGGAACTCTCTTCATCAAAGGAATAGGAAATGACATAATGCTAGTTCAAGTATATGTAGATGACATTATCTTTGGATCAACTAATCCAAAGCTCTGCAAAGACTTCGAGAAGCTGATGAAGGATAGGTTTGAAATGAGTGCCATGGGAGAACTCAATTTATTTCTAGGAATTCAAGTGAAACAAGTTGACAATTGCATCTTCATAAGTCAGTCAAAGTATGTACAAGACATATTTAAAAGGTTCAACATGACTGATTGTAAGGTTGCTAAGACACCCATAGCCAGAAATCACTCCCTTAGACCTGATCTTGTGGGGGAGTGTGTTGATGAGTATTTCTACGGGGCAATGATTGGGTCTCTTATGTACCTCACAGCTAGCAGGCCAGATATCATGTTAGCTACATGCATTTGTGCAAGATATCAAGCCAACCCCAAGATGTCACACTTGGTCACTGTCAAAAGAATTTTAAGATATTTCAAAGGTGCTCCATCACTTGGCCTTTGGTATCCAAAGAATTCTGACTTTAATCTGTATGCTTATACAGATAATGACTATGGTGGTCACAATGTGACTGTAAAGTCTACATTATGGGGATGTCAATTTCTTGGTGGAAGAATTATCTCTTGGCAATGAAAGAAACAATCATGTGTGTCTGCATCAACTGCTGAGGCTGAATACATTGCTGCTGTAAGCTGCTGTGCTCAAGTGCTTTGGATTCAAAATCAGATTGCTGGACTATGGATTCATCTTTAAAGAGACTCCCATCCATATAGAAAACAATAGTGCTATATCAATCACAGAAAATCATGTTCAACACTCAAAGACAAAACATATTAATATCAGGTATCATTTGATTAGAAATAACTTTGAAAAAGGATTAATCAAACCAGTCAAAGTTAACACAAATGAACAATATGCTAATTTGTTCACCCAACTTCTTCAGCTCGGACCATCTCATTCTCCCGATTGCCCTACTACCCTCAGCTTGGACAATATTGTCCCACCAGCATAAAGCCGAGTCCACAAACGAGTGGGTAGCAAACTTCACTTTCTGGTCCTCCCGGCACTCGCTGATATCAAGAATAGCCTCCATTTCCCTCACCCACCGGAGAGCAGCAGCAGCAGTGCCGTTACCATCGAAGGTAGGGGGCTTGCATCTCATAAATTCCCCATAGCTATAGCCTCATGCCACCTCTTGCACAGGCTCATCCTCCTCTTCCTCTTCCTCATTATTAGAGAAAATCATTTCAGGCTCCGATTGCTCTCGTCCTCCCAAAGACCTGTTTCTCTCCTTTCTTTCTCCTTTCTTTATAGCCTTGATAACTTCGGTCACCACAGACAGTAAGATTATCTGCATGACCTGATGCACCTCTTCAACAACAGCCTCCTTTACCGAGGCCCTCAAGTTAGCACTCTCATCCCCAATCTCTAGATGAGGGGTCTCAGTTTCTTTAGGAACCACCCTTTCAACTCTAGTCCTTCCTCTTTCGGGTCGCGGTTCAGCACCAGGCCCACCACGGCCTCCACCCCTAGAAGCTTTAGAAGATCTACCACCGGCCATTCTCAAACACCAACATGGTCATTCAAGGGAACAACTAGATTTATGTCAAGTATAGTAAGTCCCTAATTACAGTGGCCAGTTGTGCTTAGCCACTTACTTTACTCTTCATACCTTGAGCATTACCTATCCTGACTACATCAGTATCTAAATCTACATACAACACATAAATTACATAACATGCGCACGTAATACCGGTTAATATTACGAAAATACCTTATGGCACGCAGCTACTCAGATTGGCATCCCATTCCCTTTCCGTCCCATTTTCAGTTTAAGTTAAGGTTTATTTGAAAATTTTACCCATTTCACTTAAACTTTGGCTCTGATACCAACTTGTGAGGCCCCGTTCCCGGGACTCCTACAGTTGGTCATTCATCGCACATAAAACATATAATTACATTTAACTTTCATAAAACAACGCAGCGGAATTATCAAAATAGATATCTCATTTCATTATAAAAGCTTTTGCCAAATAATACATCGTTAACCAGTTACAAAATACATTGTTGCATTACATCACAAAAGCCTTATATAAATGGATGCCATCCCAAAAGAGTTTACTAGCCGCCCCGTGCCATCCTCAGCAATCATTACCTGCCAATTGGAAACACATAAAAGTCAGCGTTGCTAAGTGAGTTCTAGTTTTAAATTAAAACATACTTTACGTTCATTAAAACCGTTCATTACTTTCATGCGATCATATATCATACATACACATAGATAATATCTTTATTTTCTTCATCATTCATTCGTTCATCATTACATCTTTTCTTTCCATTAAAAACATGGACTTTTACCCTTCCGTCCGTTGGTAATGCGCCGAAGCCTATCATAGACCTTCCATTACGGTGCACAGCACCTCATGGCCACAACACCGAAGGTAAAAATCCAGGTATACCAATGTCATGCGCTATGCCCTTCCTTCCGTTGGTACTGGACCGAAGCCTATCATCAACCTTCCATTACGGTGCACAGCACCTCATGGCCACAGTACCGAAGGCAAGCAAAAATGGTTTTATACAAATGGTCAATCACAAAGAAAGACCCCGATGTGCATCCTCCCGGGGTCGCGAACCCACACACCATTAGGCTAACACCTTACAAAGGGGCGTGTCCCGTTATACCGTGCTTGTAAGACTTTTATTTTATTCCATCGTTTATTAATGCATGCATTCATTCATCATGTTCCTCTTTTATTACCTTCCACTTTACGTTACATAATACTTTCATTTCATTAATTAACATAACACGTAAAGCCACAGGGAAGATAAACATTCATCAAAATCAGGAACATCAAGATACACAGTCATCATCATCATACAAGGCATCATCATACATACATAACATACATCACGCATAACCATGCAACATCATCATGATGCCCAACATACCCTCTAATGTCTCAATAGTCATCTTACATGAACTTACGGGAATTTCCATGTCAAAACCTACATCTACACTTTCCCCGAATGTCAGTACTTAAACTACACGTTTCCCCGGGTACAACAGTCCTACTTGGGCGTATTGACACCCTTCAATCGCATGGCCTCCAGGAGACTGAACATCATGCGACTGGACCAATGCGGATGAACTCCTATGCGGATGAACACCCAGTCGTGCGTATGGACCTCATGCGGATGGAGTCAATGCCAATGAATCCCATGCGATTGGAACTAATGCGACTAAGCACCTATGCGACTGGACCCTCAGTCGTATGACTCCCATGCGACTGGACCCCCAATCGTACGAATGAAACCTTAATGGTGCGAATGAACCCTCAATCGTGCGAATGAACCTCAATCATGCGAATGAACCTCAATCGCACCTTAGTTGGTCGTATGGCCTCCAGTCGGTCGCCTAGCCCTAGCTGATGCAGAATGGAGTTCATCCCGAACCCAATATGCCATTTTCGACCTCCAAGCTCATCCAAACCCATTCTAAGCCTAAATCAACCATCCTAAACCTTAGGAATGCATACCACAACACCATTCAAGCACAAACAAGCCCGGAAACAAACTCCAAACGCATCACACACAAACACACCCAAATGGGTCAAATACACACACATACAAAAACGGGTTTTCTATGCTTTCCAGCCCCAAAATCGTTTAAAAACAAGTAAAAGAGGGGTCCTAGAACTCACACAAACGATCACAACGAGAAGAGCTTTGATTGGACTCGCTACATGACGATTTTCAAGCTCGAACCCACTCGAATCAAGCCTTTTTCTTCTTTTCTCCCTTTACTCTCTTCTTTCTCTCTATGTTGCAGAATTTTGGAGATGTGGGGAGGGTGTGGGCTGCCCTCCCCTCTTATTCTCCTTCTCTTCCAAACTTTCTCGCGTTTTGGAAAGTTTGGTCCCCCGACTTTGGACTTTATTTCTTTTTCTTCATTCGTCGGCTTTAAAATAAATAAATAACCGGGTGTTACAAGTCCACCCCCCTTAAATAGGTTTCGTCCCTGAAAGCTGTTATTCCTCGAACAAACGTGGGTAATGCTGCCTCATCTCTTCTTCAGTCTCCCACGTAGACTCGGATCCTTTCCTGTGCTTCCACTAAACACGCACAAGAGGAACCGTTTTATTCCTTAGCCTCTTCTCTTTTCGATCGATGATTGCCACTGGTTGCTCCACATAATTGAGCCGTTCATCTACTTCGATATCTTCCAGTGGAACAATCATATCTTCATCTGCCAAGCACTTCCTTAGATAAGATACATGGAATGTCGGGTGTATTCCACTTAACTCATCCGGTAACTCCAGCCTATAGGCCACCTCTCCTACTCGAGCAATTATTCGGAAAGGGCCTATGTACCTCGGGCTTAACTTGCCCCGCTTTCTGAAACGAATGATACCCTTCCAAGGTGAGACCTTCAACATAACCCGGTCACCCACCTGGAATTCAATCGGTCTGCGTCGTTTATCAGCATACGACTTATGTCTATCTTTGGCTGCCTTCATGAAGGCTTTGATCTTTTCAAGCTTCTCAGTCGTAGCCTCGATCACCTCGATGCTCCCTAACTCCTTCTGACCAATATCACCCCAACAAACGGGTGTTCTGCATCTCCTACCGTATAGCATCTCATATGGGGGCATACCGATGCTGGCATGATAACTGTTGTTGTACGAGAATTCAGCTAACGGTATGTGGTCATCCCAACTTCCTCCAAAATCGATAACACATGCCCGAAGCATGTCCTCCAATGTCTGAATGGTCCTTTCTGACTGAGCATCAGTCTGGGGATGATAAGCCGTGCTAATATGTAACCTCGTCCCCATAGCGTCGTGAAATTTCTTCTAAAATTTAGATGTAAACCGGGTGTCACGATCAGAAGCAATAGACACCGTCACACCATGACGAGTTACAATTTCCTTGATGAACAGATCAGCCAACCTCTCAGATGAATATGTCTCGCGGATCGGTAGAAAGTGAGCACTCTTCGTCAGACGATCAACTATCACCCATATGGCATCATACCCCTTCGGGGTACGCGGTAGCTTTGTAATGAAATCCATGGTGATGTGCTCCCACTTCCATTCCGGTATATCCAATGGTTGGATCTTCCCATACGGCTTCTGATGCTCAGCCTTCACTTGCAAGCAAGTAAGGCACTTACTCACATACTCCACTACGTCACGCTTCATACACGGCCACCAATAACCATTCTTCATGTCTTGGTACATCTTTGTAGCACCGGGATGAATAGAGTATCGAGTCTTGTGAGCTTCATTCATGATCTTCACGCGTAGATCCCCAAAACGAGGAATCCACACACAACCGAATCGGGTTCTAACACCAAGTGTGTTTTCACCCAATTGCGCGACCAGACCTCTCATTCTTTCAGAGTTAAGATGATCTTCCTTCAGTGCCTCATCTTGAAACTCTTTGACTTGCTCCATCACATCCGAGGTCATGATCAACTGATATGCTTTCACCCGAATCGGCTCGGGCCTCTCTTTTCGGCTAAGGGCATCCGCCACCACGTTGGCTTTGCCCGGATGGTAATGGATCTCGCAATCGTAATCCTTTATAAGCTCCAACCATCGTCTCTGCCTCATGTTCAGGTCCTTCTGCTCGAAGAAGTACTTCAAGCTCTTGTGGTCAGTGAATATGGTGCACTTCGTCCCGTAAAGATAGTGCCTCCAAATCTTTAGTGCAAAGACCACGGCTGCTAGCTCCAAGTCATGAGTAGGATAATTGACCTCATGAACCTTCAACTGTCAGGATGCATAGGCTATGACCTTTCCTCTCTGCATTAACACGCATCCCAACCCCGAGTAGGAAGCATCAGAATAGACCACTAGATCTTCACTTCCTTCGGGTAATGACAGAACAGGAGCTTGAGTCAATCTCGCCTTCAGTTCCTTGAACGCCTTCTCTTGAGCTTGACCCCATACGAACTTCACATCTTTCCGGGTCAACTTAGTTAGTGGAGAAGCGATCTTAGAGAAGTCTTGAATGAATCTTCGGTAATAACTCGCCAAACCCAAGAAACTACGAATCTCGGATGGCGTCTTTGAAGACTTCCATTGCATCACCACTTCCACCTTTGCCGGGTCCACCATAATCCCACCATGATTAACCACATAACCCAAGAACTGAACTTCGCGCAACCAGAACGTGTACTTAGAGAACTTGGCGTACAACTTCTCTCTTCTCAACGTCTCTAGAACACCCGAATGTGACTGGCATGCTCTATCTCGTCCTTCGAATAAATCAGGATATCATCAATAAACACGATCACTGATTTATTCAACATCGGCCGACACACTCGGTTCATTAGATCTATAAAAGCAGCTGGCGCATTGGTCAAACCAAAAGACATGACAAGGAACACAAAGTGACCATATCGCGTGCGCAAAGCTGTTTTAGGGATATCTTGCTCCTTCACCTTCAACTAATGGTAGCCTGATCGAAGATTTATCCTTGAAAACCAACTGGCACTTTGAAGCTGATCAAACAAATCATCGATTCTTGGTAAGGGGTATCGGTTCTTTATCGTCAGCTTGTTCAACTCACGGTAGTCAATGCACATCCTCATTCTACCGTCTTTCTTCTTCACAAACAGGACCGGAGCACCACAAGGAGAGATACTTAGTCTAATGAACCACTTATCAAGCAGCTCTTGTAACTGCTCCATCAACTCTTTCATCTCTGTCGGATCCAGTCGATACGGTGCCTTGGCAACAGGTTGGGCACCCGCTATCAGATTAATCTGAAACTCGATCTCTTGGTCTGGTGGCACTCCTAGTAAGTCTTCTGGGAACACGTCTAGAAAGTCACACACAACCGGTACATCAGCTAGTTGTGGTGTTGGCGTATCCACATCCTTTACATAGGCCAAGTAGGCACTACATCCACGCCTTATACACTTTCCCGCCACCGCCATCGAAATTACTTTCGGAATCGTCGTGACCCGATCACCATAAACCGTCACCGAGCTCCCGTCAGGCGCTGTCAACCGAATCATCTTCTTGCGGCACACAACGTTCGCCTCGTAGTCCGCTAACCAATCCATCCCAAGAACCAAATTGAAACCACCTAAGGTCATCACAAACGGTCTAACAAGAAACTTATGACCCTCTTGCTCCACATCACAGTTCTCTATCATCTCAGAAATCCTGGTAGACTTACCTATGGCAGTTTCTACAACAAAGGGCGCATCGACACGTCTACTACTAACAGGCAGCTTAGCACAGCAAGCGGCAGAAATAAAACTTTTACTAGCACCAGAATCAAATAACACAGAAGGTAAAGTTTGGTTCAGTAGAAGCGTACCGGACACAACATCAGGGTCCGTCCTAGCCTCCTCCTGTGTCATGGTGAATGCCCTGGCACTCGCCCTCGATCCTTCACTCCCCATCTTCTTCACCCCGGAACTCTCAGCCCTCGGCTTCTTACAATCCCTACTCATGTGGCCCTCCACGCCACAGTTAAAACATCGGACCATACGACAGTCCTTTGCCCTGTGCCCCATCTTCCCACATTTGAAGCACAAGTTCAACCCCAGCCTGCACTCCCCACTATGCTCCTTTCCACACCTACCACACTTCTTTAAACCAGCACCCGATGCGACCACACGGCGGTCGTCCACCCGTGCCTTCTTGTTACCCGTCGAGGCATCACCCCGACCAAACCTCTTCTCATGCCAGTTCCGATCACCACCACCCTTCTTGCTACCTTCAGTCACCACCACCGTTCTCTCATCATACAGTCTCCCTACCAAATCCACCGCCGACCTAAACGTACTCGGTCGGGCAGTGATCATGTGCCTGCGAATATCCACTGGCAAACCCTGAATGTACCTCTTAATCTTTCGTGACAAAGGCGTCACTTGGTCTGGCACCAGGCGTGCCATCTCGTTGAACTTTATTTGTACTGCTGGTGTGTCATGGTTCCCGCCTCCAATTGCAGGAACTCCCTCTCAACCTTGTCCATCTCCCGGTGAGGACAGAACTCCTCAATCACCAACTTCTTCAGCTCGGACCATCTCATTCTCCCGATTGCCCTACTACCCTCAGCTTGGACAATATTGTTCCACCAGCATAAAGCCGAGTCCACAAACGAGTGGGTAGCAAACTTCACTTTCTGGTCCTCCCGACACTCGCTGATATCAAGAACAGCCTCCATTTCCCTCACCCACCGGTGAGCAGCAGCAGCAGTGCCGTTACCATCGAAGGTAGGGGGCTTGCATCTCATAAATGCCCCATAGCTATAGCCTCGTGCCACCTCTTGCACAGGCTCATCCTCCTCTTCCTCTTCCTCATTATTAGAGAAAATCGTTTCAGGCTCCGGTTGCTCTCGTCCTCCCGAAGACCTGTTTCTCTCCTTTCTTTCTCCTTTCTTTATAGCCTTGATAACTTCGGTCACCACAGACAGTAAGATTATCTGCATGACCTGATGCACCTCTTCAACAACAGCCTCCTTTACCGAGGCCCTCAAGTTAGCACTCTTATCCCAAGCCTCTGGATGAGGGGTCTCAGGTTCTTCAGGAACCATCCTTTCAACTCTAGGCCTTCCTCTTTTGGGTCGCGGTTCAGCACCAGGCCCAGCACAGCCTCCACCCTAAGAAGCCTTAGAAGATCTACCACCGGCCATTCTCTATCACACTGAAAGATTCAAACACCAACACGGTAATTCAAGGGAACAGCTCAGTTTATGTCAAGTATAGTAAGTCCCTAATTACAGTGGCCACTTGTGCTTAGCCACTTACTTTACTCTTCATACCCCGAGCATTACCTATCCAGACTACATCAGTATCTAAATCTACATACAACACATAAACCACATAACATGCGCACGTAATACCGGTTAATATTACGAAAATACCTGATGGCACGCAGTTACTCAGATTGGCATCCCATTCCCTTTCCGTCCCTCTTTCAGTTTAAGTTAAGGTTTATTTAGAAAATTTACCCATTTCACTTAAACTTTGGCTCTGATACCAACTTGTAAGGCCCCATTCCCGGGACGCCTATAGTTGGTCATTCATCGCACATAAACATATAATTACATTTAACTTTCATAAAACATCGTATCGGAATTAAGACATCTCATTTCATTACAAAAGCTTTTGCCAAATAATACACCGTTAACCAGTTACAAAATACATTGTTGCATTACATCACAAAAGCCTTATATAAATGGATGCCATCCCAAAAGAGCTGAGTAGCCGCCCCGTGCCATCCTCAGCAATCATTACCTGCCAACTGGAAACACATAAAAGTCAGCGTTGCTGAGTGAGTTCTAGTTTTAAATTAAAACATACTTTACTTTCATTAAAACCGTTCATTACTTTCATGCGATCATACATCATACGTACACATAGATAATATCTTTATTATCTTCATCATTCGTTCGTTCATCATTACATCTTTTCTTTCCATTAAAACCATGGACTTTTACCCTTCCGTCCGTTGGTAATGGGCCGAAGCCTATCATAGACCTTCCATTACGGTGCACAGCACCTCATGGCCACAACACCGAAGGTAAAAATCCAGGTATACCATTGTCATGCGCTATGCCCTTCCGTCCGTTGGTACTAGACCGAAGCCTATCATAGACCTTCCATTACGGTGCACAGCACCTCATGGACACAGTACAGAAGGCAAGCAACAATAGTTTTATACAAATGGTTTATCACAAAGAAAGACCCCGATGTGCATCCTCCCGGGGTCGCGAACCCACACACTGTTGGGCTAACACCTTACAAAGGGGCGTGTCCTGTTATACCGTTCTTGCAAGACTTTTATTTCATTCCATCGTTTATTAATGCATGCATTCATTCATCATGTTCCTCTTTTATTACCTTCAACTTTACGTTACATAATACTTTCATTTCATTAATTAACATAACACGTAAAGCCACAGGGAAGATAAACATTCATCAAAATCAGGAACATCAACATACACAGCCATCATCATCATACGAGGCATCATCATACATACATAACATACATCATGCATAACCATGCAACATCATCATCATGCCCAACATACCCTCTAATGTCTCAACAGTCATCTTACATGAACTTACGGGAATTTCAATGTCAAAACCTACATCTGCACTTTCCCCGAAAGTCAGTACTTAAACTACACGTTTCCCCGGGTACAACCCCCTACTTGGGCGTATGTACACCCTTCAGTCGCATGGCCTCCAGGCGACTAAACATCATGCGACTGGACCAATGCGGATAAACTCCTATGCGGATGAACACCCAGTCGTGCGTATGGACCTCATGCGGATGGACTCAATGCGAATGAGTCCCATGCGATTGGAACTAAGGCGACTAAGCACCTAATGAACCCTCAATCGTGCGGATGAACTCAGTCGCATGACTCCCCATGCGACTGGACCCCCAATCGTACGAATGAAACCTTAATCGTGCTAATGAACCCTCAATCATGCGAATGAACCTCAATCATGAGAATGAACCTCAATCGCACCTCAGTTGGCCGTATGGCCTCCAGTTGGTCGCCTAGCCCTAGCTGATGCAGAATGGAGTTCATCCCGAACCCATCTGCCATTTTCGACCTCCAAGCTCATACAAATCCATTCTAAGCCTAAATCAACCATCCTAAACCTTAGGAATGCCCACAACACCATTCAAGCACAAACAAGCCCAGAAACAAACTCGGATCGCATCACACGCAAACACACCCAAATGGGTCAAACACACACACATATAAGAACGGGTTTTCTATGCTTTCCAGCCCCAAAATCGTTTGAAAACAAGTAAAAGAGGGGTCCTAGAACTCACACAAACAATCACAACGAGAAGAGCTTCGATTGGACTCGCTACACGACGATTTTCAAGCTCGAACCCACTCGAATCAAGCCTTTTTCTTCTTTTCTCCCTTTTCTCTCTTCTTTCTCTCTATATTGCAAAATTTTGGAGATGTGGGGAGGATGTGGGCTGCCCTCCCCTCTTATTCGCCTTCTCTTCCGAACTTTCCCGCGTTTTGGCAAGTTTGGTCCCCCGACTTTGGAATTTATTTCTTTTTCTTCATTCGTCGGCTTCAAAATAAATAAATAACCGGGTGTTACATGCTGATAGAAGAGCCCTCATTCTTCAAAGAGTTCAAAGCCAGGAAGAAATATTCAATTTTTAGACCTTGAACTATTATGAAGGTCTTGACCTGATTAACATGCCACTTGTCAACCCAAGTCAATCAAGACAAGCTGACAGGTTAGCACACAGGATTCAAGACAGAATTACTAAAGAGTTCAGTCTTCGAAGGAGACAAAGGCAATCAGGTAATGTCATTGTTCAACTAGATGTTGAGGCAGACCCTAACATTAGCTTCAAAGGGAAAACCTTGGCTGAAGGCCCAGTGATATAGCCTGAGAGCCCTATCACACCACAAACTACTTCAGAAATTCATCCCCTTAGTGAAACAGCTGCTGGTGAAGGTGTCTTACAACCTCTCTCTGGCCAGAGCTTGGAGGCCAAAGCTCTCTCCACCCTCTGTCACAAAGGTCTGTGGGTGACAAAGGGAAAAGGATTCTAACTCCTGAGGAGATTGAGGAGGAGGGGAGAGAGAGCAAGAGGAAGCTAAGGGGAGAAAGTTCCTCTAGGACTTTAGGCATTATACAAGCTACAATCAGGGCTGCCCCCAGACCAAACACTCAAGATGATGAGTTGAGGGCAGTCAGGATTACTTACCTGCAGACCAGGAACTATGACATAGATGAGATTATATCTCTCCCCTTAGAGGAACTAAATGAACTGGCTGACATGGAAGTGTTAAGAGAGATGAAGGAAGCAGAGGATGCAAGGCTGCTTCTCCAATTCAAAGAGGAGAAGAGACAAAAACGGTTATACAAGCATGTTCCAACTCTCTCCCAGTTCAAGAAATTCCTGTGCAAGAGGCTATGGCAGCTACACAAGAACCTCAGGTAGGCAAGGAAACAGATAGGCAAAACATGATCAACTACCTTAGTGCCACAAGTCTCTACCAGGCATCTGCACTTCTTCCCTTGTCCTTTGAGTACATTGAGTTTGAGTATCTCAAACAACTTGAACTTCAAGTGCTCAAAGAACAAAAGGCAACAAAGAGAAAGATGAGGGAAGAGGCTGCAAAGTCAAGAGCCATCATCCAAAAGAGTATGAAGAAGTCTGCTGACAGACAAAGGACGATGAGCTTCTTGAAGCTGTATATATTCTTCGGAAGGAGACTTGGCCCTATGTCTCTATCCACAATGGATGAGCATACCAGGGTAATCCAGCAGAAGATCAAGAGTGGAGAGCTGATTAACTTACACTGCAGGACCGGTGAAGGGTATGCACTTACAACACAACAACACAATGAGGAGAGTTTCTTAGAACACTTAACAGATCAAATAGGGAACTGGTTAACTTGTTAATAAAAGATGCTAAGAACACAAGTAAAATGAGACAGAACAAGATTGTAAACAACAGAAGTATTTGGTTTTCAAGAATGCTGTATATTGCTTCTCAAGTTCTATTACAAGTTACAAAGCATCAATAGAAAGTTACAAGTACTTGAGATACTTTATACTACATCCTATAGCCGGCCATACTTTGAAGGCCAGCTGGATACAATTGACTAGACAACTACAAAATCAAATATAGAGTCACAAGGCAGATCTGCCTTTTGACTTGTGACTATGACATTCCATAGCTCACATCCTAATATATTACAAAAAGGATAAAAGTACATAAAGTAGAAAGCATGGACTCAAGACCTCAATGTACAGTTACCAAAAGCATGGACCTTTCACCAACTCATGTAAGTTGGTGACTTTACAGAGTAGCAGCGAAAAGGTGGTCCAACTTTATGGTAAAGTACATAAGACAAAGGCATATCTCTAAAAGTATTCGGAAGAAATCTGTCTTCACTCTTTGGCTTCGGAAGAGTTTGTCTTTGAAGCTTCGGAAGACTTCATTTTTCGCTTCGGAAGATGTTGGTCTTGGCTTCGGAAGATTTTACACTTAGAATATTTCTAATGCATGATGTAAAACTTCCAAAGCATTTCTACTTCTGTTCTTTAGTGCATGCATGTAGAGAGACTTTGGTGGTTTGGCTGCATCAGACTTATAGGAATCCTTAAAAACTCCCCCTAGGCTGATGCTACCAAAACATTTACAAGATCTTTAGATGTTTGTAGTGTTCAGCACAATGATGACCATACCCTTCTTCAGCAGATGGTCAGGATCATTCAGACTCTCATAATATCTTCTCATCTCAAAGAGATCATGCAGAGGTAAGTTGATTATGTCTTGCCATGTATAGACATTCTCAACAGCTTGATCTCTGATCACATGCCATCTCTCTGGATTAGTAGTGAAGGTCCGGGATAAGATGGGTGTCTCAGCTGCAAGAGGAGCCACTTGAATTGGAGTTGATTGGGCTGCCTCTTCATTCACTTCCTCAGGTTGATCTGAATCAGCCTGAGGTGTAGAGGTGGATGATTCAGGCTTCTTCTTCTTTGACTTTGGTTTGCAAGCCATCCTCTTCTTCCTCTTAGAAGACTTTAACTAAGAAGACTGGTCTGCAGCACCTTGTTGATCATCTTTGTCTTTCTCCGTTAGGTGTTCCTCCCTCACAGGTTCAGAAGGAGGGGGAGTTTTACCCTGCTGTGGATTAGAAGATGAAGCTTGCTGAGGCTCAGCAGGAGGTCCAGGTTGTGTTGTCTCAGGTTGTTCAACCTTAACCTCCACTTTAGGTGGGATTTGAGTTGGAGCAGAGTATAAGTCAATCAGCTCTCTAGTATTGATCTTCTGCTTGATTACCCTTATATGCTCATCTATTGTGGAGAGAGACATAGGGCCAAGTCTGCTTCCGGAGAATCCATACAGCTTCAAGAAGCTCATCATCCTTTGTTTGTCAGCAGACTTCTTCATACTCTTTTGGATGATGGCTCTTGACTTTGCAGCATCTTCCCTCATCTTTTTCTTTATTGCCTTTTGTTCTTTGACCACTTGAAGTTCAAGCTGTTTGAGATACTCAAATTCAATGTACTCAAAGGACAAGGGAAGAAGTGCATATGCCTAGTAGAGATCTGTGGCACTCAGGTAGTCGATCATCTTTTTTGCCTATCTGTTTTCTTGTCTACCTGAGGTTCTTGTATAGCAGCCACATCTCTTGCACACGACTTTCCTGAACTAGGGAGAGAGTTGGAGCATGCTTGTATAACCTTTTCTATCTCTTCTCCTCTTTGAATTGGAGAAGTAACCTTGCATCCTCTGCTTCCTTCATATCTCTTGACACTTCCATGTCAGCCAGTTCATTTAATTTCTTTAAGAGAAGAGATATAATCTCATCTATGTCATAGTTCCTGTCTGCAGGTAAGTAATCCTGACTGCCCTCAACTCATCTTCTTGAGTGTTTGGTCTGGGAGTAGCCCTGATTGTAGCTTGCATAAATCCTGAAGACCCAGAGGAGCTTTCTCCCCTTAGCTTCCTCTTCCTCTCTCTCTCCTCCTCCTCAATCTCCTCAGGAGTCAGAATCCTTTTCCCTTTGTCACCCGCAGACCTTTGTGACTCATGGTGGAGAGAGCTTTGGCCTTCATTGCTTGGTGTAGCATCCAAGCTTTGGCCAGAGAGAGGTTGTGAGACACCTTCACCAGCAGGTGCTTCACTGAGGGAATGAATTTCTGAAGCAGTTGTTGGTGTGACAAGACTCTCAGGCTCTATCACTGAGCCTTCAGCCATGGTTTTCCCTTTGAAGCTAATCTCAGGTCTGCCTCAGCATCTAAATGACCAATGACGCTACCTGATTGCCTTTGTCTCCTTCTAAGGCTGAACTCTTCAGTAATTCTGTCTTGAATCCTGAGTGCTAACCTGTCAGCTTGTCTTGATTGGCTTGGGTTGACAAGTGGCATGTTGATCAGGTCAAGACCTTCATAGTAGTCCAAGGTCTGAAAATTGAACACTTCTTGCTGCCCTTGAACTCTGTGAAGAATGAGGGCTCTTCTATCAACATCATACCTCCACCCAATAATGTAGTTTGAAGTTCCTTGATGTGGAAATAACACAGCCCTTGGAATGCCTTCCTCAAAGAGACTCCTAATGATAGAGTCTATAATGTCCACATTAATATGAACTTAAGGAAGTTGCTGAGTATGCACAGTTGCAAGTGAGGATGGTGGATCCTCAATGTCCATACTCCTTGAAGAACTCCCAGGTTCTGTGACTGTAATGACTTTCTCCCCCTTTTTGGTAGTATCACCCTCTTGCATAGGTGAGCTAGAGGTTAGGTCAATCACATTCACAGGTTCTTGTGTTCCTGGTTGAGCTCCTCTTAAAGGTCTCCCAGCAAGTTTTTCCCTGAGATAAGATATCTCAAGTTGCTGATCATTGACCCTATTATGCAGGGTAGTGACCTGAGATTCAAGGTGACTAACCTTATAGACTAAATAGGAGCATGTTTTTGACAGTATTTGCACCTTTAGTCTCAGATTCCCCGCATCTTCATCAGAAGAGTCATTGGGGGATGAGATGATTGGACCAAAGTTCTCTCTCTCACCACCAGGTTCAGGTTCTTGGCTGCTGGATTTTCTCTGCACATTGACATTTTCAGTTGAGGTGTCAATGGGCTGAGTTGCCATGGTTGAGGTCTTAATGATGTAATCACTTGCAGAAGTGACAGCCTCTTCCATATGGATATCCTGAACAGGTTCAGAAGTATCCACCTCAGTGATGGGTGACTGATGTCGGCTAGATAAAGGAGACTCAAGAGTACTCATCTCTCTTTGAGTAGGGGAAGAGTAGAGAGACTCATGGTACCCACTAAAACCTAAGTCTTCATCAGTATAGAATGTGAGGTTGGGAATGGGTTGATTTAAGTCTAAAGGATGGGGATGGTAACTGTCCCCTGAAGGTTGTTCACTTGAGTGTTGAGACTCAGATTGAAGGCTTAACGCAGTTGGGCTTGTGAGCTCATCAGGGTGAGCATGAGGAACCTCATCCCTGATTGTAGAAGAGATGGGAGTGGTTTGCTCCTCAGGGGAAGTGGGAGCTCTAGTGTCCACTTCCTCCTGTATGGGTGAGTATACGGGGGCCTGCACAGACTCAATAGCTTAAGCAGGGGTTCGTTTGGATTTTCTTTGGTAGGTGAGGGTGACTTGGGGCCTTTTTGGTGGTTGAGAGGTAGAAGGTGTGGGTTTAACACTAGCTTGTGTTGCTAGGTTGTCACCTTGAGCAATGAGCTCTAACATTTTTAGGACAAGGGTTGTTTCTAACCCTGAGAAGCCTACAGTTGGCTTCTTCATAATGCTAAAGATGTCAGGCTTCATCTGTCCCAATTTAAGAATATTATCTGTTTCCCTCAACTGTGAGCCTAGTTCACAGTTGAGAATGTGTTGAACATATCTAGGAAACATATAATACTCTAAGGAGTCCAATTTAGCAAGCAAATTTGTATAAACAAACTAAGAGTACGTGAACTTGACCCCTCAAACCATTCCATGTACTATGAAGGAGAGATCCTCAGGAATCTGGTCCCACCCTCCATGCTTGTTTGACAAGTTGTGGATAACCACATGAAGCAGGTATTTTCATTGGGATGAGACCTTCTCTTTCCTGAAGGTCTTTACAGAGAAATCTCTCTCATAGCCCATCTGCTCAAAGGAATGATTTACAGCTTCCTTTGGGAAGGACAATTCACCTTCATCATCATCCAGCTGCAAGTGAGTGTTGATGATGGCCGGAGTGATGAAGATTGTCCTCCCTTGCACTGTGGCAGACAGTGCCTTCTCCCCATTCATAATGACCTCTTGGCAGGTCTTCTAAATTCAAGCAGATGATCCTCGTAGAGAGTAGGATCAATGGTTAGGGAGGTGAAGTAGTTTGATAGAGCTAAGAAACGGCAAATCTCTGAGAAACTTTCATCTTTCTCAGAGCTTAATAGAGCAACTTGGTTATGTTGCTTGTGAAGTTGCATGGAGAAATCTGGGTTGTTTCTGAGGTTTAGGTTGGCCATTTTAGAAGCTTAAGGATGAAGAAATATGAAGAACAAAAGGCGGTTTGGGAGAATTTAGGTTTAAGGAATAGTGTAATTTGAGGAAGATAGTGAAAGAGGGGGAACCGTTGGGCATTTATGTGAAATGGATTTGAGACAAAGTTAATGAAAGAGGATAAACTTTGAAATCCGGATGTCGGTCCCACCTCTTAAAAGTAGTTTACTTTTGCCCAAAAAGTAGTTTTCTTGGAAGTCAAGACATCTTCCGAAGGTTATTTGCTTTGGAAGTTCTGAAGAAAAAGCTTCCGAAGGCAAATTGGCTTCGGAAGAGATTTCAAAGGTTTTTGAGAATTTTGCTTCGGAAGAGAATTTACACTCAGAGATTTTTATTCTAAGAAGAATAAATACTTCTGAATGTAAATTGCTTTCGTAAGAAACTTGTTCTTTGAAAAAAATACAAAGTACTTAATTTGATTATAAGCTTCGGAAGATATTTTATAAATTTCTTCCGAATGTAAAATCACTGAAGCAATTATTTGTTTACTAAGACATAAACTTCTTCCGAAGGTAATTTTGAATCTTTCGAAGAGATCAAGATTTTCAAAAATCTAAGAAAAGTCTTTTGAAAAGATTTTTCTTCCAAAGAAAACAAGGGCTTATGAAGGTGATAAAATAGACAACTTAGGACACACAAGTTTTAAAAATAAATATGATTAAGTTTTAAGAAAAGCTATTCAAAGTTAATCATCCCAATAGCTGTACAAGATATTTAAAACTCTGCTCGTCAAAAGCTTTGGTGAACAGATCAGCATATTGTTCATTTGTGTTAACTTTGACTAGTTTGATTAATCCCGTTTTAAAGTTATCTCTAATCAAATGATACCTAATATTAATATGCTTTGTCCTTGAGTGCTGCACAGGATTCTCTGTGATGGAGATAGCACAATTGTTATCTATGTGGATGGGAGTCTCTTTAAAGTTAAATCCATAGTCCAACATCTGATTTTGAATCCAAAGCACTTGAGCACAGCAACTTGCAGCAGCAATGTATTCAGCCTCAGCAGTTGATGCAGACACACAAGATTGTTTCTCGCATTGCCAAGAGACTACTCGTCCACCAAGAAATTGACATCCCCCTGATGTAGACTTTGCAGTCATGTTGCAACAACCATAGTCACTATAGGTATAAGCATACAGATTAAAGTCAGAATTCTTTGGATACCAAAGGCCAAGTGATGGAGCACCTTTGAGATATCTTAAAATTCTTTTGACAGTGACAAGGTGTGACATCTTGGGGTTGGCTTGATATCTTGCACAAATGCATGTAGCAAACTTGATATCTGGCCTGCTAGCTGTGAGGTACATAAGAGACCCAATCATTTCCCTATAGAGATGTTCATCAACACACTCCCCCTCAAGATCAGGTCCAAGGGAGTGATTTCAGGCTATGGGTGTCTTAGCAACCTTACAATCAGTCATGTTAAACCTCTTAAGTATGTCTTGTACATACTTTGATTGACTTATGAAGATGCCATTGTCAACTTGCTTCACTTGAATTCCTAGAAAGAAATTGAGTTCCCCCATGGCACTCATTTCAAACCTGTCATTCATCAGCTTCTCAAAGTCTTTGCAGAGCTTTGGATTAGTTGACCCAAATATAATGTCATCTACATATACTTGAACTAGCATTATGTCATTTCATGTTCCTTTGATGAAGAGAGTTCCATCTACAGTACCTCTTTAGTAGCCATGTTGACAGAGATACTGAGATAGAGTCTCATACCACTTCCTTGGTGTTTGGTGCTGCCCATAAAGAGCTTTATCAAGCATGTAGACATAATCAGGATGATCAGGATCTGCAAACCAAGGTGGTTGTCTGACATACACCTCTTCATCAATCACCCCATAAAGAAAAGCACACTTGACATCAAGTTGGTAGACCTTGAAATTCTTGGATGCAGCAAAAGCTAGGAGTATTCTAACAGCTTCAAGTCTTGCCGCAGGAGCAAAAACATGTGTGTAGTCAATTCCTTCTTCTTGAGTATATCCTTGAACAACTACTCTTGCCTTGTTTTTGATGACAAGTCCTCTATCATCCTTCTTGTTCCCAAAAACCCATTTGGTTCCTATGATAGTCTTCCCTTGAGGAAGAGGACATAGGTTCCAAACCTTTTGCCTTTTGAATTGAAGCAGCTCCTCTTGCATAGCTTCAACCCAACTTCCATCCTTTAGAGCCTCATTAATTTTCTTTGGCTCTATCTGGGACAAGAAACAAGAGTGAAGACAAACATTTGCTTCATGGGTTTGTCCTCTTGTTCTCACCCCTGAATCAACATCTCCAATGATGTTTGTGGTAGGATGAGACTTGTGGATCCTTACCTGAGGGATCACAGCAAGTTGCTTAGACATATCTAGATTTGAAAATTTTTTATCTGGCAAAGAAGATTCACCCTCCACATCAGCACACTTATCAAGATTGACTTGATCCAATGAGTGTGTGACATCATTGATGTTGTCTTCAATGCAGTGGTTATCAGCATCAAGAAATTCCTGATCACTTTTACAACCACCATTTTCTCTAACATTTGAAGCTCCTTCTTCTGAGTTTTGTGCCTCTAAGTTGGAATTTGAAGGCACTCAAAAGCATCAGCGAGATTTGTCATTGATGTGCTGGTAGAAGCCTCATTTGCAGGAATAGTTACCACTGGAGCTGAAGATGTGTAACTTGAAGGTCTTTTGAGCTCAAATCTTAGGTCAGGATCACTTGTTGGTAATATATCTGTAGATCCTGAAACATTCTCACAAGATTTGTTAAAACAGTTGGTAACTAAATCAAGATCAAATAGCCAATCCGGACCAGAACCTTTCACAGTGGGAGTGTGCTCATTGAAAGTCACATTGGCTGACTCTTCAACTACTCTAGTTCTGAGATTGTATACTCTATAAGCTTTAGCTTGAAAAGAGTATCCAATAAAGTATCCATCATCTGATTTCTCAGCAAACTTGGCAATTTGATCTTTGGTATTCGAGATGGTGCATGGACATCCAAATGACCTGAGAAAACCAATGAAAGGTTTTCTCTTGTGCCAAAGTTCATAAGGAGTCTTACCATGTGTCTTAACCACTAAAACTCTGTTTTGCACATAGCAAGCAGTGTTCACTGCCTCTGCCTAGAAGGTGATGGGCAGTTTAGAGTCAGACAACATAGTTCTTGCAGCTTCAATTAGTGTCCTGTTTCTCCTCTCAGCAACACCATTTTGCTGAGGAGTCCTGGGAGCACTATATTGTCTTCTAATACCTTTTTCATCACAAAATGTATCAAGGATTTGATTCTTGAATTTAGTTCCTTGATCACATCTTATAGTTTTGACCTTGTGATCACATTGAATCTCAATCTTTAAGATGAAATTCTTCAGAGTCTCAGGGGTCTCATCCTTAGCTCTAAGAAAGAAGACCCAAGTGAATCATGTAAAATCATCTGTGATCACCAAACAATAAGAGGTTCTTCCTAGACTCATTATACGGGTGGGGCCAAAGTGATCCATATGTAATAAGTGTAGGGGATTAATGATGGAATTTCTTTCCTTTGGCTTGTGAGATACCTTGTGTTGTTTCCCTTTTAGGCATGCAACACAGTGGTCATCACTTGTAAACTCTTTCTTTGGTATTCCAGTTACCTAATCATTCTTAATTAATTTATGCGTGTTTTTAAAGTTTACATGGCATATTCTTTTATGCCAGAGGAAAGATTCATCATTATTTGCTTTAGATAGAAAGCATGAAACTTCTCTTGAGGAAGATGTTTCTTGAAGTCCATCTTGTACATGTTCCCTTTCCTGGGGGCTCTGAGCAAGTTGTGCTCATGAGGATTGACCACCCCGGGCGTGAGAACAATGCACTCATGCTAAGTGAAGAGCATGTTATGACTCTGATCACAAAATTGGGATACACTCAAAAGATTGTACTCAAGCTCCTTGACAAAGTTTACCTTTTCAATGCTGAGCTTACCATTTGTGACCTTGCCCCTTCCAGTAATGTAACCTCCTGCATCTCGTCTAAAAGCAACTGGTCCTCCATCAATTCTTTCAAACTTTTAGAGTAGTGACCTATTGCCTGTCATGTGCCTGGAACAGCCACTATCAATGATCCATACATTTATGTTTATCTTGAGTTGTTCCTACACAAAAGAGATGATTAGTTACATTTGGAAACCCAAGCCTAATTGGTCTTGGGCTCATCAAAAGAAGTTGAAGACAATGCAAAAAGTAATTGATCCTATAGTCATGCTAGAAGGATCATTTGCTATATTGATGAAGAACTTTCAGCCACTTGGTCTTTCTTTGACTTCCACACCACCTTTGGAAGCTTAGACTTGACCTTTAATACTTCGAAAGTTTTGATGACTTCAGAAGTTTTGATGACTGGACCTTCAGAAGATCTTGCTTTAACTGCAGCAGGCTTCAGTGCTTCGAAAGTATTCCTTTCTTTCGAAACCAAATTTTCTTCCAAAGGCAAGTTTCCACTTGTCTTCTTATTCATTTTGGAGCTTCCGAAGGAAACAGATTTTCCTTCCGAAGCTTGCTTCTTCTTCTCCAAACTCTTAGAAGTTTCTTTCTTGGTCATGTGGAGAGTACTCTTTGGATTGTAGACACAATCCTTAGCAAGATGAGAAGTACTCCTACACATAACACAGTCCATTTTCTTCCTTCTAGGAGTTCTTCTTTGTGAACAAGGCTGAACTTGATAACTTTCCTCTTCCATCTTCACCTTTGTAGATGCTGTGGCAGTTTTTGTAGGGTTAGAACTACCTTTTGAGCTGAATGGTTCAGGTTGTACAACAGTGATGCACAACTGATCAGCCTTATTCTTGACGATGAGATGATTTGGACATGAACTAGAACTCTTGTTGATGGAGTTCAACTTTATGTCTTCAGCCTCTACCACTTCAAATCCTGCAGAGATGAAGACTTGTTTCTGTGCAGCATTAAAGGTGGCCTTGATCTCTTGAGCCTTTTTAGACTTTCTTTTGGCCTTCCTGATCAAGTTCTTTCTTCTTGACTTGGTCATCCCAACAGTTTTGCTCTCCTCAGAGGGATGGTGACCCTTCTTAGAATGCTCTTCTTCACTCCTCTCAGAGCCATTCTCCACCATCTCCTCTTTATCCACTTCAGTCACAGGATCTATGAGGCGAAGCTCATCTTCACAAGTTCCACACCTAGAAGATCTTACAGACAAGATTGTGTGTGGAGGAGCTATCTCACAAGATCCTAGTCCCTGCTTTTTTTGATAACAAACTTTTACATGCAAGGATAAGGAAATTATGTTCTCGAAGGTCTTTCCTTGAAGAACACATTTTTCTGTCTTGGCTTTGCTGATCACAAGCTCAGCCTGGCATTCATTTAATTTAGTAATGAGATCTTTGATCTGAGTCCTGTAGTTTGTATGCTCATGTTTAAGATTGAAATGGTTTTTTCTAAATCCTCTATTTTTAGTTTATAATCATTTTCAGCTCTTTTAAAATCAGCTTTTAAGATATTTAAGGACTCAAGATCAGATCTCATCTCTAAATTATAGGACCTGTATCTATTAACTTTAGCAATGCATTTAGGAGTACAATGATGTTCCAATACCTTGGCTTCATCATGGTCTGCCATGAGTGCTTGGTTTGGAGATGCATCTTCTACCTGAAAGCTCTTGTCAAAGCCTCCTTCTTCAACAGCAACTGCAGCTTGCTACTTTGGCTTCTCATTCTGGGGGGCTTTCTCAGTGTAAAATGGTCTGGTTTGTGCTTGGCCACCATTTGTCCTTAGTGCCTTACACTCTCTTGCAAAGTGGTCCATCTGGTTACAGTTGTAACACTTTACTTTGCTTTTGTCCAGCCCAACTTTCCACTGACTGCATTGCATGGAAACCTTCTCCCTGTTCTCTTGTAGAACTTCTTGGCTCTGTGAGTGAGATGAGCCATCTGCTGGACTATCTCCATGTACTCCAGATCATCTGGATGGATACAGTCCAAATCTTCAAGAGTGAAGAGAAAGTTTCCTGAGGTTTTATCAGCAGAGACAAAAGCATGAGAAGAACTTATCTCTTGGAAAGGACTTTTTTTAGTGTAGCTTTCCCTTGGAGTCTCTGGGAAGATGATGAAAGGGCCCTTTTGTTAGTTGTCAGGGAAGCATATAAGATGATGCTGTGGTTCAATGATTTCCCTTTCAACCACATGGAGGGCTAAACTTAGTTGATTGCTAGAGTTACCTGATGAGTTTTGCATGTTCATCTCCATCTGGTAGCCACTAAGAATACCATACAACTCTGTGAGAGTAAGAGTCTTAAGGTTCTCAGTCCTCTTGATAACAACAAAATAATGTGTCCAATGTCTAGGAAGAGAGGACATAAACTTCCTTACAATATCCCTGTTCTCAAGAGTTACTCCAACATCCATTAGAGTATGCACAATCTCAACATACCTGAAGTATTGTTGAGTCATGGTTTCACCTGCTTTGAAGGTGAACTTTTCAAACTGCTGCTTCAGGAGATCCTTCTTGTTCTCCTTTGCTTCAGAGGACCCCTCATACATCAGCTTCAGTGCTTCCCATAGTTGCTTGGCAGTTTTGCACTTATTCAAGCCTCTGTAGATGGAGTATGGAAGAGCACTTTGAAGGACTATCATGGCTTTCTGATCAATCTCTATTCTTTTTCTATCTGCTTCAAAGTAATCAGCCACAACCTTAGGAATCATACCACCACCAGTAGCAGAAGTGGTGTTTGGTATGTAAGGTCCTTCAACAACAGAGTCTCACATCCTGGAGTCTAGAGACTTGATGAAGCCTTCCATTCTTTGACACCAAGTATCAAAGTCTTCAGGGGTGATCAGTGGAGACTTTGTCATAGTTCCAGTTTCCATATCAGCTTTGGTTATAGCTTCCATTTGAGTTGTTAAGTATTTTATCTGTGTGAGGGATCTTAATATGGTGAGATCTTATATCAAGAGCCTGACCAAATGCAGGACCGGTGAAGGGTATGCACTTACGACACAACAACACAATGAGAAGAGTTGCTTAGAATACTTAACAGATCAAATAGGGAACTGGTTAACTTGTTAATGAAAGATGCTAAGAACACAAGTAAAAATGAGACAGAACAAGATTGCAAACAACACAAGTATTTAGTTTTCAAGAATGTTGTATATTGCTTCTCAGTTCTATTACAAGTTACAAAGCATCGATAGAAAGTTACAAGTACTTGAGATACTTTATACTACATCCTAAAGCCGGCCAAACTTTGAAGGCCAGCTGGATATAATTGACTAGACAACTATAAAATCAAATGTAGTCAAAAGGCAGATCTGTCTTTTGACTTGTGACTATGATATGCCATAGCTCACATCCTAATATATTATAAAAAGGATAAAAGTACATAAAGTGGAAAGCATGGACTCAAGACCTTAATGTATAGTTACCAAAAGCATGGACCATTCATCAAATCATGTAAGTTGGTAACTTTACAGAGTAGCAGCGGAAAGGTAGTCCAGCTTTATGGTAAAGTACATCAGATAAAGGCATATCTCTAAAAGTCTTCAGAAGAAATTTGTCTTCACTCTTTGGCTTCGGAAGACTTTCTCTTTGAAGCTTCAGAAGACTTCACTTTTGGCTTCGGAAGATGTTGGTCTTGGCTTCGGAAGATTTTACACTTAGAATATTTCTAGTGCATGATGTAAAACTCCCGAAGCATTTCTACTTCTGTTCTTTAGTGCATGCATGCACAGAGACTTTGGATGTTTTGGCTGCATCAGACTTATAGGAATCCTTACATACACTCCCCTCCAAGTCAAGTCCCACCTGAAGTGGAGGTTAAGGTTGAACAACCTAAGACAACACAACCTGGACCACCTGCTGAGCTTCAGCAAGCTTCATCTTTTGATCCACAACAGGGTCAAAGTCCCTCTCTTTCTGAACCTGTGAGGGAGGAACACCCAACTGAGCAAGACAAGACTGATCAACAAGGTGTTGCAAACCAGTCTTCTCAGTTAAAGTCTTCTAAGAGGAAGAAGAGGATGGCTTCCAAACCAAAGTCAAAGAAGAAGAAGAAGCCTGAATCATCCACCTCTACACCTCAGGCTGAATCAGATCAACCTGAGGAAGTGCATGAAGAGGCAGCCCAATCAACTCCAATTCAAGTGGCTCCTCTTGCAGCTGAGAGACCCATCTTATCCTGGACCTTCACAACTAATCCAGAGAGATGGCATGCGATCAGAGATCAAGGTGTTGAGAATGTCTACACAAGGCAAGACTTATTCAACCTACCTCTGCATGATCTCTTTGAGATGAGAAGATATTATGAGAGTTTGAGTGATCCTGACCATCTGAAGAAGAAGTGCATGATCATCATCATTATAAGGACTGTTAACAGCTGAAGATCTTCAAATGTTTTGGTAGCATCAGCCTAGGGGGAGTTTGTAAGGATTCTTATAAGTATGATGTAGCCAAAACATCCAAAGTCTCTCTGCATGCATACACTGAAGAATAGAAGTAGAAATGCTTCAGAAGTTTTACACCATGCACTAGAAATATTCTAAGTGTAAAATCTTCTGAAGCCAAGACCAACATCTTTCGAAGCCAAAAGTGAAGTCTTTCAAAGCTTCAAAGACAAAGTCTTCTGAAGCCAAAGAATGAAGACAGATTTCTTCCAAAGACTTTTGAGGATATGCCTTTATCTGATGTACTTTACCATAAAGCTGGACCACCTTTCCGCTGCAACTCTGTAAAGTCACCAACTTACATGAGTTGGTGAAAATGTCCATGCTCTTGGTAACTGTATATTGAGGTCTTGAGTCTGTGTTTTCTACTTTATGTACTTTTATTCTTTTTGTAATATACTAGGATGTGAGCTATGACATGTCATAGTCACTAGTCAAAAGACAAATCTGTCTTTTGACTCTACATTTGATTTTATAGTTGTCTAGTCAATTGTATGCAGCTGGCTTTCAAATTATGGCCGGCTGTAGGATGTAGTATAAAGTATCTCAAGTACTTGTAACTTTCTATCGTATGCTTTGTAACATTTGTAATGGAACTTGAGAAGCAATATACAACATTCGAAATCCAATTACTTGTGTTGTTTGCCATCTTGTTCTATCTCATATTTACTTGTGTTCTTAGCATCTTTCACTAAAATTTAACCAGTTCCCTATTTGATCTGTTAAGTGTTCTAAGCAACTCTCCTCATTGTGTTGTTGTGTTGTAAGTGCATACCCTTCACCGGTCCTGTACAAGGTCATCAAATTTATGATCTCCACCATTCACTCGATTATCTTCAGTTCCAAAAAAAACCTTTAAATGCCATTCATAGATGTTGAGCTAGTACATGTAGTATTATCATACATCCAACCTTAACGATCCATTAGACAATTAAAGTAAACAAATAAATATATGTATATGACCTAAATCGGTGCTCTAAGGTGGTGAATCCAAACCTACTTTTTAAATAATTTATTTCACTTGATACATTTAGGGTGCGGATATATTTTAATGGGTTAACATTCTTGTAATTATACAAAAAAAAATCAAGTACCTCTAATAATAATAATAATATCTACTATAGACCGAGAAAGTAAGATTTTAGATTAAAAAAAATAGTGTTATATTTTATTCTTAGCTTTCCAGAAAAATAACATGATCGGTTATAAAATTTATTTTACCCTTTAAAATAAACATATTGAGTTGGCTAAACAAATAATATTAGTTCAAAATCATAATAATGCATGGCGATAGTAAACCGATCTAGCATTCAAGGGTTGTAAGTTGGTCAACTATTATGTATGGGTCCCAACCCAGTTGTGGTCAACTTCATCTTGCACACTCTTTAACCACCATTAATAAAGTTTCCGAAGGACCCCATCACCTGTACCCAAGTTTGACTTGAGATGCAAATCATGCTAGTGGTTCCTCAACTGGGGTCGGAACTTTTAAGTGTTTCGTTTTTGTCATGATCCACGAGTAACGAGTTGCAAGTTGTGCAAACTAAATTTATATGGGCTATAAAGTTTTAAGTATTCATGTTACTGATTACATATTATGAATATGTCTTGACAAAAATAAGAAATGAAGAATTTCTAGCGACCGATAAGCTTATATATTGTGATCTATATGTCAGAGTTTGGATAGTGCGTAATAGCCTCGTAATAAGTGTAGAGAAATGTTACGTACACTAGATGATGAAATGATACGGTCCCTCCCTGGCCACTGGATTAAACGAAAAGTAAGTTATTTACCGGATACGTCCTTTTAGTCGATATAACCTGAAATCAAATGAATTACTTTGCTGGATTCAAACACAATGGTTAAAAATAAGAGAGATACGTGATTTGAAAAAACGGAAACGAGGTATTCATGCGAGTGATTTTAAAAGGTGCTTATATTGTGCGTTCTTTATTTATTTTATTTTGTTTTTTTTGTATAGCTGTTAGGAATAACAATTTGAAACTATTATTCAGGTAACTTTCTTTTGAAACATTATTGTGTAAAACATAATAATTAAAAACATATTAATATAATATACAAACAATAATGAAAAAACAACACGAAATTCTCTAAATTGTATATATATATATATATATATATATATATATATATATATATAGATATATATATATATAGATATATATAGAGATATATAGAGAGATATATATATATATATATATATATATATATATATATATATATATATATTATATATATATATATATATATAGAGGAGGATCCTAAGAAAACCACAAAGTTATGTGAAACTAGAGAAAACCAATGAAATCGGTCACATAACTTGTAAATTTTTTATCACTACCCCTTATATTTGTGTGTGTATATATATAAACAAGGTATGGATCAAATGAAAACCGTAGCATGGTTTTACACATACGTCACATATAGGTTACGTATACGTAACCATTTTCCCTTCGACATAGTGCTACGTATACGTAAACTCTCCTTCTCGTATTTATGTTCAACATATATGTAAAAAATGCTTAAATAACCTTTTAACAATTAAAATACATAAAATTTGTGAATTATGTAACTGTTTTCCTTGGTTTTCTTTGGTTTTCACATAACTATTGGTTTTCTCAGGAACCATCCCCTATATATAATATATATATATATATATATATATATATATATATATATATATATAATATATATATATATATATATAATATATATCATATATATATATATATAATATATATATATATATATATATATATATATATATATATATATATATATATATATATATATATATATAATATAACAAATGATGAAAATTGTTTGACATAATAACCAAACGTATAAAAAACAATAATCTATATATTTGATATAATAAACAAAATATCAACCACTTTAAAAAAATCATATAATACTTCTTAATATTTTTAGTTTAAATATATTTTTATTATAAGCCTGCTATTATATATCATCCCTTGCTATTAAAATAAACAAATATCCCTTGCTATTAAAATAAATAGATAAGTAGATATATCTCGAATTCGATCAGAAGAAGACGGTCATGATATTTGATTACGCATATCGATAAGAACAGAAGATAGTTTTCTAATAAACTAAATCTCATTCGTCTCATAAAAATGTAGTGTTCAATGTTTAAAACAAACAAATAAAACTTGGTCTCAAGGAAACAAGTAAAAGTATACATATATTATGTAACTGAGTTTAAGAGAAGGTATCATGAATAATAGTAATCTAAAACCTAATTTTTGTTTAAGAAGATTAAAAGCGTGCTGTGTTTTTTAAAATACTAATATATGTTTTAAAATTCATGTTATCTGATTGAATTTTTTTATCGTTTGTTTTGAAATTTGTAATGTCATATTGTTGTGTTGTCTGATTGAAATTTATGCTCTCTTTCTAAATTTTTATTATCTGTTTTTGTAATACCGCAAAATCCGAATTTTTAGTTAGAGAGATTGGTTTATAGTCGATGATATATGAACTTTAGGACGAGTTGACTACAACGTCGTCAGAGTGAGTTCAATCAAATTTCATTTCATTTGATTTTTAGGTTGTTGATATTATTATCAAGATGGTTTAACAAATACTTGTTCTTAGAGTTAATTACACGATTGGTCCCTGTGTCTTACACATATTACAATATAAGTCCCAACTTTTGAGAAATTATAGGTTTGTACCCAATTGTTTGGCAACTCGCAATACGATTCGTATCTGATACTAACTTCTGTTAAAATTTTCATTTAAGTGGTTGTAAAAGACTCTTTTATCCCTAACTACAGGAAAAAATATGTTAAATATATATTAATTTATATGGGACCCACTTTTTTTAAATTAAATAACTATATATATGTAGAATGTATCTTAAAAAAACCACAATGTTATGTAAAAACTATAGAAACCAATTAAACTGAACACATCACCACCATTTATATTTGTAAATGCGTATATATAAATTATGGAATGGTTCAAATGAAAAACCATCGCATGGTTTTACATGTACATCACATATGAGCTACGTATACGTAGCCGTTTTTCATTCAACATAGTGTTACGTATACGTAAAACTCTTTATTCTCGTTTTTATGTTCAACATATATGTAAAAAAAGCTTAAATAACCTTTCAACAATTAAAATAACAAAAGATTTATGAATTATGTTATTGGTTTCCATGGTTTTCTTTGGTTTCACATAACTATTAATTTTCTCAGGAACCCTCCCTATATATATATATATATATATATATATATATATATATATATAGATATATATATAGATAGATATAGAGAGATATATATATATAGAGAGAGATATATATATTATATTACATATACCTCTATATATATATAGATATATATAGATATAGATCTAGAGAGATATATATATCTATATCTAGATAGATCTATGTAGAATCTATATATCTGTATATATATGTATATATATATATGTATATATATATATGTATATATATATATATGTATATATATATATGTATATATATATATATGTATATATGTATATATATATATATATATATTTGTATATATATATATATATATATATATATATATAATATACCCACATATATACACATACACAAGTTTTCCATATCTTCACTGTGTTCTCACCGCCACACAGCCATCGTCACCACCACCATACTTTTCCATTGCTGATACCATCAGCATAGTGGTTCTCTACCACCATCACTACCACCGCAATTTTGCACCGCCATCGCCATCGTAGTTCTCCACCACCATCGTCAAACATCACCATCATCCAACATTCTAACGACAGTTGTAACCATCTCCTCCATTACCCCCGCCGTACATCTTTCGTTGGATCGAACTAGGTTTGGGTTGCGGGGGATGGTGCTTCAGGTATGGCGATGGTGGATGTATGAATTCGGTGACGGCGATGGTGAGCTAAAATTGTTGTGACGATGGCGGACATGGTGGTGGTGTCGCTAAATTTGTGGCACTAAGTGCGTCAAGTGGTATGCCGATGGAGGTACGACGGTGGCTGGTTGAGATCAGGAGAGATTCAGTGGCTGGTGGTCCGGCGGGGGTTCTGGCGATGGTCCGACTGTTTAGGATTGATACGAAGAGGGATGGGGATGGGGAGGAGTGGGGTGGGGTGGGGTGGGGTAGTGTAGGACCCACTAATTACATATATATTTATATATTAGTGTAAAAGTTATTATTTTTTAAATATAAAGTGTATTTTGGTCATTTCATACTAACTTAACTGGAAAAAGTAACAACCATACAATCCAATAACCAATGATGTTGCGGTTTGTGAAACAGTTGGGAGCCAAATCTATAAATTATCAAAAGTTAAGTTTAATGGCCAACCCACATGACCAATCATGTAATTAACTCGTAGGGGCTGTTTGGTAGCCTCTTAATGGGACCATTAAGAGGCTACCTCAGAACCATTAAGAAATGTATGGTTTTGTTTCAGAAAAAAATGACCTTTTAATGATATCATTCAACACTGAATGGTCAAGTGCTAGGGGAGTGCTGAATAGGAATTATTACCCACCTACCCTTCAAACAAAAACAAAAGAAACCCACCCATTTCCCACAACCATCGACCCCCCCCCCCAATTCACGTCACTTACCACAGTTGGCAAAACTTCCGTCAGCCGCCACCCGCCGTTCGCCGGCCTCCACCCGCCTTCGTCGGCCGCCGAATGCAAGCCACCAACGTCTGCTGCCCACAAGCCACCATCGTCGGTTTCAAGTCTTCAACCTACAACTCTTTTGTTTGATTTCTCTCGTTTTGCTTTGATTTATCTTGATTTCTTTCAAGATTTGCACTACAACATCTTATTTCTATTTGTTTTCTTATCTATTTGATTACCATCTTTGTTTACATACATGATTTCATAGATTTGATTTCTAGGGTTTTATAAGTTTTAAAAAAATAAGGCTTTTATGAAATTAGGTTTTGTTTGATTGAAGATTGTGCAAGTTTGTGGATGTTGGTAGTTTGTGCAAGTTAGGTTAACCATTTGATTGAAGATTTTGGTTTGATTAAATAGTTCATAGTTTATGAAATTAAGTTTTGTTTGATTGTTTAAAGATTTTGTGCAAGTTGGTTTAACCATTTGATGTTGGTTGTTTGTGCAAGTTGGTTTAACCATTTGATTGAAAATTTTGGTTTGATTCAAGAGTTTATAGTTTATGAAATTATGTTTTGTTTGATTGATTGAATATTTTGTGCAAGTTGGGTTAACCATTTGATTGAAAAATTTGGTTTGATTCAATAATTTATAGTTTATGAAATTAGGTTTTATTTCATTGTTTGAAGATTTTATGCAACTTGGGTTAACCATTTGATGTTGGTAGTTTGTTCAAGTTGGTTTAACCATTTGATTGAAAATTTTAGTTTGATTCAAAAAGGTAAAGTTGGGTTTGGTTAGATTTAAGTTGTTCAAGTTTGATTGAAACTAACATGCATAGACTATATGTTTTTATTGATTGAAGAAGTTAAGTTTGCTTTGATTTAATAAGTTAATAGTTTGTAAAATTTAGTTTTGTTTGATTGATTGAAGAAGTTAAAGTTGGGATGGGTTGATACGATATGTTTTTGTTAACGTTTATTAAAGTTTGTCACAATCCTAGTTTTTAAGAATTTTTTTTGCGTATTTTTGTTATTTGAAGAAAATGGCTCAAAAAAATATTAGGATTAACTGGAAGCAAGATGCGGTTGAAAAAACTTTTCTAGAAACATGTGTCCATGAATTGACTCTTCATAGACGTGAGGGACGCAGTATTAAGTAACTTTCTTGGAAGAATATAGCTGATAAATTAAATACAGAACACATTTTAATAGCGGATCAAAGACAAATGAAGAATCGTTACGACTATGTTAAAGCTAGATTTGCTGCTTGTACAAAGCTAAAAAACAAAACCGGCAATGTTAATGATCATGTAACAAACACATTTAATTTGTCGGAAGAAGAATGACAGTTAGAGATGAAGGTATTGCGTTAATATTCTTCAATAAAAATATTTATTATTATCTTTAAATAATCTTATATTTTTTCACACAGTCAAACAAATATGTAGAAGTTTTGAAAAGTGTGCCCCTTTGTTCCCCCAATCTTTGTATTCAATTATTTGAGGGTTCTACTTCCACTGGGTTCGATAGTTGAGGGATATCTTCAACACTTTCTCGTCCTTCCGATGAAGTGTTTGATCAAAATTTATATGGCCTTGATGAAATCGATTGCACTCAACTGGAAGTATGTGTTAGTGAAGAGTCATCTCATCGTTCCAAAAATAAAATGAAAACCCCGACTGCCGGTGTTAGTGAGGAGTCAACAATTCGGTCTAAACTTAAAAAGGAGAAACAAAAAGACAAGCAAACATTAACTCAAAGTTAACAGAAGTTGGAGAGCAAATATCTCAGGTTATAGAGATGTTAATTGGAAAAAAAACAATTTGTCTAATGATATGGATGCATGTATGGACAAGTTGGAGAGTTTGAGGTGGGGAATGTTTGATGCGAAATATCAAACGACACTTTTGCTTCATGGTGAGAGTGCGGACATAAGGAAAGTGTGGTTGCGACTATGTGAGATTTGGGTCAAAAATGTTGGAGTGAAATATGGACAGTTTTAATGTTTTGTTTTTTGGATGTGATGACTAGACTTTGATAATATGTTTATGTGTTTTTTGGAATTGAAGTATGTAGATTTTTTTGGATGGATAGCTTTTTGGATGATATGTTTTTAATTGTATGATGGATGTAAGGGATGATATGTTTATGGATGTTTTTAATTATTTTTGATTAGTGTTATTGATAAATATATGTTAATGGATGTCATGAATATATGATTAGTGATATGTTTATGGATTTTAATAGGTAGTATATGGATTCGGAGGACGAGATTATATTTTTCATTTTACTTTGTTGGCAATGGTTACGGTTAGGCACAAAAAGAACTGAAAGGATAAGAGACTTAAATTCAGCATTGTCCGGTCATGCGTATACACAAAAGTTGTTACATGGATCGTATACACAATGTCATGAGATGATGCATCTTTCACGTGAAGCATATGTACTATTGTGTAATCATTTTCAACAAAGAAATTGGTTGCAAAGTAGTACGTCGATAACCTTTCAAGAGAAGCTTGCAATGTTTTTAATCGTCATAGGACATAATGAATGATTTCGTGTGGTAAAACGAAGATTTCAACACTTAACATAAACGATTCATAGATATTTTCATGAGGTCCTAGATGAAATGATGAATTTCGCAAAAGAAATTATAGTTCTAACATCTTCTAACGCAATCACAAATACTTCGAAAAGGGTTTCCATGAGAAATAGTGTGTTAGATGGAACTCTTATACATGCCCATGTACTAGTCGATCAACAAACGCGTTATAGAGGAAGAGGAAAAGGTGAATGCTACCAAAATGTGTTAGGTACTTGTGATTTTGATATGATATTTACGTTTGTATAGGCTGGATGGGAGAGCATTGCACATGATTCTAGAGTATTGAAAGATGTTGCGTTTAACCCCACTTCTGGCTTTCTTTCCCCCCACCGCGTTCTAAATAATAAGTTATTAAAGTTACAGATAAGTATTACCTTTGCGACGCTGCGTACACCAACAGAACTCGTGGATTTATGACTCCATACCGTACTACGAGGTATAGGTTAGCTGATTTTCGATGACAACGTGCATTAACTAAGGAAGCGAGATTCAATCATGCTTACGCACAACTTAAAAATGTTATTAAGGGCGCATATGGTGTGTTAAAGGCAAGATTTCCCATCTTAAAACAAATGGCTCTATTTTCATTTAAAATTTAAAAAGACATAGTTATTGCTTGTTTCGCCGTCCATAGTTTTATACGAAAATGCAACATTCATGATCAGTTTTTTTGCATACGATGATAATATAATGTTTGTAGAACCATAAAATGGTAATATTGATGGCCAGTTCGTTCACGATATAGAATGAGGTTCACAAGGCATTGATTATATAAATTATTTGCGTGATACAATAGCTACCCAATTAGTTTCAAGTGATTAACATTTAGATTTTAGTTGTATTTGGATTAATTTGTATTTGGATTTTAATATGTTGTATTTGGATTAATTTTTATGATGTTTTGTATTTTTTATAGTTATTTATAATTCATCATTCAGTGTAATCAGTCAAATATATAACCAAACAGATACATTTTATTAAACATAAAATAGTTCAGAGGGGTAAAATAGTCATTCTATACATGTATTCAGAGATTTAACCAAACAACCATTTATTGTTTCTAACACTTAACCATTCAGACCTGTTAGTCATTCAGAGCTCTTAATCATTTAACATTTAATTGTTCAGATTCAACCAAATAGACATTAGTTCTTTATATAAACATGCAAAATATCACAAGCATTCTTATTACGTATTTTAATGTGAGTAAGCAGAATTGCATTATTAACGATAAATTTAAAACGGCAAGATTATACATATAACGAATAATAAACAATCATGTAAAACTAATATTAGTTTAAACGAAATAGCATAATATGGAGTCAATGATTTAAACGATTACAAAAATATGTATATGTTTTGATTTATTAAATGAATATATAACTATTTATTTACATAGTGAGGTTTTGTAACAGTTTTAAAAGATAAAATCATGAAATAATAATAGTTTTTAGTAAATTCACTCATACTTTTATTTTAACAAAAAGCACTCTAACAAAAACCACTCATGTCTTAATATCGTTTTAGTATCATGTACTTTTTATTCCATATGAAAAAAAATTATAGTTTAATTTAAGTCAAGGGAAGATATACGCCCTTAGTTACTATTTAATGCTTACTTTATTTAAGATCGATGACTAATATGTAGGTCTTCATCTTAGTCCTAGGGATGTTGTGTACTTATTATTACTTTATAATGATTAAATTAAATAATGTTTCTATTTTGGCTATACAAAAGTCTTGTTTTTGCTTTCACGTGTTGATGGTAAAGGAGACTTTCGACACACATGTGCATTAAGAAACTCATGAGTGCTATTTAATTTGGCTCCCCTGATAATGTCAAAATTCAACTAAACCTAATAATTTTTTTCTTTCTTTTTTTCTTTGCTATAATTTATCAATAACAAACTCGCACACAATCTAGTTGTAATTTTAAATCTATATCACTTATTTATAAAAGGACTAAAACCCTTCACTCGTAAGGTGAATTAGAATACAACATATCTTGTAAATGATATTAGATTAAAGGCCCTTTGATGTTAAATTTAATAGTTAATGGTCGAATTTTGGCCAAGTTGATCCCTTATCTATCCTATTATGTAAAACAAAATATTCAGACACAAGGGTAATTTTATATAAAAAATTAACACACCTAATAAACTTTTTAAGCATTAGATATAAGTATCATATGCAATCATTATTATTGTGTCCCTCTTTTAATTTACTTCTTCTAATTAATACATTAATTAATGCATATTATTAATAAATTTTAATAATATGATATTTTGTAATTCACTACATTATATATTATATTATTTATAATACTTTAAATAAATATTTAAATTTATTAATAATTATTTAAATACTTAACTATATAATTACTAGATATTCTTAAAATAATAATAATAATAATAATAATAATAGTAATTAAGTTAAAAATAAGTATTATCTTATTTGCATACTTAACTATATAATTACTAAATACTTTTTATAATAATAATGATAGTAATAATAATCATATATCTATATTATATATACTATTATATAAAATATTTTATCATGACACATTCGTAATTTTACTTAAAATTTAAGACATCTAATATAACGTTCTAAATATATACAATATTTCCTAAGTTGCTCGTGTTTAATAATTTCTCCCAATTAATACATCATTTAATATAAATTTATTTTAAATATTATCTTATTAATAATATTTTAAATTATTATTAAAATTTATGCTTTTATTATTCATATATATATAACTGAATACTATTTGATTTAAGTCTTTTTTAATTAAACACTAAAGTATATAATCATTAACTATTTAAATAGGTATAATAATAATAACACCTAAATATATCAACGTTTAATACAGTTCGAAAAGGACACTCGAGAACACCCACCGCATCACTATATATAACAAATATACAAAATTATGAGTAGTTATGGTGTAGTTTTCTCAATGTTACCACAATAAATTTCTTTTTCTCCAAGGTAATAAAACACCTACTTTGATTTCTTTATGAATTAACATTTAAACCTTTAATTATTTAAAACTAAATATAACAATTTCTCTCTCTTTGTTTTCTTTTTCAAATTAATATCTACGCATTTTGTAATTTTTTTTATAATTTTATATTTAAGTTTGTGAGTTATGTCAAATTGAAATTTAATCACCTAAATTTTTTTAAAATTGTATACTTAAGCCTTCGAATTATATCAAATTTACATTTAATCACCTAAACTTTTTTTAAGTTTTATACCTAAGCCTTCGAGTTATGTTAAATTTTCTTTTAACCTATTGACAATATAGCTTGTTAATTATAATAAAGTTATCATTTACGCATTCGTTATTTTTCTTCTTTATTTTAAGGTATTTATTTATTTATAGTATTTTTCTATTACACTTTTTTATCGGTGTTTCGCACATAATCATATTTTTGGGTGGTTATTACTAACATATAAATTATCAGTATAAATCTTTCAACCCTTATAACCCCCACTGCATAGCGCGGGTCACACCCACTATTTTAATGTTAAGACGTGTTCAATGAAAGAGTAATAGTTGTTACTTATTATAGGTAACTATTAGGTGAACTCGTAAGCTACTACGGAGATGTTAAAATTCCTGAGACACGAATTTAATGGTGTGTATATTGGTATTCATTGGTGGTTTTAAAATAAACATTACATCAAAAAGTTTACATCAAAATATGGATAAAAATAAGCAAATCGCAGCGATAAATTTAAATTTTATAAAATCTATAACTTATAATAAAAGACTAACTATTGGTACACATGGCGTCTTTCTAGCACGTCCACCTAAGCGTCACATGTGCATTGCCACATGTCGCTACATCCTTTAATCATGAGTTAGTATAAATTTGGAAACTATTAACTCATATCAATTACATATTAACTTATATCAATTACAATAAATATTATATTTATGATCAATTATTACTTTTACTTTGTTTGACATTTTTCATAAAAAAATATTATTTATGTTAACAAATAATGATTGAGCTATTAATTTTAGTATTACCGTTAACAAATTTTTTTTTATTAAAATAAAAGTTTCTGTCATATTTTCTTTTGAAATAATTTTAAAATTCATGACATTATCCATATTTTTTATATTGTTTGTTTTTTAACAACATTTCATTGCTATGACTTTTCTCATCCTTTATAACTTTAAATATCATTACATAAATAAATATTTACATCTTTATGAACAATTAATTTTTAATTTTAAATTAGTTTTTAATATATGTATGTATGTATGTATGTATGTATGTATATATATATATATATATATATATATATATATATATATATATATATATATATATATATCATATATACTGTTAGGACCTGGTATTTGAACGAAATACCGAATGACTAACGTGTAAACCAAACCAAATAGTGCGGAATCCTATTTGATTGGCGATCCAATCAGTGAGAACACACGTAGAATCAATAAAGTATTGAATCAAACGTTAAGAATCGATTAGGAATCGATCTACAGCGTTCTATGAACTTGGAGTATGAACTTGGAGGCTTCTGGACGGCTAGGGTACGTCTGGAGTCGAAATAAAATGAATGCTTACGTTTTTCCACGAATTGGGTTGTATTTATAGGTTAGTGTTGTTCATTCGTGCGACTGAACCATAAGTATGGTTCAGTCGTGCGATTGAACCATGCGGTTGATCCATCCGCACGACTGAGTGTTCAGTCGTGCGACTGAGCCAATCTTATGTTACAATCATATGACTGATCCAGTCTTCTGGTTCAATCGTGCGACTGAGTCATTCGTATGGAGTTATTCATGCGTATGGTCCATTCGTATGGGCCATTCACATGAGAACTTCATTTTGTTAAGTTTGAGTGTATTAATTTATATAACATTATGTGTATCAATTCAAACAATCACAAACCTATTTAACCAATTCAACATCGACTAATTAATGAAATATTAAACATTATAAATCACAAACAACCAATATCATTTCATTAACATTCCAAACATTACATCAGTGTAAGAACAAACAAGACCTATTACATTCATATCATGATCTAGGGACATACATGTATCAACAAACTCCCCCTTGGACCTAGATCTCTCTAATGTCTTGTTTTTTGCATTACCTCCTCATACTTCTTGTACTTATCCTCTTTTGTGACTCCTGCGTGAATTTCAAACGCAAAGCTGTTGGTCCATGTGATCGATGAACAGTACAATTGATAGGATAGTTTGATCAATATCACATACATAAGCCAAATAACAAACAATTGAGAGATGAATATGATGAATCAAGACATAATTGATATTCAAATGAACAAACTCACTCAATAACAATAAGCACAATGTATTTCAATGAAGTAACTGCTTGAGAATGATAGTTTGCAACAGAATTCCACGTTTAGGGTTTTGCAAACTTATCATGCAAAATGAAATAACAAAAGTATATATAGCAGTCATAGTTTCGCTGACAGTTTCGCTACAAGCAAAACTGTCATGCCGAAACTATAGTTTCGCCCGGCAGAACATAAGTTCGCCGGGTGAACCAAAACAGCAAACTGTGAGCGAAACTATAGATTCGCTCACAGTTTCGCTGGACTGCCAAAACTGCTAATAACTATCAAAATACAAAACGAAACTAACACAAGTCCTATTACAATGAAAAGTAAACATCTATACTAAAGTGAGTCCAACCTATCATGATCTTCAATACTCCCCCTAGGTTGGACCTCACTGTCTTCACTGCTCTTGGTTTGGCTCTGCAACTCCCGTTTCCTCAGCTGCTGTTGATCTGTCTTCATCCCCTCCTGCAGCAATGTCTTGAGAAGCTTCAGCCACTGATTCTCCAAGATTAGTTCCTGCCTCATCAGCTTCATGCGAATGACCACTAGCTCTAGCAAACTGCCTTGTTAAGTCTTGAACATCCATAGCCAAGTCATCTTGTGCTCTCACCTTTTCAGCCAAACTTTTTACCTCTGCCCGAACTCCCCTTATTTTGTTCGCCACATTCATAAACAAGCTTGCCTCCTTTCTTGTTTCTTCACCTGCCCCCGCCTTAATATGATTTTCACAGAGAATCAAGAGATCTTCATCACAAAAACTGAATAACTCCATTGGGTCAAACACCCTAAATTCTTTTCCTTGTTTGGCTCTAATCACAGCCTCACCAGTATTATTATCATAGAACCACTTCTCAAAGTCCTGTAAACGAGGAGGAAGAGGATCAGCCAGTCTTACTCTGTGCACAGTCTTAGGCGGTTTAACTCTCAAAACAATTCGCCCTTTCCCAGTCTCCCAGTCTTTGTCTTTCTTAGATCTCTTTCGTTCAGCCTTCATAAAACCAAATGATTCAAAATTATCATTAAGACCATTTTTAATCTCCTTCTCCAGAAATACTGCCCTTTCACTTAAATTAGCATTAATCAAAGGCAAGGTAGCTAATCGTCTCAGATCCCACTTAGGCAAGGTCTTAAATGCCTTCCTCTTGAGCATGTAACTGATATTACCTCCTCTTCTTTTAATCAAAAACATCTTTAAGAAAGGATTATAACACCAGCTGATTATCTTCTTGTTTGCTTCTTTCTGCTCAAACCCTCCATATTTTGAAACAGAGGGGTGAGTTCTTCAGCCTCCTTCTCCTTTATCAACCAATCACTCTTATCCATCTCAAACACGTCATTCTCATCATCTCCCTTCTTAGCCACATACACTAGAGGTCTCTCATCTACTTCATAGAATTCCGGCTCAGAATCATAATCAATCAACTGCTCATCCTCCTCTTCTTCTTCATCAATCAAACCTTTACCTTTATCTGATGCTTCCTCATGAGTAGCTGTAACAATCACTTCTTCTCCCAAAATATCCTTATCAAAGTCAAACTGTAGATTAACAAACTCAGCCTCAACAATCTCATCTTCATCATTTCTGCCAGCCTCTTCTCTTGGAATCTCTTGTTCTCTTGTTTCAGTATCAGCTGCTCCAGAGGTGCCCTCTCCTACCTTGGATGATGTACCAACATTCAAGAATGGGTACTTAGATATATCAGTCATATCATCTAACTCAGATTGAGTTAGTTGACTGGGTAGGCCAGCAGCAGCTTTCATCTGTGAAATTTCTTCAAATAACCTCTTAATCAAACTGTTCTGATCAATCAACATCTTTTTCATTCCGTCAATGACCTCATCTTTCTGTTGCTCCCGAATCTCTTGATTCATCAGTTTGGTCTTTATCATACTTAACTCATTTGCCAATGAAGTATTTAGACCACGAATCACATCCTCATCAAGACCAGCACTTGCTTCTTTCCCAGCTGTGAAACCCTCATGTCTATGTTTTGTTCTTCGTTCAGGCTCAACAAAGTCAGTCCTCTTTTTAGACCTTCGTTCCTTCTCCACCCTTATCTCTTCAGCTTGTGTATCTATATCTTCTTCAAAATCATAATCTTTCTCCTTTGCATATCTCTTTCTTTTCTTAGCTGCATCAGCTTGTTTCACCCGTGTTTCCTCAGCTCATTTGTTTTCAGACTCATCGACTCGTCTGATATAATTCCATCGCTCTGGTGGGTACATGTTCTCCCAGAGATGGGTTATTTTTCCACTGAAATCATGGCGTATAGCACAGCAATCTGCAAATATCCGAGGGTTCATCTGAACCAATCTCTTAACTTCACCGTGTTTAGGAACATCAGGAATCAAATCATCAATAATCATCTGAATAAAACGAGGATATAATAACCATTTATCCCTTTTTCACCGCCATCACATTTTCTGCCATACAAGCGAAGATCAATCTAGCAATGTTTGCTTTCTCTCCTCTGCAACATATCACCATAGCTTTGGCCCAGTCAAGGTTAAGTCCATCTGATCCACCCTTACGGTGATCTAAGCACATAATAAACACGTGAGCTATATATCTCCATTCTTTAGATAAAAATGACTTTTTAATCTCTTTCCTCGAACCAAAGACTGGTCCCTCATATCCCATTTGCCGGAAAGCTTGGAATACTTCAGATTCCGTCATATCAACCTCATCACCAGTATCATCGTCCAGTCTAAGAATCCTCGACACATTCTCAGCAGTAATAGATATATCATGATCAAGCACTCTAGCTGTGATCCTCTGAACATCTCCTCCGGTGTTGTATTCCGCTGACCTCCAAAAGTCTCTAATGTGAAGATCATAGATAGTGGGAGAGTGAGAGATAGCATATGCAATGGGTGATCTTTGGAGCCATCTAATACAATCCCGAAATCCGGCCGCCTTTGGTAAAGTATCATCTAATATGGCAGTAATGTTATTCCTCTCGTCAAACTTTAGATTTGCCATAATAATCTGAAAAGATCAACAATTAAATTTGAATAAGAAATACTGAAAATAAGACAAATAAGATACAAACAAAAGAAAAGAATTAATTTCGGCAAGCGAAACAATAGTTTCGCTCACTAAGACATGATTGATTCGCTGAATTAAAGACAGTTTCGTCAAGGAAATCAAACAGTTTCGACGAGCGAAACTATAGTTTCGCTCATAGAAACTTGTTAATTTCGCAGAACAAAAAGCATTTTCGACAAGATTAGAATGATTCAAAGTAGTTTCGCAATTAGTTTCACCAAAAATTAATTTAGTTTCGCTATTACAAATTAGTTTCGCTGACTTAGGAAATAATAGACGAAACTGTGAAATAATAATTAGTCATTGCGAAATTAGATAAGATGTGGCGAAACTGTTAAGTTCGCTCGGACAGCATAACTTTACAGTTTCGCTGAAAGACAGTGAACTTTCGTTCAATTTCGCTGAAACTTCAGTAGTTTCGCTGAACGAACAGCGAAACCACCGAAGCGACAAATCCAAATCGCTTATCAAAAACATGATGTAATCCAGATTAAATGGTCAATCAACGTTCGAAACTCACATCTGAAGAGAAAATCACTCAAAATCAGTCCAAAACCCAATCTCAAATCAATATCGCCGTATATTAAACATAAAAACCCTAAAAGACGACCTGAACTGATTTGCGAAGTTATGAAGAAAACTTCGCAAAATTGACTTATATAGTCAATAGTTTCGCTGGCAGCGAAACTATAAATTCGTCCAGCGAATTTACAGTTTCGCTCAGTGAAACTGTAATTTCGCTAAAAGATAACTGGTTAACAACTTATAAGCTAACCTAGCGAAATTGCAGTTTCGCTTAGCGAAGCTGTCAGCGAAAGAATAATTTCGCACCAATATTTTTTATTTATTATTATTATTATTTTTTTTATTTTTTATTATTATTATTTTTTATTATATTATTTTTTTTATTTTTATTAACAATAATACTCAAAGGAAGCACATCACATAATGAGATCTAAAATAATCAGAGATCACATTCTCTAAATATTTTAGAAATAATGATAATTAAAAATCATCTACCAGTCATGAGATCATACTGAAAACAAGATCTGATCACAATCTGCACAGAAACCACAGAAATTAGAACAAATCAATAACGATTGCTGATATAATTGTCCACTTAAACTCATGCCTTATCCTTTTTCAAACAACAGCTTATGATTCATTTAAGGTTCGATTAGATGCTTTAGAATGCTAAGACCCCACAATCATTTGGTAAAAACCCTCACCCAACCTCAGGATTTATTGAATTATGAATCAATCTTCATGAAACAAGATTTGTGGATAAGTGTACAAATGATTATACACAAAATATTTCATTCTGAGAGAAATTCATCGATAAGATGATTTGACATAATTATATCAAAATGGTGAGAGCTCCAGATCTATACTCACGTATAACAGAGGAGATAACCATTTGAACATGTGCTGATGAGAGCTCCAGGTCAGTACTATCGTACAGCAGAGGAGATCATCACTCCAGGTCAGTACTCCGTACAGCAAAGGAGATAAGCACAGACACAAGACATCTTAACACAAAATAAACCAGCAGAGAATGATGACATAACAAAGCACAATGAACGAAAGATTCATTCTCAATCCAATTTTTGTCAGGACTCAGTTTTTGTGCAATCCAAAATGAATGAGTAAATCCAGGCATTCTTAAGCATAAAGTTTAATTTAATCATAAAGCTGCTGTCTACTTCATTCATCAGGCTGAGTCTATCAAGCATATCGTCAAAGAATCTGATCCATTTCTTTTTATTTTTTTTATTATGAAGCAGAATCTAGTGACAGTTACTATCATTTCTCATAAAATTACTGGTCATTGTAAATAAGAAATATTTAGAGAATATACAATCATTTCTCATCATGTTAAATCCGATCTCAGAATACTGATATTACTCCCCCAAATTTTTATTTTCATTTGTCTATAATTATAGAAAAATTGTAACTTGATTTAATTTTTATTTATTGGTGTTTGTTTTTATTATATTTTTTTTTATTATTACTAAAGAAATAGAAAATGAAAATTTAAAAAGATATTAACCCAAGCATAGAAATCAATTCATAAAAACGAGGTTTATCAAACGTTTTTGTGAAAAGATCAGCTTTTTGATTTTTTGTATCGATTGGAATAATATTAATGAAACCCTTCTCTTGAGCATCACGAATCGCATGAATTCGGGTTTCAATATGCTTTGTGCGAGAATGATGAATGGGATTTTTAGCGATTCCAATGGCAGCCTCATTATCACAGAATAAAGGTGTATGAAGGAAATTAATTCCATAATCAATCATCTTGGTGTTGTATCCAGAGAACTTGAGAGCAACAGCTAGATGCAGCAATATATTCAGCTTCCCCTGTAGAAAGAGAAACTGTTGTTTGTTTCTTGCTCTGCCAAGATACCAGACAATTTCCCAAATATTGACATCCTCCAGACACAGATTTTCTGTTTAACCTGCAACCATTGGAATCACTGTCAGAATAAGCATGTAAATCAAAATTTCCACCATATGGATACCACAATCCGAGACGAGATGATCCTTTGAGATAACGAAAGATTCGTTTGACAGCTTTCTCATGAGATTCCTTTGGAGCCGACTGATATCTAGCACAGTAACCAACAGCAAAAGTGATATCAGGACGACTTGCAGTAAGATACATGAGAGAGCCAATCATAGATCGAAAAAGATGATGATCAACTGGTTTTCCATTTTCATCTGGAGTGAGACACGTCTGAGCAGTAAAAGGAGTCATTTCAGTAGACGCATCATCCATTTTAAATTTCTTCAGAATATCTTTAATGTACTTCTCTTGGTGAATAAGAATTCCTTCTTTCTGTTGTTCAACTTGCAAACCAAGAAAGAAGCACATTTCACCCATCATGCTCATTTCAAACCGTTGGCTCATCACTTCTTCAAACTCTCTACACAATTGAGAGTTTGTGGATCCAAAAATAATATCATCGACATACACTTGAACAAAGATCATTTCACCATTCACCTCTTTCTTAAATAAGGTCATATCAATGGTACCACGAGAATAACCATTGCTTAAAAGATATTGTGTAAGAGTCTCATACCAGATTCTGGGTTCTTGATGAAGTCCATACAAAGATTTATCAAGCTTATACACTTTATCAGGAAAATCAGGATTTCAAAGCCTGGTGGTTGACACACATATATCTCTTCATCAATGTCGCCATAGAGAAAAGCACATTTCACATCCATCTGGTACACTTTGAACTGTTTATGGGCAGCATGAGCAAGAAATATACGGATTGCTTCAAGACGAGCAACTGGAGCAAAGACTTCTGTATAATCAATTCCTTCTTCTTGAGCAAAGCCTTGCACTACAAGTCTAGATTTGTTTCGCACCACCACACCCCGATCATCTGGTTTGTTCTTAAATACCCATTTTGTACCAATTGGATACTTGTTGGGAGGTAAATCAACTAAAGTCCAAACCTTAAGCTTCCTGAACTGTTGAAGTTCCAACTGCATAGACTCTACCCAACACGGATCTTGTAGAGCAGCATGAACATTTTTAGGAACAATTTGAGAAATGAAGCATGAGAAAAGACAAACATTAATCAGACCGGATTGACTTCGTGTGCGAACACCATCAGAAACAGATCCAATTACATTATCAAGCGGATGATCTTTCAAAGTTTTATAATCTCCTGAAGAAGGAAAGATAGTTGAAGAAGTATCAGCCGCCGGAGAAAGAGTAGATGAAGGTGTATCAATGACAGGTGATGAATCAGGTGAGTTAGGAGATGTAGGTGATAAAGAATCAGATAATGGAGCTTGATCAGGCATCGGAGACAAGGAGCTGACATCAATTGAAACAGCATCAGTTACTTGTGGAATTGATGGAACAAACGATGAAGATGATGGAATAATATTCGTTTGAGTACATGGACTTGACGTATCATCATCAAAACTGGCAAATTGAATGAATTGAACACAGTATCGGAATCAAAGAACCATGCAGGTTCAGATTTAACTTCAGAAGGATTTGATTCTTGCCAATCAACATAAAATGACTCTTGAACAATACGTGTTCTTTTGTTGTAAACTCGGTATGCCTTTTGTGAAGAAGAATATCCAACAAAGTAACATTCATCAGAAACAACCCCAAATTTGGTCTTTTGAGCTTGAGTATTCAGAAGCGTACAAGAACATCCAAATGGGCGAAAGAAATCAATTAGTGGCTTCCTCTTATGAAAAAGTTCATAAGGAGTCTTCACTTTATCTTTCACAATTAGCACTCTGTTTAAAACATAAGAAGCACAATTAACAACTTCAGCCCAGAAAATGACAGGTAATGAGGATTTTATCAACATTGTACGAGCAGCTTCCACAAGAGTACGATTCTTTCTTTCCGCAACTCCGTTCTGCTGGGGTGTTCTTGCAGCACTAAATTGTCTCACGATCCCTTTTTGAGCACAAAATGAGTCAAGAATCTGATTTTTAAATTCAGTGCCATTGTCACTTCTTAATCCCATAACTCTTTTCTTACTGACTGATTCAATAGAAATGATTAATTTCTGCAATTCCTCAGCAACTTCACTTTTGTGAGCAAGAAACCTCACCCATGAATAACGTGAAAATCATCTGTAACAACAAGACAAAAAGACTTTTTAGCAATGGATTTAACACTAATTGGCCCAAATAAATCAGTATGTAACAACTCTAGAGGACTTGATATGCTATTTAAAAGTTTAGGCTTATGAGGTTTCTTATGTTGTTTCCCTTTGGCACATGCCATGCATTTTTCAGACACAGAGAAATCTTTTAAAGGAAGTCCTCTAACAAGATTGTTCTTTACTAATTTATTAATTATCTTAAAATTGACATGGCCTAATCGACGATGCCACAAGAGTGACTCAGATGTTGATGCTTTTGAAAGAAGACAAGTTGCAGTAGCTTTTGACTCATTAGAATTCATATCAAGAAGATATGTATCGTGTTTCCTTGGAGCACGCATGAGAATTAAATCTTCTGGAATAGCTATCTCTGATTTCAAAAATAAACATTCGTCAGATTTAAATAGAACTGGAATATCTTTATCACAAATTTGAGAGACGTTCAGAAGATTAAATGCCAATTCAGGAACATGGTTGACTTTTTCCAGAGTAAGAGAGCCATTGGTAACTTCTCCTTGTCCAATCATTTTTCCACCCTTCTTGTCTCCAGCAAATGCCACATATCCTCCATCGATAATTCGATAATTAGTCAACAAATCCTTTAATCCCGTCATGTGTTTGGAACAGCCGCTATCAACATGCCACAGACTGTTTACAATCTTTGAAGAAGATCCCTGAAATGAATGAACAAATCATTTAGCCAGGAGTAATAGGGACCCAAGATTGAACAACCTTTGTTTTCAAAGAAGCTGATTTTTTATGAAAGAAATTATTAACCAATTTTGTCAATTTATTCCCAAAACAATTTCTATTAGAGGATCTTTCAATCAAAGGGCAATTTTTGATAAGATGATCCTCTTCACCACACCTGAAACAATGATGTTTGAATCTAGGTCATGATGTGATGAGGTAAAAATAGGATCAATAATAATCTCCTCATCACATTCAGACAAACTAGAATCAACATCACTGAATGTCTCATACATCTCATGATGTTTTTGTTTATTTGACTCAGAGTTATTCTTTACAAAATCATAACTTGATTCTTCTGACAAATCAGTAAAACTCGTACCATTGGTACCAGTTTCAGATGAAGGAGAACTGCATTTTTCTGAAGATGTCATATTTAATGGTATAAAAGATGGAATAGGTTGAGAAAAGAACTTTTCAAAAGAATTAGTTTTAAGTTGCTCAGTTGTTTTAGGTGAAACATCAGATTCATTGAATTCATAACCAGAACAAAAATCATCACTATTAAGATTTGAATTACAAGATGAAATAGAACAATCAGGAGAACATGAGACATTCAAGTCTGTTACATTTGAACTAGAAACAAACACTGAATTTAAACTAGACTTATTATCTAAAACAGACTGCTGTTTTCAGGTGTACTAGAACTAGTGCATCCAAGCCCACTAGTTGGTCCATAGTCGTAGTCTTCACGAATGTACTTAGAGTTATTCCCAACTAAACCTGCAGACATACTGTCAGTATCTGATTTGATTAAATCATTAGAAGGATGAGGAACAGGCATAGGAGAATAACAATATGTACTAGGAGGAGGATAAACCTGTACATTTTCATAACCCAAACCAGTTTTAATTCTTGCTCCCCGTTGAGATTTACAAAGATCATCATGTTTCATTCCAGAAATAGTCCATTTATCTAACTTTGACTGAAGTTTGCTTGCTTCAAATTCAGCCAGAGCAACCCGTTCAGTCAAAGTATTAATCTCTACATTCCTTTCCAAAACAATTCTTTTTAAATGATCAGTTTCTTTTAAAGCCTCATTTAATTTCACAAAATATTTTGATTCATTCAATTTAAGTTCATCATTAATTCGTTTTAAATCCTTTTCATTATCAATTAACAAACGATTAGCCTTATAAACCCAAAAAGTCTAATTTTGCAAGCAGATGAGCACATATCCTGTATTACCTCATAAGGAAGTCCCATTACCATCTTTTCGGCAGCTAAAGCTTTATCGCACATGCATACTGGAGTACTCGATTTCCTTTCCTCAACAGTAGCGGCCGCATCATCCTTCTCTTTTCCTTTCACAGCTTTTGAATCTGTAGTTTTCTCTTTCTTCTCTCCATCATCCTTCTCTTCTTTCTCCTTTACTGAAGATTCATTCTCTCCTTTGAATTCCTTAAACAACACAAACTCATCTTTCTCAACTTCCATCTCATCACTTTTCACAATCTCAGCAACTAAAGCATGATTTATTTCAGATCTGGTTTCTTCCACCTCTGCACTCCAGTCAAAATTAGAAATCAAGGCTGACTCCTTTTTTGAATTTCCCTCTTCCTTTACTTTCTCTGTCAATCTTGGCACTCCAGTGTTACTAGGATCTGTTACAATTGGTAATGGACATTCACGTTTAAAATGTCCCAATTGTTTACAGTTGAAGCATCTCAGTTTTGACTTGTCAAATCCTAGTTTTGAGGTTGATGATTGACCACCGAAGTTCTTTCTTCCTGTTCTTTCCATGAACCTCCGAGCTCTTAAAGTTAACATTGCCATTTGCCATTGAATGTCAGTTTCTTCCAAATCATCAGGATCAACTTGATACATATCCTCCATAGTCATTCCTTTACCTTTCAATTCACCAGCAACAAGAGCTTCATAGCTCTGAACAAACATTCCAAAACGAGCCATTGTTTCAGATGGAATAGTAGTTTCAGCATTCACCTTAGAATTTCCCAATTCCTTTCCAACATGATTACTACCACTTGAGAAATTACTTGTATTGCTCCCTCCTTGAATTGGATTCTGAATGTGAGAGTTTGCAGCGGATGACAATAAAGCAGCATTTTGAGAAAAACCAGGTGTGGGCATCATAGTCTGGTTAAATTCTCTTCTTTTCATATCCAACTCAAAAGATTTCAACTTATTAATGATATCCATCAGCTTATAATCTGTAAAACCTCTTTCTTGTTTGAGCATCCTCACTTGAAGACTCCATTGTGGTGGAAGAGAATCGAGAAGTCTGTTAACTTGTTCGCTGTTGGAGAGTCTTTCATCATATTTCTTCAGAGTGCTTGAAACAGTTAAGAATCGATTTGTAAGATCTGTCAAACTTTCATTCTTATATCCTACAAACGAGTTAAACTCCTTTTCAGCTTGAATACTCTTGTCTTTCACCAGATCTGCATTCCCATCAAAGAATTCACAGAGAGCATCATAAAGAGATTTAGCATTTTTATGCTCTGCAAAACGATTGTAGATGTCAGGAGCCAAGCAGAGAGTTAGAGCACCAAATGCTTTTTGATCACGATCAATCAGTTTCAGATCTCTTTCAGTATAAGAAGATGGATCTTTATTCTGAGAAACGACATCACCAACTGTAACCGTAGGTATATGAGGACCTGAAATAATCGATTCCCATTGATTATGATCTGTATAGAAAAAGAAAGCCTTGAGACATCTCTTCCAATCTTCAAAATTATCTCCATTAATGAGTCTTGGAGGTCTATTAGGAGCAACACTTTCAAGATCCGCAAGTGTGAGAGTAGTTAATTTTGACATGATAGTTTCGCAGAAAGATTGGTAATTTCGCTGGTAAATTCGCTGACAAGTTCGCTAACAACTTCGCTGAGAAAGTAGACTTGCTTAACAGTTTCGCTAAAACAAAACTTTCGCAAACACAGACACTTTCTCTTGCAATTTCAGCAGCACTTTCGCTTGAATCAGAGACAACAATTGCTTAGTTTCGCTGCTAATTTCGCAGGAAACAAGCTTGAACTTTCGTTCAGAAATAGATTCGGCAGCACTTTCGCTTGATAATTGATCAAAAACACTGCTGAACGTTCAAAGAGATACTTTCGCTGAAACTCTAGAAAACAACTTCAAATCCAAAATAACTCATAATTTCGCTGAATGAAGATCACAGTTTCGCTGTAAGAACTGTAGTTTCGCTCGTCGATCTGAAAACCCTTTTTCACCTTAAAATCAATGAAAAATCATCCAAAACTCAATGAATTTGAGATCTGATGATTGTAGAATCTTCCTCAATGAAGAACAAGCATAATTCAATCAATTTCCATCCCAAAAACAGCTGATAATCCAATGAGAATTGATTGAAACTAGATATTGACCAAAACCACCAAAACTCAACAAATCAAGAGCACTAAGGCTCTGATACCATATTGTTGGTCCATGTGATCGATGAACAGTACAATTGATAGAATAGTTTGATCAATATCACATACATAAGCCAAATAACAAACAATTGAGAGATGAATATGATGAATCAAGACATAATTGATATTCAAATGAACAAACTCACTCAATAACAATAAGCACAATGTATTTCAATGAAGTAACTGCTTGAGAATGATAGTTTGCAACAGAATTCCACGTTTAGGGTTTTGCAAACTTATCATGCAAAATGAAATAACAAAAGTATATATAGCAGTCATAGTTTCGCTGACAGTTTCGCTACAAGCGAAACTGTCATGCCGAAACTATAGTTTCGCCCGGCAGAACATAAGTTCGCCGGGTGAACCAAAACAGCAAACTGTGAGCGAAACTATAGATTCGCTCACAGTTTCGCTGGACTGCCAAAACTGCTAATAACTATCAAAATACAAAACGAAACTAACACAAGTCCTATTACAATGAAAAGTAAACATCTATACTAAAGTGAGTCCAACCTATCATGATCTTCAAAAGCAGAGTCTTATGACGTTCTGGAACTGGAGGCTGTACTATATCCTGCGTGTCATAGAACAGTGGCCACTTGGGTCAAATACCCTGATAGTATCCATTTGGCCCTCTTTATTTAGGACTATGACCGCTTCTCTTGTCCTCCAATCATAGTACCAACCATTAAGTGTGGAGTGAAGTCCTGTGGCATTTCCCTGAGCGGGATCTTGACATCGTGCGCGGAGGACTCCATTTCAGCACTATCTTTGGCTTTCCAGTAATGGCATCAACTTCAGACCTTCTGATGTACCTTATAGGTTGTCCTTATAGGTTGTTGGGGTCTGAAGTTAACCCATCTGGTTGGTAATTCCTTAGGGCAGTCTCAAACCAGCCTGACATCTTCTTGGGTCAGCATACAACAGCTTCAGTTTGGCCAGCTGGTTGAGCTCAAAACTTGGTAGAGTCTTTACATCATGTGGAATCTAAAGTACTCTATGCCCTTCTCTCTCTTAACTGCATAGACATTTAGATCCTCAAAAATGCCCACGCTATAATCCTGCCCGACACCTTATGATGTTTCTTTACTCTGTAGAGTTTGGTGTAGACGTTCTGTTAGGTGCAGCGCGTTGGGCTCGAACTTCTTCAAAACAAGCAGCCCATTCAGCTTCGGATGTCAACATCATCGTTGAGCTTGGGTCGTTCCCTCTGTCTTCTCTGACTCCTGCTCCATCTTATCTAACACCTCAAACGTATCACTGACAAGGGATTCACCCAGATTGGGGACCACATTTCCCTCATTGTCAGCATACTGAGGGTAGTGCTCTGCAGTGACATCTTCTATCTCTATTTCATCCACGTCGTTTAGCTCTTCTCACTTGTCGAGTCGCCCGTTGGAGCATCCTTTACAATCTCATTGGGATTTAGCTTGAAGATCTCAGCTAGTTGCTCATTTGATAGATCGTGAATTATTCCCCTTCTTCAGGGGTATAACTCACCGACCTCCTGACGATCCCTTGCAGATCAAGAATTATAGTTAACTGAGTCTTGACCTGCTGAAGGGGAGCAGCATCGAATTCATCCCTTTGATAGTCTGGATCTGTTTGATTTAAACATTCAACATAACAATCATTAGTTAATAATCAAAACAGAAATGCATTAATCTTAATATAAACATCGAATACATAAGTTTAAATACTTGATTCAAATACAAAAGTAATCAAATATGTAAGGATTCCTGAAGTCTGATGCAACCCAAAACAGCCTAAGTGTCTCAGCAACATGCACTAAGTACTGAAGTGAAGAATGCTTCGGAAGTTTTACACAAAGCATTAGAAAATACTCTAAGTGTAAAATCTTCCGAAGCCAAGACCAATATCTTCCGAAGCCAAACATGAAGTCTTCCGAAGCTTCAGAGACAAAGTCTTCCGAAGCTTCAGCCTATGAAGACAGATTTCTTCCGAAGACTTTTAGTACACATGCTTTATCTGATGTACTGTTCCATAAAGCACCTTTTCCGCTGCATCTCTGTAAAGTCACCAACTTACATGAGTTGGTGAAAAGGGCCTTGCTTTTGGTAACTGTACATTGAGGTCTTGAGTCTTCAACTTTCCACTTTATGTACTTTATCCTTTTTGTATTGTATAAGGATGTGAGCTATGGCATGTCATAGTCACAAGGTCAAAAGGCAGATATGCCTTTTGATCCTACAATTGATTTTGTTAGTGTCTAGTCAATTGTATCCAGCTGGCTTTCAAAGTATAGCCGGCTGTAGGTTGTAGTATAAGTATTTCAAGTTCTTGTATCTTTTCTTTATGCTTTGTAACACTTGTAAAAGAACTTGAGAAAGCAATATACTGCTCCTTGAAACCCATACTCTCTTGTTCTGTCTCTTGCTTTACTTGTGTTCTTTGTATCACCTTTGGTTACCCAGTTCACTGTTTGATTAGAGTTTAGTTAATCTCCTCATTGTGTTGTGTGTAATTGTGTTAAAGCCCTTAAACGGTCCTGCAATTGGTATCAGAGCTTTCCAGGCTCTTGATATAAGATCTAACCATCTTAAGATCCCTCACACACACAAAGCTAAACTCTTCAAATGGCTTCCATCTCAAAGACTGATATGGAGACTGGAACCATGAACAAATCCCCACTGATCACTCTTGATGATTTTGACACCTGGTGCATGAGGATGGAAGGCTTCATCAGGTCTCTTGATTCAAGAATGTGGGAATCTGTTGAGAATGGACCTTTCATACCCAGCACCCCCTCTGCTACTGGTGCTGGTATGATTCCTAAAGATGTGGCCAACTACTCAGATGAAGATAGAAAAAGAGTAGAGATTGACAGGAAGGCCATGACTGCTCTTCAGACTGCTCTCCCAAACTCTGTATACAGAGGTTTTAAGAAGTGCAAGACAGCCAAACAGCTGTGGGATGCACTGAAGCTGATGTCTGAAGGCTCCTCTGAAGCCAAGGAGAACAAGAAAGATCTTCTGAAGCAGCAGTTTGAGAATTTCACCTTCAAAGCAGGTGAAACCATGACCCAACAATACTTCAGGTATGTTGAGATTGTGGATACCCTAGTGGATGGAGGAGTTCCTCTTGAGAACAGGGACATTGTAAGGAAGTTCATGTCCTCACTTCCTAGGCAATGGACACACTATTGTGTGGTGATCAAGAGGACTGAGAACCTTAAATCTCTTACTCTACAGAGTTGTATGGGATTCTCAGTGGATACCAGATGGAGATGAACATGCAAGGTTCATCTGGCAACTCCAACAATCAAATGGGTTCAGCCCTTCATGTGGTTGAAAGGGACAGCATAGAACCCCAGCATCATCTCATATGGTACCCTGACAACTCACAAAAGGGTCCTTTCATCACCTTCCCGGAGACACCAAGGGAGAACTTTACTCAAGGAAGCCCATTCCAAGAGACAAGTTCTTCTCAAGCCTTTGTGTCTGCAGATGAAAGTTGTGGGAATTATCTTTTCACTCTTGAAGACCTGGACTGTATCCATCCAGATGACCTGGAATACATGGAGATAGTTCAGCAGATGGCTATCCTCACTCACAGAGCCAAGAAGTTCTACAAGAGGACAGGAAGAAGATTTCCAAGCAATGCTACCAGTAGAAGTTTGGGCTGGATAAAAGCAAAGTTAAGTGTTACAACTGTAACCTTATGGGTCACTTTGCTAGGGAGTGTAAGGCACCTAAAGCAAATGGGGGCCAAACACAACCCAGACCAAATTTTACCGACAAAGCTCCTCTGGCTGAGAAGACAAAGCAACATGCTGCTGTTGCTGTTGAAGAAGGAGGCTTTGACTAGAGTTTTCAGGTGGAGGATGCCTCTCCAAACCAAGCACTGATGGCTGACCATGATGAAGCCAAGGTATTGGAACATCTTTGCTCCCCTGAATGCATTGCTAAAGTAAATAGATACAGGTCCTACAACCTAGAAATGAGATCTGATCTTGAGTCATTAAACATATTAAAATCTGATTTTAGAAAGTCTGAAAATGATTACAAGTTAAAGATAGAGGACTTGGAGAAAACCATTTCAGTACTAAAACATGAACATACAGATTTTAGAACTCAGATCCAAGATCTCATCACTAAGTTAACTGAGTGCCAGGCTGAGCTTGTGATCAGCAAAGCCAAGGCAGAGAAGAGTGTTCTTGAAGAAGAGACCTTCAAGAACATGATATCCTCATCCCTGCACAACAAGGTTTGTTATCAAAATAGACAGGGACTGGGATCAAATGAGATAGCTCCTCCACACACAATCTTGTCTGTAAGATCTCCTAGGTGTGGAACTTGTGAAGATGAGCTTCCTCTCATATATCCTATAAGTGAGGATGATGAAGAAGTGATAGTGAAGAATTCCTCTGAGAAGAGTGAAGAAGAGGATTCTTCCAAGGGCCACTATCCTTCTGAGGAGAAGAAATCAACTGTGATGACCAAGTCCAAAGAAAGAACTTGATCAGGAAGAGCAAAAGGAAAGCAAAGAAGGCTCAAGAAATCAAGGCTACTTTTGATGCTAAGCAGAAACAAGTTTTTATCTCTGCAGGTTTCAAAGTAGTAAGGACTGAAGACATCAACCAAGACTCCTCAGCTAAGAGTCATGGTTCTTGTTCAAATCATCTCAGTGCCAAGAAGAAGACTGAGCTGCTGTGTACCACTGCTGCACAGCCTGGACCATCAAACTCCAAGAACAGTTCACAGCCCAGAGGAACTGTCTCAGCATCTACCAAGATGAAGGTGGAGAAGGGATGTGACCAAAGCCAGTCTTGCTCTCAAAAGGAGACTTCTTTGAAGAAGAAAATATGGTGTGTTATGTGTGAAAGTACTTCTCACATTGCTAAGGATTGCCCATACAATCCTAAAAGTACTGTCCACATGACCAAAACAAAGACTTCAAAGAGTCTCAAGAAGTCTCAAGCCTCGGAAGGAAAGTCTGTTTCCTTCGGAAGCTCCAAATCAAAGAAGAAGGTAAATGGAAAATTACCTTCGGAAGCAAAGTTGGTCTCGGAAGAAAGGAGTTCTTCCGAAGCACTGAAGTCTGCTGCAGTGACTGTAGATTCTTCCGAAGGATCAGTCATCAAAACTTGTGAAGTTCCAAAAGCTTCTAAGGTTTTGAAGGTCAAGTCCAAGACTCCAAAGGTGGTGTGGAAGTCTAAGAAAGACCAAATGACTGAGGTTTCTCCATCAACAATAGCTGAAGATCCCCATAGTACAATCATAGGATCTATTACTATTGCATTACCTTCTATTACTATTAATGAGCCCAAGACAAGTAAGGCTTGGGTTTCCAAATGTAACTAATCATTTTCTTTGTGCAGGAACAGCTCAAGACAAACAGGAATGTCTGGATAATTGACAGTGGCTGTTCCAGGCACATGACAGGCAATAGGTCTCTACTCCATAATTTTGAGAGAATTTATGGAGGACCAGTTGCTTTTGGAGGAGATGAAGGTGGTTACATTTCTGGAAGGGGCAAGGTCACAAATGGTAAGCTCACAAAGGGTTACAAGTGATGATCATTGTGTTGCATGCCTGAAAGGGAAGCAACACAAGGTATCTCACAAGCATAAGGCTAAGGAAAGAACTCCATCACTACTCCCCTACACTTGTTACATATGGATCTCTTTGGCCCCACCAGTGTAATGAGTTTAGGAAGGACCTCTTACTGTCTGGTGATCACAGATGATTTTACAAGATTCACTTGGGTCTTCTTCCTTAGAACTAAGGATGAAACCCCTGAGATTCTGAAGAATTTCATCTTAAAAGTTGAGAATCAATGTGATCACAAGGTCAAAACCATAAGATGTGATCAAGGAACTGAATTCAAGAACCAAATCCTTGATACATTTTGTGATGAGAAAGGTATTACAAGACAATATAGTGCTCCCAGGACTCCTCAGCAAAACGGAGTTGCTGAGAGGAGAAACAGGACACTTATTGAAGCTGCAAGAACTATGTTGTCTGACTCTAAACTGCCTATCACCTTCTGGGCAAAGGCAGTTAATACTGCTTGCTATGTGCAAAACAGAGTTTTAGTAGTTAAGACACATGGTAAGACTCCTTATGAACTTTGGCACAAGAGGAAACCTTTCATTGGTTTTCTCAGGTCATTTGGATGTCCCTGCACCATCTTGAATACCAAAGATCAAATTGCCAAGTTTGCTGAGAAATCAGATGATGGACATTTCATTGGATACTCTTCTCAAGCTAAAGCTTATAGAGTATACAATCTCAGAACTAGATTGTTGATGAGTCAGCCAATGTGACTTTCAATGAGCACACTCCTTGTGTGGCTGGTTCTGGTCCGGATTGGCTGTTTGATCTTGATTTAGTTACCAACTGTTTTAACAAATCTTGTGAGCATGTTTCAGGATCTGCAGAAAATCTAAATACAGGTGATCCTGATCCAAGATTTGAGCTAGGAAGACCTTCAACTCATACATCTTCAGCTCCAGTTGGAACTACTTCAGCAAATGAGGTTTCTATCAGCACAACAATGACAAATTCAGCTGATACATCTGGCATGCCTTCAAATTCCAGCTCAGAGGCCTCTCAACCAGATAAAGACACCTCACTTGTAGAAGACAACAATGGTGATGGTGATAGTGATCAGGAATTTCTTGATGCTAATAACCATACCATAGATGACAACATCAATGATGTCTCACACTCATTGGATCAAGTTAATTTGATAAGTGTGATAATGTGGAGGGTGAATCTTCCAGACCAGATTTAAATTTCTCAAATTTAGATCTTTCTCAACAACTTGCTGTGATCCCTCAGCTAAGGATCCACAAGTCTCACCCCACCACAAACATCATTGGAGATGTTGTCACAGGGGTAAGAACAAGAGGACAAACCCATGAAGCAAATGTTTGTCTTCACTCTTGTTTCTTATCTCAGATAGAGCCCAAGAAAGTTGATGAAGCTCTAAAGGATGGAAGTTGGGTTGAAGCTATGCAACAAGAGCTGCTTCAATTCAAAAGGCAGAAAGTTTGGAACCTTTGTCCTCTTCCTCATGGGAAGACTACCATTGGAACCAAATGGGTTTTTAGAAACAAGAAGGATGATAGAGGAATCATCATCAAGAACAAGGCAAGACTAGTTGTTCAAGGATACACACAAGAAGAAGGGATTGACTACACTGATGTCTTTGCTCCTGTAGCAAGACTAGAAGCTGTTAGGATATTCCTGGCATTTGCTGCATCCAAGAACTTCAAGGTCTACCAACTTGATGTAAAGTGTGCTTTCTTATATGGAGTGATTGATGAGGAGGTTTATGTCAAACAGCCACCTGGTTTTGTAGACCCTGATCATCCTGATTATGTCTGCAAGCTTGACAAAGCTCTTTATGGGCTGCATCAGGCACCCAGGAAGTGGTATGAGACACTATCTGAGTATCTCTGTAAGCATGGATACAGAAGAGGTACTATAGATGGAACTCTCTTCATCAAAGGACAGGGAAATGACTTATTGCTGGTTCAAGTATATGTGGATGACATCATCTTTGGTTCAATTAATCCAAAGCTCTGCAAAGACTTTGAGAAGCTGATGAAAGACAGATTTGAGATGAGTTCAATGGGAGAACTCAACTTCTTTCTGGGAATTCAAGTGAAGCAGGTTGAAGATGGCATCTTCATAAGTCAGTCAAAGTATGTTCAAGACATACTCAAGAGGTTCAATATGACTGATTGTAAGATTGCTAAGACACCCATAGCCAGAAACCACTCCCTTGGTCCAGATCTTGAGGGGAGTGTGTAGATGAACACTATACAGGGCTATGATTGGGTCTCTTATGTATCTTACAGCTAGCAGGCCTGATATCATGTTTGCTACATGTATTTGTGCAAGATATCAAGCCAACCCTAAGATGTCTCACTTAATCACTGTGAAAAGGATTTTAAGATACCTCAAAGGTGCTTCAACACTTGGTCTATGGTATCCAAAGAATCCAAATTTCAATCTGTATGCCTATACAAATAGTGATTAGGTGGTTGCAATATGACTGCAAAGTCTACATCTGGGGGATGTCAATTCCTTGGTGGAAGGGTGGTCTCATGGCAATGCAAGAAACAATCCTGTGTGTCTGCATCAACTGCTGAGGCTGAATACATTGCTGCTGCAAGCTGCTGTGCTCAAGTATTTGGATTCAAAATCAGATGCTGGACTATGGATTTAATTCAAAGAGGACTCCTATCCACATGACAACAATGTGCAATCTCTATCACTGAGAATCCTGTGCAGCACTCAAGGACCAAACACATCAACATCAGGTATCATGTAATAAAGATAGAAAATATGAAAAAGGATTAATTAAAATAGTCAAAGTTCATACAGATGAACATATGCTGATCTGTTCACAAAAGCTTTTGATGAACAGAGATTTAAGTATTGATATCAGCTATTGGGATGATTAACTTTGAGTAGACTTTTTATAAAACTAATTATATTATTTCTTCTTAAAATATGTGTGTCCTAAGTTGTCTAGTTCATCTTTCATAAGCTCATGTTGTTTGGATGTAAAATTTTTTTTGAAGACTTTCCTTAGATTCTTGAAAATTTTTGATACTTCGGAAGATAAATTTTATCTTCGGAAGAAAAACATGTCTTCAAAATACATAACTGTCTAAGAGATTTTACCTTTGGAAGAAGTCAAATTCATCTTCCGAAGCTTAAATTCTTATCTCAGACACTTATTTATTTTTAAGGACCTTTTCCTTCCGAAGCAAAATTAACCTTCGGAAGCTTTGTTTATTTTTATACAAAGCATTCAAAGGTTATTTCTCTTCCGAAGCTTAAATCTTCAAGACTCTCAGGAAAATCTTCCGAAGCCATTTTAGCTTCGGAAGCTTTTTTCAATCAAAAATTCCGAAAAATAAACTTCGGAAGCTTTTCGAATTCCAAGAAAACTACTTTTTGAGCAAAAGTAAACTACTTTTCAGAGGTGGGACCGACTTTCGGATTTCAAAGTTTATCCTCTTTCAAACTTTGGTTTAAATCCCTTTTCATATAAATACCCAACGGTTCCCCTCTTTCCCACTATCTTCCTCAATTCTACTGTTTCTCTAACCTAATTCTCTAAACCGCCTTGCTTTCTACCTTTCTTCACCCTTAAGCTTTGAAATGGCCAATCTTAACCCGAAGAAACAAACCTGGTTTCTCCATGCAACTACACAGGCAACATAATCAAGTTGCTCTGTTAAGCTCTGAGAAAGATGCAAGTTTCTCAGAGATTGCCAATTCTTGACTCTGTCAAACTACTTCACCTCCCTGACCATTGATCCTACTCTATATGAGGATCACTTGCTTGAATTCTGGAAGACCTGCCAAGAGGTCATTATGGATGGGGAGAAGGCACTGTTGCCACAGTGCAAGGGAGGACAATCTTCATCACTCCGGCCATCATAAATCAAAATCTGCAGCTGGATGATGAAGAAGGTGAGGTGTCCTTCCCAAAGAAGCTGTTAATCATTCTTTTGAGCAGATGGTCTATGAGGGAGATTTCTCTGTAAAGACCTTTACGAAAGGGAAGGTCTCATCCCAATGGAAATTCCTGCTCCATGTGGTTATCCACAGCTTGTCAAACAAGCATGGTGGATGGGACCAGATTCCTGAGGATCTCTCCTTTATAGTTCATGGAATGGTTCAGGGGTCAAGTTCAGGTATTCACAATTGTCTATACTAATTTACTTGCAAACTTAGACTCCTTAGAGTATTACATGTTCCTAGATATGTTCAACATATTCTCAACTGTGAACTGGGCTCACAGTTGAGGGAAACAGGTATTATTCTTAAATTGGGACAGATGAAGCCCGGCATCTTTAAACAATGAAGAAGCCAACTGTAGGCTTCTCTGGGGTAGAAACAGCCCTAGTCCCAAAAATGTTAGAGCTCATTGCTCAAGGGACAACCTAGCAACACAAGCTAGTGTTGAACCCCACACCTCTTTTGTCCTTACCATAAAAAGACCAGATATTACCCTCACCTACCAAAGAAAATCCAAACGAACCCCTGCTCAGGCTATTGAGTCTGTGCAGGCCCCCAAATACTCAACCTTACAGGAAGAAGTGGACACTAGAGCTCCCACTCTCTGAGGAAAAACCACTCCCATTACTTCACCTATCAGGGCTGAGGTTCCTCAAGCTCACCCTGATGAGCTCACTAGCCCAACAACCTTAAGCCTTCACTCTGAGTCTCAACACTCAAGTGAACAACCTTCAGGAGACAGCTACCATCCCCAGCCTTTGGATCTCAACCAACCAATTCCCAACCTATCCTTTTACACTGATGAAGACTAGGATTCAGTGAGTACCATGAGTCTCTCTTCCTCCCCTACTCAAAGAGAGATGAGTACCTCTGACTCTCCTCAGTCTATCCCCCATCAGTCACCTATTACTGAGGTGGACACTTCTGAACCTGTTCAGGATGTCCATATGGAAGAGGGCTCTCACTTTTGAAAGTGATTACATCATTAAGACCTCAACCATGGCAACTCAGCCCATTGGCATCTCAACTGAGGCTTGCAGTGAGCAGAGGAAAACCAGCAGCCAAGAAACTCAAGCTGGTGGGTGAGAGAGAGGACTTTGGTCCAATCATCTCATCCCCCAATGAATCTTCTGATGAAGATGAGGGGAATTTGAGGCTAAAGGTGCAAAAACTGTCAAAAACATGCACCTATTTAGTCTCTAAGGTTAGTCACTTGGAATCTCAGATGACTACCCTGCAAAACAGGGTCAATGATCAGCAACTCAGATTTCATATCTGCAGGAAAAACTAGCTGGGAGACCTTTAAGGAGAGCTCAACCAGGAACACAAGAACCTGTGGAAGTGATTGACTTATCCTCCAGCTCACCTATGCAAGTGGGTGATGCTACCAAAAAGGGGGAGAAAGTTGTTACAACCACAGAACCTGGGAGTTCTTCAGAGAGAATGGACATAGGACTCACCATCCTCACTTGCTGTTGTGCATTCTCAGCAACTTCCTCAAGTTCACATTAATGTGGACTCTATAGACTCTCTCATCAGGAGTCTCTTTGAGGAAGGTATACCAAGGGCTGTCTCATCTCCACCACTAGGAACTGGCAATCACATCATAAGGTGGAGGTATGATGATGACAGGAGAGCCCTTATACTTTAAAAAGTTCAAGGCCAACAAGAAGTTTTTCAATTCCAAAGCCTGAGCTTTTATGAAAGACTGGATTTAGTCAACTTGCCACTTGTCAATCCAAGCAATTCAGACAAGCTGACAGGCTGGCTCAAAGAATCCAAGACAGGATCCTTGCAGAGTTTACTCTAAGAAGGAGACTTAGGGAATCAGGCAATGTCATCGGTCAACTGGAGTTGAGGTGGACCCTAAGATTAGTTTCATAGGGGAAACCTTGACTGAAGGCCCAGTGACAGAACCTGAGACCCCTGTCTCATCATCAACAACTGCTGCTGAGGTCCAAACTCCATCTGAGACACACCTGCTGGGGTGAAGGTGTTTCTCAGCTCTCTCTGGCCAGAGCATGGAAGCTACTCCAAGCAATGAAGGTCAAGCCTCAATCCACCCTGAGTCACAAAGGTTTGTTGGTGACAAAGGGAAAAGGATAATGACTCCTGAGGAAATTGAGGAGGAAGAGAGAGAGAGAGGAAAAAGGAGACTAAGGGGAGAAAGTTCTACTGGGTCATCTAGCTTCATGCAAGCTGCAATCAGGGCTGCTCCCAGACCAATACTCAAGATGATGAGTTAAGGGCAGTCAGGATTACCTACTTACAGACCAGGAACTATGACATTGATGAAATCATCTCCCTCCCCTTAGAAGAGCTAAATGAACTGGCTGACAGGGAAGTGTCAAGAGAGTTGAAGGAGAAAGAGGATGCAATGATACTTCTCCAACTCAAAGAGGAGAAGAGACAGAAAAGACTTTACAAGCATGCTCCTACTCTCTCACCAGTTCAAGAAAGTCCTGCACAGGAAGATGTGGCTCCACAAGAACCTCAGGTAGATAAAGAAGAAGATAGATCAAGATGATCAACTACTGAGTGCCACAGGCTTCTATCAGGCAGATGCACTTCTTCCTTGTCCTATGACTTCATTGAGTTCGAGTATCTAAAGCAACTTGAGCTTGAGTTAGTCAGGAAAGAAAGACAATAAAAGGAAGCTAAGGGAAGAAGCTGCAAAGTCAAGGGCCATCATTCAAAAGAATGCAAAGAAGCCTGCTGACAGACAAAGAATGGTGAGCTTCTTGAAGCTGTATGGATTCTCCGGAAGGAGACTTGGCCCATGTCTTTATCCACTATGGATGAGCATATTAGGGTGATCAAGCAGAAGATTAAAAGTGGAGAACTCATTGACTTGCACTCTCTTCCAAGTCAAGTCCCACCTGAAGTGGAGGTCAAGTTTGAACAATCAGAGACACCTCAACCAGCACCTCCAGCTGAGCCTCAGCAAGCTTTCTTCTTGATCCTAGGCAGGGTCAAACTCCATCTCCTTCTAAACCTGTGAGGGAGGAGGAACACCCAACTGAGAAAGACACTGATGATCAACATGGTGTTGCAGGCCAGTCTTCTCAGTTAAAGACATCCAAGAGGAAGAAGAGGATGGCTTCTAAACCAAAGACTAAGAAGAAGAAGCCAAAGTCATCTACCTCTGCACCTCAGGCTGAATCAGATCAACCTGAGGAAGGCATGATGAGGCAGCCCAATCAATCCTATTCAAGTGGCTCCTCTAACTAGTGAGACACCCATCTTGTCCTGGACTTACTCTACTAATCCAGAAAGATGGACTGTTATCAGAGATCAAGGTGTTGAGAATGTCTACTCATGGCAAGACATAATCAACTTACCTCTGCATGATCTCTTTGAGATGAGAAGATACTATGAAAGTCTTGATGATCCTGACCATCTCATGAAGAAAAGAATGGTCCTGATTGTACTGAAGACTACCAACATTTGAAGATCTTCCAAGTGTTTGGTAGCATCAGCCTAGGGGGAGTTGTAAGGATTCCTGAGTCTGATGCAACCCAAAACAGCCTAAGTGTCTCAACAACATGAACTAAGTACTGAAGTGAAGAATGCTTCGGAAGTAGTTTTACACAAAGCATTAGAAAATACTCTAAGTGTAAAATCTTCCGAAGCCAAGACCAATATCTTCCGAAGCCAAACATGAAGTCTTCCGAAGCTTCAGAGACAAAGTCTCCGAAGCTTCAGCCTATGAAGACAGATTTCTTCCGAAGACTTTTAGTACACATGCTTATATGATGTACTGTTCCATAAAGCACCTTTTCCGCTGCATCTCTGTAAAGTCACCAACTTACATGAGTTGGTGAAAAGGGCCTTGCTTTTGGTAACTGTACATTGAGGTCTTGAGTCTTCAACTTTCCACTTTATGTACTTTATCTTTTGTATTGTATAAGGATGTGAGCTATGGCATGTCATAGTCACAAGGTCAAAAGGCAGATATGCCTTTTGATCCTACACATTGATTTTGTTAGTGTCTAGTCAATTGTATCCAGCTGGCTTTCAAAGTATAGCCGGCTGTAGGTTGTAGTATAAGTATTTCAAGTTTTGTATCTTTTCTTTATGCTTTGTAACACTTGTAAAGAACTTGAGAAAGCAAATATACTGCCTCCTTGAAACCATACTCTCTTGTTCTGTCTCTTGCTTTACTTGTGTTCTTGTATCACCTTTGGTTACCCAGTTTCACTGTTTGATTAGAGTTTAGTTAATCTCTCATTGTGTTGTTGTGTTGTAATTGGTTGTAAAGCCCTTAAACGGTCCTGCAAAATACATAGACATCTAATCATTACTTTTGTCTTAGATCACTGGATCATCACTAGGTGGAGCAGAGGAGGAAGCTCGTTGGTCTTGGTTCTTCTTAGATCTCCTTTCCTGACCTTGAGCAGAGGCAGATGCAGCTGCATCTCCTCCTTCTTCATCAACATCCTCATTCCTCTCCTCTGTCCTCTCTTCTTCAATCCCTTCATCATCCTCAGTCTCATCATCATCGTCCTCATCATCATCCTCATCTTCATCATCACCATCATCACATCTCCCTCTTTAATCTTTAGTGGCTCATCTTTAGATCCCTTAAGCTTTAGCATGATGGTCTTCTTAGCCTCCTCCAAACTCCTCAATCTTCTTAGCAGATGTGACACTGTGCTCTTGGAGTTGGGTGATCTCGTGGCTCTGAGCAACCATTTGTTGGGCCTGCTCCAATCAACCGAGCCTGCTCCGAGATCTGCTGAGCTGCGTTGCAGTAAGATCTGTCAGGTGACGGATCTGCGCTGTCTTCTCCTCATCAGTAGCTAACAAACGCATCACCATCCGGTTCAACGCTGAAAGCTGTTCCTCTACCCCAATTGGAGGTAGAGGTGATCCATATATATGTTGAGGGGAAGGGAAAGAGGGTACGGCTTGGTGGCTAGTGGTGGTGGGGGTGGCTGTGGGGGAAAGATGGGGGTGGGTCTGGATGATAGTGGAGGTGATGTAGGGAGTGAAGGCTATCGGTGGTGGTTGGCATTGTAGATGGTGGGAGGTGTGGTTGTGGTAGTGGTAGCGTGGTGGCTGGGTGTGGCGGTGGATGTGTGATGTGGCTGTAGGGGTGGTAATGGTGGTGGTAGATGTGGTGGCTGTGGTGGTGACGAAGGTGAGTCGTCTCTTCTTCTTCTTCTGGCCGTGGGGCTGAGCCATCCTTTTCTTCCTCGATCCAGTCGAGGTGGATGCTCCCCCTAGAACACGGCCAGATGGCTCAGGAGCATAGTTAGGATCTGCAGCTGTCTCTCCCGAATCCCTGGGGCGTTCACCAACCGCCCTGAGTCCATGCTCTGTGGGAACAACCTTGCTTCCCACAGTCCTCGTCAATGGCTCCTCATCAGACTCGTCTTCCTCCTCACCAGGTATGAAGTCCTGGTGGAATCCTGCTGACTCTGCAATGTCTCCTGTTGGGGCAGATACTGGAGGTATAACGTCTGTAGCTGTGCCCCTCGGTGGAATGGGCATGTCATCTCCAGCATCCCCACTGTCATCATCATCTGAGTCATGAGTGGGTAGAGCAATCTGCTCAACATCCGAATCACTATCGTCGTGGCGCCACTTCCTCCTGGCTGGCACCACGTAGTCCTCCCGGGCCAGATGCCCAAACAATCTCCTGACAGGGGGTTTCACCTGCTTCCCCCTGTATACCTTCATCCTCCCCAATGTGGTGTCATCCATCACCTCAAGAACAACAGCATCATCCTTCTCCTTTGGCAGGGAGGGGAGCTTCTGGTATATGATCATCTGCAAAAATATCGGGTACATACAGAAGCCCTCCTTCCCTTTCCCCTCAATGTTCTCCACCAGGTAGGTGAAGATCATCTTGGAGAAGCTGAACGGGTGGTTCAGCACCAACGCAACATACGCGTTCTGGATCTGGTCGGAAAGCTCATCAAAACCTCCCTTCCTGGAAGCTATACACTTTAGCAGCACGTGCGCAAGATACTTAAACTGGGGACAGAGGTTGCTCTTGTTGAGCACCCCAGCATTGATGTCCCCAGAGTACTTGGCTCTAAGAAAGCATCCTCTGACAGTAAGGGGGTGTAATCTAGTCGGACAATCAGCATCGTCCCCCAACTGTAACACTATCCTTAGGTCCTCCTCTGTAATAGCTATAGCCTCTCCAAAGATGGTACTTCTGATGCAGTGAGGCTCAGAGGATCGATCAACTGTAGCACCTTCCCAGAAGGCCTGCTGAATGGACCGATAAGGAGTGCTGGGAGCAGATATGGCGTGTGCGATCCGCGATCTCCTTAAGAAGGTGATAATGCCCGAGAAATCAGCAGCATTTCTGGATGTCAGATCCAGATGAGCACAGATATTGTGCTTCGTACTCATAGTCCATCGACTCGCCATCTGTTGAATCGATGTAAATGGTCAGTATGCAAGAAACGTGGGTTTATTGAGATCAAATGATATTTGGGCAGAGTGGCTTTAGTTCGTGCGATTTAGGGTTAATTTTAGAGTGGTGAGTCTCTGCGACCGACTCTCCCTCTATTTATACTAACCCTAAATTCAATCGTGCGACTGGGCTCATACGCACCTTTCAGTCGTGCGAGTGGGCCTCAGTCGTGCGATTGGTTCAGTCGCCCTTCTTCAGTCATCCGACTGGATCTCAGTCGTGCGACTGACTCATTCGTTCGCTCTTAAGCATCCGACTAGGCCAATCGTATGGGCCATTCGGTTGGATGGTCCATACTCATGGTCCATTCGTACGAATGGCTCCCATTCGTATGATAAGTCCATACGAATGGTCCATTCGTGCGAATGGGTCATACTTGTGAAATTTTCTTCCATTTTGAACATTTAACATTTAAACCCTTTTTAACTGTTGAAATTAACATTATGAGCATTTGATCATCTCAGACATGACCCTTTTAGGTGAGTTAATCCCATACTGATTTTCATGATGTAGTCTAACAAACACACAAACTGAATGACTAAATAACTTAGAAACTTAAAATAAAATACAAAATTTAGACTAGTTTTTGACTTTTTGTGAAAGATCAATCCTAAGATAGAATCTACTGGATTTGGTTCCGGAATAGGCAGCTTCTATTTAGTTTGACCACACCTGGACCAATTCAATTTTAGAATCATACAGGCAAGTCAAATCATTTGGGACTTGTTATCAAAACCTTTTGATGCTCAATTTTTGGTTTTCATCCAGAGTCGTTAGCAAATTTAGGAAATCATACTGGTACTATTAGATTCCCACATTGATTTGAACTTTCAAGAATTGCAGCCACAATGATTATCAGTATATTTGTCCTCTTAAATCCATACACAGACTTTTGACACAAACTGGTGATAGTTTTAGGTTTAATTATTTCAACTAGCATTTGTGGATTCCACACTTATATGGTAATCAACATTCCTCAGAAGCTTTTGAGCGGTCTACGAGTATTTTTACAAGAAGAGACTATTCTTAGAGCTTTCAAAGAGAAGCCAATCCTCAGGTCAATGCCATCGCACAACAGAGAGGCGGCAAACAACAATGAATTCTAGAATATCTAGTTTATGCTTATCCCCAGGTTAGTGCCATCGCACAGCAGAGAGGCACACAACCTATCTTCTTGTTAGAGCATCTTAATTTTCTTTTGCATAGAATGCACCAACAACATAAGTCATTAGCTTGATAGCATTTGTCTTTCATTTTTTTCGTGCTTTGCTCTATTTATGGTCATCCGCACACATTTGTGGCGTTTACATGCTCATTACCCCTTATTGGAATATTGTTGATTGTGTTAACCAGTGATAAGATGGGAGCCCACAGTCAGTTGAACAACTTAGTTTGATCTTGAGATCACCAGTCAGGTCTAATCATCTATTGTGTTGAATCTACCAACATATCATATGTGGTCTAGCAACCTCTAGTTCTACTTTCGTTGTGTTACCTTAGTAGTTACCAGTTTTTCCATCATCTTTCCTTTTATATTTCTCAGACTACACAGACTTATACTTTGAACTTTGCATCTTTTCTAAATTAAATTTTAAAGTCCCTCTTGATTTGTTCCTGTGTACTATCATTTTCCAAAGGGTTTGAATCGGTATCACAGATACGATCTACCTTATATCAGCTATCCACTCCTTCTCCCTCGTTTTTTATTTTTATTTTTTTTAATGTTACTGGCTGACCTATTCTCCCCTTAAAATTCTAAAATCATAACTGATTTAATTATTTTAGGATTTTAATAGACAGCTATATAACATGAATTTAATTTAAACAAAATAAAATAAATAAAGAAAAATAAAAAAGAAAAATTAACTATGAAATGGTATTTAATACCGATGTGTTTGGTCTTTGGATGTTGTACCGGATTTTTAGTAACTGCAATTGCAGCAGAGTTATCAACAAAGATAGGAGTAAAAGAAAACTTTAAACCGTAATCCCGCATTTGCTGTTGAATCCAGATGATTTGTGAACAACAACTTGCAGCAGCAACGTATTCGGCTTCACAGGTTGACAATGCAACCGAGGTCTGCTTCTTACACTGCCAGGTAACTAATCTTCTCCCAAAGAATTGACACCCTGCTGATGTAGACTTGTAGTTCATCTTGCAGCCCCCATAATCCGAGTCACTATACGCCGTGAGCTCAAAGTCATCATCATGAGGATACCACGACCCAAGTGTGGGTGGACCCTTCAGATAACGAAATATCCTCTTGACCCCTATCAAATGGTTAACCTTAGGCTTAACCTGATATCTAGAACATAAACATGGAGCATACATGATATCAGGTCTTGAGGTAGTGAGATACATGAGGGATCCAATCATTCCACGGTACATTGTGGCATCTACCAGATCTCCATTTTCATCAGGTGCTATATCATGATTTTGTAGCAAGTGGAGTCCCAGCTGCAGAAGCATTCTCCATGTCAAACCGACTGAGAATGTCTCCCACATACTTGGTCTGATGTAGAAAGATCCCATTTGGTGTCTGATCCACCTGTAACCCGAGAAAGAATTTCATCTCCCCCATTGCACTCATCTCAAACTCTTTCTTCATAACTGCTTCAAACTCTTTGCATAATTCTTCGTTCTTTGAACCGAAGATTATGTCATCGACATAGATCTGTACTAGCAGTAGGTCTCCATCTTTTTCTTTGATGAACAACATGCAGTCAATGACTCCCCTGCGAAAGCCGTGTTTCACAAGATGAGTCGAGAGTTTCTCATACCAGGCCCTAGGAGCTTGATGAAGCCCGTATAAGGCCTTGTCGAGTTTGTAAACTCTGTCCCGATGATAAGGATCTTCAAATCCCTCGGGTTGACTGACATAAACTGTCTCTCTAATTTCCCCATGAAGGAATGCACTCTTCACGTCTAATTGATAGACTTTAATCTTCATATACGATGCATAGGCAAGGAAGATACGAATGGCTTCCATCCTTGCCACGGGTGCAAAAACTTCATTGTAGTCAATCCCCTCGACTTGGCGAAATCCCTGAACCACCAGTCGAGCTTTGTTCCTGATAATGACCCCTTGGTCATCCTTCTTGCATTTCAAGACCCATTTGGTGCCAATGACCTTAGCACCTTTAGGTCTATCTACCAGAGTCCATACACCTAACTTCTTGAACTGAAGAAGTTCTTCTTGCATGGCACTCACCCACGCCTCATCATTCAGTGCTTCACTGACATATTTCGGCTCAAACTGCGAGACAAAACACCGATAAGCACCATCATGAATGTATCCCTTTTCCATAACAGAGGCATAATCAGCTGAGTATAGCTGATTTTGGGTTTGTACTCTTGATCTGACATCCCCAATGACATTGTCTAGGGGATGATAGATGTTTAGATGTGATCCTGGAGTAGTAGGAACAGCTACCTCAGAGCCAAGATTTTGAACATTTGGTTCTGCATCTGAGGTAGAAGGAGTTTGAGGTTCCGAAGTCGAAGGTGCATCACTGTTAGATGCTTGTGGACTTTCAGGAACTGGAACATGTTCCTCCTGACTGTTCTAGTCATCTTCTTCAGCTTCATCTTCTGAGGAGGAGTCACTGTCGTCGACTACTCCCCCTGACTGAGTAGATGATTCTCCCTGTGAGCTCGATGATGTTGAATCAAGAGATGGTGTATTCAAGATGTCATACATCATCCATGTAGCTAACTCGTCATCCGAAGGAGAGATAGGAATGTTGAAGGACTTGAAGAATCCATCATAGTCGAAAAAGTAAGCAGGTCCTTTCCCAGTAGGTGCTATGGTATATCTCTGAACATCAACATTACACCATACTTCTACTAAACCCGTTGAGTTGTTGTAAAATCTCTTGTTCGGTATGTTGTATCCTAGGAAGATTCCTTCAGCCTTCTCGCTGAATTTTCCTTCTTGAGTCTTCTTCAGAAGTGTGCACGGCGCGCCAAATGGTTCGAGATACTCCAGATTAGGTTTACGTCGTTGTAGTAGCTCGTAACATGTCTTTCCGTGCCGCTTGACTATCAGAACTCGATTCAATGTATAACATGCATTTGCCACTGCCTCATTCCAGAATTGGATAGGCAGTTTCGAGTCTGCCAGCATTGTTCATGCTGTCTCTATCAAGCTTCTATTCTTTCTCTCAGCAACACCATTCATCTGAGGCGTGTAGGCGGAAGTGAATTGATGCACAATTCCCTTTTCCTTGCAGTAAGCCTCCATCCACTGATTCTTGAATTCAGTCCCGTTGTCTGAGCGTACTTGTCTCACCTTCAGCTTGTAGAGAGATTCCAGTGTGGTTACTAACTCCTTGAATGACTCAAATGTTCCTGATTTGGACTTCAGAAACATTACCCAAGAGAATCTTGAGTAGTCATCAGTAACTACAAAACAATACAAATCGCCTGCAATGCTCTTTGTACTGACTGGACCAAACAGATCCATGTGAAGAAGTTCAAGAGGAAGTTCTATTGAATGAACTTTCTTTTCCTTATGAGACTTCTTCGTCTGTTTGCCTTTCTTGCAAGCTACACAAAAATCCGGAAGTTGGAAATTCTTGACATTAACTCCTCTCACAAGATCCTTCTGGATCAAGTGATTCATCTTCCGTTGATTAATGTGTCCCATTCTCCTATGTCAGGAGATGGATTCCTTCTCAGTGGCTTTTGATAGAAAGCACTGAACTTCATGATCCGTTGTAGAAGCAGTTGAGAGATCCAAAACATAAAGGTCTTTATATCTTGAAGCTGTCATCAGAACTTGGTCCTCCGGAATCACGTAGTCTTTCTTTAGGACGTAACACTTCTTGTTGTCGAATATGACTTTAAATCCTTTATCACAGATTTGGGAAACAGAAAGTAAGTTGTTTTGAAGTTGTTGAATGTAGTTCACCTTATCAAACTTAACTTTCTGAATTCCAACTTCTCCCTGAGCTGTGATATAGCCTCCCTTGTTTCCAGCAAATGAAACATGCCCTCCTTTTATTTGTTTGACGTTTGATAAAAGAGCCCTGTTTCTTGTCATGTGCCTGGATGCTCCGCTGTCTACAATCCACGTGTTGGTTTCAGCACTGTAGCGAACACCCTGCACATACAATGTAAAACATTAGTTTAGGTTAGGAACCCAATCCTTTACTGGCTTGGGTTTCCCAGAGGCATCACACATCATGAATTCAACCCATTGACCCTTAGAGGGTGAGGGTAGCTCAGGTTCCTTCTTGTCATCATTATCAGACACGCAGGATGACTTTTCTTTCCATAAGCCAGATTTGTGTAAGGACTGTTTGTGATAAACAGTCGACTGGCTAATGGGTTGAACTTTAGGTTCACTAGTTCTTCTAGGTGGAGTTAAAGAACTCCTCTTAGAAGACCTAGGTTTTGAATCCTGAAGTTCAATCTTCTTCCTAGGTGTCTGATAGTAAAGACAATAGGAAGCAATGTGTCCACACTCTCCACAGTTGTAGCATGACCTGCTATCAACTTTATGATTAAACTTTCTTTGTGGAGATGTGTGTGACACTCTAGTAACATTACTTAGTTTAGGTTTTGACTCTGTTTCTTTTGATGTTTTCTCTTGTTTAACAAAATTAATTGTTTTAACATGTTTAACATCTTTTTCTTTTTGGTTAACTGGTTTTTGACATGAAACATGTGAAAGATTAACATTAACAGTCTTTTTAGGTTCAGATTTAACTTTGTTTGACCCTGACTTTATATTAACCTTTTCAAATTCTTTTTCCAGGTTAACACAAGGCATTTTACCCTTTGCCTTTGAAGTGGCCTCCTTTTGTTTTGTGCCAGATTCAATTGATTCCCCCGGAGAGACAAACCGAAAGCTCCAGTCCTGTCCTTCATCATCATGGGCAGTCAAGGGTTTAGGGTCCTTGCTTGATGAAGTAGAACTGCTAGCTTGTTTGTCTTGACGAGTGAAGGACGAGAATGGGTTCCCGTTCCCAGTCTTCTTTGGCTTCACACATTCTCTTTTGAAGTGCCCCTTCTCTCCACAGTTGAAGCTGGTCACCTTACTCTTGTCAAAGCCAAATGTGGTATCCTTAGTAGCAACCAAGTTCTGTCCGGTCTTTTTCACAAACTTCTTCGCCCTTCGGATAGCACTTGCTAAGGCTCACATAATGTCCATCCTCTCCAGTTCGATTTCATCCACCTGCTCGTAGTCCTCATCTGCCAGATGGCAGTTTCCAATCTTCCCAGCAACAAGTCCATCATAAGAATGAACCACTGCTGCCAAGAGATCCATGTGCTCTCTAACTACTTCCACGGTCATGTTACCGAGATTGTCGGTCTTCAGTCTAGTAGCATTTGCTTCAGTTCCAATGTAATGGGTACAAGACGACCCTGACGCTTCTGAACCTGAAGGAGAAGCTTGTGAAGGACCAGATGAGCTAGACAAAAATGCAGTCTGAAGAGGTGCTCCAGATGTCTTAGCTTGAGGAGTGGCATTGTACAAAGCTTGATTCTGAGTGTATGAAGACTTCTGAGCTTGGTACTTCATCCTAAGTGCTTCTTCTCGCAGCTTTAGAATGAAGTCATTGATATCCAACTTTGCCAGCATCTCATTCTGTCTCAGATTTGACACAAATGAAGCCCACTTTTCTGGCAATCCGTCTGCAAAATTTGACACTTATTCTTCCATGGTAGTAGCAACCCCATGTGTATGCAGTTCACTCATCAGATGGTAGAATCTATCAATAACATCGTCTAAACTCTCGTTTCCCATCGATGAGAAGTTGTCAAATTCTTTCTTTAATTCCTTAGCCTTAATTGCCTTTAGCGAAGCATTCCCGTCATATCTCTTTTCTAGCTCATCCCACAATTTCTTGGCTTGCTTATTCTCCGAGTACTGGTGGAAAATATCTTTAGGGATAGACTGTGTGATCAATGCATAGACTCTCTTCTCTGCATTATACTTAACTTTCTGAGCATCAGTCATCCCTCCCAAAGTAAGCTTTACCCATCTGCTCCCACCGGCATACTATAACCTATCTCGATAGCTTCCTACAAATTTGGATCCACTCCATTGAGGTAGATCTCAAAACGTTGTTTCCAGTGGGGAAACTCATCTAACGTTAAGAGCTTTGGTGGTTTATTATGATTTCCCACCTCACTCTCAAGTAACAGTAGGTTTTGGATTCTTGAGTCCTTCCCTACAGCAAACGCTGACATCTGATCTTCCATGTCGATTAACTTTAAGTGTACTAAACAATCTGTCAAACTGGTGCGACTAGGTGATGCGAATGGGCTATCCGTGCGAATGAACTATGCGACTGGTTCAATCGTGCGGCTGAACTAAGCGATTGGTTCAGTCGTGCGAATGAAGCTGATGCGTATGAACACTGCGAACGGATGGTTCAGTCGTACGAATGAAGATGCGACTCAGTCCAATCGTGCGTCTGGAGTATGCGAATGAACTCCAGTCGTGCGAATGTATCACTCGTGTGACCGAAGCTGCTGTTTTGCGAAAATTTCTAGGTTAAACGTGTTTTGGCCGTAAAACTTCGAATTTCCACCAACCCTAATCGCCTAATGCCGTAGAAACCGAAACTTGATGAGCAGGGGACGTCCAAGACAACTTTTTACACAAAAAGATTGCGTTTTTAGTGTAAAACCACAAACTTTGTATCAAACTTGATTGAATCACACGTAATCAAGAGCCAAAGCTCTGATACCACTTGTTAGGACCTGGTCTTTGAACGAAAGACCTAATGACTAACGTGTAAACCAAACCAAATAGTGCGGAATCCTATTTGATTGGCGATCCAATCAGTGAGAACACACGTAGAATCAATAAAGTATTGAATCAAACGTTCAGAATCGATTAGGAATCAATCTACAGCGTTCTATGAACTTGGAGTATGAACTTGAGGCTTCTGGACTGCTAGGGTATGTCTGGAGTCGAAATAGAATGAATGCTTACGTTTTTCCACGAATTGGGTTGTATTTATAGGTTAGTGTTGTTCATTCGTGCGACTGAACCATAAGTATGGTTCAGTCGTGCGATTGAACCATGCGGTTGATCCATCCGCACGACTGAGTGTTCAGTCGTGCGACTGAGCCAATCTTATGTTACAATCATATGACTGATCCAGTCTTCTGGTTCAATCGTGCGACTGAGTCATTCGTATGGAGTTATTCATGCGTATGGTCCATTCGTATGGGCCATTCGCATGAGAACTTCATTTTGTTAAGTTTGAATGTATTAATTTATATAACATTATGTGTATCAATTCAAACAATCACAAACCTATTTAACCAATTCAACATCGACTCATTAATGAAATATTAAACATTATAAATCACAAACAACCAATATCATTTCATTAACATTCCAAACATTACATCAGTGTAAGAACAAACAAGACCTATTACATTCATATCATGATCTAGGGACATACATGTATCAACATATACATATTACTGTAATTTATTTACTCATGTATCATTTTAAGTATAGGTCAACCCGTATAACACACAAGTCACTAACCTAGTTATCAAATATAATAAGACAATCAGAAGGTAATTTCTAAGGCCCTGTTCTCGCCAATCCTTAGATTTGGGTTTACACGTCACCTATATAGTTTCTTAAACTGCAAATTTCATTGAATATAGCAACGGAATCATTAAAACCATTAGCGTGGGTCATAGAAACAATCATTATCCGATAAATATTTACATCTTTATAAACTTTGACCTTAGATGCTAGTCTTATACATTACATAAACAACAATAAAAGTGACACTAACAATTTAGGACAATCTGGGACATATCATAATCATGCAATCACATAACCGAATGGGATCACACCTAGATTATTAGCTTGTACTTCTACATGACCCTTGTAATACACTTTTCATGAAGCAATGTTCCAGTGATATGTTTTTTCAATAATAGTATTCCATTAACATGTATACATCGATGTAACATTCTAATGACAAGTATGCATGATGCAACATTCTAGTAATATGCTTGCAAGACCTTAGTGACACACATGCTTACCATACTAGTAGTCTTCATATCACATTCATACATTAGTGCACGAATCTATATTATTTTCATAATACTTTGCACATTAACATATCATGATTATTGACCTGCACCTTTGGTGACAATCATTAATTATTAGTAAGTGTAACTTAATAACAATGAAATATATACCAAGTGTAATGAGATGCATATGCTTTAACTTTTAGTGTAGAGGAAATTAGTGAAAATATTCTAAGGTTTGCATGCGTGGAAACAACATGAGGCGTAAAGGTATAAAATTGTGATTTGGCTAAGTGTTGAATATATGGAGGAAGTAATCACATGCAGGTGTTGTGTATCTTTTGAAATGGCTAAGTACGATTAAAAAGTAAGGATTTATTGTAAGATATGGGGCAAAATTGTTAGATGCTGGGAATTCTATGACACATTCTAAGTATAAGACAGATGTAGATGCAAAAATCATATGCGAAGGACAACTCTCATGCATATGGCAAATCGTTTATGGAGGAAAAATCATATGCAGGGGAGTTATGTCAAGTGCAGAGGCATTTAGTCATGATTCATTAACTTAAACACCTAAAAATTTTCCGTTACCAAAACCCCATTAGATCCATTAGGTTTTGCATACACGTGTCGAAAGCACACACTAGTTATCATTGAACGTTGATGACTTAACAAATAATTAGTATTGGTTTAACTAATGTTAACTTGATTAATAATCCTGATTATTAATATGTGTTTATGTGAATTAATGTGTTATGTGTTATTTTATGATTTACATTTCAACGTACGATTATGTGAATTATGTGATGTTAATGAGAGATGATAACAACTTGATTAACATTTTAGTTATATGTTTTGAAACTTAAAAGTTTAGTAACGAAAATTATTTATAAATTTTAAAAAATGAGTTTTACAATTTATAAAATTTAAAAGGGGTTAAAAGAGAAATTGTGAGTGGGTATTTAAATGGAAACTAATAAACCCTAGCCCCATAACCCTATTTTCAGCCAAACACCCCCCTTCCCCGTTGCCTTTGGGGATTTAATCAAGAAACACATAATCCATTCGATTTTGATTTGTTCCAAGTGTTACTACGTGTTAGCAACTGCAAGTGTTGATCATTAACGTATTTAAGGTGAGTTTTCAATTGGTTTTTCATGGTTTTTGACATAAGAACAAACCCTAGTTCAATTAGGCATGATAAAATGAAAGTGATGTTGTTTAATAATGTTATTATGTTAGTTTGATATTATTGTTGTTGGTTTACGTGAGAAATGCATAAATTTCATGGATTTAACGCTTTCTTTCAAACGTTACTAAAACTGGAAACTTTAATTCTCTAAAAAACTTAGACTTTTGTGATTTTTTTATGTTTCTTATGCTATTATGATTGGTATGAACTATTTTAGACATACAATTAATGAATCAATGACTTGTTTTGGTAAAATTTTGGTTGTTGAATATTACTTCCTGAAGTGGAAATTTTATTAACATGATTGGTAGGATTTCATGAATTGGGCATGCACTTCGTGTTAGGATCATGCTAAATTGATTGTTGAGATCATTTAAGGTGTTAGAATGAAATTATTAGGTCGTATGTATCGTATCTTGGTAATGTTTGGATATTCTAGTGTTTAGGAAGTAATGGTGCAATGTGTTAAAGCTATGTTAGAAAATTAGGGTTTTATACTTTGATAATACTATTTGGTATGTTTTGATTGTTTACCTAGTATGATTCATCTTTGTGATTGTGACGATGAGCATCATACACGCATATGAATATGAGGCCCCTACTTAATAGGATTGGTAAGGTTTAGGATATGAGATAGTAAGTTACTTCACATGGCATGTAGTTTGTGATTAAACTCAATGTGTGTTTTAGATATTTAAGATTATTCTATTTCTTTAATGAGCATGGTAATTGTCTATCGATGTTCGCATGCGTTGTATGATATGTTGTCTCGAATGTGGGAAAGAAGGGCAGTATACAAGGAAATTCCCTAAGCTGAAAATGACTCAAAATGGTGGAAATGGTGGGAATAATAACGACACTAGTGAAAACAACGGCAATAATGGTGGGAGTAACAGTGGTAGTAAAGGTGGTGCAAAAGGGAGAGCCTTCGTCATGGGTTCAGGAAAGGCTTTAAACGACCCTTCTACTGTTACTAGTAAATTTCCTGTGAATGGTTGTTTATGCTACTAATCTATTTTATACTTAAGCTGCTAAGAGTTTTATCTGTATAAGTTTAGTTGCTTGTTAGATGATATGCCTTTTTTGTTGGAATCAAAGTACACCATATAATTAGCTGACGGTAAGAAATTTCATTTCATGCATATTCTTAAGGGTTGCAAGCTAGAACTGTTTGGGCACACACTTTACATTAATCTCATGCTTGTTATGCTTGGAAGTTTTGACGTAGTCGTGGGCATGGATTGGTTGTCGGTGAAGTAGGCGGAAGTCATCTGTTATGAGAAGATCATTCGTATACTTCCCCAAAGTGGAGAACTTCTATTAGTGCAAGGTGAAAAGAATGGTGTTGTGATAGTGTTGGGTCAGATAAGGCTGGTGCAACCAAAACAACACTTAAAATAATTTTCGGTGCAACTGACAAAGACTTCCGAAGGCAAAGCTGCACTTCCAAAGGTTAAAGTAGAAGAACTTCCAAAGAGGAACTCTGTCTTCTGAAGACAAACTAAATTCCTATTCCGAAGACAAACACTTGGAAGACCTTAAGACAAAGACTTACAAAGTATAAAGACTTGAAGATCAGCAAAAGTCTCGAAAGAAAAAGACTCATCCAAAGTATAGGTGGCTTCAGAAGAACATTCCGAAGCCAGTTTACCTTTAGAAGAACCTACTATGTACCAGTGGATATAAGTATGGTCCTTCTGATAATCTGCTACAACCTCTGATATATTGCATGGCGCTTTCCCACGCCCATGTAGTTGACCATACTTTATTCCACTGTTCATTGTTTATCAGTTAGTACAGTTACCACTTTAGTTGGTAGCAAAAAGGTAAGTCATGGACATGTCATGACTACCTAATCTAGGATAGTATTTTATTCTAGATACCTGACTCCTAACAATGTAGTATTTGTTTAGTAGTACGTCTCCAGCTGGTATCAAAGTATAACAGACTATAGATAGTAGTATATATAGTTTCTCATTGTAACTCAATTTGTATGCTTGTAAGAGTCTTGTAAACTTTGAGTTGAGAAGTAATATATGCAAGTATCTTGAAAACCATTTCTTGTGTCTTGCTTACTTAGTATATTATTATCAACTCTTAAATGATTTTGCATTATCATTTGACTGTGACATAGTGAGTTCAAGAGAGAATACTTATGTTGAGTGACATTAATCGATCTTGCAATTGGTATCAGAGCTTCTTAGGCTCTTGATTGTGAGATCTTACCATCCCAAATCAACCAGTTTCATCACTCATACACCCACTTCACTCAAAATGGCCCTCAACCAGAAATCATCCGAATCTGAAATGGGAACTAAGACTAAAGCTCCTATCATCACCACTGACAACTTCAGATCATGGTATAAGCATATTGAAGGCTTCATTAGGTATCAAGATGGAAAAATATAGAGATTTATCATCCATGATCCTTATAAGCCAAAGGTGGCAGCACCGGCTGGTAATGGTACCATGATAGAGAAAGATGTTGAAGACTACTTAGATGAATACTTCAAGAGAATGGACATCGATAGCAAAGCCATGACCGTACTGCTTACAGCCATACCAATCTCCATAGTGGTAGGATTTGAGCATTGTCAGTCAGCCAAAGAACTCTTTGATGCTTTGAGGTTGATGTATTATGGTTCCAATGACTCCAAGAAAGATTCCCTAAAGCAGTAGTTTGAAAATTTCATCTATGTTGCTGGAGAGACCCTTAGCTAGCAATACTTCAGGTATATGAACCTTATTTCATCACTTCAGTCCGTAGGAGTAACTCTTGAGAAGAGAGATCTATCAAGGAAATTCATGAGTGCACTTTCTCATGAGTGGACTTTTTATTGTGTCTCTATCAAGAGGACAGAGAATTTGAACACTCTCACAATGACCGAACTATATGGCATCCTTGATGGATATTGTGTAGAGATGGAGACTCAGAGAGGCCACCAGATGAGCAGAACCTCTAGCCTTCCTTCTAGCAATGCTTTGGTTATTGCTGAAGGCTCAAGGACCCCTCAGTCTTAGCATTACCTGACTTACTCCCAACAACAATGATGTTCTTATGGGCCATACATCACCTTTTCTGAGACACCAAGGTCTCAACAGGCTCAATCAGGTCCCTTTTAGGACAATTGTGCCTTTGTTTCAGGAAATAGGCATTCTAGTGACTTTCAGTTTTGCTTGGATGATCTAGAATGCCTTTGTTTCAACAAATGGATATTGTTGTTAATGAGCACACTCCTTGTGTTACAGGAGAATGGTCCTGACCATATCTTTGACTTAGAATTGTTTCCAAACTATTCTAAACCTTCTTGTGATAATTTTTTTAGCTAGAACAGGAACTCAAAGTGATTCTGATGATGGTCAACTGTTTGAGCTACCCAGACCTATTCCAAGTTCTCCAAGAATTGCTAAAGATCAAGCTCCTATAACTAGATGTCTTGAAAGCATGACTATCTCAGGAACCAATGGAGCTTCTACTAGTTGTCAACAAAGTGAGCCACAAAACTCATTAAGTGACAACTCAAACATTGCACAACACCAAGCTGATGGAAGCAACAATTTGGAGGAACATGCAATTGTTAATGCTGCTTCACAATAAAATGCTACTGATGTTGTCTCTCCTTTATTCAATTAGTCCTCATTGAATGAGTGTGAGACATCAGCTGGTCCAAGTGTTCAAAATCCTGAGCAGAACTTTTCCAACTTAGATCTCTCCATGCAACTGGATGTGATTCCCAGGCTCAGGATTCATAACACTCACTCAGCTGAGAACATCATTGGAGATATCTTTGAAGGAGTGAGAACAAGAGGACAAACTCACAATGGGAATGTCTACTTGTACTCATGCTTCCTTTTTCAGATGGAACCAAAGAAGGTAGAGGAAGCTTTGAAGGATAGTAGTTAGGTTGAATCAATGCTGGAGGAATTGCTTCAATTCAAAAGACAAAAGGTTTGGAACCTATGTCCACTACCATCTAATCAAGTACCCACTAGCACAAAGTGGGTATTCAGAAACAAAAGGGATGATAGAGGCTTGATTATCAAGAACAAGGCAAGACTGGTAGCCGGATACACACAGAAAGAAGGAAGGAATATACACTGATATTGACACCTGTTACAAGAATGAGGAATGAAGGATCTTCTTGCTTATTAAGGTCTTTCTTGCTTACGCATCATCCAAGTATTTCATGATTTACCAGCTTGATGTCAAGTGTGTATTTCTATATGGGAATACAGACAGAGAAGTCTATGTTTGCCAGCCTCCAGGATTTGAAGATCCACAACATCCCAACTATGTGTGCAAATTGGATAAAGCTCTTCACGGGCTGCACCAAGCATCTAGGCTGTGGTATGAGACTTTGTCTCAGTTTCTTCAAAAAAATGGATACACTAGAGGTATCATTGATAACATTTTATTCATAAGGAAGTCCAGGAAAGACATTTTGCTAGTACAAGTCTATATTGATGTCATCATATTTGACTCATCAAATGACCAAATGTGTAAAGACTTTGAAAGAATTATGAAAAAGAAGTTTGAGATGAGTTCCATGGGAAAAATGGACTTTTTTCTTGGAATTCAGGTGAACTAGACGAAAGAAGGGTTTTTTTATCAATCAATCTAAATATGTCAAAGACATTATAGAACGATTTAAGATAAAAGATTGCAAGCCAGCAAAGGCATCTATACCCAGAAATCACAATCTTTGTCCTGACTCTGAGGTGGAGGATACTTATCAACATCAGTATAGGGAAATTATTGGATCTTTGATGTATCTCACAGGAATTAGACCAGATATCGTGTTTGCAACCTGCATTTATGCAAGATATCAGGTTGCTCCAAAGGTGTCTCACCTAGTTGCTGCCAAGAGAATTCTTAGATGCCTCAAAGGAGCTCCTAAACTGGGTCTTTGGTATCCAAAAAATCAAGACTTCAATCTCTATGGCCACACTAATAGTGACTATTGGGGCTGCAACATCAACAAGAAATCCACATCTGGAGGATGTCAATTTCTTGGTGGATGGATCATCTTCTGGCAATGCAAGAAGAAATCATGTGTCTCTACATCAACTGCTGAAGCTGAATACATTGCTAATGCTAGTTGTTGTGCTCAGCTGCTGTGGATTCAAAATCAGATGTTGAACTATGGCTTTAATTTCATGGAGACTCCTATTCTGTCAAGCACTTTTAGACAAAGCATATTGACATCAGTTATCGTTTCATTAGATATATTCATAAGAAAAATCTGATCAAGCTAGTCAAAGTTGACTTAAATGAACAATATGTTGATATGTTCACAAAAGCATTTGATGAACAAAGATTTAAATATGTTATCACATCTATAGGGATGATAAACATTGACTAGTTTTTCTCCTTTGTAAAACCTTTTAAATATGTATGTTATCTATGTCTTACAATCTAAGCCCATTTATAAAAGGTATTTCTTCAAAATTTACTAGGTATTAGCTCTTTCGAAGAGAAATTTTGCCTTGGAAGATATCTTATCTATCATCTGAAGAAAAATTTCTCCAAGTCAGTATTATATTAGTAAGAGTTTTAAGCCTTGGAAGAACATTTGATGTTATATCGAATTTATTTCAGAAGCTTTAAAACTTCTTTCCTTGGAAGACCTTCTACTCTCAGAAGTAAAATTTTCTTATGACATAATTTACCTTCGAAAGTAAGTTTGGCCTCGGAAGAAAATTACCTTCGGAAGAAAACGATACTGTGTAACGGATATCTTTGGGCCCCACTCTGTAAAAAGGTAAGATTTTATTAAAGATGTCGAAATATTTTAAATGGATTTAACCTTACCGCCCCTGTCAGATCAGAACCCAAAATGTCATTTCACCTTATCCATCCGCCATTTCACCCCATTTAAATATTTCCAACCTCACTCATTAATCTCTTTATCCATTCTACAAGCCCTAAATTTCCTTCGTCTTCACTTTTACTCTCCCAGATTACTTCATTTTCTTTGAACTTTTCCAACAATGGCCCTGAATCATCAGCACAACCAAGTTGCACTCCTTGACTCTTCAAAGGACGCCGACTTCTCTGAAATCATCCACTTTCTAACCCAATCCACCTACTACACCGCCCTCACTTTAAATCCTACTCTACACTCCAAGATATGGCCGAATTCTGGGCAAATGGTCAAATTGAAACTTTAAATGAAGTTAGGGTTATCAGGACGAGGATTTATGGCCAAGAGTTAATCATATCTAAACAAAACATCACGAGCACTTAGAGCTTCATGATGAGGGCTCCCCTACTGAATTTCTCAAATCTGATTTAGAGGACACATATGCCCAAATGGGATATGGTGGAAATGTAAGCAGGTCAACAGTCTACAAGTTAAACTTCTCTTACAACTGGAAGTTCCTAATTCAAATAGTTATCCATTGTCTTTCAAACAAATCAGGGGGTTGGGATGAAATTCCCTATGATTTAGGATGCTCAGTTCATGGATTAGTAAAAGGCCTCCGCTTCGACTACTCAAGGTTTGTGCTGAATAACTTAAGAAGCAATCTTCAAAATGAAACATTCTACATGTACCCTTGATTCATTCAGCACATGATCAACTGTGAGTTGGACCAGGACATGCTTGTTTGCAAAGAAGGTCTTCTTATCCCTCACATGAGGCCGGGCATCTTCAAAGTTTTGAAGGGGGTGTCCACCAACTTCACCTGAAGATATACTGCACTTCTTCCAGGTATGATTGAGCCAATGGCTCCTTGTGACATCCCTGTTAGCCCCACAGGTGATGAACCCACACCAAATACAAACACTTTAATGCCAATTCTTCCTACCCATCCCATCAAGTTTACATATCAGAGACGCTCTAAATGAACCATTGTTCAATCTACTCTGACTGAACAAGATCCCCCTGTTCAATCCAAAACGGGTAGGGTGGGAAGATGGGCTGCCGCTCAGCCTGAGGTCCAAACTTCTTCCACTATTGACCTCAATATCAGAGTTGACTCACCTCAGTCTCAACCTGATGAGCCTGAAACCCAAGCCTTCAGCCCTCAGGGTGAGTCAATATACTCCCCTGAGCAGCGAAAAAGTGACAGCCATATCACAGGCTCAATGCCTCTAGATATTGACCAAAGTCCCGGGTCACTAGGTATAACTTCCACATCCTTCCCTGACATATTGACCGGTTCTGATGAAGATTTCATGTTCCTTTAGGGCCATGATGTTGATCTACCACACCACTTATTAGTTTAACTGAGCTTTAAGGAACCTCTGCCTCTAGCCCATATCAGGAAAGCCAAACTAAGGTAAGTCCCACTGATGTGGAGGGGACTCATGTACATCCAGCTTCCACTACTAAGAGTGTCTCATTGGACTCTCAGGACAGTGGTAACATCTCTAAGACCGAATCTGCGGCAACTTTGCCTGTTGATGACTCTAAAAGAGACATCACCTTGCAAAGGAAACCAGGGTGCCAAAAACCACATCTGGTGGTGAAGATGAACATACACGGTATGTTATCTCATCTCCTCGTGATTCTTCTAAAGAAGATAAGGGAAGTCTGCAACTCACCATAAGAGACCTACTTTCTAATGTCTCAAACCTTGAATCAGAAGTTAAGACTTTGGAAGATAGGTCTGCCACTCAGCAACTTGAGATTGAAAATCTCAAGGCCCAACTAGCTGAGACACAGATTGAGAAAACTATCAGGCATGTACCAATTCAAGTCTCAATGACTTCTTCCTCTAGCAAATCTACCTCTCAAGATGATGCTACCAAAAAGGGGGAGAATGTACAGCGTGAAGCACACATGGAGCAGAACTTAACTCTTTCAACCTTATCTTCTAAATACGCTGTTCAACAAACAACTGTTTTCCCTGAGCCCAATTGCCTTTCAAGTGGACCCAAGGATGCTAATTGATCTAAATAGGTTCTTAACTAAGTTCCTAATGAGCTCCTCACTTGAACAACCCTTACAGATGTTGTTGTGGCATACTTTGAGCTGAACAACTTTAGAGGTTGAATGCACCACCTACCACTGAGGAAGGAGTTGGTCAACCTAAGCTTCACATTGAACCTGAGATTAATTTCGAAGGGGATATGGGGACTGATAGCCCGGCAACTGAATCAGTTGGGACAGGAAGTGCAATCCCATTATCTTCCGAAGCAATGATCCAATCTTCCAAAGCAGAGATTCAAGTTGCGGAAGGAATCATTGGGTTACCGTTTTTGTCTGATGATCTTATTATCATAGAGGCCATTTTTGTATTAGCTTTTGAGATAAATAGTGAAGACTTTCTAAAAACTCCTCTCTCTCAAACACTTTCATCACCACAAGCTCAACTCTCCTCTCAACAACTAAACCCTCTAAACCAGAATCTCCAAAAGATCAAGCTTCCAAAGACAAAAAATGTAAGAGGAAGATGACGGTGGAAGAACTATTAGAGGAGGAAAGAATGGAAAAGCTCAAAAAGAAAGGTAGACTCACCACTAGGAAGTTACTTGCTCCAAGCAGCAAAGCAGCCGTAGCAACCCAATAGGCTATAAACAACAAAAAGATAGTGGAAGTTATTGACAGACTTGTCAAGTTAGGAATGACAAATGAAGAAGTGCTCCTCTTACCTTTAGAGGTGCTGGTTGTAACATCTTGTATTTTTTGTTAACTTAAAAGTTAACTTTGTTAATACATGTAAGGACCTTTTATGATTTTTTTAAACTTTGAGGTTTGTTTTACTTAATAATTAATCTTGGTGATTAACGAATTAATTTAATAAATAGTGATAACATTATAAGTATTATAATGTTTATTTATTTTTAAGATGATGATAACCTTAAATAAAATAATTTTTTTTTCAATATTAATAATACCAATAACCATAATAATAATAATAATATTAATAACAATAATGTAAATGATAATAATATTAAAAATAATAAAGTTGTATAACTTTAAACTTGTAATTAATAAGTTTATTACATAAAATAATAACCTTTTAGAACTTCAGGGACTAATTTGTAATTAATTTTAACTTAATCAAAACTTTAAAATGTAAGTGAAAACTTCTAAAACCACAGGGACCATAAGTGTAAATAATTTAAAATCGCCCCCCTTACCCGATTTCCCGGCCACCGGCGGCCAGGCTCCGGCCGCGGCGCCGGCGAGGCCAAACGGCCAATCTTTTCATGATTCTCAATTTCTAAATGGTCCCAATCGATCCTTGTATCAATTTCAAATGTGTTTAAGAGCTTTAAAATGGCAATTAAAGCGGTTTTGGGGTCATAAAACCCCGAACCGAATTCGACATAAATCCTAGTCCTTTCGGCTCTCAAATCATGTCAATAACGCAATTAAACGTATAGAAACGTTCGTATAACCAATACGAAGATGGAAATGTAGTTCGCATAAATCCTAGTCCTTTCGGTCCCTTTCAACCCTCTGCAACATCAATTTCTCTAAAAATATAACACAAACATCGAATTCGTAACTTGTTCTTGCGAAGTGAACCGAAGCTAAGCTGAGCATAAATACTTCAATTCGATCATGATCGGGTAAGTTAAGTACATGAATATGTTCGTCTAGGTTTCGGAGCAAAAGCCCCATGGCTAGATTGGTTAAAAGAATCGAATTGACCTTCGATTTGGGTCTGAACAAATTTAGGGTTCATATGGTTAGGGGAAAACCTTGGGAATGTGTTTAAAAATAAAAGAGACCAAATGATACCGCAGCTGAGGCCTTGGTTCACTGGTTCCCCACACACATTCTAACTTGGAGGTCCCGGGTTCGACCCCGGGCACCCCCATATTTTTTTAAAATGGCTTTTTAAGCCTTAAATCAACTTTAGAAAATTTTAATAATATAGAAAAATATTTTATAACCTTTAAATATATTTTAAGTTGTCAAATAGTTTTTAGTAATATTTTAAAATACTAAACAATTAAAAACCTTTGTAATAAAACATTTTAAAGGTTATTTTTGAATTATTAACATAGATTTTAAATAATTAACAAAATAGTAGTGACCCGAACTGTCCTTAAATTTTATCGTTTAAATCACGATATTTTAAATGGAGTTTTATTTTAAAACGTTATAAATTCTTTTGTGTAATAAAACTATATTATGTTTCAAATTATATTAAATTATAAATCTAAATGATAAATAACTAATTCTTCAAGTAGTTGTTAAAATGATTATGTGAATAATATGTTATTATCTAATCATTTGAGCATGTTATATCATTTAATGAACTTATTCGTTAACTTTTATTTAAATTCTTGAAAATTATAAAACAATATAAATTGCTTTAAGTTTTTAAAACTTTATAATAAATTATTTAAAAGCTCAAAACCTTATAAAATGATTATAATATGTAACATCCTTATCAACTTTTAAATAGTTAATTTTTAAATTAATTATTTTCTTTTCACATATTTATTAATTTCTATAAAATCAATAACTTAAATTGTTAAGATATTTTCAATTATTATTGGTCTTAATTGATTTAAATTATCTTTATTAAACTTAAATGATTTATTATTAAACTCCCAAATTCCATTTGAAACCCTAGTTCATGTTTTATTGTTAATCTTATTACCAAACCTAATCTTGGAATCTATACGTTTAAACAACTTGTAAAAGAAATCATTTGGAACCTCGTTTAAATTATTATCATCATCATTTACTCATCAAAACCCTAAAACTATTGAAACCCTAATTCTTATTTAAACATTAATCAATATATTAACCTTAATCTTCATCTTGTAAATTATATATTTAGGTGCTTGTAATGGACACTTGGGATTTATCTTGTAATCTTTTATATCATCTTGAAATGCTTATTTCCACGTGAGTTTTCCTTGCCCCTTTTTACTTTATTCCACACTATTTTGGGGTGAAACATGATACTTATACATCGTACACTTGTAAACGTTGAGACTTGTAAGCACATGCAATTCATCTTATTATATTGTCATGGTTATTTGTGTGTTGTAAGTGTTTATATGAGATACATAGTTTGTTTACAATCATTAACTATTGCTAGCCTGGCGACGTCTTAGATCTTTGGGCCTGACAAGCCTATTTGGTGCTAAAGTCGATGTATTGCCGACTCCTAGGAGCCGTATGCTTGTGCACTAGGGAACCAAATACACTTAGCCAATCTTTTATACTTGTAATCAAGTCGAGGTTTGGTTGTAACGATATGTGTTCTATAACCTTACTAGCTTATAACCTATGACATGAATTGCTACTTGTAACCTTTTCATATTATGTATGAAAACCTTGGAAACTCACCAACTATTTATAGTTGACCTTTTATTTTTATCATGTTTCAGGAAAACCCCCAAGTTTAAAGTGGACTTTTGAAGCTTGCAATAAAACTAGGACTTGGACCTAGTTAATGAATAAAATGTTTAGTCTTGTTTGGAACTTATTTCATGTTTGAGACTTATGCTTGTATTTCATTTTAAGACTTATGATAATAATATTTGCAATTTAATTATAGCGTTATGTGGCTGTGAACAATCTTAACCCTCACATCTCGACGTTTCCGCCGTCAAGGTTGGGGTGTGACAGATTGGTATCAGAGCCCATAACTATAGGGATTTAGGTTATTAGAAATGGTGACCTAGACTATAGTTGCATGAACCTCATAGAAAGATTCCTATACCTTTGTGCTTACATGTTGTTTGCATGCTACATGATGCTATGCCTTTTGTGCAACTTGATGCCTTAGCATAGGATTGCCTTATGTATGCTTAAACTTAGTTACTTGTCCCCCTAAACTTAACTTTGACTCTTTGACCCTCCTCGACAAATGAACTTCCTAAACTTATTCTCAACGACATGTGGAATCTACACTTATCGTCGTGGGTTCAATTCCTTAGACTCTATGTAAAAGGCCTTCGGGCTAAGGCAAGCATATCGTATAAATCTCATTGTGAGACCAGTTATGCTTACCTGGGAATTTCTGGGATGAGTGATAAACTATGGTCAACATACACAAGTTTCTATGGAAAATGGGTCAATTTACCTTGACGTGTCAATGATTCCAAATGGTAATGCGTTACAAAATGGAATCATCCTCTTTGTATCCTAAAAATCTTTGATTCCTTGAACTGGTATCTCTTCATTCTTATCATACATAATGTTCCTGTTAATATTGAACCTAACCTACATTTCAACTCTTACGTTTAAACACCGTTACACGTTGAGCGTTTCATGTAACTGTTTCTATATCTTGACCAACATGAACATGGATCTTAATATACCCAAAGATATTGGGAATCTAAACCGAATGGTCCTCAAAAACTTTAAACCGTTGGTTCTCAAACCTCTTAAGGATGTGTCCCATAACTAAGAACATGCAATGCTATAGGTGGAATTTCCACATCTCGAGATACTTTGTCTAGGCAAAGTGTAAATGGTGATTTGACTCGATCATTGAATCCATTTACTTGACTCGAAACCCTTGAGATGAGTGATCGCTTATAAGTACGCATGTCCTTAATAAGGTTATGGTTGACCTCATGTCTTGAGGAGTTCATGTATTCCTTTCGATTGTGAAACGAGTGTTCACATCTCATTGTGGTGTTGAATAATTTCCTGCCCTTGATTTGTCTTCTTGATTGAAACCATCCAAGATTTGAACACCACAACAAAATCTGTTATCTCGAACTTTGATCTTAAGCTTGTAAGCATGATTTTTCCTTTTGTTACAATGATGTAACTGGAAATTTTCCGAATTTCTAATTGATATTATTTTCCTTTCGTTGTTAAGTCAAACTCCGTACCGTCTGCACCGTCGTGAGAGATGCATGTGTTTGCAAGTCAACCTATGACTAAGAACACCGTATCTCCTAAATGATTCTAACTCATCAAAACAGGGGTGATTCCTTTACTTTGATGATTCTCTATTCGTTTCGATAAATGGTTTCCAATTGTGATTTATAAAATTTCATCCTCTGGATCGGGGTGATTTTTCTTATCCCGAGGATTGACTTCAATTATTTTCTTTGGAATGGCATTTCACAAATGACATGATCTCACCAAAATAGGATTGAAACCCGTACTTTGGTGACAAATGTCAATTTTTCGATTGTTTTCTTGCTATTATGAAATTCAATCATCAAGATAGGCGTGAATTCCATACCTTGATGATAATATCATCTTTATGAATTGTATTTGTTCAAATGAGACGACTTCATCAAAGTAGGAGTGAATTCTGGATTTTGATGAAGAAGTTCATCTCGTTATATTTTGTTTTGTAAAACTTCACCGTTAAGATAGGAGTGACTTCCTTACCTTAATGGTGAGTTACTGAAGATCATGTTAGGTTGGACTCACTTTAGTATAGATGTTTACTTTACATTGTAATAGGACTTTTGTTAGTTTCATTTTGTATTTGTTAGTAATTAGCAGTTTTGGCAGTCCAGCGAAACTGTGAGCGAATCTATAGTTTCGCTCACAGTTTGCTGTTTGGTTTACCCGGCGAACTTATGTTCTGCCGGGCGAAACTATAGTTTCAGCATGACAGTTTCGCTGGTAGCGAAACTATCAGCGAAACTATACTGCTATATATACTATTGTCATTTCATTTTGTATGGTAAGTTTGCAAAACCCTAATCGTGAAATTCTGTTGCAAACTATCATTTCCAAGCAGTTACTTCATTGAAATACAATTGTGCTTATTGTTATTGAGTGAGTTTGTTCATTTGAATATCAATTATGTCTTGATTCATCATATTCACTTCTCAATTGTTGTTATTTGGTTTGTGTATTTGATATTGATCAAATTATCCTATCAATTATACTGTTCATCGATCACATGGACCAACAATATGGTATCAGAGCCTTAGTGCTCTTGATTTGTTGAGTTTTTGTGGTTTTGGTCAATATCTAGTTTCAATCAATATTCATTGGATTATCAGCTGTTTTGGGATGGAAATTGATTGAATTATGCTTGTTCTTGATTGAGGAAGATTCTACAATCATCAGATCTCAAATTCAATATCTAGTTTCAATCAATATTCAGATTGATTTTGAGGTGAAAAAGGGTTTTGAGATCGACCAGCGAAATTACTGTTTTACTACGAAACTGTCATCTTCATTCAGCGAAATTATGAGTTATTTTGGATCAGAAGTTGTTTTCTAGAGTTTCAGTGAAAGTATTTCCTTGAACGAAAGTTCAGTAGTGTTTTTGACCAATTATGAAGCGAAAGTGATGCCGAAACTATTTCTGAACGAAAGTTCAAGCTTGTTTCCTGCGAAATTAGCAGCGAAACTAAGCAATTGTTGTCTCTGATTCAAGCGAAAGTGCTGCTGAAATTGCAAGCGAAAGTGTCTGTGTTTGCGAAAGTGTCTGCGATAGTATTGTTTCAGCGAAACTGTTAGTCAAGTCACCTCTTTCAGCGAATTTGTTAGCGAATTTGTCAGCGAAATTATCAATCTTTCTGCTGAAACTATCATGTCGAAATTAACTACTCTTACACTTGCGGATCTTGAAAGTGTTGCTCCTAATAGACCTCCAAGACTCATTAATGGAGATAGTTTTAAAGATTGGAAGAGATGTCTCAAAGCTTTCTTTTTCTACACAGATCATAATCAATGGGAATCGATTATTTCAGGTCCTCATATACCTACGGTTACAGTTGGTGATGTCGTTTCTCAGAACAAAGATCCATCTTCTTATACTGAAAGAGATCTGAAACTGATTGATCGTGATCAAAAAGCTTTTGGTGCTCTAACTCTCTGCTTGGCTCCAGACATCTACAATCGTTTTGCAGAGCATAAAAATGCTAAATCCCTTTATGATGCTCTCTGTGAATTCTTGATGGGAATGCATATCTGGTGAAAGACAAGAGTATTCAAGCTGAAAAGGAGTTCAATTTGTTTGTAGGATACAAGAATGAAAGTTTGACAGATCTTATAAATCGTTCTTAACTGTCTCAAGCACTATGAAGAAGTATGATGAAAGACTTTCCAACAGTGAACAAGTTAACAGGCTTCTCGATTCTCTTCCACCACAGTGGAGTCTTCAAGTGAGGATGCTCAAACAAGAAAGAGGTTTTACAGATTATAAGTTGATGGATATCATTAACAAGTTGAAATCTTTTGAGTTGGATATGAAAAGAAGAGAATTTAACCAGACTATGATGCCCACACCTGGTTTTTCTCAAAATGCTGCTTTGTTGTCATCCGCTGCAAACTCTCATATTCAAAATCCAATTCAAGGAGGGAGCAATACAAGTAATTTCTCAAGTGGTAGTAATCATGTTGGAAAAGAATTGGGAAATTCTAAGGTGAATGCTGAAACTACAATTCCATCTGAAACAATGGCTCTTTTTGGAATGTTTGTTCAGAGCTATGAAGCTCTTGTTGCTGGTGAATTAAAAGGTAAAGGAATGACTATGGAGGATATGTATCAAGTTGATCCTGATGATTTAGAAGAAACAGACATTCAATGGCAAATGGCAATGTTAACTTTAAGAGCCCGGAGATTCATGGAAAGAACAGGAAGAAAGAAAGAATTTTGGTGGTCAATCATCAACCTCAAAACTAGGATTTGATAAGTCAAAATTGAGGTGCTTTAATTGTAAACAATTGGGACATTTTAAACGTGAATGTCCATTACCAATTGTCACAAATCCAAGTAACACTGGAATACCAAGATTGACAGCAGAGAAAGTAAAGGAAGAGGGAAATTCAAAAAAGGAGTCAGCCTTGATCTCAAATTTTGACTGGAGTGCAGAGGTGGAAGAAACAAGATCTGAAATAAATCACGCGTTAGTTGCTGAGTGAGATTGTGGAAAGTGATGAGATGGAAGTTGATAAAGATGGATTTGTGTTGTTTAAGGAATTCAAAGGAGAGAATGAACCTTCAATAAAGGAGAAAGAAGAGAAGGCAGATGGAGAGAAGAAAGAGGAAATTACAGATTCAAATGAAGAAAGAAATTCAAAAGCTGCGAAAGGAAAAGAGAAGGATGATGCGGCTGCTACTGTTGAGGAAAGGAAATCAAGTACTCCAGTATGCATGTGCGATAAAGCTTTAGCTGCCGAAAGGATGGTAATGGGACTTCCTTATGAGGTAATACAGGATATGTGTTCATCTGCTTGCAAAATTAGACTTTTTGGGGTTTATAAGGTTAATCGTTTGTTAATTGATAATGAAAGGATTTAAACGAATATAATGATGAACTTAAAATGAATGAATCAAAATATTTTGTGAAATTAAACGAGGCTTTAAAAGAAACTGATCATTTAAAAATAATTGTTTTGAAAAGGAATGTAGAGATTAATACTTTGACTGAACGGGTTGCTCTTGCTGATCTTGAAGCAAGCAAACTTCAGTCAAAGTTAGATAAATGGACTATTTCTGGAATGAACATGATGATCTTTGTAAATCTCAACGGGGAGCAAGAATTAAAACAGGTTTGGGTTATGAAAATGTACAGGTTGATCCTCCTCCTAGTACATACTGTTATTCTCCTATGCCTGTTCCTCATCCTTCTAATGATTTAATCAAATCAGATACTGACAGTATGTCTGCAGGTTTAGTTGGGAATAACTCTAAGTACATTCGTGAAGACTACGACTATGGACCAACTAGTGGGCTTGGATGCACTAGTTCTAGTACACCTGAAAATCAGCAGTCTGTTTTAGATAATAAGTCTAGTTTAAATTCAGTGTTTGTTTCTAGTTCAAATGTAACAGACTTGAATGTCTCATGTTCTCTTGATTGTTCTATTTCATCTTGTACTTCAAATCATGATAGTGATGATTTTTGTTCTGGTAATGAATGCAATGAATCTGATGTTTCTCCTAAAACAACTGAGCAACTTAAAATTAATTCTTTCGAAAAGTTCTTTTCTCAACCTATTCCATCTTTCATACCATTAAATATGACATCTTCAGAAAAATGCAGTTCGTCTTCATCTGAAACTGGTACCAATGGTACGAGTTTTACTGATTTGTCAGAAGAATCAAGTTCTGATTTTATAAAGAATAACTCTGATTCAAATAAACAAAAACATCATGAGATGTATGAGACATTCAGTGATGTTGATTCTAGTTTGTCTGAATGTGATGAGGAGATTATTATTGATCCTATTTTTACCTCATCACATCATCGACCTAGATTCAAACATCATTGTTTCAGGTGTGGTGAAGAGGATCATCTTATCAAAAATTGCCCTTTGATTGAAAGATCCTCTAATAGGAATTGTTTTGGGAATAAATTGACAAAATTGGTTAATAATTTCTTTCATAAAAAATCAGCTTCTTTAAAAACAAAAGTTGTTCAATCTTGGGTCCCTATTACTCCTGGCTAAATGATTTGTTCATTCATTTCAGGGATCTTCTTCAAAGATTGTACACAGTCTGTGGCATGTTGATAGCGGCTGTTCCAAGCATATGACGGGATTAAAGGATTTGTTGACCAATTATCGGATTATAGATGGAGGATATGTGGCATTTGCTGGAGATAAGAAGGGTGGAAAAATGATTGGACAAGGAGAAGTTACCAATGGTTCTCTTACTCTAGAAAAAGTCAACCATGTTCCTGAATTGGCATTTAATCTTCTGAGTGTCTCTCAAATTTGTGATAAAGACATTCCTGTTCTATTTAAATCTGACGAATGTTTATTTTTAAAATCAGAGATAGCTATTCCAGAAGATTTAATTCTCATGCGTGCTCCAAGGAAACACGATACATATCTTCTTGATATGAATTCTAATGAGTCCAAGGCTACTGCAACTTGTCTTCTCTCAAAAGCATCAACCTCTGAGTCACTCTTGTGGCATCGTCGCTTAGGCCATGTCAATTTGATAATTAATAAATTAGTAAAGAACAATCTTGTTAGAGGACTTCCTTTAAAAGATTTTTCTGTTACTGAAAAATGCATGGCATGTGCCAAAGGGAAACAACATAAGAAACCTCATAAGCCTAAACTTTTAAATAGCATATCAAGTCCTCTTGAGTTGTTACATACTGATTTATTTGGGCCAATTAGTGTTAAATCAATTGCTAAAAAATCTTTTTGTCTTGTTGTTACAGATGATTTCTCACGTTATTCATGGGTGAGGTTTCTTGCACACAAAAGTGAAGTTGCAGAGGAATTGCAGAAATTAATCATTTCTATTGAATCAGTCAGTAAGAAAAGAGTTATGGGATGAAGAAGTGACAATGGCACTGAATTTAAAAATCAGATTCTTGATTCATTTTGTGCTCAAAAAGGGATTGTGAGACAATTTAGTGCTGCAAGAACACCCCAGCAGAACGGTATTGCAGAAAGAAAGAATCGTACTCTTGTGGAAGCTGCTCGTACAATGTTGATAGAATCCTCATTACCAATTATTTCTGGGCTGAAGCTGTTAATTGTGCATCTTATGTTCTAAACAGGTGCTAATTGTGAAAGATAAAATGAAGACTCCTTATGAACTTTTTCATAAGAGGAAGCCACTAATTGATTTCTTTCGCCCATTTGGTTGTTCTTGTACTCTTCTGAATACTCAAGCTCAAAAGACAAAATTTGGTGCTGTTTCTGACGAGTGTTATTTTGTTGGATACTCTTCTTCACAAAAGGCATACCGAGTTTATAACAAGAGAACACGTATTGTTCAAGAGTCATTCTATGTTGATTGGCAAGAATCCAATCCTTCTGAAGTGAAATCTGACCCTGCATGGTTCTTTGATTCTGATACTGTGTTCAATTCATTTAATTTGCCAGTTTTCGATGATGATACATCAATTCCAAGTACTCAAACGAATATTATTCCATCATCTTCATCGTCTGTTCCATCCATCCCACAAGTAAATGATGCTGTTTCAACTGATGTTAGCTCATCGTCTCCAATGCCTGATCAAGCTCCATTATCTGATTCTTTATCTCCTAACTTACCTGATTCAACACCTGTCATTGATTATCTTCATCTAATCTTTCTCCGGCAATGGCTGATACTTCTTCAACTATCTTTCCTTCTTCAAGTGATTATAAAACTTTGAAAGATCATCCGCTTGACAATGTGATTGGATCTGTTTCTGATGGTGTTCGCACGCGAAGTCAATCCGGTCTGATTAATGTTTGTCTTTTCTCATGCTTTATTTCTCAAATTGTTCCAAAAAATGTTCATGCTGCTCTACAAGATCCTTGTTGGGTAGAGTCTATGCAATTGGAACTTCAACAGTTCAGAAAGCTTAAGTTTGGACTTTAGTTGATTTACCTCCCAACAAATATCCAATTGGTACAAAATGGGTATTTAAGAACAAACCAGATGATCGAGGTGTGGTGGTGCGAAACAAATCTAGACTTGTAGTGCAAGGCTTTGCTCAAGAAGAAGGAATTGATTATACAGAAGTCTTTGCTCCAGTTGCTCGTCTTGAAGCAATCCGAATATTTCTTGCTCATGCTGCTCATAAACAGTTCAAAGTGTACCAGATGGATGTGAAATGTGCTTTTCTCTACGGAGACATTGATGAAGAGATATATGTGTGTCAACCACCAGGCTTTGAAGATCCTGATTTTCCTGATAAAGTGTATAAGCTTGATAAATCTTTGTATGGCCTTCATCAAGCACCCAGAATCTGGTATGAGACTCTTACGCAATATCTTTTAAGCAATGGTTATTCACGTGGTACCATTGATATGACCTTATTTAAAAGGGAGGTGAATGGTGAAATGATCTTTGTTCAAGTGTATGTCGATGATATTATTTTGGATCCACAAACTCTCAATTGTGTAGAGAGTTTGAAGAAGTGATGAGCCAAAGGTTTGAAATGAGTATGATGGTGAAATGTGCTTCTTTCTTGGCTTGCAAGTTGAACAACAGAAAGAAGGAATTCTTATTCATCAAGAGAAGTACATTAAAGATATTCTGAAGAAATTTAAGATGGATGATGCGTCTACTGAGATGACTCCTTTTACTGCTCAGACCTGTCTCACTCCAGATGAAAATGGAAAACCAGTTGATCCTCATCTTTTTTGGTCTATGATTGGCTCTCTCATGTATCTTACTGCAAGTCGTCCTGATATCACTTTCGCTGTTGGTTACTGTGCTAGATATCAGTCGGCTCCAAAGGAATCTCATGAGAAAGCTGTCAAACGAATATTTCGTTATCTCAAAGGATCGTCTCGTCTCGGACTGTGGTATCCATATGGTGGAAATTTTGATTTACATGCTTATTCTGATAGTGATTCCAATGGTTGCAGGTTAAACAGAAAATCTGTGTCTGGAGGTTGTCAATATTTGGGAAATTGTCTGGTATCCTGGCAGAGCAAGAAACAAACTACTGTTTCTCTTTCTACAGGGGAAGCTGAATATATTGCTGCATCTAGCTGCTGCTCTCAAGTTCTCTGGATCCAACACCAAATGATTGATTATGGAATTAATTTCCTTCATACACCTTTATTCTGTGACAATGAGGCTGCCATTGGAATTGCTAAAAATCCCATTCATCATTCTCGCACAAAACATATTGAAACCCGAATTCATGCGATTCGTGATGCTCAGGAGAAGGGTTTCATTAATATTATTCCCATCGATACAAAAAATCAAAAAGCTGATCTTTTCACAAAAACTTTGATAAACCTCGTTTTTATGAATTGATTTCTATGCTTGGGTTAATATCTTTTTAAATTTTCATTTTCTATTTCTTTGATAATAATTAAAAAAATTAAAAAATAAAAAAATTAAGTTAAAATTCATTTATAATTATAGAAATATGAAAATAAAAATTTGGGGGAGTAATATCATTATTCTGAGATCGGATTTAACATGATGAGAAATGATTGTATATTCTCTAAATATTTTTTATTTACATGACCAGTAATTCTATGAGAAATGATAGTAACTGTTACTGGATTCTGTTTCACATTAAATAAAAAGAAATGGATCAGATTCTTTGACGATATGCTTGATAGACTCAGCCTGATGAATGAAGTAGACAGCAGCTTTATGATTAAATTAAACTTTATGCTTAAGAATGTCTGGATTTACTCATTCATTTTGGATTGCACAAAAACTGAGTCCTGACAAAAATTGGATTGAGAATGAATCTTTCGTTCATTTTGCTTTGTTATGTCATCATTCTCTGCTGGTTTATTTTGTGTCAAGATGTCTTGTGTCTGTGCTTATCTCCTCTGCTGTACGTGAGTACTGACCTGGAGTGATGATCTCCTCTGCTGTACGATAGTACTGACCTGGAGCTCTCATCAGCACATGTTCAAATGGTTATCTCCTCTGTTATACGTGAGTATAGATCTGGAGCTCTCACCATTTTGATATAATTATGTCAAATCATCTTATCGATGAATTTCTCTCAGAATGAAATATTCTGTTTATAATCATTTGCACACTTATCCACAAATCTTGTTCCATGAAGATTGATTCATAATTCAAGAAATCCTGAGGTTGGGTGAGGGTTTTTACCAAATGATTGTGGGGTCTTAGCATTCTAAAGCATCTAATCGAACCTTAAATGAATCATAAGCTGTTGGTTGAAAAAGGATAAGGCATGAGTTTAAGTGGACAATTATATCAGCAATCGTTATTGATTTGTTCTAATTTCAGTTGTTTCTGTGCAGATTGTGATCAGACCTTGTACTCAGTATGATCTCATGACTGGTAGATGATTTTTAATCATCATTATGTTCTAAAATATTTAGAGAATGTGATCTCTGATTATTTTAGATCTCATTATGTGATGTGCTTCCTTTGAGTATATAATTTAAAAAATAAAAAAAATATATTATAATAATAAATAAAAAATAAAAAAATATATAAAAAAAATAAAATAAAAAAATAATAATAAAAAAAATATAATAATAAAAAAATGGTGCGAAATATTCTTTCGCTAATAGCTTCGCGCAAAGCGAAACTGCAATTTCGCTAGATTTGCTAATAAGTTTTTAACCAGTTATCTTCTAGCGAAATTACAGTTTCACTGGGCGAAACTGTAAATTCGCCAGACGAATTTATAGTTTCGCTGCCAGCGAAACTGTTGGCTATATAAGTCATTTTTGCGAAATTTCTTTCATAATTTCGCGACATCGTTCAGTTTCTCCTTTTAGGGTTTTTCCGTAACATAAACGGCGATTTTGATTTGTGATTGTGTTTTGGACTGATTGTTAGTGGATTTCGCTTCGTATGTGAGTTTCGAACCTAGGTTTACGCTTTAATCTGGTTAAAATCTTTTATTCTTAAGTAATCATGATTATGTCTCTTCGGTGGTTTCGCTGTTCGTTCAGCGAAACTACTGAAGTCTCTGCGAAATTGAACGAAAGTTCACATCTTTTCAGCGAAACTGTAAAGTTATGCTGTCCGAGCGAACTTAACAGTTTCGCCATATCTTTTCTAATTTCGCAATGACTGATCCTTAAGTTACACAGTTTCGCTTGTATTTTCATGAGTCAGCGAAATTAATTTGTAATAGCGAAACTAAATTAATATTTGGTGAAACTAATTGCGAAACTACTTTGATTCATTCTAATCTTGTCGAAACTACTTTTTGTTCTGCGAAAATAACAAGTTTCTATGAGCGAAATTATAGTTTCGCTCGTCGAAACTGTTTGTTTTTCTTGTCGAAACTGTCTTTGATTCAGCGAAACTATCATGTCTTAGTGAGCGAAACTATTGTTTCGCTTGCCGAAACTGATTGTTTCTTATGTTTTTGTCTTATTTTCTTATTTTCAGTATTTCTTATTCAAATTTATTTGTTGTTCTTTTCAGGTTATTATGGCGAATCTCAAGTTTGATGAGAGGAATAACATCACTCACTGCCATATTAGACGATACTCTTCCAAAGGCGGCCGGATTTCGTGACTGTATTAGATGGCTCCAAAGATCACCCATTGCATATGCTATCTCTCACTCACCCACTATCTATGATCTTCATATAAGAGACTTTTGGAGATCAGCAGAATACAACACTGGAGGAGATGTTCAGAGAATCACAGCTAGAGTGATTGATCATGATATAACTATTACTGCTGAGAGCGTGTCAAGGATTCTTAGACTAGAAGATGATACTGGTGATGAAGTTGATATGACAGAATCTGAAGTATTCCAAGCTTTCCAACAAATGGGTATGAGGGACCAGCTTTGTTCGAGGAAGGAGATTAAAAAGTCTTTTTTATCTAAAGAATGGAGATATATAGCTCACGTTTTTATTATGTGCTTAGATCACCGTAAGGGTGGATCTGATGGACTTAACCTTGACTGGGCCAAAGCTATGGTGATATGTTGTAAAGGGGAGAAAGCAAACATTGCTAGATTGATCTTTGCGTGTATGGCAGAAAATGTGATGGCGGTGAAAAGGATAAATGGTTGTTATATCCTCGCTTTATTCAGATGATTATTGATGATCTTGTTCCTGATGTTCCTAAACATGGTGAAGTTAAGAGATTAGTGCAGATGAACCCTCGGATATTTGCTGATTGCTGTGCTATCCGACATGATTTCAGTGGTAAAATAACCCATCTCTGGGAAAATATGTACCCACCAGAACGATGGAATTATATCAGACGGGTCGATGAGTCTGAAAACAAAAGGGCTGAGGAAACAAGGGTGAAACAAGCTGATGCAGCTAAGAAGAGAAAGAGATATGCAAAAGAGAAAGATTATGATTTCGAAGAAGACATAGATATACAAGCAGAGGAATAAGGGTGGAGAAAGAACGGAGGTCTAAAAAGAAAACTGACTTTGTTGAGCCTGAACGAAGAACAAAACATAGACACGAGGGTTTCACAGCAGGGAAAGAGGCTAGTGCTGGTCTTGATGAGGATGTGATTCGTAGTTTAAATACTTCATTGGCAAATGAATTAAGTATGATAAAGACTAAACTGACGAATCAGGAGATTAGGGAACAACAGAAAGATGAGGTAATTGAAGGTATGAAAAAGATGTTGGTTGACCAGAATATTGATTAAGAGATTGTTTGAAGAAATTTCTCAGATGAAAGCTGCTGCTGGCCTACCTAGTCAACTAACTCAATCTGAGTTAGATGATATGACTGATATCTCTAAGTACTCATTCTTGAATGTGGGTACTTCATCCAAGGTAGGAGAGGGCACTTCTGGAGCAGCTGATACTGAAGCACGGGAACAAGAGATCCCAAGAGAAGATGCTGGGAGAAATGAGGAAGATGATATTATTGAAGCTGGGTTTGTTAACCTACAGTTTGACTTTGATAAGGATATTGTGGGAGAAGAAGTGGTTATTACAGCTACTAATGAGGAAGTGTCAGATAAAGGAAAAGGTTTGATTGATGAAGAAGAGGAGGATGAGCAATTGGTTGATTATGATTCTGAACCGGAGTTCTATGAAGTAGATGAGAGACCTTTGGTGTATGTTGCTAAGAAGGGAGATGATGAAGGTGATGTGTTTGAGATGGATAAGAGTGATTGGTTGGTGAAGGAGAAGGAGGCTGAAGAACTTACTCCGTTGTTTCAAAATATGGAAAGTTTAAGCAGGAAAGAGGCAGACAAGAAGATAATCAGTTGGTGTTATAATCCTTTCTTAAAGATGTTTTTGATTAAAAGAAGAGGAGGTAATATTAGTTACATGCTCAAGAGGAAGGCTTTTAAGACCTTGCCTAAATGGGATCTGAGACGGTTGGCCACCTTGCCTTTGATTAATGCTCATTTAAGTGAAAGGGCAGTATTTCTTGAGAAGGAAATTAAAAATGGACTTAATGATAATTTTGAATCATTTGGATACATGAAGGCTGAACGAAAGAGATCGAAGAAAGATAAAGACTGGGAGACTGGCAAAGGGAGGATTGTTTTGAGAGTCAAACCACCTAAGACTGTAAACAGAGTAAGATTGGCTGATCCTCTTCCTCCACGTTTGCAGGACTTTGAAAAGTGGTTCTATGATAATAACTGGCAAGGCTGTGATTAGAGCCAAACAAGGAAAAGAGTTTAGGGTGTTTGACCCAATGGAGTTATTCAGCTTCTGTGATGAAGATCTCTTGATTCTTTGTGAAAATCATATAAAGGCTGGGGCAGGAGAGGAAACACGAAAGGAGGCAAGCTTGTTTATGAATGTGGCGAACAAAATAAGAGGAGTACGGGCAGAGGTAAAGAGTTTGGCTGAAAAGGTGAGAGCACAAGATGACTTTGCCATGGATGTTCAAGACATGACCAGGCAGTTTGCTAGAGCTAGTGGTCATTCGGAGGAAGCTGGTGATGCAGGAATTAACCTTGGAGAATCAGTGGATGAAGCTTCTAAAGATGTTGCTGCAGGAGGTGATGAAGATAGATCAACAGCAGCAGAGGAAACCGGCTAACGAGTCAAATCAAGAGAAGTGAAGATAGTGAGGTCCAACCTAGGGGGAGTATTGAAGATCATGTTAGGTTGGACTCACTTTAGTATAGATGTTTACTTTACATTTGTAATAGGACTTTTGTTTTTTCATTTTGTATTTTGTTAGTAATTAGCAGTTTTGGCAGTCCAGCGAAACTGTGAGCGAATCTATAGTTTCGCTCACAGTTTGCTGTTTTGGTTTACCCGGCGAACTTATGTTCTGCCGGGCGAAACTATAGTTTCGGCATGACAGTTTCGCTGGTAGCGAAACTGTCAGCGAAACTATGACTGCTATATATACTATTGTCATTTCATTTTGTATGGTAAGTTTGCAAAACCCTAATCGTGGAATTCTGTTGCAAACTATCATTTCCAAGCAGTTACTTCATTGAAATACAATTGTGCTTATTGTTATTGAGTGAGTTTGTTCATTTGAATATCAATTTGTCTTGATTCATCATATTCACTTCTCAATTGTTGTTATTTGGTTTGTGTATTTGATATTGATCAAATTATCCTATCAATTGTACTGTTCATCGATCACATGGACCAACAGTTACCTTGTCTTATTTCTGTGGATCCTCAAACAGGAGTTGGGATCAAACTTTTTAATTGGTAAGTGGTACCTGGGGATGCACCATCAAGTTAGGAGTGAAAACCGCACCTTGATGACTATTCTCATTTCTTGATCTCCAACTTACCAAGGTTTTAATCAAGTGACAAGAAACATGTAGTAACTTGAAGGGGTGAACCAATGTCAGTGTTTGGACCTATCAAGCCAAAGCATGATTTCTGAACTTGAAAGGAAACCCGATCACTCTAGGTTAATTTTGATTTTGAGCTTGGAGCATTTAAATTCTTAAATCGATTTCATTCCCTTTATCCTCATGTTTTGATTTGATCTAGCTATATGGAACCATTTGTTCCTTACTTATCGACTTTCATTTTGAGTTATCATCAAAACCTGATTGCGCGATGGTAGCCTTCTCAAACAATCTTTCTACTAAATAAAGACATTATCAACTTGTGGTTATGTCTTTCTAGTCATACGAATGTTCTCGACTATACTTATGGGTTTGATGAACTACGTATGCAATCTATACTTGGAAACTTGCTATCTTGCAAAACATGTTTACAAATACTTTTCTTAATGTTTGCGTCATTTTTTGAATCGCTTTTGAACCCTTAACCTTGAAAATCAATGAAATTTTATCTTGGTTTTGAACAACAAGACTCGTTATTATCCTCATTGCGATGTGGATATAAGGGTTCATAAAATTTTGTAATTTGTAGTCATATGTGTGGCATAAAAGGAAAGACATAACTTGGCATGTGTCCAAGTGTCTTACTTTCACATATGACAAAACCTAACATCCGTGTTCATGTGAATCTCCTGTTTAACTTTTCATCACTAAGTGCCTCTTATCTTAGATGCCATGATGACAAATGGTGCATTATAGACCGATTAACTAATTTCATATTGACTCATGTGGGTTAACGGGTCGAGAAATTGGCTCGTATCTATCCCAAATAGTCGTATACCGTGGTATGTCGTTAAACATCGATCATTAATTTGGATGATCAATTCATTTTCTACTTTTAATAATGTTCCTAACCATCGTCGTGAACTTATTCCAAAATCTTCGCATATCGTATTATTTTTAGACCGATGATTGGTCAAAGGAGAGATACATATTCACAAGATATGCGCTAAGATCGTTTCATATAGTGACGTTTGGGATTCTTAAATCCTGACGATTAACCTTTCTTATCATTGTTGGTCCTTATTGATTTCTAGACATCAAATTACTACGAAATTATATTCTAGAAGTTGTGATTTATGAATCTAAGGTACCACGGTAGCTCGTCATCGTTTTTCAACGTTTCATCTCAAAACGTCTCGCGTTTATTATGTTAAGGATCTTGTAAGATTCCATAAGGTGAAGCGTTCCACCTGTAATCAAACGTCAAACACTGTTCGTTGTACACTTATCTTTCATTATAACTCCTTTTGTTCATTTAAGTTCATTCTTAATTTCGGGACGAAATTCTTTTAAGTTGGGGAGACTGTAACATCTTGTATTTTTTGTTAACTTAAAAGTTAACTTTGTTAATACATGTAAGGACCTTTTATGATTTTTTTAAACTTTGAGGTTTGTTTTACTTAATAATTAATCTTGGTGATTAACGAATTAATTTAATAAATAGTGATAACATTATAAGTATAATAATGTTTATTTATTTTTAAGATGATGATAACCTTAAATAAAATAATTTTTTTTCAATATTAATAATACCAATAACCATAATAATAATAATAATATTAATAACAATAATGTAAATGATAATAATATTAAAAATAATAAAGTTGTATAACTTTAAACTTGTAATTAATAAGTTTATTACATAAAATAATAACCTTTTAGAACTTCAGGGACTAATTTGTAATTAATTTTAACTTAATCAAAACTTTAAAATGTAAGTGAAAACTTCTAAAACCACAGGGACCATAAGTGTAAATAATTTAAAATCGCCCCCCTTACCCGATTTCCCCCCCCGGCCACCGGCGGCCAGGCGCCGGCGGGCCAAACGGCCAATCTTTTCATGATTCTCAATTTCTAAATGGTCCCAATCGATCCTTGTATCAATTTCAAATGTGTTTAAGAACTTTAAAATGGCAATTAAAGCGGTTTTGGGGTCATAACACCCCAAACCGAATTCGACATAAATCCTAGTCCTTTCGGCTCTCAAATCATGTCAATAACGCAATTAAACGTATAGAAAGTTCGTATAACCAATACGAAGATGGAAATGTGGTTTAATTTGAGTTAAGTAAGCATTAAATTCTCTGTTCATAACTGAAGCAAACGAAATGAAAGTGAAATGTGTTCGGCACTTTAACACGCAAATCATAGCTAAATAACAGAGGGCAAAGGTGGCTTTCGGTCCCTTTCAACCCTCTGCAACATCAATTTCTCTAAAAATATAGCACAAACATCGAATTCGTAACTTGTTCTTGTGAAGTGAACCGAAGCTAAGCTGAGCATAAATACTTCAATTCGATCATGATCGGTAAGTTAAGTACATGAATATGTTCGTCTAGGTTTCGGGAGCAAAAGCGCCATGGCTAGATTGGTTAAAAGAATCGAATTGACCTTCGATTTGGGTCTGAACAAATTTAGGGTTCATATGGTTAGGGGAAAACCTTGGGAATGTGTTTAAAATAAAAGAGACCAAATGATATCGCAGCTGAGGCCTTGGTTCACTGGTTCCCCACACACATTCTAACTTGGAGGTCCGGGTTCGACCCCGGGCACCCCCATATTTTTTAAAATGGCTTTTTAAGCCTTAAATCAACTTTAGAAAATTTTTAATAATATAGAAAAATATTTTATAACCTTTAAATATATTTTAAGTTGTCAAATAGTTTTTAGTAATATTTTAAAATACTAAACAATTAAAAACCTTTGTAATAAAACATTTTAAAGGTTTTTTGAATTATTAACATAGATTTTAAATAATTAACAAAATAGTAGTGACCCAAACTGTCTTTAAATTTTATCGTTTAAATCACGATATTTTAAGTGGAGTTTTATTTTAAAACGTTATAAATTCTTTTGTGTAATAAAACTATATTATGTTTCAAATTATATTAAATTATAAATCTAAATGATAAATAACTAATTCTTCAAGTAGTTGTTAAAATGATTATGTGAATAATATGTTATTATCTAATCATTTGAGCATGTTATATCATTTAATGAAGTTATTCGTTAACTTTTATTTAAATTCTTGAAAATTATAAAACAATATAAATTGCTTTAAGTTTTTAAAACTTTATAATAAATTATTTAAAAGCTCAAAACCTTATAAAATGATTATAATATGTAACATCCTTATCAACTTTTAAATAGTTAATTTTTAATTAATTATTTTCTTTTCACATATTATACTTAATTTCTATAAAATCAATAACTTAAATTGTTAAGATATTTTCAATTATTATTGGTCTTAATTGATTTAAATTATCTTTATTAAACCTAAATGATTTATTATTAACTCCCAAATTCCATTTGAAACCCTAGTTCATGTTTTATTGTTAATCTTATTACCAAACCTAATCTTGGAATCTATACGTTTAAACAACTTGTAAAAGAAATCATTTGGAACCTCGTTTAAATTATTATCATCATCATTATAAACATAATTACTCATCAAAACCCTAAACTATTGAAACCCTAATTCTTATTTAAACATTAATCAATATATTAACCTTAATCTTCATCTTGTAAATTATATATTTAGGTGCTTGTAATGGACACTTGGGATTTATCTTGTAATCTTTTATATCATCTTGAAATGCTTATTTCCATGTGAGTTTTCCTTGCCCCTTTTTACTTTATTTCCACACTATTTTGGGGTGAAACATGATACTTATACATCGTACACTTGTAAACATTTGAGACTTGTAAGCACATGCAATTCATCTTATTATATTGTCATGGTTATTTGTGTGTTGTAAGTGTTTATATCAGATACATAGTTTGTTTACAATCATTAACTATTGCTAGCCTGGCGACGTCTTAGATCTTTGGGCCTGACAAGCCTATTTGGTGCTAAAGTCGATGTATTGCCGACTCCTAGGAGCCGTATGCTTGTGCACTAGGGAACCAAATACACTTAGCCAATCTTTTATACTTGTAATCAAGTCGAGGTTTGGTTGTAACGATATGTGTTCTATAACCTTACTAGCTTATAACCTATGACATGAATTGCTACTTGTAACCTTTTCATATTATGTATGAAAACCTTGGAAACTCACCAACTATTATAGTTGACCTTTTATTTTTATCATGTTTCAGGAAAACCCCAAGTTTAAAGTGGACTTTTGAAGCTTGCAATAAAACTAGGACTTGGACCTAGTTAATGAATAAAATGTTTAGTCTTGTTTGGAACTTATTTCATGTTTGAGACTTATGCTTGTATTTCATTTTAAGACTTATGATAATAATATTTGCAATTTAATTATAGCGTTATGTGGCTGTGAACAATCTTACCCTCACATCTCGACGTTTCCGCCGTCAAGGTTGGGGTGTGACACTGGTGGAGTTGGAAAAGGCAACCCTGCAAGAGGAAGAAACAAGGTTCGCCTTAGAGGATGAGAAAAAAAGAAAGAAAGAAGAGGATGAGCAACAGTTAAGGAGTGAGAGGATTGCTTTCTTATGTTCCAAGGTATATGCTCTTGAAGAATTTATTCCCCATAACAATAATAAGATCTTGTGGCTTTTTTACAAAGAACAAGATCAGATGGATAAGAAGAGAAAGAGGGCAACCTGGGAGAAGTTGAAGGAGAAGAAGAAGAAAGAGGAGGAAGCATAACTTATGGTGGCCAAGAAGGTGGGAGAAAAATCCTGGATGAAAGCATATCTCAGAGCCCACAGCTTCTCTGGTAGACAAGTTGGCCGCATGTCAGAAAAGACCCTACAACGACACGTCAGTGACATAAAAGATGACATTCGCTCAGGAAGAAGGAAGGAGGTATACCAAAGTACATAGAGGATGACACCCAAACCTACATTTCAACCTCAACCCCAAACTAAACCTAAACCAACACCCTTTCCCTTCCCAATCAAAACTGAACCAACCACTCAACCTTACACCCCTGAACCCACACCATCAACCATACCCTCATCCTCACCTATTGCTTCACAACAACCTCTACCCATCCTAAACCCAAAACACTTCCCATAACTCAACATCATCTACCCATCAACCACCCAAGTCATCCTCTCAACCATCAAAGCCTTTAACCATGGAAGAATTCAAGGAGATCAAGAGGAAGCTAATAAACTGTACCACACTGAGCGAAATTTCTTGTGAGGAGAGGTCTATATCCAACATGATCTCTCCTAGGATTGATATAATCTTCCAGTTCCGGCTCACAAGAGAAGAATTCTTGATCTACCTCAGGGGGAACATTGGACTCAACTCCTCATTATCTTTGGAAACTAACTCTGACTCCCTCGAGGAAAAAGAGAAGAAGCTGAGAAGAAGACTGGTGACTCTCTTGGACACCAAGAAGGGGAACAAGCTGCCATCTCAAACCGTCATTCCTAGGAAGAAGATTGTCCAATGGAGGTTCGAAGACTCTTCTCATAACTTTGTTATGGAAAGAAAGAATGATGAGGTCAACAGACTCAACACTCCATCTCTGCTACACTCAAGCAGCTTTGACATTGCTGAGTTAGCAGAGAAACCATTCTCCAACCCCTCCAACTCTCAAACAGTTGCTCACATTCAGAATCATCTGAGCAGCCTTCACCTTGCTGAGTTGACAAAAAAAAGCGATGATTGAAGAAGAGTTGAAACAGAGAGAGCAGGAAGAAAAAGAAGGGTCAATCAAAAGAAAGACTTTCCTTCAGATGGTTGAAGGCCCGAATTTGAAACCTATAGTTAGATGGGAGTATGACCACAACTCCAATCAACTAACTCTCTATCGAGGGACACAACAAAGGGTACATGCCATACAGAGTAACAAACTGGACCCGTTATCTACAAATGACTTGTACAAACTTCTCAGCACTACCTTAGGAAAAATCAAAGACACAGATAACTACTTACTTTCCCAGGTGCTGAAAGTTTTGAGAAGTAGAAGACAGTAAAGTTTTGGTAGCATTAGTCTAGGGGGAGTTCGTTTGGGTCACAAAAAGCTGGTGCAACAAAAACAACACTTAAAATAATTTTCTCTGCAACTAACAAAGACTTCCGAAGGTGAAGCTACACTTTTGAAGGTTAAAGTTGAAGAACTTCCGAAGAGAAACTCTGTCTTCCGAAGACAAAGTAAATTCCTCTTCCAAACACAAACACTTGGAAGACCTCAAGACAAAGACTTCTGAAGTATAAAGACTTGAAGATCAACAGAAGTCTTGGAACAAGTAGACTCTTCCAAAGTATAAGTGGCTTCGAAAGAACTTGTTCTCCCAAAGCCAATTTACCTTCGGAAGAACCTACTATGAACCAATGGACATAAGTATGGTCCTTCTGACAACGCGCTGTAACCTCTGATATGTTGCATGGGGCTTCCCACACCCATGTAGTTGACCATACTTTATTCCACTTTTCATTGCTTATCAGTTAGTACAGTTACCACTTTATTTGGTAGCAAAAAGGTAAGTCATGGACATATCATGACTACCTAATCTAAGATAGTATTTTACTCTAGATACCTTACTCCTAACAATGTAGTATTTGTTTGGTAGTAAGTTTTCAGCTGGTATCAAAGTATAACCGGCTGTAGATAGTAGTTTATATAGTTTTCCATTGTAACTTAATTTGTATGCTTGTAAGAGTCAACTTTAAGTTGAGAAGTAATATATAAAAGTATCTTGAAAACCATTTCTTGTGTCTTTTTTACTTAGTATATCATTATCAACTCTTAAAGGATTTTACATCATCATTCGAGTGTGACTTAGTGAGTTCAAGAGAGAATACTTGTGTTGAATGACCTTAACCAATCCTGCAAATAGGAATCATATCGTACATGAAGTCGCAGTAATGGCTCTAGAAAGGTCGCCTAACTATATTCGCTTTTGTGACCGACAAACAACAGGAGCAAAAGAAATTGGAGGATATTCCTATAGTCCGAGATTTTTCGAAAGGCTTCCTAGAAGATTTACCTGAATTACCACCTCATCGTCCGGTTGAGTTTCAGATTGACTTAACCCCCAGATCAGCCCAATTGCACGAGCACCTTACCAATTAGCACCAAACAAACTGCAAGAATTGTCGATACAGTTTCAGGAGCTGTTAGATAAAGGGTTTATCCGGCCGAGCTCATCACCATAGGGAGCCCTTTTCGTGTTTATAAAGAAGGATGGCATATTTCTAATGTGTATTGACTACAAAGAGCTTAAGAAGGTTGCGATCATGAATCGATATCCTTTGCCTCGCATTAGTGATTTGTTTGATCTATTTCAAGGATCGAGTTACTATTCAAGATTGATTTAAAGTTTGGTTTTCATCAACTGAGAGTTTGAGAGGAGTATATCTTGAAGACTACTTTTAGAACTTGTTATAGCCATTTTGAATTTTTGTCATGCCATTCAGGTTGATTAGTGCACCAACGGTGATCTTGGATCTTTTGAAGCGTGTGTGAAAACCCTACCTTGATTAGTTTGTTATCGTGTTTATGTTAGATCTAGGAACAATAGGTCTAGATCCATTTGTATAGGCTTAGCACTTTAATCAATGCTTGTAATAAACTCTTGTAATTACTACTTTAATGTATGCATTATGTATATAGGTTAACCCATATATGTGTTGATTTGTATGTATGGTTGCAGGATCAAACATTATACTTAGTAAATTTCTGAAATTGACCAAGTGTAAGAAACATCTACAGATGAACAAATTTGTTCTTCCGTAGGTAATCCTCTAACTGAAAATATATCCGAGGATTTCCTACGGAAGAACACCAATGTAGACAAGTCTTAGGGAGTACTGAGAGATCAAAGATCCATGGGTGAATAACTTTTACTTCAATGAAGAATACCAAGTGAAGACTCCTGCGGAAAGAAAAACTCCTGCGGCAGACAGCATTCCTGCGGAAGACCAAACACTTGTACTTCCAACATCAAGCAATTCAAGTCAACAAGTCAAATAGGGACTCCAATAGATTCGATGTTTCCTTAATAGAAACATAAATGCCTATATATACAAGTCCTAGGTTACACATCAAACGGGCGACTAGACGGCAAACACCAAACATCACATCGGTTCACACAGTCAATCAAACACAAAACATTAACACGTTCGAAGCAAACTTTGTTACTAGCATTCATTATTTGTTCTTTTGTAATCATTAATTAGTTTTAATGAAATACTTTTGAATCAAATCTTGTTCTTTTATTTATTGTGTTGAAATCATTATGTTCTTTATCATTAATATTCAGTGCCATTGATTTTTAAATAATTAATCAACTAAGCAACGATTAATGATCATTCCGCAATCATTAACTCGATTCCAATCTAACAATGATAATTCCTGATTGCGATCCATAGATTCAAGGTGGTATCAGAGCCAAGTGCTCATTGATTTAGATCGAATGATCTATCGGTGTTAGAAATGTTTAATTGTTTGCTTATTTCATGAGATTTATCAGTTTTTCTGATTAGATCTATTGTTTTTGAGCGAAATCGTTTTGGTTTGAATCAATTTTAAAACAATAAAACAGTGATTTGTCTTTCACCAATTACTGTTTCATTGCTCAGTTAACATAGATCTATATTCACATTAATTGAATCATAGATTTGTGTCATTGATTGATATTCATCAATTGTTTAAATTAATTGAACAAATACATTAACAAAATCCTTGATTTGATACTTAATTATCATTAAAAGGATTGACTGATTTGTGACCTCAATCACTCAATTATTCATTAATTAAGTTTTGTCATTAATTAGTTCATTACTCAAAAGAAACTCTGTTTTAGTTGAATTCTAATACTTTAACTAAAAATGAGTAACTTTGTCAGTGGATCATCATACCAACCTCCAAAGTTGGAAACAAAAGTGGATTTTAAATCCTGGAAAATCAAGTTCAGGAATCATGTGAATTACACCGATTCTGACTTATGGGTATCAATAACCGAAGGTCCTTATATTCCACCCACTCTTGGGCTGGATTACAATGACAATAATCAACCCATAAGTACAAAAGATCTATCACCTGATGATGTTAAAAAGGTTAAAGTCAATATTAGAGCATATAGTTTACTTAGTATGACTTTACCTGAAAATATATTAATCAGGTGTGAGAATTATAAAACAACAAATTCCTTATGGAATATAATTCATACACTCTGTGAAATGAGTGATGAAATTATAAGTATTAGGAAGGATACTCTTCGCTCACAATATGAAACATTTCCTCATATTGAGCGTGAATCAATTCCTCAACAACTCCATAGGTTTATGCAATTGGTAACCGAGATGATCATCATGAAGTTGAAGTATACAAATAAGGAATTAAACAAAAAGATGCTCCATACTTTGCCTGAAAGTTGGAAGCAAACTGTGTCCATGTTCAAGAACACCATTGATCTCAAAGCAACTGGTTTAGATACATTGGTAGCTAAAGTTGAATCTCTTGAAATGGATAAAAAGTCAAGAAACACGAGTGTGAGAACACAAGTCACACCTTATCATTTTAAAGAAACTAAAAGTGCTGGAAGTGCTTTTATTTCTAACAATGATAGTGACAACTCTTGTACTTTGAGTGAAGATGAAGAAGAAGTGAGTTTTTATGCTTCAAAGCCTTCAAAGAAATCTTTTTAAAGTAAATAAGGAAAAGAAAAGAGAAGACCTGATGAGAGAAAAGATGCATCTACATCATCAGCAAAGCCTTTATCAAACAACAACCAGGTAGAGCCCATCACTGTGATTCTGGACTCTGAAGAACAAAAAGCAGCCTTTGCAGCTTTCAGTTCAAGTTTTCAAGCTTACCTAGGAAGCATTTTAACACCTGCCAACATCTGCTAACAAGACTTGGAAGAACTACATCCAGATGTGGTAGAAGAGATGGATCTTCAATGAAAAATGGCAATGATTGCTTATAGAGCCAAGCAATACCTGAGAAGAAACAAAACTTTGGCTGCAGCAAGTAAAACATTAAAGATTGGTGTTGATAAGTCAAAAGTAAGATGTTTCAAATGCAATCTCTATGGGCACTTCTCAAGAGAATGTAATCAACAATCAACTCTTGGCATGAGACAACATCAGCAACATCAGCAACATCAGTCTCATCACCATCAATCTAATCAACCAACAACATCTCAAAGATCTTACAAACAACCATAGCTAACCAACTCATCCCCACCAGTCACAAATGCATCAGTAGGGCCTAGTAACTCTAAAGAGACTGGGCTGATCATGCTTCAAGATGAAACCTGTGACTGGAGCATGTATGAGAAGGAAGTTTTGGAAGAGAATCAAGCTTTATTAGCCCACATGGAGAACAAAGTTCCACCCATGGCTAGAGAAGTAAGAGATAGACTATGTTCATCAGTATGTGTTGAGGAAGTTGAAAGATATAGAGTCCAGGCTTAACAACTGCCTGATAAAGTAAAAGAAACAATGATTTTGAATGAATCTCATGTGAGAGAACATAAATTATATCAAATAAAAATTAACTCTTTACAAAAAGATTTAGATAAACTTGTTTCAGAAAATTATAGTTTAAAAGCCCAAGTTGAGCACCTGACCACTTTCTTAACAAAATCCATGGCTGATCATGCATCATTTGAAGTGAAACTTCAGAAGTTTGAACTTTAATCTCATCAATATGATAAATTATTGAATTCTCATATTGAATCAAAGAACAGGTATGGGTTGGGATATAATGCTGTTGCACCCCCTCTGAATGATAACTATACAACTTTACCTGAAACAATGACAAACATCTTGTCAAACCATTTTGTGCCATGTATCAAGTTTGAATCAAAATCTAATGAACAAGTTAATAACAATGAATCTGAGGTGAGTGAAAATGAGTCGTCTTAATTAGAACAAGTCAAACAAAATGACTCAAAATTTGACTTTGATGAATGTGATGACTTGGATGATTCTGATGAACATGATGATAAATGTGCGGATGAACTGGATATTGGTAAGAATGTTTCATTTGAACCAATCATTCTCAAAATTCTGGAAGAAACCAAGCTACCATATCCTCCTAAGCAAAGAAACATATTGAAGACTATTTGCAAGAGAATAGCTCAATTAAATGAAGGTCTTCAAGAACTTCATCAGCAACAAAGACCTTCAACTGAAGTGATTGAAAAGTATACATCTACTGAGGAAGTACAAACATCTTCCATAGCAAAGGGAAAGAAGCAACTATCAGCAGAACTTCTCCGAAAGAAGAAACATTCCTCAGTAGCAGATCTACAGAAAACAAAATCTACTGAGTCAGTAGATACTGAAGATCTGCGGAAGGCAAAAGCAACAACCAACAGGAAATCAAACCAGAAAGTGGTGAATCCTAAGCAACAGAAATTAGCAAATGCTAAACAAGAATCCTTTGACATTATGTCAGGAAAGGGAAAGAATTCATCAACTACAAAGTTTGAAAAAGAGTTGAATGCACAAAGGGATCAAAAGAAGAAGAAAGTGGTTGACTCTGAAAAATAATCAGAGAAATGTATTGCAAATGGTGTGATATGAAAAATCACAACACTGAAGACTGTTACTTCAGCAGTTATTGCTTTATTTGCAATATAAACAATCATATGACTTCTGTTTGCTACTTCAACAAACATTGTGCAATTTGTAACAAAAGTAACCATTCCACACAGGAATGTTATTTCAACAAGAAGAACAAGACAAAGAGCACAAAGAAGAAACAATCTAAGAAGGTTGAATCAGACTCTCAATCCAATGAAAGTCAAGAAGATTCAAAAGCAAAGAAGCAACAACAAAAACATCACTTGCAAAAACCAAAGAAGAAAACATCTGCTGATGGTAAACCTTTGAAGAAAGAGAAACCACATAAGCAACGCAAAACACCTCACAACAAGGTGGATTTGAAAGATAAGAATGAAAATACTGATGATGAATTCTTTGATCATTTTAAAATGGGTACACATATACCATAGTCAAAATCAAAGGATGGTGAAACTTTAAATAATCAAGGTTCATCCTCAAAATCCAAGCATCTGACAACCAAAGAAAAGGTGAATAAAGAATGGATTGAGAAACAAGAACAAAGCTCCACAAGCTCATCTTCAACCGAATCATCCTCACCACAACCAACACATAATGAATCAATTGAGTCTAAAATTAATACTGAAACATCAAGACTCATTCACGAGGGAGTTACAATTTTAGACACTGCTGGAAAACCCAAGATCATTAAGGCTTGGGTTCCCCATTCTAACTGATTTCTTTATGTGTACAGCAACAAACATGGAGAGCTGACAACAAGTGGTATGTTAATAGTGGTTGTTCCAGGCATATGACAGGAAACTGTTCTCTTCTCCATGACTTTAAACATAAAAATGCTTCTTATGTGGCATTTGGTGGGGATAAGAAGGGAGGTAAAATTGTTGGTGAAGGAATAGTAACTAATGGTGTACTCAAATTTGAGAAAGTAAATTATTGTGAAAATCTACAATATAATTTACTGAGTGTATCTCAAATTTATGATTAAAATTATACCACATTATTTGATAATAGTAATTGTTACATTCTTAAGCCATGATTTTTAATTCTAGAAGATTGGATCCTACTTAAAGCATCAAGAAAAAGAAACAGATATGTTTTGGATATGAACAATACAACACTCACAAGCAATGAAACATGCCTGCTATCTAATTCATCAGAAGATGAATCTCAGTTGTGGCATAGAAGGCTTGTTCATTCCAACATGAAAACATGAATAAATTGGTGAAAAATAACTTAGTCGTTGGATTGCCAAAGAAAGAATTTTATTTTTCAAACCATTGTCCTTCATGTTATAAAGGAAAACAACATAGAGTGTCACATAAATCCAAAATTATCAATAGAAACACTACCCCACTCAATTGCTTCACATGGATCTTTTTGGTCCAACCAATGTGATGAGCATTGGAAAAAGGCAATATTGTTTAGTGGTTGTGGATGATTTCACTAGATTTACATGGGTGTTTTTCTTAAAACAAAAGAGTGAAACATCAGAAATATTAATGGAGTTTGTCACCAAGATTGAAAATCAACTTGATTTAAAAGTTAAAATTTTCGGGAGTGACAATGGGACTGAATTTGTTAATATTGTCTAAGACTCTTTTTGCAGGAATAAAGGCATTGCAAGGCAATTCAGTGCACCAAGAACTCAACAACAAAAAGGAGTTGCTGAGAGAAGAAACATAACTCTAATAGAAGCAGCAAGAACAATGCTAGCTGATTCACAATCACCTTTTAGGCTGAAGCGGTAAACACAGCATGCAATGTTCAAAACAGGACATTAATTGTGAAAGAACATAACAAAACACCTTATGAGATTTTATTTAAAAGAAAACCTTACATATGATATCTTAGAGCTTTTGGGTGTCATGTATCTGTTTTAAACACAAAAGAACAACTGAGAAAGTTTTCAGAGAAAGCCTATGATGGTTTCTTTTTTGGATATTCTTCAACATCTAAATCATATAGGATTTACATTCCACAACAAAACATTATGGAAGAAACACCTAATATGTCATTTGATGAATCCTTATTTCCAAAATCTGTTAAAGGATCATCATGGTTGTTTGATATAAATGCACTCACAGATTCATTTAACTTTGGTTATTTAAATAATGCAGGTTCTGCGGATACATGCTATCCATTTGTTCCTCCTAACATGAATGAAGTGTCCTTATCTGCTGATCCTCCAAGAATACAATCTTCCTCAATGCCCGCGGAGAGATTAAGCCTTTGTGTGCTCTTTCTGGATGGATTTTTGACCATCTATCTCCATGGGTGAATGCTTCCGGCTGGTATATTATTATACCATGTGTAGGCTCGGCCTGTTAAGGACTTAGAGAATTATCATAGTCGCAGGTTTGCATTTATTTCATGTTTGCCAAGTGCTTCGAGGAAGCGCGAGATATGCTTTCTGGCGTTGTATTTTGATAGATAGAGATAGACAGGAACTAAGCAATAAGAACAAAATACCAAAGGGCTGTCTTCATTTCTGCTAGGGATGTGGATTGGAAAACGAGAGGCATCGTAGTATCTTAAACGAAAGATGCTTAGAGCTAGTGGTCATGGAACAAGGAACTCAAAATAATGCCCATAATACAGCAGAAGACCAGCCAAGTGGATCTACTTACTCAGATGAAAACACTTCATCAGCAGCTACTAACTCTGCATCCGCAGATGAGTGTTATACATCCGGAGATATGGATATTGCATCAGTAGATGTTCCACCCACATCAGATTATATTCCAAACATTGGAGATGATACATTACATTCCAAATAATTGTCAACAAATCAACAAATACCATCCGTAGATGTTCCTGTAACCCCTACGGAAGTTCAAAACACAGTCGTAGAAGTTCCTGCGGAAGGCATTTACAATGCAGCTGATGTACAAACTCATGAGGGAAATCATTTAGCTTCCAATGATCAACATGATGATCATTTTGATTACTTCATAAATTCTTCATCTCAACTGGGTCCCTCTGCATCTATGAATATGACTAACTTGGAATCTTTTATTCTACTTAAGTCTATTCCAACAACAAGAATTCATAAGACTCATCCAATAGACAACATTATTTGTGATCTTAATGAAAGAACCAGAAGAAGCCAAGGGGGAGCTACAAACATCTGTCTCTTCTCTTGTTTTCTTTCATAAGTGGTTCCTCCAAACATCACCACTGCTTTAAAAGATAACAGCAGGATTGAAGCTATGCAGGAAGAGCTTCAACAATTCAGAAAGCAGAAAGTCTGGAATCTAGTTGATCTACCTGAAGGTCAACATCCAATTGGCACAAGGTGGCTCTTCAAAAATAAATAGATGACAGAGGTATTATTGTAAGAAACAAAGCAAGGCTGATTGCACAAGGTTATACTCAAGAAGAAGGGATAGATAATGATGAAGTTTTTGCACCAGTTGCAAGAATTGAAGCCACAAGAGTATTCCTAGCCTATGCCTCGTATAAGAAGTTCACTGTCTATCAAAAGGATGTCAAGTGTGCTTTCTCATATGGGAAAATTGATGAAGAAGTCTATGTAGCTTAACCTCCTGGTTTTGAAGGTCCTGATTACCCACATAGGGTATACAAGCTTGACAAAGCTTTGTATGGTCTTCATCAAGCACCAAGAAGTGGTATGAAACATTATCATCTTTCTTGCTCAAGCATGGATATAAAAGGGAACTATTGATCAGACTCTCTTTCTTAAACAAGAACATCAAGACCTCTTAGTTGTTCAAATTTATGTGGATAACATAATATTTGGATCAATAAACAAGAGACTATGTGTAAGCTTTGAAAAGTTGATGAAATCTGAGTTTGAGATGAGTTCCATGGGAGAATTAACCTTCTTCCTTGGTCTACAAGTTCATCAGAAAATAGATGGCATCTTTATCAATCAATATATTCATCAAATATTGAAGAAATACAATCTTGCTGATACATCTTCATGCAAAACACCTGCTTCAACAGTTGACAAGATTGTACCCGATCCAATAGGAAAATCTATTGATCAAAGATTGTATAGATCAATGATAGGATCTCTTATGTATTTAACTACCAGCAGACCTAACATAATGTTTGTTGTGTGTGTTTGTGCTAGGTACCAATCAGATCCAAAAGAGTCTCATCTGAATGCTGTTAAGAGGATCTTCAGATATCTGAAAAGGAAACCAGCCCTTGGCCTTTGGTATCCAAAGGATGGTGACTTCACTCTCTACTCATATTCAGATAGTGACTTTGGAGGATGCAACATCAACAGAAAATCCACAATTGGTTGGTGTCAATTCATAGGACCAAGACTTGTTTCATGGCAGTGCAAAAAGCAAAGAAATGTATATGTATCCACAGCTGAGGCTGAGTACATAGGAGCTTCAGCTGGTTGCTCTCAAGTCCATTTGTTGCAAAACCAATTACTTGATTATGGTTACAATTTCCTTCAAACTCCAATTCATATTGACAATCTAGCTACTATGTTCATCACTGCTAATCCAGTGCAACATAGTAAAACAAAGCATATTGAAATAAGATACCATTTTCTGAGAGATTGCTCTGAAAAAGGCTTGATCAAGTTAGTCAAAGTGGATACAACAAATCAGTTTGCTGATTTATTCACTAAAGCCTGATTCAGTTAGATTTAATTTTCTAGTTGAGTCTTTAGGCATGATTAACTTAGATTAATCATCATTAACAAAGGAAAGCATGTGTTTTTCATTGTAAATAGTATTAAATAAAACCCAAAAACATTCAGAAAAAACATACAAAAATACAAAAATATTGTCTTTATTCATTGTGTCTTTTGACTCAGCATGACATATGTTTGGGAGATGATAGTACACTATGCCTTGCTTACTTCCTGAGTTCTTAAATATCATTAAAATCAGATTAAAGATTCTTGATATGTGAGTAGGTTCATCTTCAGTGGAAACTACACTAAGAGCATGCCTAACATAATGCAAAAGTGACTGAATGTGGGAAACTCCACTTTGAGGATACAACAAGTGAGTCTTATTTTGATGTGACCAAATCATTCATCTAAGAGCACTATGTACCAGGACTTTATAATATCTATCTTTGCACATCATATTCCCACTGTTTTGTGTAAACAAAGATCTGGGTGTATGATCACCATGGTATACATTTGTAACCAACTGGTGAAAAGATCATGATCATCATCATCCCTCTGTTTTGTGTAAACAAAGACCTGGTGTTGGATCTAGAAAGGCTGGACAACCAAAACCAAAACACTTAGACAAATTTTTGTAGAACTTATAAAGGTCTTCAGTAGCTAAGTACAAAACTTCCAAAGGCAAATGGAGTTCTTCCAAAGCCAAAGAACAGAACTTCCGAAGATCATCTTACGAAGGAAGACTCCAGCTTCCAAAGACAAAGTCTTGGCTCTTCCGAAGTTCAAGACTTAGAAGAAATCAAGACATCAAATTCCGAAGTATAAATATATAAAGAAGTCCTCAAGCCTTGGAAGAAGTAGCCTCTTCTGAATTATAAGTGGCTTTGGAAGAACAAGTTCTTTCGAAGCCAAATAACCTTTGGAAGTGTTGATACATGTGTACCTAGATGTGGATTTTAATGTAATATGTCTTGAATGTCTTACACTTATGTAATGCTTGGGTTATTAATGAAATGAGAATGTTTAGTTGTGATTTATAATGTTTAATATTTCATTAAGGAGTTGATATTGACTTGATTATATAGGTTTGTGATTGTTTGAATTGATACACATAATGTTATATTAATGAATTCATTCAAAATTGGTTAAGTGAAGTTCACATGCGTCCGACTGGACCATGCACCCCAACAGTGGTCATGCGTCTGAATGGCCATATGACTAAGTGTCCATGCGCCTAAACAGTCCATACGCCTGAACAACTTCATACGACTGACTCAGCCGCACGACTGAACACTCAGTCGTGCGAATGGATCAACCGCATGGCTCAATCGCACAAATGAACCATTCTAATGGTTCAGTCGCACGAATGAGCAACCCTAACCTATAAATACCATCTAATTCGTGGAAAAACGTAACACTTGATATTACTTCGACTCTAGACGTACCCTAGCCATCCAGAAACCTCCAAGAACCTGTTCCAAGTTCACAGATCGAATTAGATCGATTCTAGATCGTTCTTAACGTTTAGATTCAATTGATAATTGATTCGACGTGCGTTCTCACTGATTGGATCGCCAATTAAATAGGATTCCGCACTATTTGAGTTGGTATACACGTTAATCAGTTAGTATTTCGTGCAATACACGATCCTAACAAGTGGTATCAGAGCTTTGGCTCTTGATTACGTGTGATTCAATCGTTTTTGATACAAAAGTTGTGTTTTTTCACTAAAAACGCAATCTTTTCGTGTCAAACGGTGTCTTGGACGTCCCCTACTCATAAAGTTTTGGTTTTCCCGGCATACGGCGATTAGGGTTGGTGAAAATTCGGGTTTTTACGGCCAAAACACCTTAAACCTTGAAATTTTCGAAATCCGCCAGCTTCAGTCGCACGATTGACTCAATCGCACGACTGGACTCATTCGCATCCCTCAGACGTACGATTGGACTCATTCGTACCTTCATTCGTACGACTAAGCAGACAGTTCGCATTGTTCAACCGCATCAGTTCATTCGCACGACTGGACCAATCGCATTAGTTCAGCCGCACGATTGAACCAGTCGTATCGTTCAATCGCACGGGTAGCCCAATCGCACAGCTCCATTCGCACTAGTAAAACAGGTTGTTTAAGAGACTAAAGTTAATAGAAATGGAGGACCAGTATTCAGCGTTTACCGCTGGGAAGGACTCACGTATTCAGAACTTACTGCTACTGGAGAATGAAGTGGGGAATCACAATAAACCCCCTAAGCTTATAACATTAGATGAATTCCCACACTGGAAACAACGTTTTGAGATCTACTTAAATGGAGTAGATCCTAATATGTGGGAAGCCATTGAGATGGGGTACAGTATGCCGGTAGGTGCTGATGGGGTGAAACTTACATTAGGAGGCATGACTGATGCACAGAAAGTCAAATATAATGCTGAAAAGAGAGTGTATGCGTTGCTTACACAGTCTATCCCTAAGGATATTTTCCATCAATTCTCTGAGAATAAGCAAGCCAAGAAGTTATGGGATGAGCTGGCGAAAAGGTATGACGGGAATGCATCATTGAAGGCTATTAAAGCTAAAGAGTTGAAGAAAGAGTTTGACAACTTCTCATCGATGGGTAATGAGAGTTTAGACGATGTCATTGATAGATTCTACCATTTGATGAGCGAGCTGCACACGCATGGTGTCATAACGACCATGGAAGACAAATTGTCGAATTTCGCAGACGGGTTGCCAGAAAGTTTTGCTTCTTTTGTTTCAAATCTAAGACAGAATAGATTGCTAGCGAGGTTGGACATCAATGATTATATTCTAAAGCTGCGAGAAGAAGCCCTAAGGATGAAGTACCGAGCTCAAAAGTCTTCGTATACTCAGAATCCAGCTCTGTACAATGCTACTCCACAAGTCAAGACATCTGGAGCACCACTTCAGACCACCTTTGTGTCAAGCTCATCTGGTCCTTCACAAGCTTCTCCTTCAGGATCAGAAACGTCAGGGTCTCCTAGTACCCAATACATTGGATCTGAAGAAAATGCTACAAGACTGAAAACCGAGAATCTCGGAAATATGACGGTAGAAGTAGCAAGAGAGCACATGGATCTCTTAGCAACAATAGTCCACTCCTATGATGGACTTATTGCTGGGAAAATTGGAAACTGCCATCTGGCAGACGAGGACTACGAGCAGGTAGATGAGACAGAGCTGGAGAGGATGGATATCATGTGGGCCTTAGCAAGTGTTGTCCGGAGAGCTAAGAAGTTTGTGAAGAAGACCGGACAAAACTTGGTTGCTACTAAGGACACTACTTTTGGTTTTGACAAGAGCAAGGTGACCTGTTTCAACTGTGGAGAAAAGGGGCACTTCAAACGAGAGTGTGTGAAGCCAAAGAAGACTGGAAACGGGAATCCATTCTCGTCCTTCACTCGTCAAGATAAGCCAGCTAGCAGTCTACTTTCATCAAGCAAGGATCCAAAAGCCTTGACTGCTCATGATGATGAAGGACAGGACTAGAGTTTTCGGTTTGTCTCTCTAGGAGAATAAAATATTGCTAGTGTGGAAGACTTAGATGATGATTCCGCGAGTGAAGGAGATATTGCAGTGGAACTCGCGATGTCAAACATTGAAGAGACTGCAACTGAGGTCAACTACAAGCCTGAAGAAGGGACAACTACAACAAAGACAGAATCACCAGAACTAGAAACATCAGATGCTGCGTTGATGGCTGATTCATCAGAACCTCCTCAGGTAAGTACTACTGACCAACTTTTCAAAAATCATGCTTGTTCTGATTGTAATAAATTTAGGGAAAGCATAGATCTGAAATTTGCTAGGTTATTAGATCATAACGATAGCTTAGTAAAGGATTTGCAACTGTGCACTGAGGCAAATAGAGTTTTAAAACAAAATGCGCATAGTTACAAAGAAAAGATAGACCTTTTGAATAAACAGCTTAGGGAAACAGAAGTAGTAGCATTTAACCAAGCAAATGACATTAGGTACTATCTTAACTCCCTAGAAGACACTAAGATACAAAAACCAGTTTTAGAAGTAGAAGTCAATTCATTAAAGCAAAAACTGCACAGTTGGACAAGTTCATCTCATATTGTCCAACACTTAGTGAGAGAGCGTAACAATGGGGAGGGATTGGGATATAAAGTGGTTCCACCACCACCTGAGACCTTGATGAACACTAAGAGTAAACCAATAAATAACAATCCAATCAAGGATCATGTGGTGTCTACTCCTCTTGTAAGTGATCCAGATTCCACATGTACTTCAAATGAATCTGGAACAAAACAAAAGGAGGCCACTTCAAAGGCAAAGGGTAAAATGCCATGTGTTAATCTGGAAAAAGAGTTTGAAAAGGTTAATATAAAATCAGGGTCAAACAAAGTCAAATCTGAACCTAAAAAGACTGTTAATGTTAACCTATCACGAGTTTCATGTCAAAGTCCAGTTAACCAAAATGGAAAAGATGTTATGAATGTTAAAACAATTAAGTTTGTTAAACAAGATAAAACATCAAAGGAAGTAGAGTTAAAGCCCAAACATAATGATGTCACTAGGATGTCACACACGTCTCCACATAGACAGTTCAATCATAAAGTTGATAGCAGGTCATGCTACAATTGTGGAGAGTGTGGACACATTGCATCTTATTGTCCTTACTATCAGACACCTAGTAAGAAAGTTGAACTTCAGGAATCAAAACCTAGGTCTTCTAAGAGGAGCTCATTGACTCCACCTAGAAGAACTAGTGAACCCAAAGGTTAACTCATTAGCATGTCGTCTGTTTATCACAAACAGGCCTTACACAAATCTGGCTTATGGAAAGAAAAGTCAGCCTCTGTGTCTGATAATGAGGACAAGAAGTCACCTGAGCTACCCTCACCTTCTAAGGGTCAATGGGTTGAATTCATGATGTGTGATGTCTCTGGGAAACCCAAGCCAGTAAAGGCTTGGGTTCCTAACCTAAACTAATGCTTTAAATTGAATGTGCAGGGTGTTCGCTACAGTACTGAAACCAACACGTGGATTGTAGATAGCGGAGCATCCATGCACATGACAGGAAACAGGGCACTCTTATCAAACGTCAAACAAATAAAAGGAGGGCATGTTTCTTTTGCTGGTAACAAAGGAGGTTATATCACAGCTCAAGGGGAAGTTGGAAATCAGAAAGTTAAGTTTGATAAAGTGAACTACGTTCAACAACTTCAAAACAACTTACTTTCTGTTTCCCAAATATGTGACAAAGGATTTAAGGTTATATTTGACAACAAGAAGTGTTATGTCCTGAAGAAGGACTATGTGATTCCGGAGGACCAAGTTTTGATGACAGCTTCAAGATATAAAAATCTTTATGTTTTGGATCTCTCAACGGCTTCTACAACGGATCATGAAGTTAAGTGCTTCTTATCAAAGGCTACGGAGAAGGACTCCATTTCCTGGCATAGGAGAATGGGGCACATTAATCAAAGGAAGATGAATCACTTGATCCAGAATGATCTAGTGAGAGGAGTTAACGTCAAAAATTTCCAACTTCTGGATTTCTGTGTAGCATGCAAGAAAGGCAAACAGACGAAGAAGTCTCATAAGGAAAACAAATTCATCATTCCATCGAGCTTCCTTTAAACTTCTTCACATGGATCTGTTGGGTAATGTTTCTGAAGTCAAATCAAAAACATTTGAGTCTTTCAAGGAATTAGTAACTACTCTGGAATCTCTCTACAAGCTGAAGGTAAGACAGGTACGCTCAGACAACGGGACCGAGTTCAAGAATTAGTGGATGGAGGCTTACTGCAAGGAAAAGGGAATTGTGCACCAGTTCACTTCCGCCTACACGCCTCAGATGAATCGTGTTGCTGAGAGAAAGAATCGTAGCTTGATAGAGACAGCACGGACAATGCTAGCAGACTCGAAACTGCCAATCCAATTCTGGAATGAGGTAGTAGCAAATGCATGTTACACATTAAATCGAGTTTTGGTATTCAAACGCCATGGCAAGACATGTTACGAGTTACTACAACGACGTAAACCTAATCTAGAGTATCTCGAACCATTTGGCGCACCGTGCACTCTACTGAAGAAGACTCAAGAAGGAAAATTCAGCGAGAAGGCTGAAGAAGGTATCTTCCTAGGATACAACATACGGAACAAGAGAGTTTACAACAACTCAACGGGTTTAGTAGAAGTGTGGTGTAATGTTGATGTTCAGAGATACACCACACCACCTACTGGAAAAGGACCCGCTTACTTTTTCGACTATGATGGATTCTTCAAGTCCTTCAACATACCTATCTCCACTTCTGACGAAGAGTTAGCTATAAGGATGATGTATGATATCTTGAACTCACCGTCACTAGATTCAGCATCATCGAGTTCACAAGGTGACTCATCTCACCACTCAGGGGGAGCACTCGAAGCAAGTGACTCCTCCTCAGAAGATGAAGTTGAAGAAAATGATCAGAACAATCAGGAGGGACAGGGTCCAATTCTTGCAAGTCCACAAGCATCTAACAGTGATGCCTCTTTGACTTCGGAACCTCAAACTCCTACTACCTCAGATGCAGAACCAAATGTTCATAATCTTGATTCTGAGGTAGTTGTTCCCACCACTCCAAGATCACGTCTAAATGTCTATAATCCCCTAGACAATGTCATTAGGGATGTCAGATCAGGAGTGCAGACCAGAAATCAGCTGTACTCAGCTGATTATGCCTCGGTAATGGAAAAAGGATACATTCACGACGGTGCTTATCGTTGTTTTGTCTCGCAGGTTGAGCCAAAATACGTCAGTGAAGCACTGAATGATGAGGCATGGGTGAGTGCCATGCAAGAAGAACTTCTTCAGTTCAAGAAGTTAGGTGTATGGACTCTGGTAGATAGACCTAAAGGTGCTAAGGTCATTGGCACCAAATGGGTCTTGAAATGCAAGAAGGATGACCAAGGAGTCATTATCAGGAACAAGGCTCGACTTGTAGTTCAAGGTTTTGACAAGTCGAGGGCATTATTACAATGAAGTGTTTGCACCCGTGGCAAGGATGGAAGCCATCCGCATCTTCCTTGCCTATGCATCGTATATGAAGATTAAAGTTTATCAATTAGATGTGAAGTGTGCATTCATTCATGGTGAAATCCGAGAGACAGTGTATGTCAGTCAACCCGAGGGATTTGAAGATCCTTATCATCGGGACAGAGTTTACAAACTCGACAAGGCTTTATATGGGCTTCATCAAGCTCTAAGGGCCTGCTATGATAATCTCTCAACTCACCTTGTGAAACATGGATTTCGCAGAGGTGTTATTGATTGCACACTGTTTATCAAAGAGAAAGATGGTGATTTGCTGCTGGTCCAATGTATGTTGATGATATCATCTTCGATCAAAGAATGAAGAGTTATGTAAAGAGTTTAAGCAGTAATGAGGCTGAATTTGAGATGAGTGCCATGGGAGAGATGAAATTCTTTCTCGGGTTACAGGTGGATCAGACACCCAAAGGAATTTTCCTACATCAGACCAAGTATGTAGAAGACATTCTCAGTCGGTTTGACATGGAGAATGCTTCTGCAGCTGGGACTCCACTTGCTACAAACCATGATATAGCACCCGATGAAAATGGAGATCTGGTCGATGCAACCATGTACCGAGGAATGATTGGATCTCTCATGTACCTCACTGCCTCAAGACCTGACATCATGTATGCTACATGTCTATGTTCTAGATATCAGGCAAAGCCAAAGGTTAACCATCTGATTGGGGTCAAAAGGATATTTCGGTATTTGAAGGGTACCCTAACACTTGGGTTGTGGTATCCTCATGATGATGATTTTGAGCTCACGGCGTATAGTGACTCGGACTACGGGGGCTGCAAGATGAATTACAAGTCTACATCAGCAGGGTGTCAATTCTTTGGGAGGAGATTAGTGACATGGCAGTGTAAGAAGCAGACCTTGGTTGCATTGTCAACCTGTGAAACCGAATATGTTGCTGCTGCAAGTTGCTGTTCACAAATCATTTGGATTCAACAGCAAATGCGGGACTACGGTTTAAATTTCTCTTCTACTCCTATTTTTGTTGATAACTCTGCTGCAATTGCAGTAACTAAAAATCCAGTACAACATCCTAAGACCAAACACATCGGCATAAAATATCATTTTATACGTGACTGTTTTGAAAAGAATTTAATCGATGTGGTAAAAATAAATACTGATTTTCAACGCGCTGACCTCTATACAAAGGCTTTTGACAAACCACGTTTTCTATATCTGTTAGAGGTCAACAGCGTTAAAAAGAAAAGTGATGTCATTCCAGATGATCATGTGTAGTCCGATGCATTTAGTCTAATTTTTTATTTTTTTTCTTTTTATTTCCTTTATTTATTCTATTTTCTGTTTAAATTAAATATATGTTATTTAGCTGTCTATTAAAATCCTAAAAAAACACGTAAATCGGTTACGGTTTTAAAATTATTAGGGGAGAATAGGTCAGCCAGTAACATTAAAAAAACGAGGGAGAAGGTGAGGCTAGCTGATAGAAAGTAGATCGTATCTATGATACCGATTCAAATATTTTGAAAATGATAGTACACAGGAACAAATCAAGTGGGATTTTAAAAGTTTAAATTAGACAAGATGCAAATTCTAAGTATAAGTCTGTGTAGTCTGAGCAATATAAAAGGAAAAATGATAGAAAAACTGGTAACTACTAAGGTAACACAATGAAAGTAGACCTAGTGGTTGCTAGACCACAGATGATATGTCGGTAGATTCAACACAATAGATGATTAGACCTGACTGGTGATCTCAAGATCAAACTAAGTTGTTCAACTGACTGTGGGCTCCCATCTTATCACTGGTTAACACAATCAACAATATTCAATAAGGGGTGACGAGCAAATAAACGCCACAAATGAGCGGATGACCATAAATAGAGCAAAGCACGAAAAAAATGAAAAGCAAATGCTATCAAGCTAATAACTTATGTTGTTGGTGCGTTATGTGCAAAAGAAAAATAAAGATGCTCTAATAAGAAGATAGGTTGTGTGCCTCTTTGTTGTGCGATGGCACTGACCTGAGGATAAGCATAACCTAGATATTCTAGAATTCATTGTTGTTTGCCGCCTCTCTGCTGTGTGATGGCACTGACCTGAGGATTGGCTTCTCTTTGAAAGCTCTAAGAATAGTCTCTTCTTGTCAAAATACCCGTAGACCGCTCAAAAGCTCCTAAGGAATGTTGATTACCACATAAGCGTGGGATCCACAAATGTTGGTTGAAATAATTAAACCTTAAACTATCACCAATCTGTGTCAAAAGTCTGTGTATGGATTTAAGAGGACATGTATACTGACAATCATCGTGGCTACAATTCTTGAAAGTCCAAATCAATGTGGGGATCTAATAGTACGAGTATGATTTCCTAAATTTGCTAACGACTCTGGATGAAAACAAGAAGTGAGCATCAAAAGGTTTTTGATAACATGTCCCAAATGATTTGACTTGCCTGTATGATTCCAAATTGAATCGGTCCAGTTATGGTCAAACTAAATTGAAGCTGCCTATTCCGGAACCGAATCCAGTAGATTTCTATCTTAGGATTTACACCTCACAAAAAGTCAAAAACAAGTTTATTTTTGTACTTCAGTTTAAGTTTCTATTTATTTAGTCAATTCAGTTTGTTTGATATCGGACTACATCATGGAATTCAGTAAGGGAGTAAATCACCTAAAAGGGTCATGTCTGAGGTGACCACATGTGTTTTCAAAAGGTAAATTGGTCACGTCTGAGGTGACAAAGTGTTTGAAAGGATCACGTCTGAGGTGATCAAAAGTTTGTTAAGTTAAAATGATCATGTCTGAGATGATCAAATGTTCATAATGTTAATTCAACAGTTGAAAAGGGTTTAAATGTTAAATGGTCATAAAGGCAGAAAATTTCATAAGTATGACCCAGTCGCACGACAGGACCATGAGTATGGACCAATCGTACGAATGGACCATACTCATGCCTTATATAGCCGAATGGACATGAGTATGTACCATTAAACCGAATGGCTTATACAAATGAACCAGTCGGACGATTGAGAGCGCGTGAATGAACAAGTCGCACGACTGACCTCTAGTCGGACGACTGAAGGGGAGTGACTGAACCAATCGCACGACTGAGGCCCATTCGCCCGAATGAAATGAGCGTATGAGTCCAGTCGTACGATTGAATTCAGGTTTAGTATAAATAGAGGGGGAGTCGGTCGCAGAGACTCATCACTCCCAAATTTGCCCTAATTCGCACGACTTAGCGTTACTCTGCCCAATTTTCGTTTGATCACTAAAAATCCTTGATTTTTGTGTACTGACTATCTGCACTGATTATACAGGTATATTGCGGTGCAAATCCATCAGTACTTCATTCAATTTGAGACCTAATCAAGAAAATCGGACCCATTCGAAAAAACCGAAACATGTTTGGACTAATCACCTAACGAAACTAAGTAAACTAATGAAATCAAAGTTGTTAGGTGATAAATTAAAGGATTGCGAGTCTAATGAACCAGAACACGATGTCTAAACTTAAAAATTGGTCAAAATTGAATTTGAATTGAACAGTCAGAAAGTCATGCGAATGGACAGGTTGATGAACTTCAGTCGCACGACTGAGGTGTGCGAATAGCTAAACCGCACGACTGAACCATGCGTATGAGTTCAGTTGCACGACTGGTGTAAACGCATGAGTTTACATACGTATGAGTCTAGTCGCACACTCAGTCGTACGTATGAGGTCATTCGCACGACTGGATCTCAGTCGCACTGCTCATTCGCACGACTTGATCTCAGTCGCACAGCCTCATTCGCATGACAGAAAAGAATATTTTCAAGTCCAAGTGATTCAAGATATGTTTAGCAAACAGATACTAATGTTTATATTTATTGTGTAACAGATGGCGAGTTGCTGGACTATGAGTACTAAGCACAACATTTGTGCTCATCTGGATCTGACATCCAGAAATGCTTCAGACTTTCTGGCATTATCATATTTCTGAGGAGATCGAGGATTGCTCATGCTATATCTGCTCCATGTACTCCATATCGCTCTATTCAGCAGGCCTTCTGGGAAGGCGCAGTTGTTGATAGATCTTCTGAGCCTCATCGTATCAGGAGTACTATCTTTGGAGAGGCGATTGAGATCACGGAGGATGATCTCAGGATTGTGCTGCAGTTTGGGGACGATGCTGACTGTCCCACTAGACTACACCCCCTTACTGTCAGAGGATGTTTCTTACGAGCTAAGTACTCTAGGGACATCAACGCAGGGGTGCTCAACAAGAGCAACCTGTGCCCCCAGTTCAAGTACCTCGCTCTTGTACTGCTGAAGTGCATAGCATCTAGGAAGGGAGGATTTGATGAGCTGTCAGACCAGATCCAGAACGCATATGCAGCGTTGGTGCTGAACCATCCGTTCAGCTTCTCCAGGATGATCTTCACCTACTTGGTGGAGAACATTGAGGGGAAAGGGAAGGAGGGCTTCTGCATGTACCCTCGATTCATGCAGATGATTATTGACCAGAAGCTCCCTTCCTTGCCGAAGGAGAAGGAAGATGTCGTGGTGCTTGAGGTGATGAATGATACCACCTTAGGCAGGATGAAGGTGTACAGGGGAAAGCAGGTGAAACCCCCTGTCAAGCGACTGTTTGGGAATCTGGCCAGTGAGGATTATGTGGCGCCAGCTCGGAGGAAGTGGCGCCACGATGACAGTGACTCGGACGTTGAGCAGATTGCTCTACCCTCCGATGACTCCGACGACGATGATCATGATGCTGATCAGGGAGGGGATGTTCAGGGTGGACCCGAATCAGCTCCTATTCACCCTGACTTCCAAATGGAAGAGGAGGAGGAGGAGGAGTCAGATGAAGAACCTCTGGTGCGAACAGTGGGCAGCAAGGTGGTTGCCACTGAGAGAGGTATTAGGGCGGTTGGTGGACGCCATGGGGAGTCCGGTGATGCTGCAGTTGCTGATACAGATCCATCATATACTCCGGACCCACCCAGCAGCCAAGGGGGAGCATCCTCCTCAAAGGGAACTAGGAAAAAGAGGATGGCTCAGCCTCATGGAATGAAGAGCAAGAGAAGAAGATTTACCTTGATCACCACCACAGCCACCACCACAGCCACCACCACAGCTACCACCACCACTACCACACCCTCTACCACTGTCACCACACCACCCACCACTACATACATTCCAGCTACCACCATATCTACCACACCTCATCCACCACCACCTTCATCTAGACCAACCCCAATATTCACCACTGCCACCACCACCACCACCACTAGCCACCAAGCCGGGCCATCATCACATCCCACCCATCCATCTGGATCACCTTTACCTCCCAGTGGGGTAGAGGAACAGCTCTCAGCACTGAACCGTATGGTGCTGAGGCTGCTGGCAGCCGATGACGAGAAGACAGCTCAGATTCGTCAGTTGGTAGATCTTACAGCTGCACAATCTCAGCAGATCTCTCAGCAGGCTCAGCTGATTGAGCAGCAGGCACAGCAGATGGCTGCTCAGAGCCAAGAGATTGCACAACTCCAGGAGCACAAAGTTCTATCAGCAAAGAAGATAGAGGAGTTGGAGGATGCCAAAAGGACTATCATGCTCAAGCTCAAAGGAACTAAGGATGAGCCTCTGAAGATAAAGGAAAGGGATGGTGATGACGATGGTGATGACGATGATGAGGATGAGGATGAGGATGAGGATGAAGATAGTGATGATGATGAGGCAAATGATGAAGAAAAGACAGAGGAAAGGCAGAATGATGATGATGATGATGAAGGAGGAGATGCAGCTGCATCTGCCTCAGCTCAGGGTCAAGAAAGACGTTCGAAGAGAAATCAAGACCAACGAGCTTCTTCTTCTGCCTCACCTACTGATGAGCCAACTATTCAGGACAAAAGTAATGATTAGACGTTTATGTATTTGATAGCTTTTGTACTTGAATCATGTATTAAACTTATGTACTTAATGTTTATATAATGTTAATGTATTTCTGTTTTGATTATTAACTAATGTTTGATGTGTTACATGTTTAAATCAAGCAGATCCAAACTTTCAAAGGGACGAATACGATGTTGCTCCCCTTCAGCAGGTCAAGACTCAACTTACTATGATTCTTGATCTGCAAGGGATCGTCAGGAGATCAGTGAGTTATACCCCTGAAGAAGGGGAAATAATTCATGATCTTACAAATGAGCAACTGGCTGAAATGTTCAAGCTGAATCCTGATGAGATTATCAAGGATGCTCCAACTTTTGAGTCAACCAGTGACGAAGAGCTGAACGACATTGATGAGATAGAAATAGAGGATGTCACTGCAGAACATTATCCAGAGTATGCTGACCAGGAAGGAAATGTGGTACCCAACCTGGGTGATTCGCTGGTCAGTGAAACATTTGAGATGCTGGATAAGATGGAGCAAGAGTCCGAGAAGAGTGAGGAACAGGCCCAAGCCTCAGACGCCGATGTTAACATCAGAAAGGCAGAATGGGCTGCATGTTTTGAGGAAATCCGAGCCCAACGCGCTGCTCCTAAACAGAATGTCTACACCAAGCTCTACAAAGTGAAGAAACATCACAAGGTGTCAGGCAAGATTATTGCGTGGGCACATTTTGAGGATCTTAACGTTTATGCCATAAAGAGAGAGAAGGGTATTGAGTACTTTAGATTCCCACATGATCTAAAGACTCTACCTGGTTTTGAGCTCAACCAGCTGGCCAAGCTGAAGCTGTTATATGCTGACCCGAGGAAGATGTCAGGCTGGTTTGAGGCTGCATTAAAGAAGGAGTACCACACCAGATGGGTCAACTTCAAACCTCAACAACCTACGAGGTATATCCGAAGGTCTGAAGTTGATGCCATAACTGGAAAGCCGAAAATAGTGCTGAAGTGGAGTCCTCCGCGCACCATGTCCAAGATCCCACTACGGGAAATGCCACAGGACTTCACTCCACACTTCAAATGGTGGTACTATGATTGGAGAACAGGGGAGGCGGTCATAGTTCTGAACAAAGAGGGCAGAATGGATACTATCAGGGTATTTGACCCAATGTGGCTTACCAACTTGTCAGCTAATGATGTCTACACTCTATACAAGTGGCCACTGTTCTATGATTCGCAGATATTGTACAAGCCCTCCAATTCCAAAACGTGATCAGACTCTGCTTTGCATTTGAAATACATGCAGGAGTTACAAGAGAGGAGAAGTACAAAAAGTATGAGGAGGTAATGAAGAAGAAAGACATTAGATAGATCTAGGTCCAAGGGGGAGTTTGTTGATACATGTGTACCTAGATGTGGATCTTAATTTAATATGTCTTGAATGTCTTACACTTATGTAATGCTTGGGTTATTAATGAAATGAGAATGTTTGGTTGTGATTTATAATGTTTAATATTTCATTAATGAGTTGATATTGACTTGATTATATAGGTTTGTGATTGTTTGAATTGATACACATAATGTTATATTAATGAATTCATTCAAACTTGGTTAAGTGAAGTTCACATGCATCCGACTGACCATGCGCCCCAACAGTGGTCATGCGTCCGAATGGCCATGCGACTGAGTGTCCATGCGCCTAAACAGTCCATACGCCTGAACAACTTCATGTGACTGACTCAGGTGCACGACTGAACACTCAGTCGTGCGAATGGATCAACCGCATGGCTCAATCGCACAAATGAACCATTCTAATGGTTCAGTCGCACGAATGAGCAACCTAACCTATAAATACCACCTAATTCGTGGAAAAACGTAACACTTGATATTACTTCGACTCCAGACGTACCCTAGCCGTCCAGAAACCTCCAAGAACCTGTTCCAAGTTCACAGATCGCATTAGATCGATTCTAGATCGTTCTTAACGTTTAGATTCAATTGATAATTGATTCACGTGCGTTCTCACTGATTGGATCGCCAATCAAATAGGATTCCGCACTAATTGAGTTGGTATACACGTTAATCAGTTAGTATTTCATGCAATACACGATCCTAATAGGAAGATACTACTATGCAGCAGTGGACATAAGTATGGCCCTTCTGACACTCGGCTGCACTCTGAGATACGGTATGGCTTTCTCACGCCCATGTAGTTGACCATACATTATTTCATTGTTCACCTTTTATCAGTTAGTACAGTTACCAACTTTATTTGGTGACAAAAGGTAAGTCATGGACATGTCATGACTATCTTATCTTAGATAATACTTTATCAAAGATACCTTAACTTTAGCATTGTAGTATATGTTTTAGTCATAGGTTTCCAGTTGGTATCAAAGTATATCCGGCTGTAGGATCTAGTATATACAGTTTCTCATTGTAACTCATGTAATATGATTGTAAGAGTCTTGTAATACTTTTTTGAGAAGTAATTTATACAAGTACCTTGAAAATTATTTCTTTGTGTTCTTTGTTACTTAGTATATTATAATCAACTCCTAGAAGGGATTCTACATCATCATCTGAACCGAGTGTGTTTCAAGTGAGTTTGAGAGAAAAACTAAGGTTAAGTGACAAAAACCGATCCTGCAATTGGTATCACAGCTTTTTAGGTTCTTGATTGTGAGATCTTACTATTCAAATCAACCTATTTTTCATTCCTCCTTTCACCACACTCAAAAATGGCCCTCAACCAAAAGTCTGAAGTTGAGATGGGGACGATGACTAAAGCACCCATCATCACCCCTGAAAACTTTAGATCATGGAGCAGACGAATGGAAGGCTTCATCAGATATCAAGATTCCAAACTGTGGCAATATATTATCAATGGCCCTTACAAACCAAAGGTGGCATCACCGGGTGGAAACGGTACCATGATAGAGAAGGCTGTAGAAGACTACTCTGATGAAGACCAGAAGAAGCTGGACATTGATAGTAATGCCATGACTGTTCTAATGACTACTATACCCAACTCCATCATGGTGGGGTTTGAGCATTGCAAGTCAGCTAAAGAACTGTTTGATGTACTATCTCAGATGTACTCCAGCTCCAATGACTCCAAGAAGGATTCTCTGAAGAAAAAGTTCAAGAACTTCACTTATATTACTGGAGAGACCCTCATCCAGCAATACTTCACGTATATGGATCTTATTTCCTCCCTTCAGTCTGTGGGAATTGACCTTGAATTGAGAGATCTCACAAGAAAATTCATGAGTGCACTCCCAAATGAGTGGACGTTCTACTGTGTCTCTATCAAGAGGATAGAAAATTTGAACTCCCTTACCATGACTGAACTTTATGGCATCCTTGATGGATACCATTTAGAGATGGAGAACAAGAGAGGCCATCAGACAAGCAGACCCTCAAGCCTTCCTGCTAGCAACGCTTTAATGGTTGCTGAAGGCTCAGGACCCCTCCAACCTCAACAGTACCTGACATACACCCAGCAGTCATCCTGTTCTTCTGGGCCATACATTACAGTACCTGACATACACCCAGCAGTTATCCTGTTCTTCTGGGCCATACATTACATTCCCTAAGACTCCAAGGTCTCAACAGGCTCAACAAAGTTCTTTTCAGGACAGTTGTGCCTTTCTCTCAGGAAATGGGCACTCTAGTGCCTATCAGTATTGCTTTGATGATCTAGAGTGTTTCAGCCCAGATGATGTGGAGTAGGTGGACATAGTCCAACAGATGGCTCTGTTAACCTATAGAGCGAAGAAGTTCTTAAAGAGAACTGGAAGGCAGTTTTCCTAGAACCCAACTAACAGCAACTTTGGGTTTTACAAGACAAAGGCTAAATGTTACAACTGTAACCAACTTAGCACTTTGCTAGGGAATGCAAGGCTCCCAAGTCAAATCCGTTAACCCCACAGGCCTCCACACATCCCTCTACACCAAAAGCTACTAGAAAGTCAACTAAGACAGCTGCTATGGCTCGAGAAGTTGATTGGAGCTTCATGGTACAGGATGTGACTCCTGCTCAAGCACTCATGGCTGGAACAGATGACAACAAGGTATATGAACATCTCTGTACTCCAGCTTGTATTTCTAAGGATAAGTTATATCAGGACTATAATATGGAAATTAAATCTGATATTGAGTCTTTAAACATTTTAAAATCTAATTTTAAAAGGGCTGAATCTGAATATCAAAACAAAATTGAATAGTTAGAGAAAACTATGTCCTTATTAAAACATGAACATACAAATTACAAGACTCAAATTAAGGATTTAATATCCAAATTGTCTGAGGCTAAAGCCAAGCTTGTCACAGCTGAGGCTCAAGCCAGGAAGCATGCTATTTCTGAGCAAAAATTCCAAGCCATTCTTGCATCATCCTCTCACTCAAAGCTTTGTTATCAAAACAAAGGTGGGTTTGGAATCAATGAAATTGCTCCACCACATTCTTATGAGTCTATTAGACAACCAAGGTGTGGTACTGAAGAGCAAGAGGTTCCATGTGCTGACGCACCTTCCCATGAGTCAAAGAGTGATGCAACTATGGAGACCATCACAGGGAAGAACTAGGTAATTTTACCCATTCCTACCGGTGATGATCAACCCCTAAACACAAAAGCCAGAAGAAGCCGAGCTAAGGCATCCAGAAAAACTGCCAAGAAAGTGGTTGAGTCCAAGTTAAAGATAGACCCAAAGCAAAAGGCTGTGTTCATCTCAGCTAGATTCCAGGCGGTTGGAAACTCTGATTCAGGAAAGGATTGTAGTACCAGCACTCCTGTCCTACCAAAGGATCAGAAGTCAGAGGGAAAGATTGCTGATGATGAAAAGAAGAACAAGAAACAGCAATCCTTAAGTTCCCAGAAGATTAACAATGCCTGCATAATGTGTGGTCTGCAAAACCACATGGCCAAAGATTGTTACTATAATCCTGCTAGCACACATTATGCAAATAATATTAAAAAGGAAGGAGTCAAGAAAGGTTTCACATTTGGACCTTATCATATGGTTCAAGTGATGAAGAATGGAAAACTTGTCTCGGAAGCAAAGTTGCTTTCGGAAGAAACTCATTCTTCTGAAGAAAAAATTGCTTCAGAAGACAAGGTTAAGAAAACTCAAAAGAACAAGAGAGTTCCTTTGAGACCTTCCGAGAAAAAGACTGCTTCAGAAGAAAAGATGGTGACGGTTTCTTCCAAAAAGAAAGAAGCTTCAGAAGAATGCCAAGCTGCACAAGCTTCAACAAGCTCATATACTATGATCAACCAGGGATGGAATGGAAGATCAAAGAAGATGCTGCAGCCCAAACCTCTTCTTCAAAGACATCTATTGAACCCCCATGCATAAACTTTGGTTCAATTATGTCACTATCATTGGAAGGACCCAAGACCAACAAGGTTTGGGTTTCCAATCAAAAGTAATCATGTCATCTTATGTGCAGGGACATCCATATGACAAGAATAACATGTATGGATTGTGGATAGTGGATGCTTCAGGCACATGACAGGGAACATATCTCTCCTTCAACAATTTCAACATTTTAATGGAGGTCCTGTCAAGTTTGGAGGTGAAACCGGAGGATATATTTCTGGCAGAAGGAGTATATCCAATGGTAATTTAAAAGTTGACAAAATACACTTTGTCAAACAGCTTGAACACAACCTGTTAAGTGTTTCTCTGTTTTGTGACCAAAAGCACCAAATGCTCTTCACAGAACATGAGTGCATTATCCTCAAACCCGGGATGACAATACCTCGGGAATTGGTGCTTCTTATATCTCCCAATAAAGGGGATATGTACAAGCTTGATATGAACAATGCTTCCCCACTGGGTGAAGTATCATGCTTTCTTTCCAAAGCTGATGGTGATGAGTCAACACTATGGCATAAACGAATGTGTCATGTGAATTTTAAAACAATGAATAAATTGGTTAAAAATAACTTGGTACATGGTTTTCCTAAAAAGAATTTTTTCGGCAAAGATAACTGTGTTACATGCATGAAAGGAAAGCAACATAGGGCATCTCATAAATCCAAAGTTGTTAACTCTATCACCACGCCATTACACTTATTGCAAATGGATCTGTTTGTTCCACAAGTATAATGAGCATTGGAAGGAAATCATATTGCCTTGTGATTGTTGATGAGTTTAAAAGATTTACATGGGTATTCTTTTTAAGAACTAAAGATGAAACTGCTGAAACTTTAAAATCTTTTATTCTTAAAATAGAAAATCTTATTAATCACAAGGTTAAGATAATTAGAAGTGATCAAGGGACTAAGTTTAAGAATCAAGTTCTTGACTCATTCTGTAACTCAAAAGGGATTGCCAGATAATATAGTGCTCCTAGAACTCCTCAACAAAATGATGTTGCAGAGAGGAGGAACATGACACTTATTGAGGCTGCTCGGATCATGTTAGCTGATTCAAAGCTGCCTCTAACATTCTGGGCAGAGGCAGTCAGCACTGCATGCTATGTGCAGAATAGGGTTCTTGTAGTTAAGCCACATGGAAAAACCCCTTATGAGTTACGGAACAAGAGGCCATCATTCATTGGCTTTCTAAGGTCCTTCGGCAGAAGGTGTACTATACTTACACAAAGGACAATTTGGTAAAATTTGCTGAAAAGTCAGGTGATGCTATCTTTGTTGGATACTCCTCCAACTCTATTGCTTATAGAGTTTATAACATCAAAAATCAACAATTTGAGGAATCTTCCAACATTGTTGTTAATGAGCACACTCCTTGTGTTAGGGGGAATGGCCCCGGTCATATCTTTGATTCAGAATTATTTCTAAACTATTCTAAAACCTCTTGTGAGAATGTTTCAGCTGGAACAGGTACTCAAAGTGATTCTGATGAAGACCAACTGTTTGAGTTACCCAGGTCCTATTCCAAGTTCTCCAAAAGTTACTACGAACCAAGCTCCCACTATTGGCAGATATGATAGCATTACTATCAAAAGAGATAGTGGAGCTTCAACCAGTGGTCCATCTAGTGAGCTTCAAAACTCATCCGGTGAAACTGCACAACAACAAGCTGATGGAAGTAGCATCTTGAAGGAACAGGCAACTGTTAATGCTGCTTCACAGCCAAAAAATGATGATGATGTTTCTCATTCATTCAATCAGTCCTCATTGAATGAGTTTGAAAACACAGCTGGTCCTAGTGTTCAAGCTCCTGAGCAAAATATGTCCAATCTAGATCTATCTTTTCAATTAGAGGTGATCCCAAGACTTAGGATTCATAACACTCTTCCAGCTGAGAACATCATAGGGGAAGTCTCTTAAGGTATGAGAACAAGAGGACAAACTCATAATGGGAATGTATGTTTGTACTCATGCTTTTTATCCAGATGGAACCCAAGAAGGTAGAAGATGCATTGAAAGATAGTAGTTGGGTTGAGTCAATACAAGAGAAGTTGCTTCAATTCAAGAGACAAAAGTTTTGGAACCTATGTCCGCTACCATTTGGTCAAGTACCAATAGGCACCAAATGGATTTTCAGGAACAAGAGAGATGATAAAGGCTTGATTATCAAGAATAAAGCAAGACTGGAAGTTCAAGGATACACTCAAGAGGAGGGAATTGATTATACTGATGCCTTTGCACCTGTTACAAGACTTGAGGCAGTTAGGATCTTCCTTGCTTAAGCTGCATCTAAGAATTTTACTGTCTACGAGCTTGATGTTAAGTGGGCCTTTCTATATGAGGATATAGATAAGGAAGTCTATGTGTGCCAGCCTCCAAGATTTGAAGACCCACATCACCCCGACTATGTGTGCAAACTGGATAAAGCTCTATATGGGCTGCACCAGGCACCTAGGTTGTGGTATGAGACATTGTCTCAGTTTCTTCTGAAGAATGGTTACACTAGAGGTACCATTGATAAGACTCTCTTCATAAGGAAGTCTGGGAAAGACATTTTGCTCGTTCAAGTCTATGTTGATGATATCATATTTGGTTCCTCAAATGACCAAATGTGTAAAGACTTTGAGAGCATCATGAAGAAGAAGTTTGAGATGTGTTCCATGGGAAAAATAGACTTTTTCCTGGGAATTCAGGTGGAGCAGATGAAGGAATGTTTCTTTATCAATCAATCTAAATATGTCAATGACATTTTAGAAAGATTTGATATGAAAGATTGTAAGCCAGCCAAGACACCTATACCCAGAAACCACAATCTTTGTTCTGACTTTGAGGGAGATGATACTGATCAACATTAATATAAGGCAATTATTGATTCTCTTATGTATCTCACAGCAAGTAGACCTGATATCATGTTTACAACTTGTTTCTATGCAAGATATCAGGCTGCTCCAAAGGTGTCTCACCTAGTTGCTGCCAAGAGAATCCTTAGATACCTCAAAGGAGCACCTAAAATAGGTCTCTAGTAACCAAGGAACAGCAATTTCAATCTCTATGGCTATTCAGAGTGTGACTATGGTGGCTGCAATATCAATATGAAACCAACATTAGGTGGATGTCAATTTCTTGGTGGAAGGATCATCTCATGGCAATGCATGAAGCAATCCTGCGTTTCAACATCTACTGCTGAACCTGAATACATTGGTGCTGCTAGTTGCTGTGCTCAACTGCTGTGGTTCAAAACCAGATGATAGACTACACATTCAACATCATGAGCACTCCTATCCACATTGACAACAACAGTGCTATCTCCATTACTGAAAATCTGATGAAGCACTCCAAGACAAAGCACATTGATATCTAGTATCATTTCATTATAGATATTCATGAGAAAAATCTGATTAAGCTAATCAAAGTTGACTCAAATGAACAATATGCTGATTTGTTCACCAAATCCTTTGATGAACAAAGATTTAAGTATCTCATTACAACTATTGGGGTGATAAATATTGATTAGTCTATCTCATTTGAAAACCTTTTTAAACATGTAATGTCTTGTGTCAAAACAATCTAAGCCCTATTACAAAAGGTCTTTCTCTGAAATTTCACTAAGTATAAATTCTTCCGAAGAGGAATTAACCCTCAGAAGATGTTTTATATATCTTCTGAAACAAAATTCCTCCAAGGAAAATCTTCTTCTCGGACGAGTTTTTAGTCTCGGAAGAAGCGATTGATTACATATCAGATCTACTTCTGAGGCTTCTAAAATTCTCCATTTGGAAAGCACTTTTACTCTCGGAAGTAAGAAATTTACCTTCGGAAGTAAAATTGCCTTCGGAAGAAGATTATCTTCGGAAATGTTTTATACTCGGAAGAGAGATTTTACTGTGTAACGGAAATCTTTTGGGACCCACTCTGTAAAAAGCAAAGATTTTGTTAATAATGTCGGATTATTTAAATGGACTTAACCTTACCGCCCTTGTAACATCATACACCAAAACATCTTTTCACCTTATCCAACCCCCAAAACCACCATTTCACCCATTTAAATAACCCCGACTTATCACTGTTAACCCCACCATCTACTCAAACCATAAGGCTGAATTCTAGGGCAACGGTCAGATTGAAACCCTAAATGGAGTTAGGGTAATAAGGTCGAGCATTTGTGGCTAGGAGTTGATCATATCAGAACAACTCATCAGGGAGCATATGGAGCTTCACGATGAAGGCGCTCCTACTGATTCCCCAAGTTAGACCTAGATGACACATATACCCAAAGGGGACATGGTGGAGATGTGAGCAGGTCTACCGTTTACAAGTTTAACTTCTCATATAACTGGAAGTTCCTGCTTCACGTTGTTCTCCACTGTTTTTCTAATAAGTCTGGGGGATGGGATCAAATCCCAAATAAACTAGGATGCCTAGTTCATGGGTTGGTGAAGAGCCTCTGCTTCAATTACTCAAGATTTGTACTGCTCAACCTTATGGGGAACCTCCAAATGGACACATTCTATATGTATCGCAGGTTCATTCAGCATCTTATAAACTGTGAGTTGGACCATAGTCAGCTTGTCTGTGCAGCTGTTCTCCCAGTTCCTCAAATAAGGCCGACCATCTTCAAAGTCTTGAAGAGAGTGTCCACTAACTACACTGGAAGACACACTTAGCTTCTTCCAGGTATGATTGAGCCAATGGCTCCTGGTGACATCCCTGTTAACCACACAGGTGATGAACCCACACCAACAACTACCCTCACTTTGCCAAATCTACCTTCTCACCCTATCACAATCACATACTAGAGACGCCCCAAACGAACCCTTGTTCAATCTACTATGATTGAACAAGCTCCTCCTGTTCAATCCAAAAAGACTAGAGTGGGAACATGGGCTCCCACTCGATCTGAGGTCTCACCATCCTACACTTTTGACCTTAATATGGGTATTGAGTCTCCTCAGTCTCAATCCCATGAGCTTGAAACCCAAGCTGTAAACCCTTAGGGTGAGTCTCTATACTCCCTTGAGCAGCCAAAAAGGGGCAGCCCCACCATAGGCTCAATGCGAATAGACATTGAGCAAGGTCCTGGGTCATTAGGCTTAACCTCTATATCCTTCACTGACCTACTGATAAGAACTGATGAGGAGATTATGTCTCTTCAGGGCAATGAAGTTGATCCATAACATGCTCTCAAGGATAAACACAACCTAGAGAGACCTCTTATCTCTAGCCCCTCAGTGAGCCTTAACTAAGGTGAGTCCCACTGATGTGGAGAGGACTCATGTAGATTCAGTTGCCACTACTGAAGGAGCCTCATTGGACCTTCAGGACAGTTATAACATAAATGAGACAGAATCTACGGCAACCATGCCATTTGATGACTCTGAAAGAGACATCATTAGGCAAGGGAAACCAGGGTGCCAAGAAACCACATCTGGTGGTGACGATGAACATACTAGGTATGTTACCTCATCTCCCCATGATTCTTCACGAGAAGATGAGGGAAGACTGCAAGTCACCATTCAAGACCTACTTTCTAATGTCTCAAACCTTGAATCTAAGGTTAGGACTTTAGAGGGTAGGTCTGCCACTCAACAACTTGAGATTGAAAATCTCAAGGCCAAACTAGCTGAGAAACAAATTGAGAGGTCTGTTAGGCATGTACCTATTCAGGTCTCATTGAGCTCTTCCTCTAGCTCATCAAGCTCTCAGGATGATGTTACCAAAAAGGGGGAGAGTGTTCAGGGACAAAGACATGAGGAACCACAGAGTCAAGCTCTTTTTTACCTTAACTTCCGAAGCAGAAGTCAAAGCCTCGGAAGAACTATTGCAAATTTCCGAAGCTGAGATTGAAGCCGCGGAAGGACTATTTTCACTATCCGATGATCTAGTTGGATGCAATCCTAGAACTAGCATCTGTGGTCAATAGGGAGGATTTTCTCACCCAACCCCTTGCTCAAACATCATCACTAACTCCAGCTCCCATCACCACCACTCAACCTGAAACCTCTACTCAAGAACCTCCAAAGTCTAACACTTCCAAAGATACCAAAGGGAAGAGGAAGATGACTGAGGAAGAACTAATGGAGGAAGAAAGGTTGGAGAAGCTTAAAAGGAAAGGTAGACTCCCAACTGGGAAGATGCTAGCTGCAAGTAGCAAAGCAGCTGCAGCCAACCAAGAGGCTATCAACAACAAGAAGAGGGTAGAGATCATTGACAGGCTTGTCAAGCTGGGAGCTGTTAATGAAGATGTGCTCCTGCTACTATTAGAGGAGCTAATTGAGTTAGAGAATGCAACTCTGCTGCAGATCAGCAAAAAGAAGAAGCAGCAAGGTTGGCCTTGGAGGAAGAAAGGGAGAGAAAGAAAAGAGAGGCTTATTAGCAGCAGAGGAGTGAAAGGATAACTTTCCTAAGCTCCAGGGGTTTCACTCTAGAGTAATTGTCTCCTCATAACAATGATACGATCTTGTGGCTTTTCAATAAAGAGCAAGATCAAATGGAGAAAGAGAGAAAGAAAGCTGCAAAGGAGAAGCTAAGGGAGAAGGAGGAGGAGGAGGAAGAAGCAGGACTCGCTGCTGCCAAGAAGATAGGTGTTAAAGCCTGGATGAAAGACTATCTCTGGGCTCATGACTTCTCTGGTAGGAAGGTGGGTCCAATATCTGAGAAGACCCTATAGCGACATGTTAGTGACATCAAGGACATTCGCTCAGGGAAAAGGAAGAAAATCTATAGAAGGGAACAAGAGATGATCTTCAAACCAAAACCTCAACCTCAATCTCAATCCCAACCACAACCTGAACCAATCCCTTTCCCATTTCCCATTAAAACTGAACCAACCTCTGAGTCGTACACTCCTAAACCTACACCATCATCCATACCTGCCTCCTTACCACAACCACCTAAACTATCCATCCTCAACCCCAAAACACTTCCCAGAACCCAAACACCACTACCTACCCAACAACCACCCAAACCATCCCCTCAGCCTTCCAAACATCTCTCCTTAGAGGAGTTTAAGGAGATCATGACGAAGCTCATGAAATGTACAAATTTGAGCGACATCTCTTGTGAGGAGGGGTCAGTCAAGCTAACTTTTGTTGATGGCTCCTCATGTTCCCTCACTAGAGATCAGTTCCTTGATCTGCCTAGAGGAACACTGGACCAAGCCGTTACTCTCTTTTGCTTCAACTTAGATTCCCTAAATGAAGAAGAGAAGAAGGCTAGTGACTCTGCTGGATACAAAGAAAGGGGACAAAGTGCCAAGTCAACCCCTTGTGCTTAGAAAGAAGATTATTCAGTGGAGGTTTGAAGACTATTTTCACAACTTTGTTGTTGAGAGAGAGAATGCAGAACTAAACATGCTAAATGCCTCATCTTTGCTACACTTAAGCAGATTTGACATTGATGAGTTAGCAGAGAAACCATTCTCCAACCCCTCCAACTCTGAGATAGCAGCTCACATCAGAAATCATTTGAGCAGTCTTCATCTGGCCGAGCTAACTACTAGGACCAAGATTGAAGAAGAGTTGAGACTAAGAAAGAAGGATGAAAGGAAGGGATCAGCAACCAAAGGCAAAGCCTTTCTTCAAATGGTTGAAGGTCCTGAACTTGAATCCATAGTTAGATGGGAGTATGACTATAACTCTCGTTAACTAACTCTCTTCAGGGGGCACAACAAAGGGTGCATGTCATTCAGAGTGATAGAATGGATCTCCTATCCACGAATGACTTGTACAAACTTCTCAGCACCACTTCAGGGAAGAACAAAGAAACAGATAAGCATCTTCTGTCCCTGGTGCTGAAGGTTTTGAGAAGCAGGAATAAGTGAGGTTTTGGTAGCATCAGCTTAGGGGGAGTTTGTTGGATCTAGAAAGGCTGGTGCAACCTAAACCAAAACACTTACACAAATTTTGGTACAAGTTATAAAGGTCTTTTGAAGCTAAGTACAGAACTTCCGAAGGCAAATGGAGTTCTTTCAAAGCCAAAGAACAGAACTTTCGAAGATCATCTTTCTAAGGAAGACTCCAGCTTCCAAAGATAAAGTATTGGCTCTTCCGAAGTTCAAGACTTAGAAGAAATCAAGACATCAACTTCCGAAGTATAAAGATATGAAGAAGTCCTCAAGCCTCGGAAGAAGTAGCCTCTTCCGAAGTATAAGTGGCTTCGGAAGAACAAGTTCTTCCGAAGCTAATTAACCTTCGGAAGACACGACTATGAACCAGTGGACAAAAGGTAACTCATGGACATATCATGACTACCTTATCTTAGATAATACTTTATCTAAGATATCTTAACTTTAGCATTGTAGTATATGCTTTAGTCATAGGTTTTCAGCTGATATCAAAGTATATCCGGCTGTAGGATCTAGTATATATAGTTTCTCATTGTAACTCATGTAATATGATTGTAAGAGTCTTGTAATACTTTGAGTTGAGAAGTAATATATACAAGTACCTTGAAAATTATTTCTTTGTGTTCTTTGTTACTTAGTATATTATAATAAACTCTTTGAAGGGATTCTGCATCATCATCTGAACCGAGTGTGTTTCAAGTCAGTTTGAGAGAAAAACTAAGTGTTAAGTGACAAAAACCGATCCTGCACCTGGGTTAAAGGGACCTCTGTTTTACGGAAGTAAAGACCTGGTGACCTGAAGATGATCATATCTTAGCTCTCAAAAGAATCCTCTGTGATCAAGTGTATATTAACTTCAGAGCTATAACATCAATGCGTTAATGAGATGTCAAATGCATCTCAAGATATAACTTATAACTTAAAGTACATAGTTTTTAAGTGAAAATGTGATGATTTGACTCACAAAGGGAGGACAAACTCTAAGTGATTTGAATGTGGAGCCCATAATAGTTACTCACTAATAAACATCAAAAACATGATAAACAGCATACCTAGTTGATAAAATACTCTTGTTTGGATTTAAGTGGACAAACATACTTGCAATCAGAACTAAAATCAGGTATCATTTCATCAAACAAATCAAACAGGAAGATGCTTAGTGCTATAGTATGATCCCATTCTATGTTTATATATACTTGTACATATTACTTAATTCAATTTTTGTTTCTTTTAACTTATTTCTTTTTCAGTTCTTTTGGACAAGCATGTGTCTTTCATGATATTATTCTCATAAATTTATGATAAATGCCTTAGTTTAAAATTAATCAAAAATTTAAGGGGAGCAGATAATTCATGAAAGTTTAATATCAGAATTGTCAAATCAATTGTCAATAAGGAATATGAAGGAATTGGATTTTGAGCACTAACTTGGATGTAGGATACATGAAGTTTTTCAAATTATAAATCTTCTTGTGCACTAATTGTCATGAAAACAAAGTCAACAAGGTTCAATAGCAATAAATGGTTCTATCAGTTGAATAGAATCATACAATCAAAGAAGTTTCAAACTTTACAATTCAGCATCAGCAGTAGCAACAGTGCATTTCAGCATCAGCAGAAGCTACAGTGCATTTCAGCATCAGCAGAAGCTACGGTGCATTTCAAACTTTATAATTCATGAAAGTTTAATATCAGAATTGTCAAATATGACAATCCGTAGATTGGTAACCTACGGATGAGTTAATATTATTTCCATGGATTGGTAACTTATGGAAAATATAGTTAAAACTTCAATAAAAATTCAACTCTTTTAAGTTAGGCATCTGCAGATGTCCTACGGAAGAACTGAAATCTGCGGAATAAATAAATTCCACGGAAGAGTAATAAGGAAAGTGGGACCCACTTCATTAAATAAATGAAATTAATGTGTCTGAGGGAGTAAAAATGATGTTTTTGACTTGGTATTCATTATTCAATTTTACAGAGCCTTTTTTATCTAGAATTCCGTTAGTCAAAACCTCATCCCTCCTTCATCCGATTTTAAAATTACTCATCAAACAAAGTTTAAACTTGATTTCAGAACTTAATTTCAGGGTAAATCATATCATAAACATCAATAATGAACTGATTGATTCATAATTTTTGTCTAAACTGTTCGTATTCTCAAAGGTGATATTGTTGACATGATCTTCTTATTTCTTATGAGCAGATGGTAAATCGTTTTGCAAGAGAGCACAATGTATGTGCATTCTTAAATCCTGACGATCCTGTATCGGAAGGATGTCTAGACATCATTCGCTATCTAAGAAGATCAAGGATGTTTTATGCATTGTCAGCAAAGCCGGTAATCTACCAACAACATATCTTAGACTTCTGGAACTCTACTGGATCCAAGAAGAAGGAGAAAGTGAAGTAATCATAGCGAAGGTTAGAAATGAGAGACTAAGAATAGGTGAACAAATTATAGGGAGAGTGTTGGAGCTGGGAGAGCAAGAGATAGGTCACCCTGATAGTTTTGAGAATGAATACATAGAAAAGATCTTATATCTGATGGGGTATGATGGAGATTCTGACAAGGGTGAGATCAAGAGAGGAAGATTATACAAGCCATATCGATTCTTTTGTCACACCTATCTGAAGTGCATTTCAAACAGGAAGTTCGGATTGGATAGATTCTCTAGGCACATTTCTTCTAGAACCATTGGCATATTCGAGGGGAGGAGGACATACAACTACTCAAAGTACATCTTTGGTTGTTTGTGTGACCAAATTAGAGTATAGAAATCTGAGAAGATGTACATGTTTCCAAGGTTCTTACAACTAATCATCAATGTTGAGCTTCCTGGAATAGACAGAGATGGTGATGTGTTTGTTCAAGAATATTTAGTAAGATCTATACTCAACAAGATCAGTGGAAAATACCAAGGTGGAGACATGCCCATGTTTACTCATGTGGCTGATCCTAATGCCAACATTCCTCAAGAGCTGGTGTGGGAAGATCAGCAGGATAGCTCACATGTTGATACTGAGCAAGCCTCACATTCCTCACAACCTCAATCACCCATACACCACCATCATCACTCGCCAGTCAAAACACCCAACCAATCTCTCCAATTCACCCTCATTCTCCAATTCATCAACAACCTCCATCTCCTCAAAACCAATCACCTAAGAGTGTTCACACAGAGCCCATCTTTGCTACTCAGTCTTAAAACTCAGTCCACACTGATGAGACTGAGTTAGCTTCTCAAGCCAGCACTGTTCCACTATCAATAACCGAATCTCAAACCCTTGCTCTCTCCAATGATACCGAGCCTGTCTCACCAATCACTGATCCTTAATATCAACATCAACCTGATAAAGAACCAGCAACTCAAGCAGTTAAGTCCAGTTCAAGCTCAACAAGTATAGCCCCTTATGAAGTTAATGAGGATGAGACTGTTGATCAACATCAAGAAGGTTATGAAGAAGCTAACTATGTTGATGTCATAGCTTATAATGAAGATGATCTTAGTGATGATGATATCCCAGTCAGCAAAAGTTATCTGGTTGCTAAGTACAACAAACTTATCATCAAATGGGAAGAACTAGAGAATTAAAGGGAATGATGAAAGAAAAGGAATAATTGATAAATCAACAAGAAGCAAGACTGAAGAGATTAAGAGAAGATGCTAAAACCAACAATTAGGTGGTTGATGCATTACATCAACTGGTGAAAGAACAGAAGGAGTCAATGAAGCTAGATAAAGAAGAAAAGGAGAGAATGCAGGCTGATTTAGAGATAACCAACAACAAACTGAACAATGTGTCTGAGATGTTGAAGAAGAAAGATCAAGAAGTTGAGGAGTTAAAGATGAGATGAAGTGTTTTTGAATCAACTGCTCCTAAAACAAAACCAACAAAAGAATCTGCTGAAGCTTCAATGTCAATCATACAATATTCAAGGAAAAGGAAGTACTTGGGTTCTGTTAAGAAGGAAGTGATTGAAGTTCAAGATTCTCCTAAGAGGTAAAAATCTATATCCCCGGAGCACACTCCCTCAGTGGATGTTTCAACTTTAAAGCATGTATCTCATGCTGAAACTGAGAGTGATGCTGAGTGGAATGAGCTGACAAAGAGTGACTCTCCCAAAGAACAAAAGGAATCAAAGGCTGATGATCTACGGACCACCAAAGACATATTGGAAGAGAGGCATGAATCAACGATATTTATGACCCTGATCAACCATGGTTTTTCATATGACATGGTAGAGAGGATGAACATGAATAAGATGAAAGATCTGCTGAAAGAATTTGAGCTTGCTAGGTTTATGATCCCCAACTGTGACTATGAGACATTCACAACCTATCAGTCAATTCAAAAAACAAAGAACGAGTTGGGTCACTGTGATACAGCAAGGCTGAGCCGGTATAATATCACTTGTTGGTTACAAGGCATAACTACAAAATGCATGAGCTGAAGGGAAGAGTAGTGGCTGAACTAAGAAAGATGATGGAGCATGTGATGAAGGTAGAGCTAGAAACTGGTGTAAAGTTCAGAACTGAAGCTCCAAACCCAGCTTATGAGCAACAAAACAAACTCCCTGCTGATCTTGTAACTGTTGAATCTAAAGACCAGCACAAAGGAAAGGAAAAGCTGATTAGAGAACCCCGAGAAGTTATTCTTGGCAAGGTATGGTCTTTGGGAACTACTGTAAGGGAAATAACAGAGCAAAAGTCAACACTGATAGAGCTTTTTGATCATATCACAACTCCCAGTTCTATGGAGAAAACAGGATTATGGCCTGGAAATATGATCCAGACTGGGATTGTGCAATCATTAAGAGAACATCTGGAACAATCCAATACTTCCATGATGTAGAAACATTATTGAGTCTTCCTAAAGGTGATATTAAGGATCTACAAAGCTTGATCATTTCAAATTACCCAATCCACCCAAGAGGAAGAGACTTCTCTGTGTCAGTGGGAAGGCTAAAGACAAAATCCATAGATGATGTGCTCAAGGAAGCTAAGAGGGAGGATGTTGAGCAAAGAAAAAGAAATCAAAGGAAGAAAAGATCAAAATCCAACTCCTCTACTTTGGTAGATGATGAATTTTTAAAGAGGGTTGGATTTAGCAACAGGAGTACATCAGCTATAAAGAGATTTAAAGGAAATCAATATACATATTTCATAACAGAATGGGGATATGTTGAGAAAACCAAAGAGTTGGTGTTGCTGAGGAATGAAGATAGAAAGAAAGCTGAACGAATAAGGATATTTGATCCAGTAGAAATCAAGCTACTTCATCCAAGCTATACTGCATACCTGCATGACAAATTTTTCCCAAAGCTTGCTCATGAGAAACCTAACATGATTTATGTCTGTATGTACACTTGATTCAAGTGATTAACAAGTTACATACAAAGGCATACAAGAGAAGGAGATATGAGGCTGGGCAGCTAATTGGAACAAACATCAAAGAAGTATCTGAGCTTAGGATTTCTGAACAAGATGAACTGGAGATAGATCATAATCAGAGTGTTGTGGAAACACTCACTACTGAAGAAGATGTTTTGGCTCTAAGTTTTGAAACTTTGAAGATGATCTGCAAGATGGAAATTAAATACAAGTATGATGACCAAAAGACTGCAGTCTCTTATTTCTACAACAAAATAATTGCAAGAGTCAAAGAGCTTCCAGGCCTAAAAATCTTTATCTGAAAGTAGCTAAGCCTAAGGGGGAGTATTGTTAGATCTAGGAACAATAGGTCTAGACCCATTTGTATAGGATTAGCACTTTAATCAATGCTTGTAATAAACTCTTGTAATTCACTACTTTAATGTATGCATTATGTATATAGGTTAAACCATATATGTGTTGATTTGTATGTATGATTGCAGGATCAAACATTATACTTAGTCAATTTCTGAAATTAACCAAGTGTAAGAAACATCTATAGATGAACAAATTTGTTCTTCCGTAGATAATCTTCTAACTGAAAATACATCCGAGGATTTTCTACGGAAGAACACCAATGTAGACAAGTCTAAGGGAGTACTGAGAGATCAAAGATCCAGGATGAATAACTTGTACTTCAATGAAGAATACCAAGTGAAGACTCATACGGAAAGGAAGACTCCTGCGAAAGACAACATTTATGCGGAAGACCAAACACTTGTACTTCCAACATCAAGCAATTCAAGTCAACAAGTCAAACATGGACTCTAAGAGATTCGGTGTTTCCTTAACAGAAACATAAATGCCTATAAATACAAGTCCTAGGTTACACATCAAACGGGCGACTAGACGGCAAACACCAAACATCACATCGATTCACACAATCAATCAAACACAAAAACCCTAGCAGCCGTCACATCAATACTTCAAAACATCAACACGTTCGAAGCAAACTTTGTTACTAGCATTCATTATTTGTTCTTTTGTAATCATTAATTAGTTTTAATAAATAACTTTTGAATCAAATCTTGTTCTTATATTTATTGTGTTGAAATCATTCGGTTCTTTATCATTAATATTCATTGTTATTGATTTTTAAATAATTAATCAATTAAGCAACAATTAATGATTATTTCGCAATCACTAACTCGATTCCAATCTAACACTGATAATTCCTGATTACGATCCATGGATTCACAGTTTATCAATTACATATTGATCTATTCTAAGACTAACTAGAAACACGAGGAGCATTTATACTTAATGTTGAAACTGCTTAAAAGGGAATAGTTGTATGCGAAGTTTTCGAAGTGTGACTTCTTGATTTGTGAGGTGTGATTTCTAGGGCACATTGTGAATGAAAAAGGAATACATGTAGATCTTGCTAAGATTGAGGCAATAAAGAACTGTTTAGTTCCTAAGACGCCTAGTGAGATACGACAAATTCTTAGGTTGGCAGGATATTATCAGCGCTTTATTGAGGGATTTTCCAAGATCGCTCAACCTCTCACTATTTTGACTCATAAAGGAACAACGTAAAAATAGCATGAGAGTTAGGAAGCCTCTTTTCAGCTGTTGAAACAAAACTTTGTGTTGCACTGATATTAGCCTTACTAGATAGGAGTGATGATTTCATGGTTTACTGTGATGCCTCTATTCAAGGACTCAGTTATGTTTTGATGCAGCATGACAGGTGATAGCCTACGCTTCAAGACAACTTAAAGTGCATTAAAAGAAATATACGATCCATGATCTGGAATTAAGTGTTGTAGTATTTGTCTTGAAGATCTAGAGACATTACTTTTATGGTACCAGATGTACTATATACATCGATCACAAGAGTCCTCAACATATCTTTGAGCAGAAAGAGTTGAACATGAGGTAGCAATACTGTGTGGAATTATTAAAAAATTATGATTGTGCTATAAAATACCACACGGGAAAGGCAAACGTGGTAGCCGATGCCTTAAGTAGGAAGGAATCTGTTAAACCCAGAAGAGTACGAGCTTTAAAAATGACAATTAGTACTCAATCGCTCGAGCAAATTAAGGAAGCTTAGATGGAAGCTTTGAAAGAGGGGAACGTTGAATTTGAGTTCCTGCGTAGGATGGATAAACAGCTTGAAGTGAAAGTCGATGGAATTCATTATTTCATGGATAGGCTTTTGCTTACCTTTGTATGGGAATTTAAGAGACTTGGTTATGAGTGAAGCATATAATTCTAGGTAATTTATACATCCCGGATCTGACAAGATGTATCATGAACTAAAGGCGCATTACTTGTGGCCTAATATGAAAGTATATGTGGCTACCTATGTGAGCAAGTGTTTAACTGCTCTAAAGTGAAGGTTAAATACAAAAAGCCATCTGGACTACTACAACAACCTGAGATCCCCTTATGAAAATAAGAATAGATCTCCATGGTCTTTATCACGAAGTTACCCAAAACTCTTAGCAGTGGTGACACGATATGGGTGATCATGAATCGACTAACTAAGGCTGCTCATTTTCTTGCAATTAAAGAAACGAATAAGACGGATAAGCTAACCTAAATTTATTTGAAAGAAGTGGTTTTTCGACATGGCATACCAATCTCAATTATTTCGATTCGCGACGATCGTTTCACATCTTATTTTTGGTAGTCATTGCAGAAATCCTTGCGTACACGTTTAGATATGAGGACTGCCACCATCCGTAGGCAGATGGGCAGAGTGAGCATAATATTTAAACCTTGGAAGACATACTAGGATCTTGTGTGATTGATTTTGGGAACAATTAGGAAGTTCACTTACCTTTGGTGGAGTTTCCTATAACAACAACTATCACACTAGTATCAAGATAACACAATTTGAAGCGTTATATAGGCGAAAGTGCAGATCACCAGGTTGTTGGGAAGAAGTTGGTGATATCCAACTGACTTGCCCCGAGTTATGCATAAAACTACTGAGAAAACCGTGCAGATACGAAATCATATGGCGGCAGCACGAGATCGATAAAAGAGCTACACTTACAAGTGAAGTAAACCCTTGGAGTTTCAAGTCGCGGATAAGGTCTTCTTGAAGGTCTCACCATGAAAATGTATGATTCGATTTAGTAAACGATACAAGCTTAACCCCAAATATGTTAGGTCATTTGAGATTTTGGAAAAAATCGATCAAGTGGCGTATAGACTGAATCTACCTGATTCGTTGAGTGGAGTTCATAATGTTTTCCACATCTCGAACTTGAAGAAGTGTTTATCTGATGAGACATTCCTAGTACCATTCAAGGAAGTACAAGTAGATGAACATTATGAATCATCAAAAAACCGGTTGAGGTTATAGATCGTGATATTAAGACCCTTGAGAAGAGTAAGATACCATAGTCAAACTTCACTGGAACTCAAAGCGTGGACCAGAATTTACATGGGAATGTGAGGATCAGAAAAATCTTAAGTATATTGTTCGAAATGGCTACAACAGCCGGCGAAGGTGTTGATTAAATTTCGGGAAGAAATTTCGTTCAACATGGTGATAATGTGACGGTTCACTTGATTTCTTAGTGCAATTATAGTAGGTCAGTGATGTAAAGCATTGTGATTAAGCAAAACATAATCCATTCAATTTTGATCAAGAAACACATAATCCTTTTGATTTTGATTTGTTCCAAGTGCTAATATATGTTAGCAAGTGCAAGTGTTGATCATTAACACGTCTAAGGTGCGCTTTCAATTGGTTTTTCATGGTTTTTGACATAAGAAAAAACCTAGATCAATTGGGCATGAGAACATGATATTGATGTTGTTTGATGATGATATTATGTTAGTTTCATAGTATTGTTGTTGGTTTACGTGAGATATGCATAAATTTCATGGATTTAACATCTCTTTCATACGTTACTAAAATTAGAAAATTTAATTCTCTAAAACTTGGAATTTTGTGATATGTTGATGTTTCTTATGCTATTATGACTGATATGAACTAGTTTAAGCATGTAATTGATGAATCAATCATTGGTTTTGGTAAAATTTGAGTTGTAGATATTACATTTCTGAAGTGGAAACTTTATTAACATGATTGGCAGGACTTCATGAATTGGGCATGCACTTGGTGTTAAGATCTTCTAGATTTTGTAAGGATTCCTTAAGTCTGATGCAACTCAAAACATCCAAAGTGTCTCTGCAACATGCACTATGTACTGAAGTGAAGAATGCTTCGGAAGTTTTACACAATGCATTACAAAATACTCTAAGTGTAAAATCTTCCGAAGCCAAGACCAATATCTTCCGAAGCCAAACATGAAGTCTTCCGAAGCCTCAGACAAAGTCTTCCGAAGCTTCAACCTATGAAGACAGATTTCTTCCGAAGACTTTAGTACACATGCTTTATCTGATGTACTGTTCCATAAAGCACCTTTTTTGCTGCATCTCTGTAAAGTCACCAACTTACATGAGTTGGTGAAAAGGTCCATGCTTTTGGTAACTGTACATTGAGGTCTTGAGTCTGTAACTTTCCACTTTATGTACTTTATCCTTTTTGTAATGTATAAGGATGTGAGCTATGGCATGTCATAGTCACAAGGTCAAAAGGTAGATATGCCTTTTGATCCTACAATTGATTTTGTTAGTGTCTAGTCAATTGTATCCAGCTGGCTTTCAAAGTATAGCCGGTTGTAGGTTGTAGTATAAGTATTTCAAGTTCTTGTATCTTTCTTTATGCTTTGTAACACTTGTAAAAGAACTTGAGAAAGCAATATACTGCCTCCTTGAAACCCATACTCTCTTGTTCTGTCTCTTTGCTTTACTTGTGTTCTTTGTATCACTTTGGTTAACCCAGTTCACTGTTTGATTAAAGTTTAGTTAATCTCCTCATTGTGTTGTTGTGTTGTAATTGTGTTAAAGCCCTTAAACGGTCCTGCAATTGGTATCAGAGCATTCCAGGCTCTTGATATAAGATCTAACCATCTTAAGATCCCTCACACACACAAAAACTAAACTTTTCTAATGGCTTCCATCTCGAAGACTGATATGGAGACTGGAACCATGAACAAATCCCCACTGATCACTCTAGATGATTTTGACACCTGGTGCATGAGAATGGAAGGCTTCATCAGGTCTCTTGATTCAAGAATGTGGGAATCTGTTGAGAATGGACCTTTCATACCCAGCACCCCCTCTGCTACTGGTGCTGGTATGATTCCAAAAGATGTGGCCAACTACTCAGATGAAGATAGAAAAAGAGTAGAGATTGATAGGAAGGCCATGACTGCTCTCCCAAACTCTGTATACAGAGGTTTTAAGAAGTGCAAAACAGCTAAACAGCTGTGGGATGCACTGAAACTGATGTATGAAGGCTCCTGTGAAGCCAAAGAGAATAAGAAAGATCTTCTGAAGTAGCAGTTTGAAAATTTCACCTTCAAAGCAGGTGAAACAATGACTAAACAGTACTTCAGGTATGTTGAGATTGTGGATACCCTAGTGGATGGAGGAGTTCCTCTTGAGAACAGGGACATTGTAAGGAAGTTCATGTCCTCACTTCCTAGGCAATGGACACACTACTGTGTGGTGATCAAGAGGACTGAGAACCTTAAAACTCTGACTATAGTTGATGGGATGGTTCAGGGGGTCAAGTTCAGGTATTCACAATTTGTTTATACTAATTTACTTGCAAACTTAGACTCCTTAGAGTATTACATGTTTCCTAGATATGTTCAACACATTCTCAACTGTGAACTGGGCTCACAGTTGAGGGAAACAAGTAATATTCTTAAATTGGGACAGATGAAGCCCGGCATCTTTAAAATAATGAAGAAGCCAACTGTAGGCTTCTCAGGGGTAGAAACAGCCCTAGTCCCAAAAATGTTAGAGCTCATTGCTCAAGGTGACAACCTAGCAACACAAGCTAGTGTTGAACCCACACCTCTTTTATCCTTACCCCTAAAAAGACCTGAAATCACCCTCACCTACCAAAGAAAATCCAAAAGAACCCCTGCTCAGGCTATTGAGTCTGTGCAGGCCCCCATATACTCAACCTTACAGGAAGAAGTGGACACTAGAGCTCCCACTTCTCCTGAGGAGCAAACCACTCCCATTTCTTCACCTATCAGGGCTGAGGTTCCTCATGCTCACCCTGATGAGCTCACTAGCCCAACAGCCTTAAGCCTTCACTCTGAGTCTCAACACTCAAGTGAACAACCTTCAGGGGATAGCTACCATCCCCAGCCTTTAGACCTCAACCAACCAATTCCCAACCTATCCTTCTATACTGATGAAGACTTAGGATTCAGTGAGTACCATAAGTCTCTCTTCTCCTCCTCTACTCAAAGAGAGATGAGTACCTCTGACTCTCCTCAGTCTATCCCACATCAGTCACCTATTACTGAGGTGGACACTTCTGAACCTGTTCAGGATGTCCATATGGAAGAGGCTCTCACTTTTGAAAGTGATTACATCATTAAGACCTCAACCATGGCAACTTAGACCACTGGCATCTCAACTGAGGCTGCCAGTGAGCAGAGGAAAACCAGCAGCCAAGAACCTCAAGCTGGTGGTGAGAGAGAGGACTTTGGTCCAATCATCTCATCCCCCAATGATTCTTCTGATGAATATGAGAGGAATTTGAGACTAAAGGTGTAGAAATTATCAAAAACATGCTCCTATTTTGTCTCTAAGGTTAGTCACTTGGAATCTCAAGTGACTACCTTACATAACAGGGTCAATGATCAACAACTTCAGATTTCATATCTGAAGGAAAAACTAGCTGGGAGACCTTTAAGGAAAGCTCAACCAGGAACACAAGAACCTGTGAAAGTGATTGACTTATCCTCCAGCTCACCTATGCAAGTGGGTGATGCTACCAAAAAGGGGGAGAAATTTATTACAACCACAGAACCTGGGAGTTCTTCACAGAGAATGGACATAGAGGACTCACCATTCTCACTTGCTATTGTGCATTCTCAGCAACTTCCTCAAGTTCACATTAATGTGGACTCTATAGACTCAATCATCAGGAGTCTCTTTGAGGAAGGTATACCAAGGGCTGTCTCATCTCCACCACAAGGATCTGGTAATTACATCATAAGGTGGAGGTATGATGATAACAGAAGAGCCCTTATTCTTCATAGAGTTCAAGATCAACAAGAAGTGTTTAATTTCCAAAGCCTGAACTTCTATGAAAGTTTGGATTTAGTCAACATGCCACTTGTCAATCCAAGCAATTCATGACAAGCTGACAGGCTGGCTCAAAGAATCCAAGACAGGATCCTTGCATAGTTCTCACTAAGAAGGAGACTTAGGCAATCAGGTAATGTCATCGGTCAACTGGATGTTGAGGTGGACCCTAAGGTTAGTTTCATAGGGGAAACCTTGACTGAAGGCCCAGTGGCAGAACCTGAGACCCCTGTCTCATCATCAACAACTGCTGCAGAGGTCCAAACTCCCTCTGAGACACCTGCTGGTGAAGGTGTTTCTCAGCCTCTCTCTGGCCAGAGCATGGAAGCTACACCAAGCAATGAAGGCCAAGCCTCAATCCACCCTGAGTCACAAAGGTCTGTTGGTGACAAAGGGAAAAGGATAATGACTCCTGAGGAAATTGAGGAGGAAGAGAGAGAGAGGAAAAGGAGACTAAGGGGAGAAAGTTCTTCTGGGTCATCTAGCTTCATGCAAGCTGCAATCAGGGCTGCTCCCAGACCAAATACTCAGGATGATGAGTTAAGGGCAGTCAGGATTACCTATTTACAGACCAGGAACTATGATATTGATGAATTCATCTCCCTCCCCTTAGAAGAGTTAAATGAACTGGCTGACATGGAAGTGTCAAGAGAGATGAAGGAGAAAGAAGATGCAAGGCTACTTCTCCAACTCAAAGAGGAGAAGAGACAGAAAAGACTCTACAAGCATGTTCCCACTCTCTCTCCAGTTCAAGAAAGTCCTGCACAAGAAGATGTGGCTCCACAAGAACCTCAGGTAGATAAAGAAGAAGATAGGATCAAGATGATCAACTACCTGAGTGCCACAGGCTTCTATCAGGCAGATGCACTTCTTCCCTTGTCCTATGACTTCATTGAGTTTGAGTACCTAAAGCAACTTGAGCTTGAGCTAGTCAAAGAAAGAAAGACAACCAAAAGGAAGCTAAGGGAAGAAGCTGCAAAGTCAAGAGCCATCATTCAAAAGAATGCAAAGAAGTCTGCTGACAGACAAAGAATGATGAGCTTCTTGAAGCTATATGGATTCTCCGGAAGGAGACTTGGCCCCATGTCTCTATCCACAATGGATGAGCATATAAGGGTGATCAAACAGAAGATTAAAAGTGGAGAACTGATTGACTTGCACTCTCTTCCAAGTCCAGTCCCACCTGAAGTGGAGGTCAAGTTTGAACAACCAGAGACACCTCAACCAGAACCTCCAGCTGAGCCTCAGCAAGCTTCATCTTCTGATCCAAGGCAGGGTCAAACTCCCTCTCCTTCTGAACATGTGAGGGAGGAACACCCAACTGAGAAAGACACTGATGATCAACATGGTGCTGCAGACCAGTCTTCTCAGTTAAAGTCATCTAAGAGGAAGAAGAGAATGGCTTCTAAACCAAAAACTAAGAAGAAGAAGCCAAAGTCATCTACCTCTACACCTCAGGCTGAATCAGATCAACCTGAGGAAGTGCATGATGAGACAGCCCAATCAACTCCTATGCAAATGGCTCCTCTAACAACTGAGACACCCATCTTGTCCTGGACTTACTCTACTAATCTAGAAAGATGGCATGTTATCAGAGATCAATGTGTTGAGAATGTCTACTCCTGGCAAGACATAATCAACTTACCTCTGCATGATCTCTTTGAGATGAGAAGATACTATGAGAGTCTTGATGATCCTGACCATCTAATGAAGAAAGGAATGGTCTTGATTGTACAGAAGACTACCAACATCTGAAGATCTTCTAAGTGTTTTGGTAGCATCAGCCTAGGGGGAGTTTGTAAGGATTCCTTAAGTCTGATGCAACCCAAAACATCCAAAGTGTCTCTGCAACATGCACTAAGTACTGAAGTGAAGAATGCTTCGGAAGTTTTACACAATGCATTACAAAATACTCTAAGTGTAAAATCTTCCGAAGCCAAGACCAATATCTTCCGAAGCCAAACATGAAGTCTTCCGAAGCCTCAGAGACAAAGTCTTCCGAAGCTTCAACCTATGAAGACAGATTTCTTCCGAAGACTTTTAGTACACATGCTTTATCTGATGTACTGTTCCATAAAGCACCTTTTCCGCTGCATCTCTGTAAAGTCACCAACTTACATGAGTTGGTGAAAAGGTCCATGCTTTTGGTAACTGTACATTGAGGTCTTGAGTCTGTAACTTTCCACTTTATGTACTTTATCCTTTTTGTAATGTATAAGGATGTGAGCTATGGCATGTCATAGTTACAAGGTCAAAAGGCAGATATGCCTTTTGATCCTACAATTGATTTTGTTAGTGTCTAGTCAATTGTATCCAGCTGGATTTCAAAGTATAGCCGGCTGTAGGTTGTAGTATAAGTATTTCAAGTTCTTGTATCTTTCTTTATGCTTTGTAACACTTGTAAAAGAACTTGAGAAAGCAATATACTGCCTCCTTGAAACCTATACTCTCTTGTTCTGTCTCTTTGCTTTACTTGTGTTCTTTGTATCACTTTGGTTAACCCAGTTTACTGTTTGATTAAAGTTTAGTTAATCTCCTCATTGTGTTGTTGTGTTGTAATTGTGTTAAAGCCCTTAAACGGTCCTGCAGATTTATTGTCGAGATCATTTAAGGTGTTAGAATAAACTTATTAGATCGTATGTATCCTATGTTGGTAATGTTGGATATTCTAGTGTTTAGGAAGTAATGGTGCAATGTGTTGAAGCCATGTTAGAAAATTAGGGTTTTATACTTTGATAAACCTTTTGGGTATGTTTTGATTGTTTAGCTAGTATGATTTATGTTTGGGAATGTGACGATGAGCATCATACATGCATGTGAATCTGAGGCCCCTATGTAGTAGGATTGGTAGGGTTTAGAATGTGAAGTAGTAAGTTACTTCACACGACATGTTGTGCGTGATTAAACTCAATGTGTGTTTTATATATTTGATATTATTCTACTTCTTTATTGAGCAAGGAAATTGTTTATTGAGGTTCACATGTGTTGTATGATAGGTTATGCTAGCTTCACAATCTTTCTAGAACACAAGGTTCATTATAGGCTATGCATGAATGGTTTTGTATGGTAATCATGGATAATGAATTATCAAACTCCAGCAAAGATTTTTCATAAAATGTCACCAACGGGTCAACTTTTCCAAATCACTTAAACCAATGTATTTGATTGAACATTTAGGATTTGTTAAACTATTCTGGTTACACTTACTTATGTACTCACATATTCTAGGTAACATTTGACGGGTTATCTTTTCACTTATTCCTAGCTTTGCATTCTACTCCACCATACACATCAAGTGAGTTCAATGGCCCATTTTTACATACTCATTTTGGGGGAGAAAGCCTACTTACTATTACAAACGCTTTAACTATTATAATATATGTGTAGTATAATATAGTGTGATATACCATTAAAAGTCCTTACACTTTCGTATCGTTAATTAAGGAAACTAGTGATAATTTTGGATAGTACTACTTGGTCTGACAAGCCCCACCCGTACGACTGTAGGTCAAGCAGGTGCAACATTGTCCTAAACAGTAAACATTGTCATGACCTGATAAGTCGTGGCAGAAGGCAGACAAACGAACACAGTCAGCTTTGATAACAAAATCACTATTGTTATTACTTATGAAGTTAGACTTGCTATCTATTCTAATACACTTACTTGAAGAAACAAAATTTTATAAAATAATATATTATCTAAATCATTAAAGTTTTTCCTAAATTGTTTTATAATTACTAAACTTTTTGTTATTTAATATTTTATATATTTAAGTTGTTTAATACACGAGATACTAAAGTTATAAAAAATAGTTTAAATTATAGAGTTTCATTCATAATGATTTTCACAAATAAATTACAATTAGTATGATAAATATGTTAAATCAGAAATAAGTATTTTAAGATAATTTACAGCAAAAATTTGACGGCTTTCAAGAATTCTATATATAATCGTTAAATGAGGATTAAGAATTTAGCAATACATAAGAATTCAGTATTAATACGCAATTATTATTCACTAATGATTTAAACGTCAAAAATTCTAAATGTATCACTTGTAAGAAATAACAATCATACAATACCAAAAATTCTAGTTGTAGCCTGTAGGTTCTCTTGTTTAATTCTCTAAGACTTATATCTGCTTTTGTGCTTATCAAGTAAGTTACGGATATCTTGACGTGTATTAATGAACCTTTTGACCTTTGACTATTTGTATGTTCGTGGACTTTCTAATATGTTAAATATATTGTGAAATTGTTCTCGTAATGATGTGTTATCATTTACTATACTACGATGGTGTTTACATTATTTCTCTGTTTATGTGTACTATATTTTTTCTTACCATTTCTCATTCTTGTGTACTATATTCGGTTAATCAAACAACCAAATTTCAAAACTTTTGTTTATTAAGTTTCTGATACCTCATGTATGATACTTTTACTTTGTGATTTCCAATAGTTGAATTCTAACTTCTGATTTAATTTTGATCCAGTTATACTAATATATGATTATGTTTTTACTATATTCTATCTATTATAATAAAATAAAGTTTTGAGACCCTTTGTCACAATTATAAACCACTAAATTTTCAATTTCATGTTATTTCCTATTAACTAATTACATTAACTACTAATGATATTATTATTAAAAATAGATTTTTTAGTAATTAAGAAAGATGTTTTTTTATAAATGTAATTTCAAAAGAAATAATTTTTTTATAAAATAAGAAAATTCCTAAAACATCAAACGTTTTTAGAAATATGAAATATTTTAAAATTGATGTTTTTCAAAAAATAAAATATTTATAAACCAAAACATTTAAAATTCAAATATATAATAAGAAAATTTTAAAATGATATTTTTTAAAACGATTACTTTAGGAACGCAATGTTTATTATTGTTTTTCTAAAACCAAAAACTTTAAAACATTTTTCTTAAAATATAATATCATTGTTATATTAGTTATAGTATTTACTTATATGTAATTTAAATCCTATATTATCTCAAAAAATCACCTTATACTTAATAAATTTATATTACTAACTATTTAATATTTTATTTATTTAACTCGTGTAATACACGGTTAGTAACCTAGTTGTCATTATCGGATAGATAATTATCGTGCTTTTGATGTTTTACATTTACAACATTGTATAGTGTTGTTACTATAACTCGACTTCCTAGAGGAAGCATTTTAAAATTTTAGAAAAGGCTGAAGATTTGTACCAAATACATAAACATATACACGTATATATAGGTAGAAGTACAAATAAAAAAATGAATATTCCCTAAGAAATCTAAGAATCAATACTAACCTGACATGTGGCATAATTCAAATTTAAAACTTAACACCAACTATGTCAAGAAAATCTAACATTTTTTGAGAAAAATGTACCACATTCTTACATCTCTAATCACAATCAAAGTTTTTCACTCTTTTATAGCAACTCAAATATGAGTAATTACCGAATTGTAAAACCACCAACCATGGTGACGTGTTGCCATCTCAAGGTGTCACGTCACTCGCATCAATCTTTAGCTATCGCAAAATATCTGTTGCATTTCATAAAATAAAGCAAATGATATGCTAAAAACGCAATATAGCACAAAAATGTGTTGTTTGACGTAAAAACAGCATAGTTCTGTGTTATTTTGATGATATAAGCAATACATCACATACACAACACAAGATATTTTGTTGTTTTAATGCAAAATAACATAGAACATGTTATGCAAGACAACACCACACTATGTTGTGTGACATAAAACAACGAATTCTATATTGTTTTTATGAAATACAGCACTAAAACGCTAAAATGCAACACAATGTCACAAAAATTGTTTTTTTTTTGTATAAATATAGTGTTGATACATATGTACCTAGTTTAGGAGCTTAATGTAAAATGTCTTTCATGTCTTAAATATATGTAATGAATGAGTTGAATGAAATGAAATATGTGATTGATGCTTATATTGTTTAATGTTTCATTGTTTAGTGTATCATAACGCATATTGAACTAACTATATAAAGTCAGGTTCAAACATGTCTTCGTCAGAATCCGAACTGACCAAACTAGTTAACCAAACACGTGCTTCACGTCAAAGTCCAAATAAACAAAAGGTTAAAGATGTTAAAAACGTTCAAACAATAAATTTTGTTAAAGAAACAAAAACATCTAAACAAGAAGTGTCCAAACCCAACCAGACTAAAGTCATACCTGTTTCACACACTTCCCCACAGAGACGATTTTCCCAATATGTAGAAGGTAGATCATGCTATAATTATGGAAAGAGAGGAGACATCACTTCTAATTGTCCTCATTATCAGGCACCAAGAAAGAAAATTGAACTTTATGATACTAAACCAATTTCTTCAAAAAGGAGTTCTATTACTCCACCAAAAAGAAGTAATGAACCTAAAGTTCAAACCGTAAGCTAGTCGTCTGTTTATCACAAACAGGCCTTACACAAAACTGGCTTATGGAAAGAAAAGTCAAGTTCAGTGTCTGATACTGAGAACACTAAGAAGCATGATATGCCCTCACCTTCAAATGGACAGTGGGTTGAATTTATGATGTGTGATTCCTCCGGGTCACCAAAGCCAGTTAAGGCTTGGGTCCTTTTAATGTGCAGGGTGTCCGTTACAATGCTATCACAAATACCTGGATTGTTGATAGTGAGGCGTCTAGGCACATGACCGGGAACTTGTCTCTCCTTTTAAATGTCAAACAAATTAAAGGGGGACATGTATCATTTGCTGGAAACAAAGGAGGATACATCACGGCTCAAGGCGAAGTGGGAAACCAGAAAGTCAAGTTTGACAAGGTCAACTATGTTCAACAATTACAAAATAACTTGCTTTTTGTATCCCAGATTTGTGACAAAGGATTCAAGGTAGTATTTGACAACAAGAAGTGCTATGTGTTGAAGAAGGAGTATGTAATCCCGGAGGACCAAGTCTTAATGGCAGCTTCAAGATATAATGATTTATATGTCTTGAACCTATCAAAGGCCTCCACAACCGATCATCAAGTTCAATGCTTCTTGTCAAAGGCAACAGAGAAAGACTCCTTTTCATGGCATAGGAGAATGGGACACATTAATCCGCGGAAGATGAATCACTTGATCCAGAATGATCTAATGCGTGGAGTAAATGTTAAGAACTTCCAATTACCGGATTTTTGTGTCGCGTGTAAGAAAGGAAAACAGACAAAGAAGTCTCATAAGGAAAAGAAAGTTCACTCAGTTGACCTACCTCTTGAGCTTCTTCACATGGATCTGTTTGGGCTAGTTAGTACAAAGAGCATCGCCAGTGATTTGTACTGCTATGTAGTTACGGATGATTACTCAAGATTTTCTTGGGTGATGTTTCTGAAATCCAAATCAGAGACATTTGAATCATTCAAGGAGCTGGTAACTACATTGGAGTCACTCTACAAGCTAAAGGTAAGGCAAGTTCGCTCAGACAACGGCACCGAGTTCAAGAACCAATGGATGGAGGCATTCTTCAAAGAAAAAGGAATTGTGCACCAGTTCACATCTGCCTACACTCCTCAAATGAACGGAGTTGCTGAGAGAAAGAATCGAAGCTTGATAGAGACAGCCCGGACAATGCTAGCAGACTCGAAACTGCCTATCCAATTTTAGAACGAGGCAGTAGCTAACGCATGTTACACCCTAAATTGAGTCCTAGTGGTCAAACGTCATGGTAAGACGTGTTACGAGTTGCTGCAACGATGTAAACCTAATCTAGAGTACCTCAAACCGTTTGGCACACCATGTACGCTGCTGAAGAAAAATCAGTCAGGGAAATTCAGTGAAAATGCTGAAGAAGGAATTTTTCTAGGATACAACATACCGAGTAAGAGAGTTTACAACAACTCAACAGGTCAAGTAGAAGTGTGGTGCAACGTCGACATTCAGAGATACACCAACCCCTCTGCTGGAAAAGGACCCGAATTCTTCTTCGATTATGATGGTTTCTTTAAGTCCTTCAACATCCTTCTCTCCCCTTCTGATGATGAGTTAGCGACCAGAATGATGTATGATGTCTTAAACACACCATCACTGGACCCGACAACCTCCGCTTCACAAGGTGAGTCTGCTGGTTCTTCAGGGGGAGCACTTGAGGTAAGTGTCTCCTCCTCTGACGATGAAGAAGTGGAGACTGAACAGGTGAACCAGGAGGCACAAGTTCTTGCTACAGCAAGTACACCAGCATCAAACCCTGATGCCTCTGACACTACGGAACCTCATATCCAACAACTTCAGATACTGAAGTTGTGGTTCACAATCTGGATAATGAGGTAGTTATTCCCACCACTCTTGGATCACGACTACATGTTTATCATCCTTTGGACAATGTCATTGGAGATGTTCGATCAGGAGTACAAACCAGAAATCAGCTATACTCAGCTGATTATGCCTCAGTCATGGAAAAGGGATATCTTCACGACGGTGCTTATCGATGTTTTGTGTCTCAATTTGAGTAAAAATATGTTAGTGAAGCATTAAATGATGATGCATGGGTAAGTGCGATGCAAGAAGAACTCCTACAGTTCAAGAAGCTAGTATGGACCCTTGTGGACAGACCAAAAGGTGCTAAAGTCATTGGAACTAAATGGGTCTTGAAATGAAAGAAAGACGATCAAGGGGTCATAATTCGCAACAAGGCTCGACTTGGCGTTCAAGGTTTTAGACAAGTCGAAGGAATCGATTATAATCAAGTGTTTGCACCTGTGGCAAGGATGGAAGCAATCCGTATCTTCCTAGCCTATGCCTCTTACATGAAGATCAAAGTTTATCAATTAGATGTAAAGAGTGCATTCCTTCATGGTGAAATCCGGGAGACAGTGTACGTCAGTCAACCCGAAGGATTTGAGGATCCGTATCATCGGGACAGAGTTTACAAATTAGATAAGGCTCTCTACAGGCTCCATCAAGCCCCAAGAGCATGGTATGAGAAGCTCTCGACTCATCTTGTGAAACACGGCTTTCGCAGAGGAGTGATTGATTGTACATTGTTCATCAAAGAAAAGGATGGTGACTTACTGCTCGTACAGATTTATGTTGATGATATAATCTTCGGTTCCAAAAACAAAGATCTATGTAAAGAATTTGAAGCAGTAATGAACGCTGAATTTGAGATGAGTGCCATAGGAGAAATGAAGTTCTTTCTCGGGTTACAGGTGGATCAGACACAAAAGGGAATATTTCTACATCAGACCAAGTATGTAGGTGATATCCTAAGTCGGTTCGATATGGAGAATGCTTCGGCAGCTGGAACTCCACTTGCTACAAACCACGATGTGGCACCCGACGAAAATGGTGATCTGGTGGATGCCACCATGTACCGAGGAATGATCGGATCCCTCATGTACCTCACTGCCTCACGACCTGACATCATGTACGCGACGTGTCTCTGCTCCAGATATCAGGCGAAACCAAAAGTCAACCATCTCGTAGGAGTCAAAAGGATATTTTGTTATCTGAAAGGTACTCCAACACTTGGGTTGTGGTATCCTCATGATGATGACTTTGAACTTACAGCGTATAGCGATTCGGATAATGGCGGTTGCAAAATGAACTACAAGTCAACATATGCAGGATGTCAATTCTTTAAGAGAAGATTAGTCACGTGGTAGTGTAAGAAGCAGACATCGGTTGCTCTGTCAACTGGTGAAGCTGAATACGTTGCTGCTGCAAGCTGCTGTTCACAAATCATCTGATTCAACAGCAAATGCGGGACTATGGTTTGAAATTCTCTAACATTCCTATATTTGTTGATAATTCTGCTGCTATAGCCGTCACTAAAAATCATGTCTAACATCCTAAAACCAAACACATCGGAATTAAATATCACTTTATACGTGATTGTTTTGAAAAGAATTAATTAATCGATGTTGATAAAATTTATACGGACTTTCAACGCGCTGACCGCTACACAAAAGCGTTTGATAAACCAAAATTTTTATATCTGTTAGAGGTCAACGGCGTGAAAAAGATATGTGAAGTGATTCCAGAAGATGACAGTACATAGTCCGACGAGTATAGTTATTTTTTATTTTTTATTTTGTTTTATTTTTCTTGTTTTAATTTCCTGTTTCAATATAATCCAAAAACTCAAAAAATATTTTCAGTTTTAGAATTTTAGGGGGAGAATAGGTTAGAGTAGTATAAATTAGTTGTTTTATTTAATTGCTTAAAAAAAGGGGGAGAAGGACAGCGTAGCTAAAAGGATAGAAATAAAATCTGTGATACTGATTCAATGCTTATGGAAAATGATAGTACACAGGAAACAGATCGTTTGGGACTTTAAAAGTTTTAAATGATTAAGATGCAAAATTTAAAGTATAAATCTGAGAAGTCCAAGCAAAATAAAAGGAAAAATGATAGAAAAACTAGTATGCTACTAAGGTAACATAAAGAAAGTAGACCTAGAGGTTGCAAGTTCATTATATGATGTGTCGGTAGATTCAACACATAGATGAGTAGACCTCATTGGTGACTTAAATTCAAACTAAATTGTTCAACTTGTTGTGGGTTCCCATCTTATCCCTGGTTAACACAATCAGCGTAGTTCTAAAAAGGGGTGATGAGCAAATAAACTCCACAAATGTGTGCTGATGACCATAAAAAGAGCAAAGCACGACAAAAAATGTGTAAGCGCTATCAAGCTGATAACAAATGTTGTTGGTGCGTTACGTGCAAAAAGAAAAGAAAAATGCTCTCACAAGAAGATAGGTTGTGTACCTCTCTGCTGTGTAATGGCACTTACCTGAGGATAAGCATAACCTAAATATTCTAGAATTCATTGTTTTTTACGCCTCTCTCCTGTGCGATGACACTAACCTGAGGCATGGCATCTCTTTGAAAGCTCTTAGAATACTTTCTTCTTGTCAAAATACCCGTAGACCGCTCACAAATCTCCTGAGAAACGTTGATTACCATATAAGCGTGGGATCCACAAATGCTTGTTGAAATAATTAAACCTGAATTCATGACCAATGTGTGTCAAAAATTAGTGTATGGATTTAAGAGGACAAGTATACTGACAATCATCGTGGCTGCAATTCTTGAAAGTCCAAATCAGCGTGTGCATCTTATAGCTCTAGTATGATTTCCTAAAATTGCTAATGACTCTTGATAAAAACAAGAATCTAGCATCAAAAAAAGTTTTGGTAACATGTCCCAACTGATTCTGGTATACCTATATGATTCCATAATGAATCGTACCAGAAATGATAAAATAGAATTGAAGCATGCTGTCCAGGAAGTAAAATCGGTTAGAAATATTCTAATAGGTTTAGATCCATCTCCAAATCAAAAATACAAAAATATGTCCTAATCTCGTTTTAAATTTCTAGGTGTTTTATTTTTCTATTTTTAGTCATTTGGTAGATAAAAGTCGGACTATACATTTGGATTCAACCTATAAATCACTCACTAAAATGGGTCACGTCTGAGGTGACCAATCAGGTGTGAAATTTTAAAAGGATCACGTCTGAGGTGATCACATAAGGTTTAAGTTAAAAATATCACGTCTGAGGTGTTCAAACAGTTTTTCTAAATTAAATTGGTCATGTCTGAGATGATCAATGGTCAAAATGTCTTATCAATAAATAAAAGGGCTAAGTGTATGAATGGTCATAAGGTCAAACTCATAAGTATGAGCCATTCGCACGACTGGACCATGAGTATGGACAAGTCGTACCATTGGACCATACGTATGAGCCCAATCGCACGACTAAACCACATGTATGGACCAGACGTGCAATTGGACCATAAGCATGGGTCAATCCATACGATTGGATCATCAGAATGAACCAATCGCCCGAATGGAGGTGACCGAATGAGACAGTCGCACGACTGAAACCTAGTCGCACGACTGAAGGTGACCGACTGAGCTAGTCGCACGACTGAGCCTCAGTCGCACGAATCAACAGTGCGATTAGGTTCAGTCGCACGACTGAAAGAAACCCTAGTATAAATAAGGGGGAGTCGGTCGCAGACACTCATCACCCCCCAATCGCTCTCTCTTCACACGATTGTACCGTTACGCTGCCAAAATTTCGATTGAGTGCTCTAGACTGATTATTGTTGCTTCTAACGATTTCTCTTAATTATACAGGTAATGTGCGACGTTATCCACTCAAATTTTCATCAAATCGTGCCCTCAATCGACTTAATTTGAGCCCTAACAAGAACCGACACTTAGTTCACAAAATAAACCTGTAAAACTAAGTAAATTGCTAACTTAAAATGTGTTAGATGTTAGTTGGAACGATTGCGAGTCTAATGAGCCAAACCACAATGTCTAGCATCAAGTTTTGCTCAAGATTTGAATTTGAATGGAAAAACAGACTATCCTGTGAATGGACATACTGATGAACCTCAATCGCACGACTAAGCTGGGCGAATGGCACAATCGCACGACTGGTTCAACCGCATGGGATAGCATAAGACTAAGCCAAGTCGCATGCTCAATCGCACGAATGAGCTCAATCACACGAGTTAGACTCAGTTACACTGTCCATTCGCACGACAGTTTAGAAGGATACAAGTCCAGTAAATTCAAATGTCATTCATTTACACACACTCAAACGTTTATCTATCTTGTGTTACAGCAGCATGGCAAGTCGGTGGACGATGAGCACAAAGCACAACATATGTGCTCATCTAGACATTACGTCTCGGAACGCGTTTGAGTTCGCGGGCATTATTACATTTCTACGGAGATCGAGGATTTTCAGAGCTATCTCCACTCTGTGCACACCATACAGATCGATACAGCAGGCTTTCTGGGAAAGCGCGGTTGTAGATAGGTCCTCAGAGCCTCACCGTATTAGGAGTTCCATCTTTGGTCAAGACATTGAGATTAGTGAGGAGGATCTGAAGACAGTCCTGGAGTTGGGAGATGATGGTGATTGCCCTACCAGACTGCATCCGTTGACAGTTTGAGGATGTTTTCTTCGGGCTAAGTACTCGGGGACATAAACGCAGGTGTGCTCAACAAGAGCAACCTGTGCCCCCAACTCAAGTACTTAGCCCATGTGCTGCTGAAGTGTATTGCCTCGAGGAAGGCCGGATTTGATGAGATGTCAGATCAGATCCAGAACGCGTATGTAGCTCCGGTACTGAACCACCCGTTCAGCTTTTCGAGGATGATCTTCACCTACTTGGTGGAGAACATAGAGGCCAAAGGCAAGGAAGGCTTCTGCATGTACCCATGTTTCATTCAGATGATCATCGACCAGAAGCTTCCTTCGCTACCCAAGGAGAGTGCGGATGCAGTTACACTAGAGGTGATGGATGATACTACCCTAGGGCGGATGAAGGTTTACCAGCGCAAGCAGGTGAAGCCCCCACTAAAGACATTGTTTGGGCATTTGGCCCGAGAGGACTACGTGGCGCCAGCTAGGAGAAAGTGGCGTCACGATGATAGTGACTCAGATTCTGAGCTGATTATGCTCCCATCCAACTATTCTGATGATGATGATAGTGGTGATGGTGGAGATACTGGCCCCATCCAATCTAGGGCCACTACCAGAGATGCTACATCTCCATCATCCACCCACGGAGAAGCTGATACGGCAGGATTCCATCAGGACTTCCGTTCTGATGAGGAGGAGGAGTGTGTGTTCCCGATATGAACGGGATCAATGAGCATGGATCTTAGGATTCATATTGATAATAACAAGACTTGAATGATTAGATGCTAAAATATAATAATGATGAACATGATGAAGAACACAAACTTGTTTAATGATTGATGTTTATTGATATGTTGTTGAAATCATCATCCATGAAGGATGATGACATGATGTTGTTGGTGATGGACCTAATTCACCCTAACAAGTGGTGAATTATTCACCCTATACAATGATAATATGTGCAAATATTTATACTAGTCTAGCAATAAAAATAATTACAATATAAATCCTAGACTAATATTTTTGTTGATTTCGTGCTTCAAGTCTTCAACTTCAATAATATTGAAATCTTCAATTTCTTCCAAGGTAGAATACCCAACAATACTCCCCCTAAATTGTAGATTTCCAATGTGAATTGAAGCTTGATCTTGTTTTTGTTGAATAGTTGTCCAAAGTTAAGAAATTTTGTTGTTGATGCGGAAGCGAGGTCTTCAAAACTTTGGTACCACTATATTATGTAACAATGTTACTTGTTTTTGTTGATGAGAGCCCGAATACGAAGCCCAAATTTGTTTTGCTGATCATAAGCCCAATCTTCAACATTTGAGCCCAATTCCAACTAATGTTTTTGTTTAATAATGGAGCCCAAATATGAAGCCCAAATTTGTTTTGTTGATCATAGGCCCAACCTTCAACACTTGAGCCCAATTCGAACTAATGTTTTGTTTAATGATGGAGCCCAAGAAACAAAACCCATTGGTGTTCACGAGCCCATTTGCAAGCCTAGGTTGCAAACCCTAATTCGTTTGATACTTGATGTGGCAGCCGTAAATTCGCAAGAAACCCTAATTGACAAAGACATTTGCAGCCACATTCTATATTCGGCAAACCCTAATTAGGGCATCCCCATTCGGCCGCAAGCATCCCTAATCGGCAGCCCCTATTCGGCAGCCTTTTTTTTGGTTCGCAAGGGCTGCCTTTGGCAGCTTCTTTTGGTTCGCAAGGTGCCCAATGAACCCATATTCAGCAGCCATATTTTGGCAGCCCCAATCGCCCGCAAGAAGACCTTATCGGCAGCTTCTATTTGGCTCGCAAGAGCTGCCTTCGGCAGCCTACATTCGGATTGGAAGCAGCCCTTATCCGCATTTGTTTGATCTTGAGGAAGCCGCCAACCCTAATGTTGATTGATTGTTGAATTGTTTTCTTCAGATCTTCAATAATTTCAGCAATCTAACCATGAAATCTCATCAAAATCAATATGAATTCATCAACTCCCGCTCTGATACCAATTGTGTGTACCCGATATGAACGGGATCAATGAGCATGGATCTTAGGATTCATATTGATAATAACAAGACTTGAATTAGATGCTAAAATATAATAATGATGAACATGATGAAGAACACAAACTTGTTTAATGATTGATGTTTATTGATATGTTGTTGAAATCATCATCCATGAAGGATGATGATATGATGTTGTTGGTGATGGACCTAATTCACCCTAACAAGTGGTGAATTATTCACCCTATACAATGATAATATGTGTAAATATTTATACTAGTCTAGCAATAAAAATAATTACAATATAAACCCTAGACTAATATTTTTGTTGATTTCGTGCTTCAAGTCTTCAACTTCAATAATATTGAAATCTTTAATTTCTTCCAAGGTAGAATACCCAACAAGGAGTCTAATGAGGAGCCACTAGTTCGGACGGCGGGCAGCAAGGTGGTTGCCACCGAGCGAGGGATTAGGGCGGTAGGTGGACGCCAGGGTGAGTCTGGGGAGGCTGATACTGATACATCATACACCCCAGACCAGCCCAGCAACCAAGGGGGAGCATCCTCCTTGAAGGGATCGAGTAAAAAGAGGATGGCTCAGCCGCACGGGATGAAGAGTAAGAGACGGAGATTTACTTTGATCACCACCTCTACCACCACAACCACCACCTCTACCACCACCACCACCACCACTACCACACCTTCCACCATTACTACCACACCACCCACCATTACTACCACACCTCCACCCTCCACTACTACATCCATACCTCCACCAGTTATACCTATACCACCACCCATCTTTACCACAGCTACCACCACTACCACCACCCATCGAGCCGGGACTTCATCTCAGGTCCCACTGAGCTTTGGATTCTCTCTGCCCTCTGTTGGGTTAGAGGAGCAGCTGGCCAATCTAAACCGGATTGTGCTTAAGCTGCTTGCTACTGATGAGCAACGAGCTACACAGCTAAACCAGCTTATGGAGCTCAATAATGCTCAGGCTCAGCAGATAGCAGCTCAGAGTCGGGAGATTGCTGAGCTTCGTGAGCTGCAAACTTCTTCAGTATAGAGGGTAGATGATCTTGAAGTGAAGAACAAGAAGTTGATGCTACGACTCAAAGGCTCCAAAGATGAGTCCCTCAAGATCAGAGAAGGAGACGATGATGGTGATGATGAGGATGATGAGGATGATGATGATGAGACGGATGAAGAAGGTTATGGAGCTGAAGGAGAGGAGAAGGGAGGAGATGAGGATGAAGGAGATGATGCTGTTGCATCAGCGTCCACACAGGCTAGAGAGCGACGGTCAAAGAAGGCTAAGGATCAGGGAGCCTCATCCTCAGCCCCTCCGGCTGACGAGCCTGCTATTCAGGGCAAAAGTAATGATTAGATATTTATGTATTTGAAAGCTTTTGTACTTGAATCATGTATTAAAATTTTGTACTTAATGTTTATATATATTTAATGTTTAACTGTCTTGATTATTGACTAATGATTGATGTGTTACATGTTTAAATCAAGCAGATCAAACATCTTAGCAAGATGAATACGATGTTGCTCCCCTTCAGCAAATCAAGTCTCAACTCAAATTGATTCTTGATTTGCAAGGGATTGTCACACGGTCAGTGAGGCTGAACCCCAACGAGATTTTCAAGGATGCTCCTACTATTGAGGTGACAAGTGATGATGAGCTCAACGACATAGATGAAATCGATATAGAGGATGTCACTGCTGACCATTATCAGAGTACACTGACCGAGAGGGAAATGTAGTCCCCAACTTGGGTGATACTCTCGGCAGTGATACATTTGACAAGCTAGATCAGATGGAGAAAGAGGTTGAGAAGACCAAGGGTTAAGCCCATGCCTCAGACGCCGATGTTGACATCAAAAAGGCTGAATGGGCGGCTTGTTTGCTGAGATATGAGCCCAACGGACTGCACAGAAGCCGAATGTCTACACCAAGCTATACAAAGTCAAGAAACATCTAAAGGTGTCAGGCAAGATCATTGCATTGACGTATTTTGAAGATCTTAACTTGTATGCAGTTAAGAGGGAAAAAGGTATTGAGTACTTCAGATTCCCACACGATCTGAAGACTCTCCCTGGTTTTGAGCTAAACCAGTTGGCGCGCCTAAACTTGTTATATGCTGATCCGAGGAAAATGTCAGGCTGGTTTATAGCTGCGCTAAGAAAAGAATACCACACCAGGTGGGTAAACTTCAGACCTCAATAACCGAAGAGGTACATCCGAAGGTCTGAAGTGGACCCGATATCTGGAAAGCCAAAGGTCGTGCTGAAGTGGAGTCCTCCGTGCACTATGTCTAAGATTCCTGATGGGTGTGTAGATAGTATAAATATTTTGATGAAGATTTATTGCACAGATTCAGTTTTAATTGGTTATTACTAATACAAAACCACACACACAAAAGGCAGTGTACCCGTCGTGTGGTAATATAGTGTTGGTAAGAACCGAGTATCAATCCGTGGACACACCTAGCCTACTCAACAAACTTGATGTTTGACTATCAGATTTGGTTTTTGTTAAAGAAAGTGATAACTTGCATTTGAAAAGATTTTTAGGGTTTAAAAATAGACAATAATAGAAAGAAAGTATACTAAGAATTGAAGCGTTTGGATTTAAAACCAGGAAATAAAAGTTATCATCCTAATTAGACTCCACTTATGTAATTGTGATGAACTGGTGATGTGATTTAAAGATATTGATTAATGTAATTATGTTAATGTTTATAAAGATGAGCTGGCGCGATTTCTCGTCTATCCTGCTGCCGTAGTGACTTGATCCTATCAGGCTGAGTTTACTGCTCAGATCAAAGCCCTAGTTATGTAGGTGAATCTTTTGTGTCCTATTTGACATACAATTTCTGAAAACATAACTTAATGTTAAAAAGAGAGTTGATCAGGTTCCTTCCTAACATACCATTAATTTTAGAAAACCGTAACAATTACTAAAGTTTCCGAACTAATAAACGGGAACCCGCAAATGATCAGAAAGTTAAAGTGATATGATTTCTAATAACCATTTCTAGTTCATTAGCCATGGATTTATTATGAAGACCGGTTTCGCGAATGAAAGTTAATCATACGGTTTTCAACCTTGTATGACAATCACAATCACAAACCATAAAGTTATAACTTCCCGTTCAAATGTAGATGTTACCCATCAATAGTTTTCCCAAGACCATCATAACATTAAGATAATATTTATCACACCATTAGTTCATCACAAATTACATAAGTTTCATCCGAAATGGGGCACGACCCCGTGCTAGTACAATGCTTACGAAAGTTGGTCAGCTCGTACATGCAGGTTGTGTCGGGCACGGCCCCGTGCTAAATGGGGCACGGCCCCGTGTTGGAGGTGGGCACGGCCCCGTGCCTTTGGCGCCCGGCCCGGTGCTACTTTTAGGGAACAGTACTTTTGTCCTGTCAGATGTCCAAGACGGGGGTGTGTTAATTTAGCACGGGGGTGTGTTTTCTGGCAAGGCATGAGGGCGTGCTAATGAGGCACGCCCCATGCTTGGAGTCCAAAGCTCGGATCACTTCAATTCTTGTTAATATACTCCTTTTGTCCATCTTGCCCTTTTAAACACCTGAAAACAATAAATTTAACACTTTTAAGTACATTTTCATCATTTTAAGGAAGATATTAAGGAATATTGATGTGCTTTTGATAGATTTTTTATGTATAATTTGGAGCACATCAAACATCCCACACTTGAACTTTGCTTGTCCTCAAGCAAAAATCACTTAAAATGACAATTCCACCAAAAACCAAATAAATCAAATTATAACCATGTTTTTTGAGAAATACGCAGTAAATACTATTTCATCCAAATATAAATATTCTAAGCACATGTAAAATGATATCCTAGCAAGCAATAGGTTGGTTAGTAAAGATTATTATCATGTAAAAGTCCACACTTCTCACAAGATGCACTCACACACTCGGCTAAATATATGGAGTCATAATCAAGATTAAGTATGACTAATACACTCAATTGCCTAGTATGAATACGTGTGAAATCATATGCTTGTTAAGGGATCAAATCTCCACCTACTTAGATATTTATTTGCATAAATCATTAGGTCTTTGATGGTTGTAACTTGGCTCGGGCTCGGGTATGGAATAATTGGAAAGAGTGGCTAATTGCTAAAGACGACGGTCTTGGCTTATTTTTCTAACATAAACTACAAGGAAAGCAATAAAGGTTCCCTATACAATACTTCAAGCTAGAAGGGATATGCTAGCTTGAGGACTCGTTTAAGGTCAGATTGTCAAGACCGTATTTTGCTTTCAAAATCGTACTTCATCTTTTACCCGAAGATACACAAAACTTTCCTTTCTCAAGGATCGTTCGGCTTGAAGCCTAATAGCACCCAATCGGATTAATTCTGTGTATTCGTATTGAGATTCAGTTTGATTCTTTTTGCATTTTCCATTATGGGACCAATTTCCACAATTCGGGCATCTTTCATATCTTTTTGCCCGTCTCTTTATAGCACTTTTTGAAATCCCACAAAATGGCGGAACTTGTTCCTTTTTTTCGCCATTTCTTTCTTGCGTCAAACGTGAGATTGAAAATTTGTTCGCGGATTTCCGGGGAAGTCCCGGTTTTGCGTGATGAAGGCAACAAAGCAAATTGAAATCAAAAGAATGCATTCCAGTTCTTTAGGTCTGCCGGTAAAAGACCAATTTTTTTTATAAGCCAAAAACGTGTCTTTAACGAAAACGGGTTTTGTTGAAGGCTTTTTGGTTAAGTGACTTGGTGACTCGGGTGATTGAAAGATAAAACGTTTAAGCTCAACGGGCTAACTAGGGTTGACGTTCGGGTAAGGAAAATTAAAGACAATGGTTGGGGCTTGAATGGTTAAGGTTTCCTAGTGCCTAACTCATTTTTATGCAACAAATACTAATTAAGGTCTTGAAATGTATACCCAAGCAAGTTCTAATCACATGTATCATATGGCACCCTCAATTAAATCCAGAATGAAAGTAGAATTGCAATTTGCAAAAGCTTGTTTAAGGCTCAAAAATACTCACATACGGATGGAATTGGGTAAAGTGTTTCATTTTACATGATTAAATTTTTACTAGATTATTGCTTTTAAGGATATCACAAAAAACATTTTCAATTTTTATTTGGACGTCATGGATTTACTTCTTTATTTCCCGAAAACGTATATTTATAATTTATTATCAAAATTATTTAATTTTTGGTTTCTTGTCACAAAAATTACTTGTTAAGTGATCTTTTCTTAAAAATTTTATTTGGACCTTTTTAGCAAAGTCAAATGCATTACTCTCCCATCCCCACACTTAAAATTCACATTGTCCTCAATGTGATTAACATATTCAGGATCGAGAAAGGGTAATGAAATAACTCCCCTAAAAATGATGAATTTTTCACTTGTGTTTGGTTGCCCTCGCGTTGTTAGAATCCTCGGTATCACCTGAAATGTCACCAATTTATTGAAAGCATTAAATCCTAAACACAAAATAAAAACAAAACGACATAAATTAAAAGATAGATTGGCACAAAACAACTGTGTCGGGGCCCCGAAAATGATACGGTTTTCAAGGGCTTTGTGGTGGGATATCCCCCCACTCGTGGTACATTCGGTTTCTGATGTACGTGACATCGTTGCTCAGGTCATCGACTCGGGAATGCAGATTTTCGACTCGGTTGAAGGCTCGTTGGGCATATTCAAATGATCGCCTTGCATGGTCGCTGGTGGTTTGGATTGACTCATAAAGGTCTAACATGGTTGGGAATTCCCTTGTACGTGAACTTGAAGATCCAGCTCCGGCTCCTTCCGGCTGTATCGGCATGTCGAGGTCCATGATTATTTCTTCGGGATCCGCCGGATCCCAGATTTGTCCCTTCTTATCCATGAATCTCGGCTGCCCATTTGGTAGGCTTGTCACCATGTACATACTTGTACAAATGCTCAAGTCTAACAGTCCCGGCATCACTCCTACGGTTCCCTCAGTGTTATAACCATAGCTTTCATATAAGTTCAAAATCCAGCTTCCTCCAAACATGGTGTTGGAGCACCTGCAATCGCATTCCTGGCAAAAAGATTACAAAACAAATACCCAATATTACATGGCAACTGATTAACCATACAATATAAAATAAACAAGTCCCTCAAATTAACAACTCCCTCGCTTTGACCACGAGCTGTTATGGAATGACTGAGTAACCGATGAATGTATCGCAGCAGCGGGTCTCGTATCTGACTGCTTTTTGTTTTGCTCGAGTTGAACCCTCCGGTTCCAATCCGCTCCCAAAATGCTTTCCTCATTGCACCACTTTCCGTCTTTACTTTCCTCGTCCGGAAGGTATGATACGCCGGCATTCCAGATATTGCCTCCTCCTCCATTTCTTGTTCCGTGTATATTCCAAGATAGACACCGAACAAGAACAAGCAATGGATTTTTTATGCCAATTCCCAGCTAGTCTGAATGAAACTGCACTTTCATCCCAAGGATCAGAGTCTTTCATGCTAAATTTAAAAGATGCTAAAAATTCAAGAGTTAGTTCATAAACGGAAGGTCTATTTTGTGAGAATAAACGTTTCCACTGAACACTTAATAAATTATTATATCTTTCTAGCTGTCCGACTGCCGCTAGTGTTTCTTCATCTGCTTGTAAGTGGGATCTTTCGACCCTTTGTAGCAATCTTTGAAGTCTATCATGACACCATCTCTCGCGGCTCCTTCAAAATGTAAGTAGGGATGATCCATGATCCTGAAATTTTAAAAATAAGTTAATCTAGACAGACAAATTTCTTAAGCAGTTTCATGATGTTAGTGAAAATTATATGTTTTTCAAGACATAACATCATAATGATTCAATTCATGTTCAAAAATAGTTAAGAATTTATCATCCAAGGAAAAATTTTGAACATGGGGGTGCGCTTTGTAAAACGTGGGGGTGCGGTTAACATGTTTAGGCATGAAATCTTGACTCGAGCAATCGTGGTTTTGTTTAAATCGTTGATTAAGCATGGGTTTAACATTTTCTTGCTTTAAAAATCAAAGATTATACGTTTAACATTTTAATCATTTGTTAATAATTCAAGATACTCAAAATATATATTGTTTTACATCACTTGAGAATTCTTGTAACTTGAACATGATTAACAAAGGTTTCACCACGAATTATGAAGATAGTCTTGTTAACAATAAAAAAACAACTAATTAACTAACTAAACATACTAATATCTAACTAACATACTAATTAACACTAATCTACTACAAGAATAAACATGAACAAGTAGGTTAAAAGCATTCATCATTCCATAACACGTTTAAGAACAAGTGTTTACACATAATTGCTAGGATTTCGGTTGTTTAGAGACCTAATCACCTAACTACATGTAAATGACTTTCATAATCATAGGAATTAGCATACTAACCTCTTGGCCAATTACTCTTGCAAGAACACTTGAAAAGATGAAAGAAAAATGAAAACAAGATGGAATTGAAAGTGGATACGACTTTGCAGGCAAATTAGTTCGGTTTTTATCATGCAAAATTGATGGGAACAAGACAAAAGGCTGAAAATGTCAGGTGGTGTCATGTTTTGTCGAACACGGGGCGTGCCTCTTAAGCACGGGGCCGTGTTCATGTGTATTGTTCGGTTTCAGTCTTTTGTTGTTCCGTTTTTTAGTTTCGCGCGTTATGTAATTTTCCCGGTTAAGTTTTATCACTTCCAAATCATCAGAAAAGATACGAAAATAGTCCTATAGTTAAATAACACAAGCCAAATTGAAAATTACATTCCCTAGGATCCTACGGTTACACGATACGTTAAAAGCCGAGAATCTGAAACAGCAAAACCAGACTCTTTAACGCGCAACAGCGCACTTAACACATCACGGAATGCTTCTAAAAGAACCTCCACACATTTCGTGTGGAAGGTTTGGCATGGGATAGTGAGAAGTGCGGTTGCTCAATTCCGCAAGCTGCCGGTTAATGGAAATGAGTTCCTCGCTCATCTGTTGAACTTTTTGGATAAGTTCAGCTAAGCGTTGGGAAGCAACGAGGTTCATTTCAGTCATTTGCTTGATTAGTTCATGCATTTTGAAGAAATATTCTTGAGTCGTCGGCTCTCGCGTTTCAGAACAGAACGCAGTTTCTTTTAGGATTCCAGTTTGAGCTTCGTGACTTGATTCTTTCATTTTTTCAGACGTTTTTAAGCAGGAATAAGTGTGATGAAAGAATGGAACAAGTGTGGTATTTATACACAGGTCGTGAAAAGTGAACACGGGGACGTGCTTGGCTAGGCACCGCCCTGTGCTTGTCAGAATTCGTCTTAAATTCGACCTGCAACTTTCCAGATCGTCAGCGGAGATCGTGGAAGAATTTTGTCAGAGACACGGGGGCATGCTTGATGAGGCATGGGCCCGTGCTTGTGCTTGTGAAGTCCTAAAATTGCTAAAAAGTAAGAAAAGTTTATGTACAGGTGCCGCGTTTAAGTTTCGGGTCTTCGGCATGACCCTTCCCCACACTTAGTTTTCGTTGGGGTGGAGGTTTAATTCCTCTGAAGGAATCTTGGTTGGTCCATTTGTTATACGGTTTCAAACAATGACCATTTACTTTGAAACTTAAACCTGCGTGGTTGTAAATTTCAATGGCACATCAGAAACACGTTTTTGATCGTATAAGGTCCAGACCAACGTGATTTCAGTTTTCCGGGAAATAAACGTAAACGAGAGTTATACAGTAAGACACGTTCTCCCACATGAAATTGTTTTGTGCTCTTTAATCGAGCGTCATGGAATTTCCTTGTCTTTTCTTTGTAAACCCTAGCGTTTTCGTACGTTTGTTCCCTCAATTCCTCCAATTCGTGAATTTGTAGGAATCGATTCTTTCCTGCAAGGTCTTGGTCCAGGTTTGCTGCTTTAAGTGCCCAAAAGGCCTTGTGCTCTAGTTCTACAGGTAGATGACATGACTTCCCATAAACTAGTTTAAATGGTGTTGTGCCGATGGGAGTCTTATAGGCTGTTCGAAAAACCCATAATGCATCATCTAACTTGTAGACCAGTCCTTGAGATTTTGACCTACATTTTTCTCAAGGATTCGTTTGATACCTCGGTTAGTGACTTCGGCTTGCCCATTCGCTTGTGGATGGTAAGCAGTTGTAAAGCGATGGTGAACTCCATAACGTACCATTGCTCTTTCAAGCTGATTGTTACAGAAATGAGTTCCTCGGTCACTAATCAGAGCTTTGGGGGCACCAAAACGAGAAAATAGTTTTTTAAGGAATTTGACAACGTTCCTGGCATCATTAGTAGGCAGGGCTTGAGCTTCAGCCCATTTAGAAACGTAATCAACTGCTACCAAGATGTAACGATTGCCAAATGACACCGGGAATGGCCCCATGAAATCAATACCCCATATATCAAATATCTCGCATACTTGAACTGGTTTCTGAGGCATCTCATCCCGTGTTGAGATATTGGTTGCTCTTTGACACGCATCATAGGTGCGTACCATGTTATGAGCATCTTTGAAGATCGTGGGCCAGTAAAATCTAAAGTCGAATACTTTCTTGGCTGTTAAGGTTGCTCCATGGTGTCCTCCTGTGGGTCCTTCATGACAGTGCCTTAGAATTTGTTCTGCTTCACTTCCGTATACGCATCTTCGAATGAGTTGGTCTCACCGATTCTGAACAGATATGGGTCCTCCTAATAGTAATGTTTGATATCAGTAAAGAACTTCTTCTTTTGCTGATAAGTCATTCCTTTGAGAAGGATTCCGCTTGCTAAGTAATTTGCAAAATCGGCGAATCAAGGATGTTCATCGATTGAGGATTGAATGTGCATAAGGAATTCGTGAGGAAAATTGTCGTTTATTTGGCTTCCTCAGTTTGTGAAGGACTTGAATCCTCAAGACGTGAGAGATGATCAGCCGCTAGATTTTCCGCTCCTTTCTTATCACGAATTTCTATATCAAATTCTTGAAGCAGAAGAATCCAACGAATTAATCTCGGCTTTGCATCTTGTTTGTTGAACAAATAACGAAGGGCTGCATGATCGGTGTAAACATTGTTTTTGAAAGGATGAGATACGAGCGGAATTTGTCGAATGCGAAAACTACCGCAAGAAGTTCTTTTTCGGTGGTAGTGTAGTTTTCTTGTACGTCGTTTAGGGTTTTGCTCGCATAATGAATTGGGTGAAATTGCTTTCTTTCCTCTGTCCTAATACAGCTCCTACCGCGAAATCGCTTGCATCGCACATGAGTTCAAATGGTAGCGTCCAATCTGGGGAAACCATGATTGGAGCAGTTACCAATCTTTCTTTAAGCAATTTGAATGCACTAATGCATTCATCAGAAAATACGAATTTCGCGTCTTTCTCCAGAAGTTGAGTCATTGGTCGAGCGATTTTTGTGAAATCTTTAATAAAACGACGGTAGAATCCTGCATGTCCTAGGAAACTTCTGATGTCTTTTACGGTTGCGGGATGCGGAAGTTTAGAAACAGTGTCGACCTTGGCTTGATCGACTTCAAGCCCTGCTCGAGAGATTTTGTGTCCTAAAACTATTCCTTCCGTAACCATGAAGTGGCACTTTTCCCAATTTAAAACAAGGTTGGAGTCTTCACATCTAACTAGCATCTTTTCCAGGTTTTCAAGACATTGCTCAAATGAGTTTCCAAAGATGGAGAAATCATCCTTGAAAACTTCCATTGAGTGTTCAATCATGTCATAAAAAATTGCTACCATGCATCTTTGCATTGTAGCAGGAGCATTACACAATCCAAAGGGCATTCGCCGATAAGCAAATGTGCCATATGGACAAGTGAATGTTGTCTTCTCTTGATCTTCGGGAGCAATAGGAATTTGGAAATAACCTGAGAAACCATCCAGGAAACAATAGAACATTTTTCCAGACAATCTCTCAAGCATTTGGTCGATGAAAGGAAGAGGGAAGTGATCTTTTCTTGTGGCGTCATTGAGTTTGCGATAGTCTATGCAAACTCTCCATCATGTAACCGTACGAGTGGGAATAAGCTCATTCTTCTTGTTAGTTACAACAGTCATTCCTCTTTTCTTTGGAACAACTTGGACGGGACTGACCCAAGGCGAATCAGAAATAGGGTAAATCAAACCAGCATCTAGCAGTTTGATTACTTCTTTCTTCACCACCTCTTGCATGCTCGGATTTAAACGTCTTTGAGGTTGAATGATGGATTTGAAGTTCTCATCCATCAATATTTTATGAGTGCAAAAGGATGGATTGATTCCCTTGATATCCATGATTTTCCATGCAATTGCTCGTTTGTGTGCCTTAAGCACATTGAGCAACTTGTTCTTCTCATCAATTGATAAGGCGGATGAGATTATGACAGGAAGTTGAGATGTGTTTTCAAGAAAAGTGTATTCAAGATGAGATGGAGGTTCTTTGAGCTCTAAGAATGGAGGGTCTTCGATAGAAGGTTTGGCTTTTGGTTCTAAGTCTTGCTCAATGATCTCAAATGCTTCTTGATGAAATGATGTTTCGTCAACTTCAAGTTCTGGAATGGTTTGGTTTTCACAGATGGGTTCGGTGATTTGGACTTCTATTAATTGAGTGTTGCAAGCTTCATTTTGAAGGGTTTCCTTCAAATGACGGCTTATGATCGAATCGCAAGCATCAACGTAATAGAGTGAGTCATCATGATATTGAGAGTGTTTCATGGATTGGCCTATATCGAAAGTTACTTCCTCCTCGTCTACTCTAAGCGTGAGTTTGCCTGTACAAACATCAATGAGTGCTCGAGCAGTCGCTAAGAAAGGTCGACCTTGGATAAGAGGAACATTTTTGTCCTCATCCATGTCTAGGATCACAAAATCAAGAATTTGTCAATTTTAACTAAGATATTTTCAACGATGCCCCTCGGATATTTGACAGAACGGTTAGCTAATTGGATGCTCATACGGGTAGGTCTAGGTTCACCTAAATTTAATTTTTCAAAAACCGCATAAGGAATAAGGTTAATGCTTGCACCTAAATTAGCTAACGCATTACTGACAGAAAGATTTCCTATTAGGCAAGGTATGGTGAAACTTCCTGGATCAGTCATCTTGTGAGGTAGTTTGTTTTGAAGAACTGCAGAGCATTCCACATTCAAAACTACGTGTGATAACTCTTCCAGCTTCTTCTTATTTGACAAGAAACGTTTTAGAAACTTAGCGTAGTTTGGCATTTGTGCTAAGGCCTCCACCAAGGGCAGATTGATGTGGAGTTGCTTGAACAACCCAAGGAATTTGTCATATTATGCCTCCATTCTTTGTTGTCTCAAACGACCTGGATATGGAGGTGGTGGAACATAAGGTGGTGGTGGAACGTATTTCTTTGCTGGGGAGAAAGTTCCTCTGGGTCATCAAGCTTTATGCAAGCTGCAATCAGGGCAGCCCCCAGACCAAATACTCAAGATAATGAGTTGAGGGCAGCCAGGATTACTTATTTACAGACCAGGAACTATGATATTGATGAAATCATCTCCCTCCCCTTAGAAGAATTAAATGAACTGGCTGACATGGAAGTGTCAAGAGAGATGAAAGAAAAAGAGGATGCAAGGCTACTTCTTCAATTCAAAGAGGAGAGGAGACAGAAAAGACTCTACAAGCATGCTCCCACACTCTCTCCAGTTCAAGAAAGTCCTGTATAGGAAGATGTGGCTCCACAAGAACCTCAGGAAGACAAAGAAGAAGATAGGATCAAAATGATCAACTACCTGAGTGCCACAGGCTTCTATCAGGCAGATGCACTTCTTCCCTTGTCCTATGACTTCATTGAGTTTGAGTACCTAAAGCAACTTGAACTTGAGCTAGTCAAAGAAAGAAAGACAACTAAAAGGAAGCTAAGGGAAGAAGCTGCAAAGTCAAGAGCCATCATCCACAAGAGTATTAAGAAGTCTGCTGATAGACAAAGGATGATGAGCTTCTTCAAGCTATATGGATTCTCCGGAAGGAGACTTGGCCCTATGTCTCTATCCACAATGGATGAGCATATAAGGGTGATCAAGCAGAAGATTAAGAGTGGTGAACTGATTGACTTGCACTCTCTTCCAAGTCAAGTCCCACCTGAAGTGGAGGTTAAGTTTGAACAACCTGAGACACCTCAATCCGGACCTCCAGCTGAGCCTCAGCAAGCTTCATCTTCTGATCCAAGGCAGGGTCAAACTCCCTCTCCTTCTGAACCTGTGAGGGAGGAACACCCAACTGAGAAAGACAAGGATGATCAACAAGGTGCTGCAGACCAGTCTTCTCAGTTAAAGTCATCTAAGAGGAAGAAGAGAATGGCTTCTAAACCAAAGTCAAAGAAGAAGAAGTCTAAGTCATCTACCTCTACACCTCAGGCCGAGTCAGATCAACCTGAGGAAGTGCATGATGAGGCAGCCCAATCAACTCCAATGCAAGTGGCTCCTATCTTGTCCTGGACTTATTCTACCAATCCAGAAAGATGGCATGTAATCAGAGATAAAGGTGTTGAGAATGTCTATACTTGGCAAGACATAATCAACTTACCTCTGTATGATCTCTTTGAGATGAGAAGATTCTATGAAGTTCTTGATGATCCTGACCATCTAATGAAGAAGGGCATGGTCATGATTGTACTGAAGACCACCAATATCTAAAGATCTTCTAAGTGTTTTGGCAGCATCAGCCTAGGGGGAGTTTGTAAGGATTCCTTAAGTCTAATGCAACCCAAAACATCCAATGTCTCTATGCAACATGCACTAAGTACTGAAGTAAGAAATGCTTCGGAAGTTTTACACAATACACTAGAAAATACTCTAAGTGTAAAATCTTCTGAAGCCAAGACCAATATCTTCTGAAGCCAAACATGAAGTCTTCCGAAGCCTCAGAGACAAAGTCTTCCGAAGCTTCAACCTATGAAGACAGATTTCTTCCGAAGACTTTTAGTATACATGCTTTATCTGATGTACTTTTCCTTAAAGCTGGACACCTTTCCACTGCATCTCTGTAAAGTCACCAACTTACATGAGTTGGTGAAAAGGTCCATGCTTTTGGTAACTGTACATTGAGGTCTTGAGTCTGTAACTTTCTACTTTATGTACTTTATCCTTTTTGTAATATATAAGGATGTGAGCTATGGCATGTCATAGTCACAAGGTCAAAAGGCAGATATGCCTTTTGATCCTACAATTGATTTTGTTAGTGTCTAGTCAATTGTATCCAGCTGGCTTTCAAAGTATAGCCGGCTGTAGGTTGTAGTATAAGTATTCCAAGTTCTTGTATCTTTCTTTATGCTTTGTAACACTTGTAAAAGAACTTGAGAAAGCAATATACTGCCTCCTTGAAACCCAACTCTCTTGTTCTGTCTCTTTACTTTACTTGTGTTCTTAGTATCATCATATTGGTTAATCCAGTTCACTGTTTGATCAAAGTTTAGTTGTTCTCCTCATTGTGTTGTTGTGTTGTAATTTGTTCAAGCCCTTAACCGGTCCTGCACTCTTTCAGAGTCATCAGTAGGCAAAGTTGCCATAGATTCAGCCTTAGAAATGTTACCATTGTCCTGAGAGCTCAATGAGACACTCTCAGTAATGGCACCTGAATCTATATGAGTCCACTCCACATCAGTGGGACTCACCTTATTTTGGCTTTTCTGATGGGGGCTAGAAGGCAGAGGTTCCTTGGGACTCAGTTGATCTAAAGATGGTGTTGTAGATCAACATCATGGCCCTGAAGGAACATGAAATCTTCATCAGAACCGGTTAATAGGTTAGTGAAGAGTGTGGAAGTTATACCTAATGACCCGGGACCTTTGTCAATATCTAGAGGCATTAAGCTTGTGATATGGTTGTTCCCTTTTGAATGCTTAGGGGAGTATAGTGACTCACCCTGAGGGCTGAAGGTCTGGGTTTCAGGCTCATCAGGTTTAGACTGAGGAGACTCAACAATGATATTGAGGTCAATAGTGGAGGAAGGTTGGACTTCAGGCTTAGTGGGAGCCCATCTTTCCACTCTAGCCTTTTTGGATTGAACAATGGGAACTTGTTCACTCAGAGTAGATTGAACAAGGGTTCGTTTGGAGCATCTCTGATATGTGAATTTGATGGAATGGGGAGGAAGAATTAGTATTGAAGTGGTTGTATCTAGTGTGGGTTCATCACCTGTGGGGCTGATAGGGATGTCACCAAGAGCTATTGGCACAATCATACCTGGACGAAGTGTAGTATATCTTCCAGCGAAGTTGGTGGACACCCTCTTCAAAATCTTGAAGATGGCAGGCCTCATGTGAGGGACAAGAAGAGCTTCTTCACAAACTAGCCTGTCCTGGTCTAGCTCGCAGTTGATTATGTGTTGAATGAATCTGGGATACATCTAGAACGTTCCCTTTTAAAGATTGCTTCTTAAGTTATTTAGCACAAACCTTGAGTAGTTGAAGCGGAGGCCTTTTACCAACCCATGAACTAGGCATCCTAAATCACAGGGAATTTGATCCCAACCCCCTGATTTGTTTGAAAAACAATGGAGAACTATATGAAGCAGGAACTTCCAGTTGTAAGAGAAGTTGAACTTGTAGACTGTTGACCTGCTTAAATCTCCATCATATCCCATTTGGGCATATGTGTCCTTTAAATCAGATTTGGGAAATTCAGTAAGGGAGCCCTCATCATGAAGCTCGAAGTGCTCCTTGATGGTTTGTTCGGATATGAGTAACTCTTGGCCACAAATCCTTGACCTGATAACCCTAACTCCATGAAGCTCAATTTGACCATTTGCCTAGAATTCGGCCATATGGTTGGAGGAAACAGTAGGATTTACAGTAAGGGCGATGTAGTAGCTGGATTGGGTCAGAAAGTGGATGATTTCAGAGTAGTTGGCATCCTTTGAGTAGTCAAAGAATGCGATTTGGTTGTGCTGGAGATTCAGTGCCATTATTGGAAAATTTGGAGAAAGTGAAGTAATTTGGGAGAATAAAAGTGAAGACGAAGGAAACTTAGGGCTTGAAAATGGGTAAAAAGATTAATGAGAGAGGTCGGAAGTATTTATATGGGGTGAAATGGCGGATGGATATGGTGAAGTGACATTTTGGGTTCTGATGTGACAGGGGCGATAAGGTTAAATCTATTTAAAATATTCCGACATCATTAATAAAATCTTTCCCTTTTTACAGAATGGGGCCTAAAGATTTCTGTTACACAGTAAGGTTTTCTTCTGAAGCAAAAAGTTTTCCGAAGGTAATATTTTACGAGGCCAAACTTACTTCTGAAGGTAAATTATGTCATAAGAAAATTTTACTTACGACAGTAAGAAGGTCTTCTGAGGAAAGAGAATTTAAAGCTTTGGAAGTAGATTTGATATAATATCAAATGTTCTTTCGAGATTTAAAACCCTTCCGAAGATAATATTAGTTTAGAGGACTTTTCCTTTGGAATATTAATAAGATATCTTCCAAGGAAAAATTTCTCTTCGGAAGAACTAATACTTAGTAAATTTTTAAGAAATACCTTTTGTAACTGGGCTTAGATTGTATAACCTAGACAAGACACATATTTAAAAGGTTTTCAAAGGAGATAAACTAGTCAATGTTTATCATTCCAATAGCTATGATAAGATATTTAAATCTTTGTTCATTAAATGCTTTGGTGAATAGATCAATATATTGTTCATTTGAATCAACTTTAACTAGTTTGATCAGATTTTTCTCATGAATATCTCGAATGAAACGATACATGATGTCAATGTGCCTTGTCTTAAATGAAACGATACCTGATGTCAATGTGCCTTGTCTTAAAGAGCTTGACAGGATATTCTGTAATGGAATGGCACTTTTGTTGTCAATGTGGATAGGAGTCTCCCTGAAATTAAAGCCATAGTCCAACATCTGATTTTGAATCCATAGTAGTTGAGCAAAAAAAACAAGCAGCAGTAATGTATTTAACTTCAGCAGTTGATGTAGAGACACATGATTGCTTCTTGCATTTCCAGGAGATGATCCTTCCACCAAGAAATTGACATCCTCCAGATGTGGATTCTTGTTGATGTTGAAGCCACTAAAGTCACTATCAGTGTAGCCATAGAGATTGAAGTCTTGATTTCTTGGATACCAGAGACCTAGTTTAGGAGCTCCTTTGAGGTATCTAAGAATTTTCTTGGCAGCAACTAGGTGAGGCACCTTTGGGGCATCCTAATATCATGCAGCAATGCAGGTTGCAAACATGATATCTGGTCTACTTGCTATAAGATACATCAAGGATCCAATAATTGCCCTACAGTGATGTTGATCAGTATCCTCCCCCTCAATGTCAGGACAAAGATTGTGATTTTTGGGTATAGGTGTCTTTGCTGGCTTGCAATCTTTCATCTCAAATCGTTCTAAAATGTCTTTGACATATTTAGGTTGATTGATAAAGAACCTTTCTTTCGTCTGCTTCACCTGAATTCCAAGGAAAAAGTCCATTTTTTCTCATGGAGCTCATCTCAAACTTCTTCTTCAAAATGCTTTCAAAGTCTTTGCACATTTGGTCATTTGATGAGCCAAATATGATGTCATCAACATAGACTTGTTCTACCAAAATGTCTTTTCCGGACTTCCTTATGAATAAAGTCTTATCAATGGTACCTCTGGTTTATCTATTCATCAGGAGAAACTAAGACAAATTCTCATACCATAGCCTATGCACTTGGTGTAGCCCGTAAAGAGCTTTATCCAATACTATTTGGGATGTTGTGGATCTTCAAATCCTGGAGGCTAACACACATAGCCTTCTCTGTCTATATTCCCATATAGAAATGCACACTTGACATCAAGCTGGTAAACCGCGAAATTCTTGGATGCTGCATAAGCAAGAAAGATCCTCGCTGCCTCAAGTCTTGCAACAGGTGCAAAGACATAAGTGTAATCAATTCCTTCTCCTGTGTGTATCCTTAAACTACTAGTCTTGCCTTGTTCTTGATAATCAGGCCTTTATCATCCCTTTTGTTTCTGAATACCCACTTTGTGCCAATGGATACTTGACCAGATGGTAGTGGACATAGGTTCCAAACCTTTTGTCTTTTGAATTGAAGCAACTTCTCTTGCATTTATTCAACCCAACTACTATCCTTCAAAGCTTCCTCTACCTTCTTTGGTTCTATCTGAGAAAAGAAGCATGAGCACAAGCAGACATTCCTATTATGAGTTTGTCATCTTGTTCTCACACCTTCAAAAACATCTCCAATGATGATCTCAGCTGGGTAAGTGTTGTGAATCTTGAGCCTGAGAATCAAATCCAGTTGTATGGAGAGATCTAAGTTGGAAAAGTTCTACCAAGGATTTTGAACACTTGGACCAGCTGATGTCTCACACTCATTCAATGATGACTGATTGAATGAAAGAGAGACATCATCAGTAGCCTTTTGTTGTGAAGCACCATTAACAGTTGCTTGTTCCTCTAGATTGTTGCTTCCATCATTTTGGTGTTGTGCAGTGTTTGAGTTGTCACTTGATGACTTTTATGGCTCACTTTGTTGACAACTAGTAGAAGCTCCATTGGTTCCTGAGATAGTCATGCTTTCAGGATATCTGGTTGTAGGAGCTTGATCTTCAGTAATTTATGGAGAACTTGGAATAGGTCTGGGTAACTCAAACAACTGATCAACATCTGAGTCACTTTGAGTTCATGTTCCAGCTGAAACATTATCACGAGAAGGTTTAGAATAGTTTGGAAACAATTCTAAATCGAAGATGTGGTCTGGACCATTCCCACAAATACAAGAAGTGTGCTCATTAACAACAATATTAGAATATTCCTCAAATTGTTGATTTTTTTATGTTATAAACTCTAAAGGCAATAGAGTTAGGGGAATATCCAACAAAGATAGCATCATCTGACTTTTTAGCAAATTTTACCAAATTGTTCTTTGTGTTAAGTATGGTACATCTGCTGCCAAAGGACCTAAGAAATCCAATAAGCGATGGCCTTTTGTTCCATAGCTCATAAGGGGTTTTTCCGTGGGACTTGACTATAAGAACTCTGTTCTACATATATATTGTAAGGCCCTGTTCCCGGGACGCTTACAGTTGGATACTCATCGCACATAACACGTATAATTACATTTGCTTTCATAAAACGTTGCAGCGGAAACATTAAAAAAAATTTCATTTTATCAAAATACTTTTGCAAAATAATACAATTGTCCATTTCACAATATCATTTTTACATTCATTACAAAAGCATTATAAAATTGGATGCCATCCAAAATAAGCTGAGTAGCCGCTCTGTGCCATCCTCAGCAACATACCTGCCAACTGAAAACACATCAAAGTCAGCGTTGCTGAGTGAGTTCTAGTTTTATAACAAAACATACTTTCCTTTCGTTAAAACCATCTTTACATACATGCGATCACACATCATACATACACATAGATAATGTTTATTATCTTCATCATTACATTCGTTAACTTCCATTCGTTCATTCATTCTTACTTTCATTCATTTGTTCATCATAACATCTTTTCCTTTCGTCAACACCATGAACTTTACCCTTCATGCTCATGATACTGGGCCTAAGCCTATCATAGACCTTCATTCACGGTGCCCAGCACCTCTGGCCACAGTACCTAGGATAAGGTTCAGGATCATTGCATCTGTTACATCATCACGTTCTGGATCAGTGTCAACAGCTATGCCCCAAACAATATGGCTACTGGGCCGAAGTTCATAAATGACTTCCACACTGCACGTAGCCTGGCACCAGCACCGGGGTAAGCGATAACTCGAGTACTGGGCCGAAGATCATAAATGACTTCCACACTGCACATAGCCTGGCACTAGCACCGAGGTGAGCGACAAAGATCCCATCCACATACTACACCCCCAACGATATGCATAACTCGAGTACTGGGCCGAAGATCATAAATGACTTCCACACTGCACATAGCCTGGCACCAGCACTGAGGTGAGTAATCACTACTCCACCCCTAACGATATGCATAACTCGAGTACTGGGCCGAAGTTCATAAATAACTTCCACACTGCACATAGCCTAGCACCAGCACCGAGGTGAGTAATCACTACATACTATGTACCACAACGTTAGTCAGTCACAAAGACTGGAACCCCCGCGTGTACCCCTAAGGGTTAGCTAAACCACACGCAATTGCGCTTACGGCATTTTAGAGCCGGGCACCCCTGTACATATTGCTTGCAAGCCTTTCATACTTTCATTCGTTCATTAATGCATGTATTCATTCATTTATCATGTTCCTCTTTTCATTATCTTTCACTTTACGTTACATAATACTTTTGTTTCATTCATTAACATCCGACGTAAAGCCATGAAATGATACATATACATAACAGGAATATAAACATAAACATACACACATCACCATACAGGGCATCATCATATATACGCATCAATCATACACACGCATCAATCATACATCACATCATCATCAACGTTACACAATCACACCACATCAAACATCAGACGAATCACGCGCATCGCATCACACACAACTATACGGCATTACACGTCATCATGCATCGCATCATCATCATCATAAATCATCTTACAGCATCCATGCCCATCACATCATCTATAACCCAAAAGGTCCGGGCCTACGTCTGCACTTCTTGAAAGTCGGACAATACTATGGTCATTTGGGCGTATGGACCCTATTCGGTCGCATGGTCTCTCATGCGTATGGGAACACTCAGGCGAATGGACCTCCAGTCGCATAGCCTCCAATCGCATGCTTCCCATGCGAATGAAGCTCAGTCGCATGACATCTGGGCGTATGGACCCCAGTTGCATGACCTTCATGCGAATGGCCCTCAGTCGCACACCTTGCGTGCGTATTGACCTCAATCGCACGACTCACAGGCGTATGAACTCCAGTCGCATGACCTTCAGTCGCATGACCCTCATTCGCATTTCATTCAGTCGCATAGCCCTCATTCGCATTTCCTTCAGTTGCATAGCCCTCATACGTATGACCCTCAGTCGCACTACTCACATATATGAACCTCAATCGCACTCCTGTCGTGCGTATGGACCCAATCGCATGCCATTCGGTCGCATGGACCTCCAGTCGCATAGCCCTAGCTGTGCGCAGAATGCAGTTCATCCCGAACTGCAGCCAATGATTTCGGCCTCCAAACTCTTCCAAACCTCTTTTAAGCTCAAATCAACCATTCTAAACCTTAGGGAAGCATACCACGACATCATTCAAGCATAACCACGCATGAAATCAAGCCCCAAACGATCATACACATACACATGCATACAAAAACGGGTTTACACCCAAAAACTCGAAAAAGGGTTTTCAGATGTGTTCCAGCCCCAAAATCATTCAAAAACGTGTAAAAGAAGGGTCCTAGAACTCACATAAATGATCCCGTCGAGTAGAGCTTCGATTTGACCCGCTACACAACGATTTCCACGCTCGAATCCACCCGAACCAAGCTTTTCTCCTCTTTTCTCCTTCTCTTCTCTTCTCTTTTTGGCTGAAAATAGCAAGAATGGGGTGTCTTCCCCCTTTTATACTCCCATTCATCAAAGTTTCTCTCGTTGGCGAGTTTGGTCCCTCGACTTTGGACTTTATTAATTTTTCTTCTTTTGTCGGCTTCAAAGAAAATTTCCGGGTGTTACATAGATGCAGTGTTGACTGCCTCTACGCAGAATGTTAGAGGCAGCTTTAAATCAGCTAACATAGTTCTAGCAGCCTTAATAAGTGTCATATTTCTCCTCTAAGCAACACCATTTTGTTGAGGAGTTCTAGGGGCACTCTATTCTCTAGCAATCCCTTTTGAGTTACAGAATGAGTCAAGAACTTCATTCTTAAACTCAGTCCCTTGATCACTTCTAATTATTTTAACCTTGTGATCAATTTGATTTTCTATTTTAAGAATAAAAGATTATAAAGTTTTAGTAGTTTCATCTTTAGTTCTTATAAAGAATACCCATGTAAATCTAGTGAAATCATCAACAATCACAAGACAGTATAATTTTCTTCCAATGCTCATTACACTTGTGGGACAAAATAGATCCATGTGCAATAAGTGTAAAGGAGTGGTAATAGAGTTAACTTCTTTGGATTTATGAGATACCCTGTGTTGTTTTCCTTTCAGACATACAACACGGTTATCTTTGCAGAAAAATTACTTTTTAGGCACACCATGTATCACGTTATTTTTAACCAAATTATTCATGGTTTTATAATTAATATGACACATTTGTTTATGACACAGAGTTGACTCATCACCATTAGCTTTGGAAAGAAAGCATGATACTTCACCCAGTTGGGAAGCATTGTTCATATCCAGCTTGTACTTATCCCCTCTCCTGGGAGCTCTAAGAAGCACCAATTCTGAGGAAGTGTCATCCCGGGTTTGAGGATAATACACTCATGTTTTGTGAAAAGCATTTGATGCTTTGGGTCATAGAATTGAGAAACACTTAAAAGATTGTGTTTAAGCTGTTTGACAAAGTTTACTTTGTCAACCTTTAATTTTCCATTGGATACACTCCCTCTGCCAGAAATGTATCCTCCGGCTTCACCTCCAAATTGAACAGGACCTCCATTAAAATGTTGAAATTGTTGAAAAAGATATATGTTCCCTGTCATGTGCCAGGAGCATCCACCGTCTACAATCCACACATTGCCATTTTTGTCATGGGGATGTCCCTGCACATAAGGTGAAATAGTTAGTTACTATTGGAAACCCAAGCCTTGTTGATCTTGGGCTCTTCTAATGTAGATGATATAATTGAACCAAAATGTATGCATGGGGGTTCAATTGGGGCTTGTGAAGAAGAGGTTTGGCTGACCAGTGTAGATGAGCTTGATATTGCTTGAGATGCATGGCTTACTTTCGAGGCTTCTTTCTTTTCGGAAGAAGATTTCACCACCTTTTCTTCCGAAGTAGTCTTCTTCTCAAAAGGTTTCAAAGGAAGTTTTTGGTCCTTTTGAATTTTCCTTGGCTTCTCTTCCGAAGCTATTTTCCTTTTGGAAGAATGAGTTTCTTCCGAAAGCAACTTGGCTTCGAAAACGAGCTTTCTTTTCTTGACACTTGAACCATGTGATAAGGTCCAAATATGAAACCTTACTTGACTCCTTTCTTAATATTATTTGCATAATGTGTGCTTACTGGATTGTAATAACAATCTTTAGCCATGTGGTTGTGCAGACCACACATTATGCATTCAATGTTACTCTTCATAGGGTGTGACGACTGTTTTTTCTTAAGCTTTCTTTCATCAAAAAAACAGTCTTCCCTTTCAGCTTCTGATCCTTCAGCTAGATAGGAGTGCTGGTATTACACTCTTTTCTTGGATCAGAGCTTCCAACCACTTGGAATCCAGCTGAGATGAACACACTATTTTCCTTTGGGTCTATCTTCAGCTTGGACTTAGCCACTTTTTTAGCAGTTTTTCTGTTTGCCTTGGCTTTGTTTCTTCTGGCTTTGGTGGTCAGAGGTTGATCATCACTGGTGGGGATGGGTTTTTCTACTTGATCTTTCCCTATGATGGTCTCCGTAGTTGCATCATTGTTCTTATCATGAGGTGGTGGGTCAGCGGATGGAACCTCTCGCTCTTTAGTGCCACATCTTGGTTGTCTTATAGACTCATTAGAATGTGGTGGAGCAATTTAAGTGGTTCCCAACTCACCTTTGTTTTGATAACAGAACTTTGAGTGGGAGGATGATGCAATAATGGTTTTGAAGTTATGCTTTTCCATAACATACTTCCTTGCTTTAGCCTTAGCTATTACTAGCTGGGCTTGAGCCTCAGTTAACTTGGAAATTAGATCTTTGATTTGAGCCCTATAATTAGAGTGTTCATGTTTTAAAGAGGAAACAATTTTCTCTAACTCTTCATTTTTTATTTTATAGTCAGATTCTGCCCTTTTAAAATCTGATTTTAGAATGTCTAAGGACTTAATATCATATTTGAATTCCATGTTATAGTCCTTATACAGTTTGACTTTAGCAATACAAGCTGGAGTGCATAGATGTTCATATACCTTGTTGTTATTAGTTCCAGCCATGAGTGCTTGAGCAAGGGTCATATCTTGCACCATGAAGCTCCTGTCAACTTCTTGAGCAACAGCAGCAGTTTGTTGTTTAGTTGACTTTGTAGCAGTTTTGGGTGTGGCAGGATGTGTGTAGGCTTGAGTGGCTTCTGGATTGGATTTAGGAGCTTTACATTCCCTAGCAAAATGAGCAAGTTGGTTGCAGTGGTAACATTTGGCTTTAGTTTTGTCAAACCAAATTTGTTGTTGGCTGGGTTTCGAGCGAACTGCCTTCCAGTTCTTTTAAAGAACTTCTTTGCTCTATAAGTCAACAGAGCCATTTGTTGAACAATTTCCATGTCTTCAACATCATCTAGGCTAAAACATTCTAGATTATCAAAGCAAAACTAAAAATCACTAGAATGCCCATTTTCTGAAACAAAGCACAATTGTCCTGGAAGGAACCTGATTGAGCTTGTTGAGACCTTGGAGTCTCAGGAAAGGTGATGTATGGCCTAGAAGAACATGATAACTGCTAGGAGTAAGTGAGGTACTGCCAAGACTGAGAGTTTATTGAGCCTTCAGCAACAACTAAAGCATTGCTAGCAGGAAGGCTAGAGGTTCAGCTCATCTAGAGGCCTCTCTGAGTCTCCATCTCTACACGGTATCCATCAAGGACGCCATATAGTTCAGTCATTGTGAGAGTGTTCAGATTCTCTGTCCTCTTGATAGAGACACATGAGGTCACTCAACACAATGACTGAACTATATGGCATCCTTGATGGATATCGTGTGTGGCCCACTCATAAGGAAGTGCACTCATGAATTTCCTTGATAGATCTCTCTTCTCAAGAGTTATTCCCACAGGCTAAAGTGATGAAATAAATCCCATATACCTGAAGTATTGTTAGCTGAGGGTCTCTCCAGCAACATAGGTGAAGTTTTCAAACTACTGCTTTAGGAATCTTTCTTGGACTCATTTGAACTAGAATACATCAATGTCAAAGCATCAAAGAGTTCTTTGGCTGACTGACAGTGCTCAAAGCCTACCATTATGGACTTTGCTATGGCTGTAAGCAGTACACTCATGGCTTGGCTACCGATGTCCATTTTCTTGAAGTCTTCATTTGAGTAGTCTTTAACGGCTTTCTCTATCATAGCACCATTACCAGCCGATGCTGCCACCTTTGGCTTGTAGAGGCCATGAGTGATAGATCTCCACATTTTTCCATCTTGATACCTAATGAAGCCTTCAATACATTTGCACCAAGATCTGAAGTTATCGGGAGTGATGATAGGGGCTTTAGTCATCGTTCCCATTTCAGATTGATATGATTTCTGGTTGAGGGCCATTTTAAGTGAAGTGAGTGTATGAGTGAAGAAACTCGTTGATTTGGGATTGTAAGATCTTACAATCAAGACCCTAAGAAGCTCTAATACCAATTGCAGGATCGGTTAAGGTCACTCAACATAAGTTATCTCTCTTGAACTCAATAAGTCACACTCGAATGAGGATGCAGAATCCTTTAAGAGTTAATAATAATATACTAAGTAACCAAGACACAAGAAATAGTTTTCAAGATACTTGTATATGTTACTTCTCACCTCAAAGTTTACAAGACTCTTACAAGCATACTAATTGAGTTACAATGAGAAACTATATATACTACTATCTACAATCGGTTATACTTTGATACCAGCTAGAAACTTACTACCAAACAAATACTATATTGTAAGGAGTAAGGTATCTAGAATAAAATACTATCCTAGAATAGGTAGTCATGACATGTCCATGACTTACCTTTTTGCTACCAACTAAAGTGGTAACTATACTAACTGATAAACAATAAACAGTGGAATAAAGTATGGTCAACTACATGGGCGTGGGAAAGCACCATGCAGTATATCAGAGGTTGCAGTGGGTTGTCAGAAGGACCATACTTATGTCCACTAGTTCATAGTAGGTTGTTCTGAAGGTAAACTGGCTTCTGAAGAACAAGTTCTTTCAAAGCCACTTATACTTCGAAAGAGTCTACTTCTTCCAAGACTTCTGCTAATCTTTAAGTCTTTAACTTCGAAAGTCTTTGTCTTGAAGCCTTTCAAGTGTTTGTCTTCAGAAAGAGGAATTTCTTAGTCTTCGGAAGACTGAGTTTCTTTTCGAAAGTTCTTCTATCTTTAACCTTCAAAAGTGCAGCTTTTCAGAAGTCTTTGTCAATTGCAACAAAAATTATTCCAAGTGGTGTTTGGTTGCACCAGCCTTACTAGATCCAACAACATCATTTTAACTATGTCAAGATTAGGGTTAATGTATTTAATACAATAAGCATATGGGTCATGCTTTGGTACATATTTTAATCTCAAAAACTCTCTATATTCATTATTAATCGTTTGTTGACAATGATTAGAGATTCTAGGAGTCAATGTTGATCTTTCAAGTTTTCCAGTTGCACTCAATTTGTATGTTCTATTTTTCCTCCCTAATGTTCAATATGATTGTTTGTCTTCTTCTTGGGTTAATCCATTACAGTGAGTAGTTTTATGGATTGTTAGTTTTTGCTTATGTTGAAATAATGTTATAATTGTGAAATTGAAACTTGAATGAATCAATTAAACGCCACAAAGAAGAAGGTAAAGAATGAAATCAAAACATCGGAACGATTCATTGAATGATCAAAATAAATACAAGAAAGAAAAACAAGTATTGCTCATCTAGCGGCACTACGTACCTACTACTGGGTGAACGAGAATAATAAGAAGCTCTGAACCAACTAACCCGACTTCACTTTTATACCCCCGCTAACTGTCAAATTAACCAAAATACCCCCTGAACTATTAACAAGTCATTAATAGCTACCTTAAATCTTCAATTATTAACAAATGACAGTTTTGATCCCTTAACTTCTAATCCACATATACAGCAATAATTATGCAATTATGATATTAAATTTGATTCATGTTCCTTATGTTTCGTTAATGATGCCCTTGACTGAACTCATGGGTTAGTGTTCGTGATGAAATGATGAAGAACTTATGGATAGGGCTGATTCACATATAGTGATGAATAGTTGTGTAGTGTTTGTTTGAGGTAGTTCTAATAGTCGTTAATCTACTAAACATAAGTAATAGCATGCAATCTAGCTCACGATGGTTAGCATAACGAGATCTCTAGTTTATCTTTCAAATACTTGATAGTTTAGGTAAGCACGAATCATCATGTAGTTATTAGAGCTTAGTCATAGTTTCAGAATTAGTTGGTGATTAAAACTTCTATGTCAATTATCTATGTAATTAAGTTAGCCCTTCGAAACCCAAATATTTCCTATAAAAGAAATAGTGTTAGTGAATTTAGTATTAGAACATTGTGTCATTCTATGTGATCCGCAATCATGTTTTTGTCATCATTTTATATATCTTTCTATGCATTTAGCTGGTAGTGTTTGTGTATTTATGTTTTAGTATTTTTGTAATAATAATAATAATGATTTGAATTTATAATCATAAAACTTAGAATGATAAAGTGTTTCAAAGAGTAATTAAGAATTTAAATTTAACCTACTCATGTTTTCCGAAATAGTGATAATATTATAGTCTTACACAATAATGGGCAACCATATTATTCAAGCAAGAAACCTTAATGTCGTGTATCAATCTTCTTATGTCTTACTTTATTAAACTTTTTTGATTTTAATGTCGTATAACTATACTTTAAGAAAAACGGGACAACGTACGCATTTTCTCATGTGATAGCTACTCTGAAGTGAAAACCAAGGCGAAAGGTCATTCAACCATTACGGCAACCTTTTGTCCTTGTATTTGACCTTTCGTCTTACACGAAAGGCTTCTTAATTCCGTATTCTTTATTGGTGTCCTCATCAATCAACCAGCAAAAAGAATTATTATATACCATTGCATACTGCGACGTTTTACCACATATATCATTGTGTTCATACATCACATGGATTTTCAATCAATTTCAACACTGATCTTATCTTATTCCTACGGTTTGAAAATTCTTGTTATAATTTGGGAATGTTAGTCAACACCACTGCCAATATTAAGTATTTTTTTTGGCAGCCAGGATATTTTAAAAACTAGAGTAAATTACATGGATGGTCATTGTGGTTATGTTGAATTTTTGGATTTGGTCTTTAAAGTTTAAAATCTTTAAATATAATCCCTAACATCTCTTTTTCTTTCATATATGGTCCATAAATCTGTTAGTTAACCGTTAGTGATGTTAAATATTGTAAAAATTAGCATTTTACTCGCATATGCATCTATTTAATTTACCTTCTAAAATAATTTTTTTATTTCTCAAAATTTTTTATTTTTATGTTATTTTTATAATTTCATTAATTAATAAGATTATTATTTAATCAAATACGTTTTAAACACACAATAAAAAACTTTTTAAAAACATGTTTTTTAAAATATTCGGTTTTTTAACCGTTCGTTTTTCATACGTCATTCTAAAACTTTTTGATTTTTTACACTGGTTGGTTTCTAAAGTTCTTTTAAAAAAATACTATTCATTTTTTAAAACATCTTTCTTAAACAAATTCTTAGTTTTTTAAACATTTATAAAAAAACAATTCAGTTTTAAACGTTTTTATAAAAGAAAATATTTTATAAACTGAGGGTACACTTTAATACAAAATTATGATATGAGCATTAAGGGATTATGTGCATTAATGCATAATTGTAGTAGTGCCACTAAATGTACACATGATTACCAATTAAAATTTTTGTTAGTGAAGAATACATACTAAGGAAATTAATTATGAAATAATAGACCCAATAAATAACAAAATAAACCAAAACAAACACATCATCTTCTTTGAATATTATATGCACATTATTACATCATACATTAATGCATATTACCAATACTTGCACCTGACACAAGCCCACTTTAACCATACCAAAAACAACATGTTTAAACTTAAAAGTGCTTTGACATGTTACTTAACCGCGTGCGTGATGTGTGCATCTTGTCACCTCTAGTTTACATAAACTTTTAAGTGTGGTTAGTTTAATTCATTTTGATCAAGTTACATGGTTAATACAAATCATATCTATCTAGGTGTGGTTCCTAAAATAGTTCAATAACTAATGATATCAAAGTATTCATACTTGCAAATATATATATATTTTTGCTAAAAGCCAGCTCCTTTAATGATGAGGATAAGAAAACATAAATATGCACACATGCACGTATGCATATATTTTGAAATGCATATATGCACGTTTCTTCCATATTTTTAACTGTTTGTACGTATGGTCTTTCAGAATGACGATCACAATTTAGCCTAACCTGGATGGAAAATTGAACAACATGTTATTATTTATTGTAAAGTATTAACTCCTTAATTTAACGGTACATTTTCTAATTTCATTTATATGTTAGTTATTTTGTCCAATAAATTCATTTCCTTTAATAGACATGCATTCTTTAATTTTTTTACAGGTGTGTAGGCATATTAGTAGTTGTTTTACTTATTTGAGATATTGAATGCAGGTTATCAGTATAAAATAAAAAAAGTCTTTAGTGACCAAACGACAATCTCTGTATACAACTTTAATGGTTAGTTGTGTGTGCTCAATAATGTAAGACGGTGACGTTTAAGGATGACATATGAAGGAGGTAAGCCAATGAGAATCAAAGACTAAACAAAAATTTTTTGTGGTTGATTCCGGTGGCAACCATCAGAGACAACAAACAAAGAGGATTAGTAGAATGTTATCAAACGAATAGTTTCGTCCTCAAACTTAGATTTTTTTCAAAGTAAAATCGGTTGTTTCTAACGATCCCATGTTTAATTATGTTTTCTTTCTCTTGCTTAATGAAACAAGGAATACAAATAGAAATAAATTTGGAGATTTATATGCAGTATGTGCATATATACTTTGCATGATAAATTTAAAATATTATATAGAAAATAGAAATTTGTTTTGTTTTTATATTATAATTCTATGCTTTCATGAGCCTTTACATAAAAAAGATTCAAAACTAATATGTGGTAAAAATCTGTTTAGTTTGTAAATAAAAATTTTAAAATGGTTGAGAAATGCAGTAGATTTATATATTTAAAATAACGTTGGGTAGCAAAAGTTGGAAGAATTTTAAAATATAATAAATGCAATCTTACTTTCTCTCGCTATATGTTAAAAAGATTTTTGTAATATAATAAATGTTGTAGATTTTATTAGTACGTTGGCTCTAGGGTAAGTTTTGAGTGAAGAAAGTGGGGGCAGGTTTAAAAAAAAAGAAATATTTGGATGGCGGTTTTGTCAATTGAACTTGAGTTACCAATATTGCCCTTGTTATATTTAATTCGCATTTTTTAAGCACTGGTAGATTTACGAATTTGCCCTTTAAATATCAACCACTAGATCATTAAATCTAGGGTCATCATTGGTTCTTTTGGTTTTTTTATAAAATATTAATTTTCATTTGAGAACCCATATATATATATATATATATATATATATATATATATATATATATATATATATATATATATATATATATATATATATATATATATCTATAATCTATCTAATCTCTATATCTATAGATCTCTATCTATATCTATCTCTCTCTCTCTCTCTCTCTCTCTCTCTCTATCTCTCTGTCTCTCTCTCTCTCTGTCTCTCTCTTCTGTCTATGTCTCTGTCTCTCCTCTCTCTTCTCTCTCTCTCTCTCTCTCTCTCCATCTCTCTTCTCTCTCCTCTCTCTCTCTTCTCTCTCTCTCTCTCTCTCTCTCTCTCTCTCTCCTCTGTCTCTCTCTCTCTCTGTCTCTTCTCTCTCTCTCTGTCTCTCTTCATCTCTGTCTCTGTCTCTGTCTCTCTCTCTTATCTCTGTCTGCTCTCTCTTCTGTCTCTGTCTCTGTCTCTCTCTCTCTCTGATAACATAGACATCTAAGATAGATAGAGATACATACATAGAGATATATATATACACATATACATATATATATACATCTATATATATATACATATATACTAGTTTAGTACCGGTGTGCTACCGGTTGGTTAAAAGATAGCTCGTAGTTAGGTAACATAAAAACAAGTGGTTACAAAACATTATCAGTTAGTGGTAATAAAGGGAGATATCATATAGAGACACATAATACATATACATAGACATATATAGATACACATACATACATACATACATATATATATATATATATAGAGATATATACATACATACATACATATAGATATATATATATATATATATATATATATATATATATATATATATATCTATATATATATATATATATATATATATATATATATATATATGTATATATATATCTGTATGTATATATGTATATATGTATTATATATATATATATATATATATATATATATATATATATATATATATATATATATATATATATATAACAAATGATGAAAGATGTATGCCATAATGAACGTATTAGACACAATGTAAGTATCAAACACAATTAGCTGGTGTATGTGACAAATGATCAAAAACAATAGAAATACACATATTAAACATACAATCCTTCTTAAACTCTTTATATTAAACTAGATATCGAAACCGCGCGTTGCCGCGGGTTTCTTTTGGATTTAAAGTATTTTTTCTCAAACTATGATTATCGTATTGACCCAGGTAAAAATAATTCTGCTACCATCTAAAAGTTATTTGAATGTTGTACAAGTGATTATATAACCAAAAGATTGTGATATCTTCTTTTATGAGAAATACGTTTGTTTTCTATTTAATCTAGCTATAAATTCAATAATTTCCCAATCAAATTTTTGTTTATAAATTATAAGGCCATTTAATTGTATTTAACTTAATATTTTTAAAATATAAAACATGAATAGAGCCAAGCTTGGGATGACATGAGAAAGCAAAATTATTAACTAACTTATTAATTTGATTCCCATTTTCAAAGATTTTAAATATATAAATTATTCTATTACTTGCATTCCACCTGAACTTAAATATATTGAAATTTTTGTTTGAAGTCCATTAGACTCTCTCTTTCTCTCTCTCTTGAAACGTCCATTCACCACCACCATCCATCTCCAATCACTCTTGCAATTCGGTCACCACCGCCACCTATCTCCAACCGGCGTAACCATCCTCGCTCACCACCACCGCAACCAACGTAGAGCCGCCACTGTTAGTTTGTATGTTTTGGTTTAGTTTTGTAATTCCAAGATAAGTGAGGGACTAAAATTGTAAATGTTTTGTATGGGTTGTTATAAATTGTAACGACTTTCTTCTTGTATTCATTCACTTCATAATACAGAAAATTACTTTACTTGTTCTTGATTATTTCCTTCGAAATCTTGGTACCTGTTTCACATTTGGTATCAGAGCTTCCAGATCGAAGAACGTTAGAAGTAATCGAAGGACTGGATTCAGACGTTCGATTTAGAAACTCATACCGAAGAAGATCGAAGATGGCAGCTCCTGCGGCCAACAACCAAATTGCGGTTAGGGACAACTTCACAACGATTCCATTGTAGTGTCCAATTCTCACCAACACGAATTACACAATCTGGGCTGTCAAATTGAAAGCAATCTTCAACGTTCATGGATTGTGGGAAGTGATTGAGCCGGCGGAAGGTGCTTAGGAAGATCCAAGAAAAACAATGCTGCTATCGCCTATTTGTATCTAGCCATGCCGAAAGAAATGGTTCTTCAGGTGGCAAACTTGACTAAGGCGAAAGACATTTGGAAGTCTTTGAAGAAAAGGTTCATAGGAGCCGATCGGGTAAAGAAGGCTCGCCTGCAGACCCTGAAAAGTGAATTTTAAGGCCTGAAGATGAAGGATAGCGAGACCATCGATGAGTTTGCTGGAAGGATTAGTGCGATCTCCTCAAAGGCGACCGAATTGGGAGAACCCTAAGGCGAATCAGCCCTCGTTCGGAAGTTTCTTGAGGCAATGCTCAAAAGATTCATTCAAAATGTCGCGTCAATAGAACAATTCATGGATCTTGAAGCACTGCAACTCCAAGAAGCGATCGGGAGGTTGAAGGCTTTCAAAGAAAGGACCGGCATGAAGAATAAAGCCTCGAGTGTAAAGGACGACCAATTACTAATGACTTACTCGGAATGGCAGTCCCGGAGAAAGGACAACGAGTCCAAGAACAAGAAGTGGAGTAGAGCAAGAGAAGGGAGCCAGAGCTCTACCACCGAAAGGACGAGATATGCCCAGAAAGGAAAAGAGACGGATCACACACACTTGAAGCATCGGAGATCCAAGAAGGACAAGACCAAAATAAAATGCTTCATATGCGAAAAGTTTGGCCATTATGCATCCGAATGCACAGCCTCGAAGCCCCAAGACACTGAGTCCAACCTGACACAGGCGGAGGTTGAAGAACCGGCCCTACTAATGAACGTTCACACTGAAACAAAGAAAGAATGGGTGTTCTTGAATGAACAAAGTATACTACCCAAGCAACTTGAGCAAGATGATCAGGATACCAATAAAAGTGACTATTGGTACCTTGACAATGGAGCCTCCAATCATATGTCAGGTGATCTCACTAATTTTTCCTCGCTAGATAGGTCTGTGGGGGCAAAATACGTTTTGGAGACAATTCCAGCGTAGAAATAGAGGGGAGGGGATCTGTAATTTTGGAAGGAAGGGATGGAGAGCACAAACTCCTCTCGGATGTATACTACATCCCGCACCTTCGAAACAACATCCTAAGCCTGGGACAGGCCACCGAAGGTGGATGTGTAGTAAGAATGGAGAATGAACATTTATGGTTGTATGATAAGAGTGGGAAGCTCTTGATGAAAGTACAAAGGTCATCCAATCGGTTATACAAAACAAAATTAACCATTGGGTCGCCGATGTGCTTTCAAACGGAAATTGAAAGCCTGCCTTGGTTATGGCATGGGCGACTTGGCCATGTCAACTTTGACTCCTTAAGAAGCATGACCAGGAAGCAGATCATCAAAGGAGTCCCAGTGATAGACCACCCCTCCAAAGTGTGTGAGGCATGCATGGCCGGTAAACAATCAAGACATCCACAGGTCACAAACTCCATTACAGATGGTTTCAGTAGACCTTTGTAGACCTATCACCCCTCCTACACCGGCTGGAAACAAGTACTTCATGCTCTTGGTAGATGATTGCACTCGCTTTATGTGGGTCTACATGCTCAAGAGTAAAGATCAGGCACTTGATGTTTTTAAAACATTCAAGTCAAGAGTTGAAAATGAACTTAGTAATAAGGTAAAAACTTTAAGATCTGACAGAGGAGGAGAATTTACATCCTGGAGCTTTAGCCAATTCTGTGAGGAACATGGTATATGTAGGAAGTTGACAGCCCCTTACACCCCACAGCAGAATGGATCCGTAGAAAGGAGAAACAGATCCATCCTGAACATGACTAGGAGCATGCTAAAGGCAATGAACATGCCGCAACAACTGTGGGCTGAAGCAGTCAGGCATGCCGTCTACATCCTCAATAGAATACAAACAAAAGCCCTGAAAGACACCACACCTTATGAAGCTCTCAAAGGAAGAAAGCCAGAGCTACATCACTTGAGGATATTTGGGTGTGTGGGACATGTAAAGGTAATGTCAAACTCATTAAAGAAACTAGATGATAGAAGTCAGCCCATGGTGTATTTGGGAGTAGAAGCAGGTTCAAAGGCTCATAGAATGCTTGATGTCAATAGAAACAAAGTTGTGATAAGTCGAGATGTGATCTTTGAAGAAGCTAAACAATGGAGCTGGTCAAGTCATTCAAGCAATGAACAATTCCAGTTAATTGACAATCAAGACATTCCAAGTCAGGATGTTCGACATGAGAAACACTGGAGAGGCCTAGCGATGACGATTCCACCACTTGAAGCATAGACAAGTGAGAGTCAACAACAGCCCAGTGATCTCAGTGAGCTTGGTCATGATCAGAATGGCCAAGAATGTCAAGATCAGACAGGTCTGAGAAGGTCATCCAGAACATCAGTCTTGCCTTCAAGGTTGGCAGACTATGTTCTTGATAGTCGGATCAAGCAAGCGGCTCAAAGAGAAGAAGAAGAAGAAGAAGAAGAAGCCATTGAGTTGCTACTAGCTGATGATGGAGTTCCAACCTCCTATAAACAGGCTGCTCAAAGTAGAGAGTGGAAGGCAGCAATGGATGAAGAAATAAAAGCAATAGAAAGAAACAAGACTTGGTTCTTGACTGAACCACCCCTCAAGTGCAATCCAATAGGGTTAAAGTGGCTGTTCAAATTGAAGAAGGATGCAGTGGGTAATGTAACAAAGCACAAGGCCAGACTAGTTGCAAAAGGATATGTACAACAGTTGGGCATTGACTTTGAGGAAGCATTTGCACCAGTAGCCCGAATTGAAACAATCCGGTTAATCCTAGCACTGGCTGCTAAGATGGGATGGAATGTGTATCATCTGGATGTTAAAGCAGCGTTCTACATGGAGAATTAAAAGAAAACGTATATGTGAGACAGCCGGAGGGATATGAAAGAAAAGGGTGTGAGACAAAGGTGTACAAATTGTCAAAGGCTCTTTATGGGTTGAGGCAAGCACCAAGGGCGTGGAATTTGAAGTTAAATACTGTGTTAATGGAATTAGGCTTCAGGAGGTGTCAGCATGAACAGGTCGTGTACGTGAGGCACACAAAGGAGACAATGATAATATTGGGAGTATATGTTGATGATATGTTGGTAGCCGGTGATGATCAACTTAAGATAAATAGGTTTAAGCAACAAATGCAAACTAAGTTTGAAATGACTGATTTGGGTTTGCTATGCTATTACCTTGGGATAGAAGTTGAGCAAAATAAAGATGGAATTCAACTAAAGCAGGCTGGATATGCAACGAAGTTGGTAAAATTGGCAGGCTTGCATGAGTGTAATGATGTGAAAGTGCCTATGGAGCCTGGACTAAAGTTGTCTAAATTGGAAGGTGGTGAAGATGTAGATTCAACCGTGTACAGAAGGCTAGTGGGTTCATTGAGATACTTAACCCAAACTAGACCAGATATATCATTCGCGGTAGGATATGTGAGCAGGTTCATGCAAAGTCCTAAAGGGTCTCACTTGAAAGCAGTCAAGCACATAATTAGATATGTGAAAGGAACACTTCACTATGGTATTAAGTACAAACGAGCTGAAGGGGGAAATTTGGTTGGTTATAGTGATAGTAATCACTTGACTGATTGTGATGATGGAAGGAGTACATCAGGTAATGTTTTCTACTATAATGGATCAGTTGTTTCGTGGCATTCACAGAAGCAGCAAACTGTGGCATTATCAAGCTGTGAGGCTGAGTTTATGGCTGCAACCTCTGCAGCTTGTCAAGCTATTTGGTTAAATGGCTTACTTGAAGAATTGACAGGCAAGAAGCAAGAAAAGGTGGTTATTTTGGTTGATAATAAATCAGCAATTGCATTGATGAGAAATCCTGTGTTTCATGGTCGGTCAAAACACATTCATACTAGATATCATTTCATAAGAGAATGTATAGAGCGAAATCAAATTCAAGTTGATTTTGTGAGTGGAGATTTACAAAGAGTAGATGTATTGACTAAGCCATTATCAAGGGTTAAATTTGCTGAAATGAGGTTTTTGCTTGGTATTGAGAAGTTAGTCTAGTATGGTCTTGGAATTAGAGGGGAGAATGTTAGTTTGTATGTTTTGGTTTAGTTTTGTAATTCCAAGATAAGTGAGGGACTGAAATTGTAAATGTTTTGTATGGGTTGTTATAAATTGTAACGACTTTCTTCTTGTATTCATTCACTTCATAATACAGAAAATTACTTTACTTGTTCTTGATTGTTTCCTTCGAAATCTTGGTACCTGTTTCACAACCACAACACCACCATCATCACTACAACAACCACCGCGACACCACTACTACAAGAACCATCGCAACACGACCACCACCACAACCATCGCACCACCACGACTATATTCGATCGGGAAAGAGAAATCAAGATTCCAAGTGACACTCGAGAAGGAAAGCAAGCTGCTAAAAACATATCTGAGTTAAACGAAGAAGGTGACACTAAGGGTCAGGGCCGCTGCCATAGCTCCGGCAGCGGGGGCGGGTCTCACACTTTCGTGGTTGTGCATTTGAGAATTGTACACTATGCTTTGGTGTTGGTACGGTGGCACTGTAGCCACCATGTGCTTTTTAAAGTTGTACATTATGCTTTGCCTTTGGTACGGTGGCACTGTAGCCACCGACCAAAGGTATTAATATGTATTTTAATATATTCTTACTCTAACTCTATCTAAATAAGTATTCAGTTATTAATGTCTTATGTATAGAATTAATGCGTGCTAGAACACAATCTCAAAAAGCTCAATGACATTGTTTTAAACACGTGAAATATTGCAGGGTATTTGGGAAATTCTTTAATTATTACAACCGATTAGAATGAGCCAGAAGCCACAATTTACAAACTCATGGCCCTTAGAAGTTTTAAAAAGGCATATCACTTGAAAGTATGGCCAAACTTCTCATAACTTTGGGCCGGGGTTGTTTTTTATGAAAACCAAAACCAACACATAAGGCTAGGCCTGCTTCTTCTGAGTAGGCTATGACGAGAAAAAGTTCGTGTACAGGTAAGCAGGCCCAATATGGAAATAGTATTTTAGTCACGCGTTGCGACTCTCGTACAAAATATATATCAACATGTATGTGGAAAGTTTATTTTAAATTTAGAAAACAATTATAATATTAAAAAAAAACTAAAATATATTATACTTGGGCCATGGGGTTTGGCCGCTCATTGCTAGACTGGTTTTATAAGGAATTTACATCAAAACATACCACGCTGCAAAAATATATTCGTAATTTTCAAAACACATTACCTTGTGGTGAAAAAATTAAAAATATATATTATATTGACCCGGATCAGTTTCAATGAAACTTACGCTAGAACGTAGATAAAAATAATCATGTTGCAACAGTGTATTCGGAATTTAAGAAACGATTTTATTTTAAAAGTTATAAAGGAAAAACAAAATGCAAAATTAGTTATAATAATAAAATAATATAACAACTTTTCAAGCCAAAAAACATTCTGTTATATTTTAAAAACACACAAAAACTCTGGAACTTGTATGCGATTCAAGTTGTACACCATGCAATAAGAGTGTTCTGTATGGATTTTAAAGTATAGTTAATATGAATGACAGTAAAAGGCTACATGTCATTTATAAGCGTAAAGGCGAGAGGGTCAATCCCTGTTAGTTAAATTCAACGTGAAATAGCGAAGACAATAATCAATTGTCACTTATTAGTTAGTATATCTCTCCCATCTTATGGATGCAGACGATGCGTTATTTTTATACATTTGGTCAATTTAAATTTAGAAAAAATTGACAAGAATTGTGGTGTTTTAATTTAGCTTCTGGCCATAAAGTAAATTTCAATACAAGTAATTTTTGTGGCGTTGGAGTGGATCATGACGAGATCACAAATATGGTAGATAGTAAATTTCGATAAAAGTAACTTGGATTTTCCTATTGGACTACATGTAAGTAAAACTATCGGCCTCTTTTCGGTTTACCTATCACGATATTCCTAACTGTGCAAACTATGTTGTCAAAAGCGCACTAGGAGTGCGCCTAGGATCTCAAGCGCAACCCAACACAAGAAAAACGTCTCTTGACAGGTTAGGCGCGCTTTTGAAAAGCAACACTGTTTCTGGAACCATTGATCGCGACCACCAATCGTGCCCGTTGCCGAAAACCGATCGTACCCCATTGCCGCCACCAACCGATAACGCCCTTCGTAGATACACGATTCGGCAACGAAGGTCGGCAACAGTCGACGGTTAGGGGTGGCGACGGTCGGAGGGGCAAATAGTGGGCGGCGGTGGTCGGCGTCGGGGTTGTGCGATGTCAGTGGCGGTCAGCGACGAACGGGGTCGGGGTGGTGGGTGAGGGGTGGGGTCGGCGGCGGGCGGGGTCGACGGCTGGCACTGGCGGCGGCAGGCGGGGTCGGCGTCGGTCGGCGATCGGTGGTCGGGGTCGTCGGTAGTGGCGGTTGGCGGTGGGCGGGGTGGTAGGTGGCGATTGGTGGTGGAGGCGGGGTCGGTGGAATTTGAAATCCTTCAATATTTGGAAGGATTTCGAAATCCTTCGTTTGAAGGAATTTGAAAGAATTAATTACAATTTTAATTACAATTCATTTCTCAACCAAACATGTTCAGAATGGAATTCAAATTTCAATTCTAACGAATTCCTACCAACCAAACACAATGAATAATGAAATTCACATTCCAATTCCATTGAATTCTATTAAGGTTCCGTTTGGTTGGAAGGAATGGAATTGAAAAACTAGTATAATTTTCAAGTAAAATTGTGTTTGAGTGGGTAATGAAATGCAAACCCAAGGAAATGTTTCACCTCAAATTCCTTGGTTGTGTGATTTCAAATTCCCTCTCTAGGTGGAAGGATTTTGAAATCTCACAACCAAAGGAATTTGAGGTGAAACATTCCCTTGGGTTTACATTTCATTACCCACTCAAACATAATTTTACTTGAAAATTATATTAGTTTCTCAATTCCATTCAATTCCAGTCCATTCTGCCAACCAAACGCTCCCTAAATTTCTGCATAGCAAACGCCCAGGGGAATTATCCATTGAGAAACTAGTATATTTATGTTTGATTGGGTAATAAAATATAAAAACTAAGGGAATGTTTCACCTCAAATTCCCTTAGTTGTGGGATTTCAAATTCCCTCTCTAGGTGAAAGGATTTTTAAATCTCACAACCAAGGGAATTTGAGGTGAAACATTCCATTGGGTTTACTTTTAATTACTCACTTAAACACGATTTTACTTGAAAATTATACTAGTTTATCTATTCAATTGCATTCCATTCCATTCCTTCCAACCAAACGCCCCCTAAGAGTACTGAAATCGGATGGAAAATTATCGTAGTCAATTTAACAAATAAGAGTAATGAAACCAGATGGAAAGTTAGTTCTGAGAAAAAAATGTTGCAAATTTTAAATTTTGCTTTAATCTCCCAAAGCAGTTAGACGACCTTCATTTTTAGAGTTTTTAGAGTTAATTACAGTCTATATGGTTTCGGTAACTTGAAATATTTGAATACAAAGAAAAAAAGTTAACATCTTTTTAACAGGTTTAATTACTAACTAACTTCTGTTAATTTTTTTATTAACCAAAACGGTGTTTGTAATTTACTTAAATCATAACTAAAGAAAATAACAATAAAAGTTCTAGATAAGAGACATTCCCCACCTCTCCTTCACCTTCAACCTCCAACAACCACCCATCATCACCGCCTCTTCTTCCCCGGCGATAAAGCCTCTCGCCACCTGGTAAAAATCACAAATCAAGTTTTAGATGCATAACTAACATAAGATGCAATTCATCTAATACTTTCTTTAGGAGATGTGAAGGGTCCGGGTCCAGATCTTATTCTTCTCTAAATCGATAAGGTTTTTGTTATCCGTTCATGATAGCTCGTAAATCAATTAAATGAATCTGAGTGAACTAGTTTTATATCTGTTCGTACAAGTAGTCACTAGATGATCAATTACAATGAGATAATCACATAATGTCATAATTATCTTTCTTTATTTTCTAAACGAAAACAATACTTTTTTAACATCAATTACAACTAATATGACTTGTGAGTTAAAAACTTAGTTACTAAACTAAAAGAAACACAAATAATGAAAAACAATGTCGAACTACTAAACGATAGAGAACATGTCATACTACTTAATTTTTAAATTGTTTATATTTTTGTAAGTAATCAAGGTTTGTTGTTGTTACTATTTAATAATCGGTAGAATACATCATTTCTAATTCACTATAAATACAGAACATTTAGAGTAAACTAGTATTAAACCCATGATATGTATCTTCTTGAAATGTATCAAGATATTGAAGATGGCATACGATAGGATAAACACAAAGAGAGAACAAAAAGAGAAGAAAAAGACTCCTCTCCAGTTGGAAAACTTTGTAAAGCTTGAAGTTGATGAAGAATGATCTCTACTGATTCACAGGGATGGGTTGTCCACAGTATTAGTATGGGAATCTATCTCGTTGTCGCGGGGGCGTAAAACCGTGTCAAGTAGCATTAATGTGTCACCAATGTCAGCGACTACCAACATTGGAAATCTCATATTAAAAAGGAAAGAAAAACGAGAAAAAGAAAATTGAACAAAAAGAAATTGTAAAAATGTTAACAACACACGTGAAACGTAAACTATTAAAAACAATAAATAAATCAATCTAGGACATGTACATTGCAACGAGGCCGTTAAACATGAACAAATAGGTGTAGCAACGTGAACCACGCACGCACCTAACAGCTTGTTAACCCTCAAAATTTAGACCAAAATGTAAAATGAAATCTTTGTAAAAGATGAAAAGTAGGGGGTCAAAATTGAAAGTGAAAAACATGCAAGGGTTAAAATTGTAAAATATATAAAAATATTAGGTTTAATATATCTATATAAAAAAAAAGAGTAAATTACACAGACAGTTCTTGAGGCATACACGTATTGCAACTTTAATTCTCACTTTCCATAAGCTACAAATTCATGCCTGAACTTTGCATGATTTGCATACCGACGGTCACTAGCGCTACCAAAACTTAACTTGATCAGTTAAATATATGTAAAAAGACCAAAATACTTACTTTTAAAATAAAATTACTTAAAATCACCTACACCGTCATTTTCTTAATCTTTTAACCTACCCACCACACCCTTTCATCATCATCTTCATCTTCATCACTCACCCTACGCCACTACTGTGACATTCGTCACTTTCAGATTCATCAATTAACACGAAGATCGTCATCTTTGTGTTATGCATTTACTTCTTTGTGAAATTAATATGCGTGGAATTTTAATAATTAATAACAGTAATTATGTTGATACATATGTACCTAGATCCTAATATGTATGTAATATGTCTTGATTGTCTTACACTTATGTAATGGTTGGGTTATTAATGAAATGAGAATGTTTGGTTGTGATTTATAATGTTTAATATTTCATTAATGAGTTGATATTGACTTGATTATATAGGTTTGTGATTGTTTGAATTGATACACATAATGTTATATTAATGAATACATTCAAACTTAGCAATATGAAGTTCTCATGCGAATGGCCCATGCGAATGGACTATACGCATGAACAACTTCAGGCGAATGACTCAGTCGCACGACTGAACCAGGAAACTGGATCAGTCGTATGATTGTAACATGAGATTGGCTCAGTCGCACGACTGAACACTCAGTCATGCGAATGGATCAACCGCATGGCTCAATCGCACGACTGAACCATACTAATGGTTCAGTCGCCCGAATGAGCAACCCTAACCTATAAATACCACCTAATTCGTGGAAAAACGTAAGCATTCATTCCAATTCGACTCCAGACGTACCCTAGCCGTCCAGAAGCCTTTAAGTTCGTACTCCAAGTTCATAGAACGCTGTAGATCGATTCCTAATCGATTCTTGACGTTAGATTCAATCCGTTATTGTTTCTACGTGCGTTCTCACTGATTGGATCGCCAATCAAATAGGATTCCACACTATTTGGTTTGGTTAACACGTTAATCAGTTGGTGTTTCGTTCAAATACTAGATCCTAACACTCTCACATTGTTCTTGAATTTAAGACCCATAAGTCTCATCCAAATTACTTGCACGAAAATGCTACCGATTACAATCTTAAAATGTATAGAGAATATTGGATGTAGATGAAAAGGACTGTGAAAATGCTACTGATTACAATCTTAAAATTGATAGAGAATATTGTTTAACTCAACCTTACCTGACCCATTAAACCCCATTGTAAAATTACCCCTTCCAATCTGACATGCTACCCAGCCCACCCATCTTGCCAGCTTTGAAGGTATTTTTTTTAAAAGAGAGTTGACAAGGGGGGTGAATCTTGAAACATTTTGACTTCAAGGGTACCCGCCCCTACCAGGGGCGGGTTCTACACCTCGATAACCGTGTGACCTGTTTGACCGCAATGTGTGATGTGTGTGATGTGACTACATGGAGAGACCACGCCCTTGGCAAGGGCGGGTTCTCCAACTCCTCTGAACCATCCGATTTACTTACCCTGTCAATCTTAACCACAAAATACAATCCACCTACCCAGGATACCACGCCCTTGGCAGGGGCGGGTTCTCCAAACCCTTGACCACATTCAATTTCAACCTAACACCCCTGCAAACCATTTATTTATATCACAAACCCCAACCGTTTATTTGAGAAACCACCGAACATTTTCCCCTCACAACCCCACTCTCATTTATCCTATTTAAACCAAAAAAATCTTACTATTCGTTCAAATCATACCTCAATCCAATTTCTTACTATCTTTGAACCTAATTTTTCTATAATTTTATACTTCATTTCAAAAATCAAAATGAGCTGGAGAATTACACCAGGTCCACTAAATAATGATTTGTTATTTTTAAGTGGTCAGCATAGAGCTGATTATTAGTTTTGAGATCCAGAAAGCGATGAAGGAATTTTACGTGTAAGACGAGGTGATAAAGCTTTTTGGGATTACATTGATGAAGTGCCTATCCCTAAAAATATTATGAGATATATAAGGTTGGCTGGTTTTGCGGGTGTGATCGAGTGTGGTTATCGCAAACTTCATGCTCTTATCTCAGCTTTGGTGGAGAGATGGAGGCCGGAGACACACACATTTCATTTACCAGTTCGAGAAACCACAATAACCCTTCAAGATGTACAAGTTTTATGGGGTTTGCCGGTTGAAGGTGATGTTATTTCTGGCACTGATTATGCTATGAGTGCATCTGAAATTATAATGAGGTTTAAGTATTTAACCGGCTGTACAAGCACTGTAAGTGGATATAAGTTAAACCGAAGGTTTGTTTTAGATGAAATAATAAAACCATTCCCTAATAATGCCACTGATTTTCAATGCATCCAACGAGCTAGATTAATTATAATTTTTATGATTGGTGCCACTTTATTTCCTGATACTTCTAGCAACTGGGTGCACATAAATTATTTAAGTCATATTTAAAATTTAAATAACTGTAGTAGACTTAGTTGGGGAAGTGCAGTTTTAACATCTTTGTATAGACAATTATGTAAGGCAACGAGTGTCACAAATCGAGAGGTTGGTGGGCCTTTTTTCTTGTTACAATTATGGGCATGGGAAAAAGTACCTTCTATGTGTCCTCGAAGTACGAGATGTATTGATTTCAGATTACCATATGGTGCATGGTATGTTAAAAAACTTATGTATTGACTATTTTTTAGTAACCTTATATTTTTCTAGTTAACCGAGTATATTTGAAAACTTGATTACAGATGGAACGGTGAACTTAGTTATGTAAACACCACTCCGCACTGTTTGAGTGCGTATTGATCTCAGCTGCATTCATTAAGCAAGGCCATGGAATTAATTTTTATCTAATATTATTTTGTATATATTAACATTGTGAAAACATATTAATTCATATTTTTATATCAGTTTAATTAGAGGCCTTATGATAATATTATCCACCTTCTACCTAATATCTGCACAAGTGGATATCAAAGCTGGAGAAGTGACAAATATCTTATATGTTGGGAAGTTGTTAAGACTCACATTCTAAGTAGGGTTTTAAGACAGTTTGGAATGTTTCAACTAATCCCTACAAGTGTGTTACTAACCCGGGAGTAACACACAAATCTACATTGGATTGCTTGTAAAGGTGGTAGAAATAAAAATTGATTACAACATCATAATATCTTTGTTCAAGCATGGGCGTCTTGGCATAATTCAGTTGCTAATGAAGCATACACTGATTCCCTGATTGCTCCTGAAGCATACATGAGGTGGCATTTAGAACGTACTGTTGTGTATACAACAAACCCGGCTCATCAAGACACGAACCCTCATGGCTTCCAAAATGATGGACAAAGATTGAGAATGATGGTATTGTGATTAATTTATTAGTTATAATGATTATTCAATTATTATTATTATTTTAAAATTAATCTTTCATAATGTTATTTAAAGATTGCAGGACTGGTTAAGGGCTTAACAATTACAACACAACAACACAAAGAGGAGATTAACCAAACTTGATCAAACAGTAAACTGGATTAACCAAGATAGTGATACAAAGAACACAAGTAATAATAAAGAGACAGAACAAGAGATTTGGGTTTCAAGGATGCAGTATATTGCTTTCTCAAGTTCTATTACAAGTGTTACAAAGCATGAAGAAAGATACTAGAACAAGGAATACTTATATTACAACCTACAGTCGGCTATACTTTGAAAGCCAGCTGGATACAATTGACTAGACACAAACAAAATCAATTGTAGAATCAAAAGGCATATCTGCCTTTTGACCTTGTGACTATGACATGCCATAGCTCACATCCTTATCTATTACAAAAAGGATAAAGTACATAAAGTAGAAGGTTACAGACTCAAGACCTCTCAATGTACAGTTACGAAAAGCATGGACCTTTTCACCAACTCATGAAAGATGGTGACTTTACAGAGATGCAGCGGAAAGGTGTCCAGCCTTATGGAGCTGTACATCAGATAAAGCATCTTACTAAAAGTCTTGGAAGAAATCTGTCTTCATAGGATGAAGCTTCAGAAGACTTTGTCTCTGAGGCTTCGGAAGACTTCATATTTGGCTTCGGAAGATATTGGTCTTGGCTTCGGAAGATTTTACACTTAGAATATTTCTAGTGCATGGTGTAAAACTTCCGAAGCAATTCTACTTCAGTACTTAGTGCGTTACTTGCAGAGAGACTTTGGATGTTTTGGTTTGCATCAGACTTAAAGGAATTCTTACAAACTCCCCCTAGGCTAATGCTACCAAAGCATTTAGAAGATCTTCAGATGTTAGTAGTCTTCAGCACAATCATGACCATACCCTTCTTCATTAGATGGTCAGGATCATTCAGACTTTATAGTATCTTCTCATCTCAAAGAGATCATGCAGAGGTAAGTTAATTATGTCTTGCCATGTATAGACATTCTCAACACCTTGATCTCTGATTACATGCCATCTTTCTGGATTGGTAGAGAAGGTCCAGGATAAGATGGGTGTCTCAGCTGCAAGAGGAGCCACTTGCATTGGAGTTGATTGGGCTGCCTCTTCATGCACTTCCTCAGGTTGATCTGACTCAGCCTGAGGTATAGATGTAGATGATTCAGGCTTCTTCTTCTTAGACTTTGGTTTAGAAGCCATCCTCTTCTTCCTTTTAGATGACTTTAACTGAGAAGACTGGTCTGCAGCACCTTGTTGATCATCCTTGTCTTTCTCAGTTGGGTGTTCCTCCCTCACAGGTTCAGAAGTAGAGGGAGTTTGACCCTGCTGTGGATCAGAAGATGAAGCTTGCTGAGGCTCAGCAGGAGGTCCGGGTTGTGTTGTCTCAGGTTGTTTAACCTTAACCTCCATTTCAGGTGGGACTTGACTTGGAAGAGAGTGTAATTCAATCAGTTCACCAATCTTAATCTTCTGCTTGATTACCCTTATATGCTCATCCATTATGGATAGAGACATAGGGCCAAGTCTCCTTCCGGAGAATCCATATAGCTTCAAGAAGCTCTTCATCCTCTGTCTGTCAGCAGACTTCTTCATACTCGTTTGGATGATGGCTCTTGACTTTGCAGCTTCTTCTCTTAGCTTCTTCTTAGTTGTCTTTCTCTCCTTGACTAACTCAAGCTCAAGTTGTTTTAAGTACTCAAACTCAACAAAGTCATAGGACAAGGGAAGAAGTGCATCTGCCTGATAAAAGCCTGTGGCACTCAGGTAGTTGATCATTTTGATCCTATCTTCTTCTTTGTCTACCTGAGGTTCTTGTTGAACCACATCTTCTTGTACAGGGCTTTCTTGAACTGGGGAGAGAGTGAGAGCATGCTTGTAGAGTCTTTTCTGTCTCTTCTCCTCTTTGAATTGGAGAAGTAACCTTGCATCCTCTTTTTCTTTCATCTCTCTTAACACTTCCATGTCAGCCAGTTCATTTAGTTGTCCTAAGGGGAGAGAAATGATTTCATCAATGTTATAGTTCCTGGTCTGCAGATAAGTAATCCTGACTGCCCTTAACTCATCATCTTGAGTATTTGGTCTGGGGGCAGCCCTGATTGCAGCTTGCATAAAACCTGAAGACCCAGAGGAACTTTCTCCCCTTAGTTTCCTCTTCCTCTCTCTCTCTCTCTCTTCCTCCTCAATTTCCTCAGGAGTCAAAATCTTTTCCCTTTGTCACCCACAGACCTTTGTGACTCAGGGTGGATAGAGGTTTGGCTTTCATTGCTTGGTGTAGCATCCATGCTCTAGCCAGAGAGAGGCTGAGAAACACCTTCACCAGCAGGTGTCTCAGAGGGAATGTGAATCTCTGCAGCAGTTGATGGTAATGAGACAGGGGTCTCAGGTTCTGCCACTGGGCCTTCAGTCAAGGTTTCCCCTATGAAACTAATCTTAGGGTCCACCTCAACATCCAGTTGACCGATGACATTGCCTGATTGCCTAAGTCTCTTTCTTAAGCTAAACTCTACAGTGATCCTGTCTTGGATTCTTTCAGCCAATCTGTCAGCCTGTCTTGAGTTGCTTGGATTGACAAGTGGCATATTGACTAGATCCAAACCTTTATAGAAGTTCAAATTTTGAAAGTCAAATACTTCTTGTTGCCCTTGAACTATGTGAAGAATAAGGGCTCTTCTGTCAGCATCATACCTCCACCTTATGATGTAGTTTGAAGTTCCTTGAGGTGGGGATGACACAACCCTTGGTATACCTTCCTCAAAGAGACTCCTGATGATTGAGTCTATAGAATCCACATTAATGTGAACTTGAGGAAGTTGCTGAGAATGCACAATTGCAAGTGAGGATGGTGAGTCCTCTATGTCCATTCTCTATGAAGAACTCCCAGGTTCTATGGCTGCAATAACTTTCTCCCCCTTTTTGGTAGCATCACCCACTTGCATAGGTGAGCTAGAGGATAAATCAATCACATCCATAGGTTCTTGTGTTTCTGGTTGACCTCTTCTTAAAGGTCTCCCGTCTAGTTTTTCCTTAAGATATGAAATCTGAAGTTGGTGATCATTGACCCTGTTTTGTAAGGTAGTCACCTGAGATTCAAGGTGACTGACCTTTGAGACTAGGTAAGTGCATGTTTTAGACAATTTATGCACCATTAGTCTCAGATTTCCCTCTTCTTCATCAGAAGAATCATTGGGGGATGAGATGATTGGACCAAAGTCCTCTCTCTCACCACCAGCTTGAGGTTCTTGGCTGCTGGTTTTCCTCTGCTCACTAGCAATCTCAGTTGAGATGTCAGTGGGCTGAGTTGCCGAATTGAGAGTACCTGAACTTGACCCCTTGAACCATTCCATGCACTATGAAGGAGATATCCTCAGGAATCTGGTCCTACCCTCCATGCTTGTTTGACAAGCTGTGGATAACCACATGGAGTAGGTATTTCCACTGGGATGAGACCTTCCCTTTCCTGAAGGTCTTTACAGAGAAATCTCCCTCATAGCCCATCTGCTCAAAGGAATGATTGACAGCTTCCTTTGGGAAGGACAACTCACCTTCTTCATCATCCAGCTGCAAATGAGTATTGATGATGGCTGGAGTGATGAAGATTGTCCTCCCTTGCACTGTGGCAGACAGTGCCTTCTCCCCATCCATAATGACCACTTGGCAGGTCTTCCAAAATTCAAGCAGATGATCCTCATACAATGTAGGATCAATGGTTAGGGAGGTGAAGTAATTTGATAGAGTTAAGAATAGGCAAATCTCTGTGAAACTTTCATCTTTCTCAGAGCTTAACAGAGCAACCTGGTTGTGTTGCCTGTGAAGTTGCATGGAGAAATCTGGGTTGTTTCTGCGGTTAAGGTTGGCCATTTGAGAAGCTTAAGGTTGAAGAAAGGTAAAAAGCAAAGGCGGTTTTGGGAATTAGGTTTGAGGAATTGAAGAAGATAGTGAGGAAGAGGGGGAACCGTTGGGTATTTATGTGAAAAGGGATTTGAACCAAAGTTAATGAAAGAGGATAAACTTTGAAATCCGAAAGTCGGTCCAACCTCTGAAAAAGTAGTTTACTTTTGCGCAAAAAGTAGTTTTTTTGGAATTCAAAAAGCTTCCGAAGCTAAATTATCTTCGGAAGTTTTAATGAAAAAGCTTCTGAAGCTAAAATGACTTCGGAAGATTTTCCTGAGAGTCTTGAAAATTTTGCTTCGGAAGAGAAATAAACACTTGAATGCTTTGTATATGAAACAGCAAAGCTTCCGAGAGTTAATTTTGCTTCGGAAGGAAAAAGTCCTTAAAAACAAATAAGTGTCTGAGACAAGAATTTAAGCTTCGGAAGATAAATTTAGACTTCTTTCGAAGGTAAAATTTCTTAGACAGTTATTTGTTTTGAAGACATGATTTTCTTCCGAAGGTAAAAGTATATCTTCCGAAGGATCAGAAAATTTTCAAGAATCTAAGGAAAGTCTTCAAAAAGGATTTTATATCCAAAGAAAACATGAGCTTATGAAAGTGATGAACTAGACAACTTAGGACACACATATTTTAAGAAATAATTAGAATTAGTTTTAAGAAAAGATCTACTCAAAGTTAATCATCCCAATAGCTGATATTAGATATTTAAATCTCTGTTCATCAAAAGCTTTTGTAAACAGATCAGCATATTGTTCATCTGTATGAACTTTGACTAGTTTAATTAATCCCTTTTTATAGTTATCTCTTATTAAATGATACCTGATATTGATGTGTTTGGTCCTTGAGTGTTGCACAGGGTTCTCAATGATAGAGATAGCACTATTGTTGTCTATGTGGATAGGAGTCTCCTTGAAGTTAAATCCATAGTCCAGCATCTGATTTTGAATTCAAAGCACTTGAGCACAACAACTTGCAGCATCAATGTATTCAGCCTCAGCAGTTGATGCAGACACACAGGATTGTTTCTTGCATTGCCATGAGACAACCCTTCCACCAAGAAATTGACATCCCCAGATGTAGACTTTGCAGTCATGTTGCAACCACCATAATCACTATCTGTATAAGCATACAGATTGAAGTCAGGATTCTTTGGATACCATAAACCAAGTGTTGAGGAACCTTTGAGGTATCTTAAAATCCTTTTGACAGTGATGAGATGAGACATCTTAGGGTTGGCTTGATATCTTGCACAAATACATGTAGCAAAACATGATATCAGGCCTGCTAGCTGTAAGATACATAAGAGACCCAATCATAGCCCTGTATAAATGTTCATCTACACACTCCCCCTCAAGATCAGGTCCAAGGGAGTGGTTTATGGCTATGGGTGTCTTAGCAATCTTACAAACAGTCATGTTGAACCTCTTGAGTATGTCCTGAACATACTTTGACTGACTTATGAAGATGCCATCTTCAACTTGCTTCACTTGAATTCCCAGAAAGAAATTTAGTTCTCCCATTGCACTCATTTCAAATCTGTCTTTCATCAGCTTCTCAAAGTCTTTGCAGAGCTTTGGATTAGTTGAACCAAAGATGATGTCATCTACATATACCTGAACTAGCAATAAGTCATTTCCTTGTCCTTTGATGAAGAGAGTTCCATCTATAGTACCTCTCCTGTATCCATGTTTACAAAGATACTCAGATAATGTCTCATACCACTTCCTGGGTGCCTGATGCAGCCCATAAAGAGCTTTGTCAAGCTTGCAGACATAATCAGGATGATCAGGGTCTACAAAACCAGGTGGCTGTTTGACATAAACCTCTTCATCAATCATTCCATACAGAAAAGCACACTTTACATCAAGTTGAAAGACCTTGAAGTTCTTGGATGCAGCAAATGCTAGGAATATCCTAACAGCTTCTAATCTTGCTACAGGAGCAAAGACATCAGTGTAGTCAATCCCTTCTTCTTGTGTGTATCCTTGAACAACTAGTCTTGCCTTGTTCTTGATGATAATGCCTCTATCATCCTTCTTATTCCTAAAAACCCATTTGGTTCCAATGGTGGTCTTCCCATGAGGAAGAGGACAAAGGTTCCAAACTTTTTGCCTTTTGAATTGAAGCAACTCTTGTTGCATAGCTTCAACCCAACTTCCATCTTTTAGAGCTTCATCAACTTTCTTTGGCTCTATCTGGGATAAGAAACAAGAGTGAAGACAAACATTTGCTTCATGGGTTTGTCCTCTTGTTCTTACCCCTGTGACAACATCTCCAATGATGTTTGTGGTGGGGTGAGACTTGTGGATCCTTAGCTGAGGGATCACAGCAAGTTGCTGAGAAAGATCCAAATTTAAGAAATTTAGATCTGGCATAGATGATTCACCCTCCACATCACCACACTTATTAAGATTAACTTGATCCAATGAGTGTGTGACATCATTGATGTTGTCATCTATGGTGTGGTTATTAGCATCAAGGAATTCCTGATCACTTTCTCCATCACCATTGTTGTCTTCAACATTGAGGTATCTTTATCTGGTTGTGGCGCCTCTGAGCTGGAATTTGAAGGCACACCAGATGTATCAGCTGAATTTGTCATTGTAGTGCTGATAGAAACCTCATTTGCTGAAGTAGTTCCAACTGGAGCTGAAGATGTATGAGATGAGGGTCTTCCTAGCTCAAATCTTGGATCAGGATCACCTGTATTTAAATTTTCTGTAGATCCTAAAACATTCTCACAAGATTTGTTAAAACAGTTGGTAACTAAATCAAGATCAAATAGCCAATCAGGACCAGAACCAGCCACACAGGGTGTGTGTTCATTGAAAGTCACATTGGCTGACTCCTCAACAATTCTAGTTCTGAGATTGTATACTCTATAGCCTTGGCTTGGGAAGAGTATCCAATGAAGTGTCCATCATCTGATTTCTCAGCAAACTTGGCAATTTGATCCTTGGTATTCAAGATGAAGCAGGGACATCCAAATGACCTGAGAAAACCAATGAAAGGTTTTCTCTTGTGCCAAAGTTCATAAGGAGTCTTACCATGAGTCTTAACTACTAAAACTCTGTTTTGCACATAGCAAGCAGTATTTACTGCTTCTGCCCAGAAGGTGATGGGCAGTTTAGAGTCAGACAACATAGTTCTTGCAGCTTCAATTAGTGTCCTGTTTCTCCTCTCAGCAACACCATTTTGCTGAGGAGTCCTGGGAGCACTGTATTGTCTTGTAATACCTTTATCATCACAAAATGTGTCAAGAATTTGATTCTTGAATTCAGTCCCTTGATCACATCTTATGGTTTTGACCTTGTGATCACTTTGATTCTCAATTTTTAAGATGAAATTCTTCAGAATCTCAGGGGTTTCATCCTTAGTTCTAAGAAGAAAACCCAAGTGAATCTTGTAAAATCATCTGTGATCACCAAACAATAAGAGGTCCTTCCTAGACTCATTACACTGATGGGGCCAAAGAGATCCATATGTAACAAATGTAGGGGAGTAGTGATAGAGTTCTTTTCCTTAGGCTTGTGAGATACCTTATGTTGCTTCCCTTTCAGGCATGCAACACAATGATCATCACTGTAAACTCTTTCTTTGGCATTCCAGTTACCAAATCATGTTTAGTTAGTTTATTCATGTTCTCAAAGTTTACATGGCACATTCTTTTATGCCATAGGAAAGACTCATCACTATTTGCTTTAGATACAAAGCATGAAACTTCTCCAGAGGGAGATGTTTCTTGCAAATCATTTTGTACATGTTCCCTTTCCTGGGGGCTTTAAGCAGGATGTGCTCATGAGGAATGACCACTCCAGGCTTGAGAACAATGCACTCATGCTTAGTAATAAGCATGTTATGACTCTGATCACAAAATTAGGATACACTCAGAAGATTGTACCCAAGCTCCTTGACAAAGTTTACCTTTTCAATGCTGAGCTTACCATTTGTGACCTTGCCCCTTCCAGAAATGTAACCACCTTCATCTCCTCCAAAAGCAACTGGTCCTCCATCAATTCTCTCAAAGTTATAGAGTAGTGACCTATTGCCTGTCATGTGCCTGGAACAGCCACTATCAATGATCCAGACATTCCTGTTTGTCTTGAGCTGTTCCTGCACAAAGAAAATGATTAGTTACATTTAGAAACCCAAGCCTTACTTGTCTTAGGCTCACTAAGTATAATAGAAGGTAATGCAACAGTAATAGATCCTATGGTTGTGCAAGAGGGATCTTGAGCTGTTGTTGATGGAGAAACTTCAGTCACTTGGTCTTTCTTAGACTTCCACATCACCTTTGGAGTCTTGGACTTGACCTTCAAAACCTTGGAAGCTTTTGGGACTTCACAAGTTTTGATGACTGAACCTTCGGAAGATTCTTCAGTCACTACAACAGACTTCAGTGCTTCGGAAGAATTCCTTTCTTCCGAGACCAACTTTTCTTCCGAAGGTAATTTTCCATTTACCTTCTTCTTTGATTTGGAGCTTCCGAAGGAAATAGATTTTCCTTCCGAAGCTTGAATCTTCTTGAAACTCTTTGAAGTCTTTGTCTTGGTCATATGGACAGTACTTTTAGGATTGTATGGACAATCCTTAGCAATGTGAGAGATACTTTCACACATGACACACAACATTTTCTTCTTCACAAGAGTCTCCTTATGAGAGCAAGACTGTCTTTGGTCACATCCCTTCTCCACCTTCATCTTTGTAGATGCTGAGACAGTTCTTTTGGGCTGTGAACTGTTCTTGGAGTTTGATGGTCCAGGCTGTGCAGCAGTTGTACACAACAGATCAGTCTTCTTTTTGGTACTGAGATGATTTGGACAAGAACCAAAATTCTTAGCTGAAGAGTTTTGGTTGATGTCTTCAGTCTTTACTACTTCAAACCCTGCAGAGATAAAAACTTGTTTCTGCTTAGAGTCAAAAGTAGCCTTGATCTCTTGAGCCTTCTTTGCTTTTCTTTTGCTCTTCCTGATCAAGTTCTTTCTCTTTGACTTGGTCATCACAGTAAACTTCTTCTCCTCAGAAGAATAGTAGCCCTTAGTAGAATCCTCCTCTTCACTCTTCTCAGAGGAATTCTTCACTATCTCATCTTCATCCTCTTCACTTATAGGGTCTATGAGAGGAAGCTCATCTTCACAAGTTCCACACCTAGGAGATCTTACAGACAAGATTGTGTGTGAAGGAGCTATCTCATTTGATCCCAGACCCTGTCTATTTTGATAACACACTTTGTTGTGCAGGGATGAGGATATCATGTTCTTGAAGGTCTCTTCTTCAAGAACACTCTTTTCTGCCCTGGCTTTGCTGATCACAAGCTCAGCCTGGCACTCAGTCAGCTTGGTTATGAGATCTTGGATTTGAGTCCTAAAATCTCTATATTCATGTTTTAGAACTGAAATGGTTTTCTCTAAGTCCTCTATTTTTAGTTTATAATCATTTTCAGACTTTCTAAAATCAGATTTTAAAATGTTTAAGGACTCAAGATCAGATCTCATCTCCAAGTTATAGGACCTATATTTGTTAACTTTAGCAATGCATTCAGGAGTACAGAGATGTTCCAATACCTTGGCTTCATCATGATCTGCCATTAGTGCTTGGTTTGGAGAAGCATCTTCCACCTGAAAACTCCAGTCAAAGCCTCCTTCTTCAACAGCAACAACAGCTTGTTGCTTTGGCTTCTCATTCTGCGGGGCTTTGTCAGTGTAGTTTGGTCTGGTTTGTGCTTGGACACCATTTGTTTTAGGTGCCTTACACTCTCTAGCAAAGTGGCCCATCAAGTTACAGTTGTAACACTTGACTTTGCTTTTATCCAAGTCAAACTTTCCACTGGTTGCATTGCTTGGAAACCTCCTTCCAGTTCTCTTGTAAAACTTCTTGGCTCTATGAGTGAGAAGAGCCATCAACTGAACTATTTCCATATATTCCAGGTCATCTGAATGGATACAATCCAGGTCTTCAAGAGTGAAAAGAGAGTTGTCATAACTTTCATCAGAAGACACAAAGGCTTGAGAAAAGCTTGTCTCTTGGAATGGGCTTCCTTGAGTGTAGTTCTCCCTGGGTGTCTCTGGGAATGTGATAAAAGGACCCTTTGGTGAGTTGTCAGGGTAGCATATGAGATGATGTTGGGGTTCTATGCTATCCCTTTCAACCACATGCAGAGCTGAACCCAATTGATTGTTGGAGTTGCCAGATGAACCTTGCATGTTCATCTCCATCTGGTAGCCATTGAGAATCCCATATAACTCTGTCAGAGTAAGAGTTTTGAGATTTTCAGTCCTCTTGATCACCACACAGTAGTGTGTCCATTGCCTAGGAAGTGAGGACATGAACTTTCTTACAATGTCTCTGTTTTCAAGAGGAACTCCTCCATCCACAAGGGTATCCACTATCTCAACAAACCTGAAGTATTGCTGAGTCATGGTTTCACCTGTTTTGAAGGTGAAGTTTTCAAACTGCTGCTTCAGGAGATCCTTCTTGTTCTCCTTGGATTCAAAGGAGCCTTTATACATCAGTTTTAGTGCATCCCACAGCTGTTTAGCTGTTTTGCACTTCTTGAAACCTCTGTACACAGAGTTTGGAAGGGCAGTTTGAAGAGCAGTCATGGCCTTTCTATCAATCTCTACTCTCTTCATATCTTCATCAGAGTAGTTAGCCACATCTTTGGGGATCATACCAGCACCAGTAGCAGAAGGAGTGCTTGGTATGAAAGGTCCATTTTCAACAGATTCCCACATTCTTGAGTCTAGAGACCTGATGAAACCTTCCATTCTCATACACCAGGTATCAAAGTCATCAAGAGTGATCAGTGAGGACTTGTTCATGGTTCCAGTCTCCATATCAGTCTTTGAAATGGATGCCATTTTGAAAGTTTAGTATTTGTGTGTGTGAGGGATCTTAAGATGGTGAGATCTTATATCAAGAGCCTGGAAAGCTCTGATACCAATTGCAGGACCGGTTAAGGGCTTAACATTTACAACACAACAACACAAAGAGGAGATTAACCAAACTTGATCAAACAGTAAACTGGATTAACCAAGATAGTGATACAAAAAACACAAGTAATAATAAAGAGACAGAACAAGAGATTTGGGTTTCAAGGATGCAGTATATTGCTTTCTCAAGTTCTATTACAAGTGTTACAAAGCATGAAGAAAGATACTAGAACAAGGAATACTTATATTACAACCTACAGCCGGCTATACTTTGAAAGCCAGCTGGATACAATTGACTAGACACAAACAAAATCAATTGTAGAATCAAAAGGCATATCTGCCTTTTGACCTTGTGACTATGACATGCCATAGCTCACATCCTTATCTATTACAAAAAGGATAAAGTACATAAAGTAGAAGGTTACAGACTCAAGACCTCAATATACAGTTACCAAAAGCATGGACCTTTTCACCAACTCATGAAAGATGGTGACTTTACAGAGATGCAGCTGAAAGGTGTCCAGCTTTATGCAACAGTACATCAGATAAAGCATGTTACTAAAGTCTTTGGAAGAAATCTGTCTTCATAGGATGAAGCTTCGGAAGACTTTGTCTCTGAGGCTTCGGAAGACTTCATATTTGGCTTCGGAAGATATTGGTCTTAGCTTCAGAAGATTTTACACTTAGAATAATTCTAGTGCATGGTGTAAAACTTCCGAAGCAATTCTACTTCAGTACTTAGTGCATTACTTGTAGAGAGACTTTGGATGTTTTGGTTTGCATCAGACTTAAAGGAATCCTAACAAAGATGGATGGGATGAGTCACTTTTATCAAAGACCAGGGATGAAACGGGGAGGAATATGGCGAGCCGTTATATGGAATTTGCACATGCAAACCATATAAGTTATCTACCAACGCATGTGACACAGAATGTTGATGATACTCAACTTCCTCCTAACACACAATGTTTACGCAGAAGGGGTAGAGGATGAGGGCGGGTTGGTCGACAAGTTGTTATTGATAATGTGAAGCAACAGAATATGACAGAACAAAGAGATTCCACGGAACAACAGTTCGACTCCCTCTTTTTAAGCCAAATGGGCAACTAAGATTTTTTTACGGTGGTACCTCAAGTACTCAATTTCCACATTTTAGTTAAATGGGGACTTCTATTTCGAAGAAGGGGGCCCGTCAAATCCTTATCAAAGCCCTAATGTATAACGATACTGATAAAACTCTTTTGTCATATAGCGTCGATATCTTGCACACGCGTCTTTAAAATCTCCCACCATACTTAAGGTTTTTCCCTGAACTAGCTTTTGCATTAACATACAAACAAAAACCCTTGAATCACCACCAAGGTCACCCCCACCCTTAGGCAAGTACTCCTCAGTAGTTGTGAAAGGCATGTGATCTCTTTTATCAAGATGAATAAACGGTCCGGTATAATTTTTTTTCTAGTAACCAATCTGTTCCATCAAACAGTAAAAATTATATGGAATAAAATCTAAAATAGGGAGAAGTAACCAATCTTTTACTGCTTTTATAAGTATTGGAATATAAACATATTGCATCTACCAATATGGAGGGTACAACTCATCAGTTTCGTTGGCATATTTGACAGGCTTGACATCTTCCCAAACACATAATTCATCCCGAAACTGAGGTGCTAAAATTGTCCAGTTCAACACTAATGGTCCAAATTTTACAAGCTTTTCACTTCTCATCCACATCATTTGTTTTACCCAACCTTCTATATGTTGTGATATAAAGTATTAACATCTAATATATATTATATAAAATTAATTTATTTAACTGAAAAATATATAAGATTTTTACCAATGGAGAAAGACGAGCGTCGCGTTCGTAGCCTAATAAGGCACCCCAAAAATCCTTCCCAAGACACTTACCATCAAATAGAACTGAAACACAATATGGCGCATCCTCGTTGCTGTTGAAGTCAATAGCATCTTTTGACCAGTTCTTAGCTTCTTCTTCATCTGTAACTAAAAATGGTGTATGCACCGGGTTGTTTTCTAACAAAGATAATTCTTAGATTCTTCTTCATCTTTTGACCAAATAGAACAATATTATGAGGTGATTCACCTCTATGGCGGCAAACTGCAATTGCATGTGAGCACGACAATCTTTGCATCTGCTATTTACCACACATGCAAGTTCTGTTTTTGTATTCCACGGTATAATCATTTCCACCAGCTTCATTTGTTTGGATCTTTGACCGAACTCTATACCTCGCCTCTCTATAATCAAACTCTGTTATGATATGCTCTTGCGATTTAATATCACATGCATTAAATAAATGCCATATGTGAAGGGGTAATGCGGTGTTGCAATTGGCTACGATGTCAGTGTGCTTTCTGAACTGTTCGACTGTTTTCTCGAACATACAATTAATAATAGCTTTTATTGGCATAATCCTGACACCTCGCAACGTATTATTGAAGCTTTCTGAAATGTTCGTCGTCAGGTTACCCCACCGACGATGATTTTTATTGTGTAGAAGCGTCTATTTACTCTCTTTAATAGCTTTTAAACATTCTCACGCTTCTAGATTGACGTTTTTCATTTGACTTACACAATAGTTATACTTCCTTTGTTGGGTGGTGCTTCCAATAGACCAACATAGCCTTTTTAATCTAGAAACCTTGAACTTTTGCATGAGGTTACTTCGAACATGTCGGAGACAAAATCGATGCACATCATTATTTTTTCACTCCTAAAGAGTATTCATTGCAAGAATAATTCCTTTGTGCCTATCGAAAATAACACATAACTTTTTTTCGAACCAATAGAATTGTGGTGAACTGCAATGTGTGACCAAAATTGTAGGAAAAACCAAGTCCAACTTTCTACCGTCTCTTTGTCTAAAATTGCATAAGCTACCATCATTACGTAGTTGTTTGAATTTTTTACAACTGCAATTAAAATTTTACCACGGTAGGAACCTTTTAAGAAAGTGCCGTCAAAAGATATCACCGGCTGACAATAGCTGAACGCTTTAATTATTGGACCGAATGCCCAAAACACATATTTAAATGTGTAATAAGCAGATGTACCGGTCGGATGATGTAACCATTCCACGATAACATGGTTCTTCTCTTGTAATGCGTTGATGTACGTAGGTTGCTCAAAGTTACTGTCCCAGCTACCATAAATATTCTTAATAACAGTTTTTCTAGCTCGTCAGGCTTTATTATATGAAACATCAATATTCAACATGTCTTTTAAATGTAAGGCCCCGTTCCCGGGACGCTTATAGTTGGGTCCTCATCACACATAAAACATTTAATTACATTTAAACTTCCATAAACAACGCAGCGGAATCATCAAAATAAAACATCTCATTTCTATATAAATGCTTTTGCAAGTTAATACAATCATTCATTTCAAAACATCATTCGTTCGCATTACAATGCAAAAACATTAAACAAAATAATGCCATCCAAAAGAGCTGAGTAGCCGCCCCGTGACATCCTCAGCAATCATTACCTGCCAACTGGAAACACATAAAAGTCAGCGTTGCTGAGTGAGTCCTAGTTTTATAATAAAACATACTTTTCCTTCATTAAAACCGTTCTTTACATTTACATGCGATCATACATCATACGTACACATAGATAATATTTATTATCTTCATCATCGTTCATTTCGTACATTTCGCACATTTCGTACTCATCGCACTTTTTGTACATTTATTATCTTTCACTTCTATCTAGGTCATGTCATGTACTTAACCCCCTATAGAGCACCAAGCAATTTCATATAGGGTTAAGCGACACGTACGGAGCGGTCACTAGGACAGACTCCCCCTGTGTGTGTGAACTCTTATGGGTTCGCCAAGATCGCACGCTCTATAACACACAGTAAATAGGAACTCGCACGTGTTGGAGCAGTCACTGAGACTGAACTCTTACTGTGTGTATGAACCCTTATGAGTTAGCCAAAATCGCATGTTGTAAGTACACACAGTTGAGCTAACAACTCTCAATGAGTTGTGAACCTCCATTCATTTGCTTGCAAGCCTTTCATACTTTCATTCGTTCATTAATGCATGCATTCATTATTTCGTTCCTCTTTTCATTATCTTCCACTTTACGTTACATCATACTTAATCATTTCATTCATTATCATTCAACGCAAAGTCATGAGAAGATAAACATACGTAAACAGGAACATCAACAAGATCATGCAAATCATCACACATATCAGCATGCGTACATAACATATATCACACGCACCATCATGCATAACATCATACATATCATCATCAATATACATCATCATACCCATCATAACATCTATGACCTCAAAAGTCAACTTACATAAACCCCCGGGAAACTCCCAAGTCAAAGCCCACATCTGCACTTCCCCTCGAAAGTCAGAAAATAAACCATTGTTCTTTCGGGCGTATGAGCCCTACTTGGGCGTATGGACACCCTCCAGTCGCATGGCCTTCCAGGCGACTGAACACTTAGGCGAATGGACATCAGGCGAATGGACCCTATGCGAATGGACCTATGCGGATGGACCTATGGGCGAATTGACACCTATGCGTATGGACTCTCAGTCGCATGGCTTCCATGCGTATGGCCTTCAGTCGCATGACTTCAGGCGCATGGGCTTCAGTCGCATACCCTTCGTACGAATGGACCTCAGTCGCATGGACCTCAGTCGCATAACCTTCAATCGCATACCTTACAGGCGCATGAACTTCAGTCGTATGACTTCCATGCTTATGGACCTCAGTCGCATGGTAGTCGTGCGCATGGACTTCAGTCGCATGGCATTCGGCTGTATGGCCTCCAATCGCATGCCATTCGGTCGCCTAGCCCTAGCTGATGCAGAATGCAGTTCATCCCGAACCCAATCTACCATTTTCGGCCTTCAAGCTCCCCCAAACTCATTCTAAGCCCAAATCAACCATCCTAAACCTTAGGAAAACATACCACAACACCATTCAAGCACACAAAAGCCCGAAAACAAACTCCACTCGCATCACACACACACATACACACGGGTCAAACACACACATTTCAAAAACGGGTTTCACTATGTGTTCTAGCCCCAAATCAGTTGAAAATGTGTAAAAGAGGGGTCCTAGAACTCACACAAACAACCCCGACGAGAAGAGCTTCGATTCAACCCGCTAAACTTCAACTTTCACGCCCGAATCCACGAAAACCAAGCTTTGAAACCCTTTTCTCCCTCTCTTCTCTCTATGGCTGATTTTTGGTGAGTGTGGGGGAGGGTGTGGGATGCCTTCCCCCCTTTTATACCCCCACACATCCAACCTTCTCCCGTTTTGGCAAGTTTGGTCCCTCGACTTTGGACTTTATTTCATTTTTTTCTTTCGTCGGCTTTAAAGAAAATTTCCGGGTGTTACAAGTCCACCCCCTTATTTAGGTTTCATCCCCGAAACCTGTTATTCCTCAAACAAACGTGGGTAATGCTGCCTCTTTTCTTCTTCAGTCTCCCACGTTGACTCGGATCCTTTCCTGTGCTTCCACTGTACACGCACAAGAGGAACCACTTTATTCCTCAGCCTCTTCTCTTTTCGATAGATGATTGCCACTGGTTGCTCCACATAATTGAGCCGTTCATCTACTTCGATATCCTCCAGTGGAACAATCATATCCTCGTCCGCCAAACATTTCCTCAGATGAGATACGTGGAATGTCGTGTGAATCCCACTTAGCTCATCTGGTAACTCCAGTCTATAGGCCACCTCTCTTACTCGAGCAATGATTCGGAAATGTCCTATATACCTTGGGCTCAACTTGCCCCGCTTTCTGAATCGGATGATACCCTTCCAAGGTGAGACCTTTAACATAACCAGGTCACCCACCTTAAACTCAATCGGTCTGCGTCGTTTATCAGCATACGACTTATGTCTATCTTTGGCTGCCTTCATGAAGGCCTTGATATTTTCAAGCTTCTCAGTCGTAGCCTCGATTATCTCGACGCTTCCTAACTCCTTCTGACCAATGTCAGCCCAACAGACGGGTGTCCTGCATCTCCTACCATATAGCATCTCATAAGGTGGCATACCAATGCTGGCATGATAACTGTTGTTATATGAGAACTCAGCTAACGGTAAGTGGTCATCCCAACTTCCTCTAAAATCGATAACACATGCCCGAAGCATGTCCTCCAATGTCTGAATGGTCCTCTCTGACTGACCATCAGTCTGAGGATGATAAGCCGTGCTAATATGTAACCTCGTCCCCATAGCATCGTGGAATTTCTTCCAAAATTTAGATGTAAACCGGGTGTCAAGATCAGACACAATAGACACCAGCATACCATGACGAGTTACAATTTCCTTGATGAACAGATCAGACAACCTCTCGGGTGAATATTTCTCGCGGGTCGACAGGAAGTGAGCACTCTTCGTCAAACGATCAACTATCACCCATATGGCGTCATACCCTTTCGGAGTACGCGGCAGCTTTGTAATGAAATCCATGGTGATGTGCTCCTACTTCCATTCCGGTATATTCAAAGGTTGGATCTTCCCATACAGCTTCTGATGCTCGGCCTTCACTTGTAAGCAAGTAAGGCACTTGCTCACATACTCCACCACATCACGCTTCATACCCGGCCACCAATAATCTTTCTTCATGTCTTGGTACATCTTTGTGACACCGGGATGAATGGAGTATCGAGTCTTGTGAGCTTCGTCCATAATCTTCATGCGTAGATCCCCAAAACGAGGAATCCATATTCGTCCAAACCGGGTTCTAACACCAAGTGTGTTTTCACCCAACTCCGCGACCAGACCTCTCATTCTTTCAGAGTTAAGATGATCTTCTTTCAATGCCTTGTCTTGAAACTCTTTGACTTGCTTCATCACATCCGAGGTCATGATCAACTGGTATGCTTTCACCCGAATCGGCTCGGGTCTCTCCTTTCGGCTAAGTGCATCCGCCACCACGTTGGCTTTGCCCGGATTGTAACGGATCTCGCAATCATAGTCCTTTATGAGCTCCAACCATCGTCTCTGCCTCATGTTCAGGTCCTTCTGCTCGAAGAAGTACTTCAAGCTCTTGTGGTCAGTGAAGGTGGTGCACTTCGTCCCGTAAGGATAGTGCCTCTAAATCTTTAACGCAAAAACCCCGACTGCTAGCTCCAAGTCATGAGTAGGATAATTGACCTCATTGACCTTCAACTGTCGGGATGCATAGGCTATAACCTTTCCTCTCTGCATTAACACACACCCCAACCCTGAGTAGGAAGCATCGGAATAAACCACCAAATCTTCACTTCCATCGGGTAATGACAGAACAGAAGCTTGAGTCAATCTCGCCTTCAATTCCTTGAACGCCTTCTCTTGAGCTTGACCCCATACGAACTTCACATCTTTCCGGGTCAACTTAGTTATTGGAGAAGCAATCTTAGAGAAGTCTTGAATGAATCTTTGGTAATAACCCGCCAAACCCAAGAAACTACGAATCTCAGATGGCGTCTTGAAGACTTCCATTGCATCACCGCTTCCACCTTTGCCGGGTCCACCATAATCCCGTCAGGATTCACCACATGACCCAAGAATTGAACCTCGCACAACCAGAACGCGCACTTGGAGAACTTGGCATACAACTTCTCCTTTCTCAATGTCTCCAGAACCTCCCGAATGTGACCGGCATGCTCAATCTCACTCTTCGAATAAATCAGGATATCATCAATAAACACAATCACTGATTTATCCAGCATCGGCCGACACACTCGATTCATCAGATCCATAAAAGCAGCTGGCGTATTAATCAAACAAAAGGACATGACAAGAAACTCGTAGTGACCATAACGCGTGCGAAAAGCTGTTTTAGGGATATCCTGCTCTTTCACCTTTAACTGATGATAGCCCGATCGAAGGTCTATCCTTGAAAACCAACTGACACCTTGAAGCTGATCGAATAAATTATCAATTCTCGGTAAGGGGTATCGGTTCTTTATCGTCAACTTATTCAGCTCACGATAGTCAATACACATCCTCATACTACCGTCTTTCTTCTTCACTACAGGACTGGAGCACCCCAAGGAGAGATACTCGGTCTAATGAACCCCTTATCAAGCAACTCCTGCAATTGTTCCATCAACTCTTTCATCTCAGTAGGAGCCAACCTATACGGCGCCTTGGCAACAAGTTGGGCACCCGGTATCAGATCAATCTGAAACTCGACCTCTCTGTCAGGTGGCACTCCTGGTAAGTCTTCTGGGAACATGTCTGGAAAATCACACACAACCGGTACCTCGGACAGTTGTGGTGTTGGCGTATCCACATCCTTTACATAGGCCAAGTAGGCACTACATCCACGCCTCATACACTTTCCCGCCACCGCCATTGAAATCACTTTCGGAATCGTCGTGACCCGATACCCATACACAGTTACCGAACTCCCGTCAGGCGCTGTCAGACGAATCATTTTCTTGCGACACACAATATTCGCCTCAAAGTCCGCTAACCAATCCATCCCAAGAACCAAATCGAAACCACCTATGGTCATCATGAACGGTCTAACAGGAAACTTATGACCTTCTAGTTCCACATCACAGTTTTTTATCATCTCAGAAATCCGGGTAGACTTACCTGTGGCAGTTTCTACATCAAAGGGCGCATCAACACGTCTACTACAAACAGGCAGCTTAGCACAGAAAGCAGCAGAAATAAAAATTTTTACTAACACCAGAATCAAATAACACAGAAGCTAAAGTTTGGTTCACTAGAAACGTACCGGACATAACGTCAGGGTCCGTCCTAGCCTCCTCCTGTGTCATCGTGAATGCCCTGGCGCTCGCCCTTGGTCCCTCTCCTCCAGCCTTCTTCACCCCGGAACCCTCAGCCCTCGGCTTCTTACAGTCCTTGCTCATGCGGCCAATTTCTCCACAATTGTAACACTTTACGACCCCACAATCTCTAGCCATATGACCAGGCTTTCCACACTTGAAGTAGATGTTTAAACCCCATTTGCATTCTCCCGAATGCTCCTTCCCGCATATACCACACCTCTTCGACCCCGCACCAGGTGTGACCACACGGCGGTCATCCACCCGTGCCTTCTTGTTACCCGTCGGGGCACCACCCCGACCAAACCTCTTCCCGTTCCAGTTCGGTCTCCACCACCCTTCTTACTACCTTCAGCCACCACCACCGTTCTTTCATCATACAACCTCCCTGCCAAATCAACCGCCGACCTAAACGTGCTCGGTCGGGCGGCGATCATGTTCCTGCGAATATCCGCTAGCAAACCCTGAATGTACCTCTTGATCTTTCGCGATAGAGGCGTCACCTGATCCGGAACCATCCGTGCCATCTCGTTAAACTTGGTGGTGTACTGCTGATGCGTCATCGTTCTCGCCTCCAGCTGCAGGAACTCCCTCTCAACTTTATCCATCTCATGGTGAGAACAGAACTCCTCAATCACCAGCCTCTTCAACTCTGACCATCTCATCCTTCCGATAGCTTGACTACCCTCAGCTTGGACTATATTGTCCCACCAACACAGAGCCGAGTCCACAAAAGAGTGGGCAGCAAACTTTACTTTCTGATCCTCCCGGCATTCGTTGATGATCAAAACAGCTTCCATTTCTCTCACCCACCGGTGAGCAGCAGCAGTAGTGCCGTTACCATCAAAAGTAGGGGGCTCGCATCGTTGAAACGCCCCGTAGTTACAGCCTCGTGCCGCCTCCGACGTAGGCTCTTCTTCCTCCTCTTCTTCATCATCAGAGAGAACCGTTTCAGGCTCCGGTTGCTCCCGTCCTCCCGAGGACCTATTTCTCTCCTTTCTTTCCCCTTCCCGTAGAACCCTGATAACTTCGGTCACCACAGACGGTAAGATTGTCAACATGACCTGATGCACCTCTTCAACAACAGCCTCCTTTACCAAGGCCCTTAAGTTTGCACTCTCATCACCACCCTCCGGATGAGGGGTCTCAGGTTCCTCATGAACCACCTTTTCCACTCGGGGCCTTCCTCTTTTGGGTCGTGGTTCAGCACCAGGCCCACCACGAACTCCACCCCTCGAAGCTTTTGAAGATCTACCACCTTCCATCCTCACACACACTGAAAGATTCAAATACCAACACGGTCATTCAAGGGAACAGCTCAGTTTATGTCAAGTATAGTAAGTCCCTAATTACAGTGGCCAGTTATGATTAGCTACTTACTTTACTCTTCATACCCCAAGCATTACCTGTCCTTACTACATCAGTATTTAAATCTACAAACAACATATAAACCACATAACATGCGTACGTAATACCGGTTAACATTACGAAAATACCTGATGGCACGCAGCTACTCAGATTGGCATCCCATTCCCTTTCCGTCCCATTTTCAGTTTAAGTTAAGGTTTATTTTGAAAAATTACCCATTTCACTTAAACTTTGGCTCTGATACCAACTTGTAAGGCCCCGTTCCCGGGACGCTTACAGTTGGGTCCTCATCGCACATAAAACATTTAATTACATTTAAACTTCCATAAACAACGTAGCGGAATCATCAAAATAAAACATCTCATTTCTATATAAATGCTTTTACAAGTTAATACAATCGTTAATTTCAAAACATCATTCGTTCCGCATTACAATGCAAAAACATTAAACAAAAGAATGTCATCCAAAAGAGCTGAGTAGCCGCCCCGTGCCATCCTCAGCAACGCTGACTTTTATGTGTTTCCAGTTGGCAGGTATGATTGCTGAGGATGCAACGGGGCGGCTACTCAGTTCTTTTGGGTGGCATTCTTTTGTTTAATGTTTCTGCATTGTAATGCGAACGAATGATGTTTTGAAATGAACAATTGTATTAACTTGCAAAAGCATTTATATAGAAATGAGATGTTGTATTTTGATGATTCCGCTGCATTGTTTATGGAAGTTTAAATGTAATTAAATGTTTTATGTGCGATGAGGACCCAACTGTAAGCGTTCCGCGAACGGGGCCTTACATTAAATGTTCTTGAATTTGCTTGATAGGAAAAGCAATATCTTGACGAATAAAATGGATGATACGGGTAACAATATCTCGGTATTTGAAACTTTTATTGTTGTTACCAACAACAGTACCAAAGTAGTTATGTGCATTCACCCATCTTGAAATTCTCCACATATGATGATCATGGTTCTTGGAAGCATAAACATACCATGTACATGGAGGACCATTATGAAGATTATTGTTGTAATTAGGGCTAGTGCTATAGCACTTTGCTCTCCATCTTGTACGTTTACTTTCAACTACTACAGCCTCTCTATTACGTGCAAGATTCCATAACCGCACTGCATGCATCACTTCATCTTTTGATTTAAAGTACATGCCAACACGAATTTCTTTTGACTCTTCATACCATATGTACATATGGTCTTCATCGCCAAAATCAGCAGCTTCAGAATCTCTAACTCCTAAGGATCTTTAAAATAGTTCACCTTCCTATAAGATCCTGGATTAACACAAGAATTATAATTGTTTGAAACTCCATAGCTATTGTTGTCATCATCACTGGATTCTTCTTGTAATGGAATGAGTTCAGTATCTTCACTGCTGTCTGAAGTATCATCATCCGACTTATCAAAACCTCTGTTATCATCATCGACTTGATGATGAGAATTGGTTGACAGACCGGCTTGATAATCATGTGATCTTACATTGCCTTGATGATAAGAATTGTTTGACGGATCGGGTGCTTTTGATACATAGTAACCGCGTATGAGATCCATATAATTGGATTGTTGTACAGACATTTTTGGCTCAATGAAAACGTAAACATTTTCTCGGAAATTTTCAACATTTTCACCCAAATAATACAAGACTTATAGACTTGAGTCACTTAAAATTTCAGAGCTTTGAGAGAAACCACCATATGAGTAATATAATTTTAATTTCAAATTATAATACTCTTTTTGAACCTGAAGATGAATATAAATTAAATCAACAAACTTTTCGTATGACACTCTATTACGAAAAATAATTGTTGAACTTCTAGTATAAACATCATATATGATATTTTTAGTTTCGAATGAAATATCACCACCCCAATATATTTTTAAAAAATAAGGCCGAGACATGATAATGACTAAGTTTTTTTTAAATGTGGGAGTTTAATATAAAAATATGAACATCGAAATTAAAACTCGGGTGATTTATAGGAACGATTGGTGAGTGAGGTAGGTTAAGTTAGTGGTTGGTGATTTTTTGAGAACCCGCCCTTCACAAGGGCAAGGACTCCACAACAATCACATCAGGAGTAAGAACCCGCCCTTTGTGAAGGGCGTGGTCTCTCCATCCAGTCACATCACACATTACACATTGCAGACATCACAATTGCGGTCATCGGGGTGCAGAACCCGCCCATGGCAGGGGCGAGTACCCTTGAAGTCAATTAAAGATTCTCACGCCCTTATTGAAGTCAAGTACTGAGATTCGCCCCCCTTGTCAACTCTCTTTTCAAAAAAATACCATTTTTAAAAAAATTTCCACAAAACTCGTAAAGAAATTATCTCATAAGTCAAGTGATAAATCCAAACAAAACAACATCAATCTAAAATAAGAAATTCAGAATATCAATGTACAGAAGTGGATTTAGCCAATAATTCAAAACCAATTATCTCAATGTACACACCTTGATACAAAAGCAAAACAACTTCTTAAAACTTGACCCATGAAATATTATACCAAAAACACCCAAAATTAAACACCAAAGCCAAGTAAAGATTCGGGGGCCTTTTCTACTTCAAATGCAGGTCTTGACAAATTAGTCTAATGTAAGTGTAACAAATCATATTACTATATTAGCAAACAAAAGATTTAAGGATCAGCATAGATAAGCATTTAGTAGAAAGCATTATTTTTTACTCTTTCTAGATTACTAATTAAGATTATATATACAACAAATTTAGATCCATGATGGATATTTTTAAATTAATTATCTTAATAAGTCAACATACGGTAGATGCATTTGTGGAGTGTCCGGTGATAATATAATTTCAACATTGCTTCACCAAGCTAGGTTCGATAACTTTCTGACATACTATTCACATGTCTCAGTAGTATTAAGAGACATGAAGAGCTAACTAAAAGCATTCCCAAAAGTGTGCATATGTATCACTTAAATGCTCACCACACAGAGAATTAAAAAGTTAAAGGCTACAAATAACAAATATCTATGATTTATTCGGTGCTTACAAGAAAATCCAAGTTAAAAGGACACAAAATAGCAGTCAGATTATCATATTTGTAAGGTTGTTACATTATCCTGAATCTTGGTGTATATATTGTTAACAAAACAAAAGAGTGCACAACAGATTTACTTACATGTAGTAGTCCAATAGGAAAATCGAAGTTGCTAATTAGATTGATTTATTATCACTTTACTGCTGCACGCCAAAATTTCTGCATTTGACATGGGATTTTAAGTTGATGAAATGAGTACATCTAGCAACAAAAATATATTCATTAGGGATTATCAATAGAGTGAATCTTTTAGGAGTGTTAGATTTAAGATCAGACCATATGGAATTTCTCCATAGATGTTTTGTTCCCATTAGCCACTGTTGAAGTAAAACAAAACTATTAATCTTGGTGGCATTCCAAATGTGTAAAACTAAATACATGAGTGACACTAAACAGAGCTTGTAATCATGATAGCAAAATATTTATATTTATATTTTTTATTAAAACCACAATGAAACTCGTATTAAAATCTACTTAATTTATTTCAGCCTATTGAGAAAACACATATCAGTTTTAAACCCAAAACCATAAGTTTGACCTATAATAGACTCAAAACCATACTTCGAATTGAGTTAGTACATGAACTAAAGCAACTAACCTGGAATATCGAAAGGAGACTTTGAGAAATAGTAGATGAGGCTCGGAATTTACGGTTCAGATGCACTGGTGTAAAAGTTGCTTGTTAGAGTGTGTGTGTGTATTTAGTACTGACAAACGGTGATAGGGGTTTTTGGTAATATGATACTTAGAAAAGGAACATGGAAGATGTAGCTGGCAGTTTTAGCTATTTGGTTGATGTAACAGGCGTGATAGAGGGAAGGTCAATTGGGTTGTGGTGGAGATTCTGGTGGGTTGTGGTGGACTGGTGGGGGATGAATATGGTAGCTTAAGCTTTTGTTTAGAGTTAATTTTAATTTTGTTTAAATGGATTTTCTAACAATAACTATTTTTTGTAAAAAGTTTGAAAGCATCAATTCAATCTAAGAGTTTTATAGTTTGTTTGGTATGAGGTAATGTAATAGGCGGAATAATGGAATGACTAAGATAATAAAATGGATGAGAAAATTAAAATTAATCACTACAATTTATTATCGTGTATGGTTACCCTTTATTAATAAAATGAATCATTACTTTGTGTTTTTTGTTAGGTAGGGAAAAATAAAATTATGAAATGTAAAAGTGATTATGATGGTGATGGGTAGTGGTGATGGTTGGTGGTGGCGGCTAGTGGTGGTTCCCGATGGCGGTGTTCAAATTTGGATATCTTAAATTTCAGTTTGGATTCGGATATTCGAAATTTTAGATTCGGGATCAGATATCTGAATTTAAAAAAAATTGTATTATTTAATAAAGTTTAGGCAAATTGGATTTTAATAACCAATCTATTACTCATTGGTTGATAATAATCCATAATATCGATTTTGCAAGTAACAATCTCAATTTTTATTTTTATTACCAACAACAATCACAGTAACATAGTTATAAATATTTACGTTTGATTTTGACTTGATTTCGTTCACAATAATGAATATATACAAGAACGAAAAAATATACAAGTTAAATCGAGACTAAAATAAGTACAAATCGAGTGTGAATGTATGATAATTATACTACTAAGATTATTGTTAGTAATAAAAATGAAAGTTATGATTATTACCGGCCAAATCAATAGTATGGATTATTATTGCCCAATGAGTAATATTTTGGATTATTAAAATCTAATTTGCCTAAATTTTATATATATATAACTAATTTTTATTGAAATTTTTTTTGGATATCTGAAGTATATTTATTAAAAGTTTTAAAATATCTGAAAATATCCGAAAAATTTAATTAATATTTAATATTTTTAAATTTTATAAAAATATTTTGGATATTTCAAATATTCCAAATATCCGAAAATTCTCAAAATCACTATCTGAATCCGAATTCGGATATCCGATTTTTGAATTTTTCGGATTCGATTTCGAATTCGGATATTTTTAACACCCCTAGTGGCGGCCGGTGGTTGGTGGCGGTGGTGGCCTATGGTTGTTGGCGCCGCGGGTGACCGGTGGTTGGAGGCGACGATGGCGGTGGCCGGTGATGATCGGTCTTGGTTGCTAGTGGTGGGTGAGTGGGTGGTGTTGGTGATTAATGATGGAAGAAGGAAAGGAATGAGAAAAAGAAGGGAGTGGATGGAATGAATTTGAGGGAATTGAATCAACTATGTATGATTCATTCTATTACATTCACCAACCAAAAATGTCTTTTTTCATTCACCATCAATGGTTAATTCCATTCTGCCCCTCATTCCTGCGTACTAAACGCTCCTTATTATTTGTCTTAATTTCATTTCAAAAGTTTTATTATTTTAGATTCAAGTTAAAACAACTTATAAAACTTTTAGGCTGGAATTAGAACAACTTATGAACATTTTGAAGGTAAATTTTAGTTTTTTAATCTTTTGATAAAAAATAATAATTTTTGTATGACCATAGCAAAAAAAGAATTTAAATCTTTTTTAAATTCATTTATTAACTTATTACACTATGGCCCATCATGTTATAGTTTTAAATTAAGGGTTATTGGATTTTAATAATCCGAAGTTTTATTTATTGGTCGGGATTAATTCCAACTCAGTAAATAATTACAGATACTCTCTACTTTGAGTTTATTTTCCTCCATCCGATCCATTACTAACTCAGAGTTAACCCCATTAGTTTTTTGATGATGTGGACTGTTTTTATGGCCAAAACACTAAACAGAATGTTGAAATTTATCATCAAGTCCGCCAATTTGAAACTTTCGCACCCTAAAACCCGTCAACCTCCACATCCTTGTTTGAACAACCGAACTCAATGGAGGTAGAATTCAGGTGATGATGGAGGTTAGACAATAAAAAACGGATCTGATTGAGACTAGACGGTGATGGAGTTGAAATGTGGCTTAAAGTTGGCCTCATTTCATCAAAAAAACTAATGAGGGTTAACTCTCTTAGTTAGTAAGGGATCATTAGAGGAAAATAAGTTTAAAGTTAAAAGTGTATGTAAACATTTCCTGAGTTGGAATTAATCCTGGCCAATAATGAAAGTTGGGTTTATTAAAATCCAATAACCCTTAAATTAATTACTCAAGTTCATAAAATGGTATATTGGTGTGTAAACAAGTCGAGCCGATAGGTGTGTAACGAGTCGAGTCGAGCTCAAAATTCGAGCTCAGGCTTATCTCGTTTACAAACGAGTCAAGCCAAGCTGAGCCAAGCCCGCTCGGGAGCCAACTTTTCTATTTAAACAAAATAGTGTGTGCTAGTGGCGCAAATTGTGCGTGTATTAGACGAACTAAAATGACTTAACATTATTGTTAGGCTTAGAATAGGTGTTTGGTTGTGACTACTAACTGTCAACGGTAACCAAGCAAAAGCAATTGATACCACCACCCATATGTCATCATGGCCCTAACACGAAAACAAAGATGGTCTTAGATGAGCAATAGTATGTCTTAATCAACATCAATGGCAACAAGAAATCAATATACCAACGGAGACCAGAAATAAAACGATGAATCAACCGCTGAAAACAAAACCAATAGCAAGTTTCAAATGAGGTTTTTTTTCATCAACATCGACGACATTAAATCTTCATCATTTTAATCTGTCAACGGTCTAACCTAGACACGATGATGACAGTAACAAACCACATGTCGCTCTATCACTTGCCAACCTACCTACCTGAAGCGACATTAAACAGAGCAGCGCCACCATCCACGGAGTCACCAGACCATGGTGGGTCGAACAAGTGTACGAAACAGATAGGCTAGCCACCGTCAACAGGGTCGTTGGAGGTGGGACTAAACTAACACGCGGCACCATCCACGGGGTCGCCAGATTACCAAATTGTAGCACCAAACAAAGGGCAAACCAACATGAAACCACTAGGTAAACCATAATGTAATCGTCAAAGCACATGCATAACCTAAACAGTTATACTATCAGAACCTGCACCGCCGCATATACATTCAAATAGAGACCGCCACCATATACACAGCTGACAATAACCAAACACGGGAAGCATCAATAAGGATAGACAGGCCGGTGGCACGGGGCGAGGAAATGGTAGCCAAGACAAAGTGGCCACCACTTCCATCGTCTGCGACATCATCAACCACCGCATGCATTTTTTCTTTCTCTACAATCAGAACCTGCAACGCCGCAAGAGAAGGACTGTCGGCGACACGAGGTGTGAGAACATGGTGATCGCCAAGCCGTAGTGGCCACCGCTAGGGGAATAAACGAGCCAAGCCGAGCCCAAGCAATCTTAGGCTCGGGATAGGCTCGTTATTATATTATTAAATTTGTATCTCTTTTTAAATACTTTTATATTTAATTATAATCATACTTTTTATATGTTACATAATATATATTATTTAACTATTTCTATCATTCTTATATTATAATAATATTATTTGTATAAATATACATTTAATATGCAGATAAAAATTAATGTAACTATCGTGTAGGCTCAAAAACCGGCTCAAGCTCGATATCTGAAGCTCGGCCTCGAGCCGATTTGAGCTCAAAATCTGTAGCTCGGGCTCAAGCTCGTTTAAAAAATGAGCCATAATATGAGCTTGATTTTGTTTAAGCTTGGGTTGAGATTTGTTTACACCCCTAGCGCCCACCACCTCATCGTCACCGGCAACGTCAACCATCGTAACTCTTTCACTCTAAAATGTGTTAATCATTGTGGACATACAAAGACAATTATGAGGGCCACAGTGCAGAAGATGATAAACCATGTGGTCACAACTCAAAAACTAGAAAGTTAACTGGTCCTTCCTATTGCTTTCTAAATATATAGGTTAATAATTTTGTTATTTTTTGTACGTATAAATAATACATAATATTCCTTACATATGTTATCTTAACTCGTTGAAACAATTAAATTAGATTGTTATTTCAAAGAGTATAATCATGTTTTTATATTCTTACACATTGTTAGAAAATATCAAAATGACCATATGTGGTAGTATGTCATAAATCTAATTTATAATTTATATGAATTATAAATTTGGTTTTAATTTAACCAAGTCTACGAGCAAGTCAACAAGCCAACTAACAAGCGAGCAATGAGTCGAGCTTACCTTGCCTCGGGCTCGGGCTCGGCTCGTTTACAAACCGAACAAGCCGCCTCGGCTCATTTTTAAACGTGTTGATTTTAAAGCGAGCTTCAAGTGAGTCACAAGCAGTGAGATTTTTAAACAACCCAAATATGAGCTGGTGTGAACCTACGTGTTTTGCGACAGGCTTTTTAAATTTTGTAAGGTTTGCTTTCGACAGCTTGTATATTAGTATTTACCTCATGCTTTTTAAAAGTTCATATATATACTTTTAGTTTTCCTAGATTATATATTTAAAGAAAGATGACTTGCTAAAGAAGATGCGAGAGGTGGTAAAAAAATATTAGTGTTTGGGATTTACCAAATATAAGTCACAAAATAATGTTTCTTAATATTTGGGATATTTGTTTCATGTTTTTTACATTTAAAACATGATTTCCTATTAATTTTATAAATAATAATTATATGACTTCAAATAATAATTTATATAAATAATACTTATATAATAATTTATGAGTGATTGTTGTCAATATTAATGAAATTGATTAAAGTCTACAACACTAATGAAGTTGATCAAACTCTTTAATCAAATGTTAATATGATTATACTACTTGTGCATTATGTTTAGAGTGTAATTTTAGTATTGTAGAGAATTTTATAAAGGGATTAAATGCTAAAATATCTTAAAATGTGGCCAAAATAAAATTTTGTTCTCCAAAGATGCTTATATAAGTATTGTATATTTAGTAGAAAATTTAAGGTCCATTAATATTAATACCTAAAAACATTTTAAATTTGAAAGTTAATAACCAAACATGTTATGTTTTTGCTTGACACCTAAACTGTAAGAACCATATATTTAACTTTTTGCAAAATCATTGAATGGGGTCAATGCAACAGTTTCATAATGAGGAGAGACTTAAAACACTTAACAGATCAAATAGACAACTGGGTTTATATTGATGATACTAAGAATACACGTAAATATGAGACAGAACAAGAACAAGATAATATTTGATTTTTAAGAATGATGTATATTGCTCTCAAGTTCTTTTACAAGTGTTACAAAGCATACATAGAAAGACAATATTTGAGACGCTTTATACTACATCCCAAAACCTGCTATACTTTGAAAGCCAACTGGAAACATTAATTTGGACAAAATGATTGATGTAAATTCAAAAGGCAAATTGGCTTTTGACTAATGACTATGACATGTCATAGCTCACATCATAATATATTACAAAAAGGATAAAATGTATAAAAGTAGAAAGTTACAGACCAATGACCTTAATCTACAGTTGAGTATCCACAATCTCAACATACCTGAAGTATTGTTGAGTCATGATTTCACCTGTCTCGTAGGTGAAGTTCTCAAACTTCTACTTCAAGAGATCTTTCTTGTTCTTTTTGGTTCATTAGACCCTTCATACATGAGCTTCAATGCATCTCATAGTCGTTTTGCTATTTTGCGCTTCTTGAAGACACTATAGATAGAGTTTGGAAGAGTAGTTTTAGAGAGTGGTCATGGTTTTTTGATCTACATCAATCATTTTCAATCTTCTTCTAAGTAGCCAACCATTTCCTTTGGTATCATACCACCACCACCAGCAGCTGAAGTGGTGCATGGTACATGAGGTCCTGAGACATCAAATTCTCACATCCTACTGTCTTGAGACTTGATGAAACATTTTATTATTTGGTATCAAGTATCAAAGTCATCAGGAGTGCTCAGTGAGATTTTGTCATAGTACCGATTTCCATATCATCCTTGGTAAGATCTACCATTTGAGTTGTTAAGTGTTTTGTGAAACTGAAGGATTTAAGATGGTTAGATCATACAATCAAGAGCCTAAAATGTTCTGATACCAATTGCAGGACCATTGAAGGGGATCAATGCAACAGTTTCACAATAAGGAGATATTTATAACACTTAACAAATCAAATAGGGAACCAGGTTTATATTGATGATACTAAGAACACAAGTAAATATGATACAGAACCAGAATAAGAACAAGAACAAGATAATATTTGGTTTTCAGAAATGAGGTATATTGATCTCAAGTTCTTTTATAAGTGTTACAAAGCATACATAAAAAGACAAGTACTTGAGACACTTCATAATAAATCATATAGCCGGCTATACTTTGAAAGCCAACAAGAGACACTAATCTAGACAACAAGATCAATGTAAAGTTAAAAGGCAGATTGCCTTGTGACTAGTGACTATGACATGCCACAGCTCACATCCTAATATTTTACAAAAAGGATAAAAGGTACAAAAGTAGAAAGTTACAGACCAATGACCTTAATCTAAAGTTGAAAAATATATGGACTTTTCACCAACTCATCTAAGTTGGTGAGTAATCAGAGATGGCAGCGAAAAGTCGTTTAACTTTTGTCAAAATGTGATCAGAGATATCATGTTTTCTCTAAATCAGTATTCAGGTTCAGAATACTTTGTCTTTGAAGCTTCGGAAGACTTCATCTTTGGCTTCGGAAGATATGGTCATTCGGCTTGTAAAGATTTTGCACTTAGCATAATTTTCTGAGTTGTGTAAATTCTTTCGAAGTAACTTTCTTCTACTTTAGTGTTGCATGTTGAGAGCTCTTTGTTTGCATCAGCCTCTAAGTGTAATCCTTATACTTTTATTTTATTTTTCAAACCTAATACTTTACATATGCCTCCTTATTTTCAAACTTAAAATTTGGAGTGTGAACCAAAAAAATTTAACCTAAGAGCATTTATGATAGGTTTCATACCCTCATCTATATAATTAAATTAATAAATCACCATTGAAATTTATCTTTACTATTTAATAACAATATCGCTCATCACATCTCCCCATCTCTATCACTATTATAACTTTTTAATTTACTATCATAGAAGTTAAAACTTTTAAAACTAAGTGTCATCAATGTATATCGAATAAATAAGTAAATGGTTGTAACATGTGTTATAATTCTACGAGACCACTATTTTTTCCCACTTCTCTCTTTTTTATATATACGTACCACTATATTACTCAAAGCGTGTGAATAAAAATAAGAATAGGTAACATAACATCAACAAACTTAAGATTATAGACTAAAGAAAAGCAAGTATCAAATTTGAGAGCTTGAGCGCTATCAATATTTAGAGCAACGTAAGCATGCAATGAAACGAAAAAAACATACCACATTATAGAATGGAACTAAAAAGCCCGAGACTTTGGTTTAAACTAAGAAATAATAATTGTTCGTATGTGAACTTTGGAAAAATATCTAAAGCTTAAAAGAATATTCTTGAGAGTATTCAACTTAAAAATTAGATGATAAAGATCAACCAACAAAATAAAACACAACACAACAAAAAATTAAAACAACATAGATAAACCTGAATGGCACATACAATCTAACTCAATAACTTGGGATCTAGAAGAACTGAATGCACCTTTTACGTAAAACCACGTCTAATGCTCTTCATGGCCTCCGTGACTCCTCAATGTGCTGATTTGTTTGCTTCCTCCTATTTTTCTTGCTTTGCTTGAAATTTCAAAATCAAGAACTGAAGAAGACAAGAGGCAGGAGTAGAACTAGGGTTTATATTGGTGAGAATTTATGAGATTGATTCTCATTGTGTAAAGGAGGTTTATGTCGATTGGTAGCTTTGCAAAGGAAGGGAGAAGAAGACTACGAGGAGCAACAGATTGTTGGAGAGAAATAAGATGCGGATCTTGTAGTCTTGTAGCTCCTGTAATTCTTTCTTTTAGAGACACCAAAACAAAGAAGGCCCCATATTTTTCCAAGTAACGCGAAGAAAAGATATGAATATAAACTTTGATGCGAATGATCTTTACAACATCTAAACAAACCCTTTATTTGCATTCATTATATTTACCTTTTGTAAATATTTGTTCTTTAATCAAATCATATGCATGCGTTGTGCACAGAGTGTGATAAAAACGTTTGCGAAAAATGAGTCGTAATAGCTTCCTCACATTTAATATTGAAGTCATCATTAACGAGAATACAAATTAAAAAACGGATATAAAGAACTATCATCAACGATATTTACGTTATCGTGGAGTTTTTTAACGCGTTAATCATACACTAAACTAGGTTAACTTACTGTCCAATATGAATAATTTGGTGTGATTATATTTAAAAGACCAGGTTAACTAACCTGATATTAATACAAGATCAAGCAAAATATTACTATAGGTTTGGTAGATGATTAACGTATGTATAAAACTATGGATTTACGTTGGATCTAGCTTCATTGTTGTTGACATATTTATTTAAGATAGGCTAAATTCATTAGGTGGTTGTGTTCTAGGTCCCAACTATCCAACACTACAAAACTAAGGGGCTGTTTGATTTGCTTCTGACCCGGTCAAAATATCTGACCCACTGATCCGGTCAGACATTTTGGCCGGTGAGAGTGTTTGATTCTCACTCTTTCGCGTCTGACCCGGTCAGACACCACCGACCCATGCATATTTTTCCTCTTACCCGGTCAGTTTTGGAGCAGGCTCTTACTCGGTTAGCCCTTCTGACCAAGTCTTGAAAATCAAACAGCCCCTAAGCCCATATAATAACAAATTGAGTGGTTTTCCCTGGCCACCGGTCCGATTGGTCTTAAACAAACCTATGCATGCCTAGATGTTGGAGCTCTACAATAGTGCTTTGGGAGAGATTCTTCCCAGAGATCAACATCACGACCTAATCTTGAAAAACTAAAATAAGTATTGAAGTGAACAACTATTTACAGATTATGCCTATTACGTGATGTTATGATCAAACATTGTGACCGCAGACTTAAATCAATTTCTAACTTTACTTGTTTACAACATTTACCCCTTAAGTACTTATAAATATCTAACTCTACTTTACATTATTTACATATCTAACTCTAAACTTTAATTCTAACTTACTCAAACTTTATCAAACAATTAAGGGTAACACTTCTAACGTGTGATCACGTTGGTTCATTCCTTCTCTTCTTGAGCTGGAAGTTAGGGTTTAGACATCATGAAGAACATTTTAAAAGGGGTCTCCAAACCATAGCACCAAGAACATCATCTAACGGTTTAAGTCGTACATATATTATATATATTACATTGAGCATTATATGTTAAGCTCCTTGTAATACCCTACTTTAAAATACAATCATATCTGCATAATATTCTCTGATTTTGCTTGACTCAATTTGGTATCTAAGCCAAGGCTCTATCACCATAGCATCATCATTGATTGTAGCATCATTATACAGCACTCCTCTTGTCCAAGAAACAGATGCGTACAAGCTCTTGTTGAAACAACAACAATTAAGGCCTATGTTTCTTCGGTTATTATTTCCTCTAGTTTGTGCCTCTGTTTCTTGTGGTTGATAAGTTCTTCCTCGGTCATCTATTAGGGTTTACTATTTCTTTTAGATTGTTAATCATTCTTCAATACTTAGATTATCTCTGTTTAATTCATTGCTCATCATTGAGTGACAAGTTTTCCTCACCTACGACTTTACTCTTTCGTGTGAAACTAACCACATTTGTGCGAATCATTATCCCTTTCACGCAACCACACTTTCATGCGAAAACTAACTACCTTTACGCAAATCTACGCTTTAATACGCAAATCGGCTACTTTTGCACGAAAGTCTCTTTCGTATGCCAAGTCCCATGAAATTTTCCAAGTGGGAAAGACTGACTCAATCAAAGTCTCATTTATTTGTTTACGCACACTCACAACACTATGGCCATTTTAGCAGCCTTTACATCACCTGAGACGACAACTCGTAACTCCAAAAAGTTTGCTTTTACTCTATCTCTAATTAATTATAGCTACAGGAAAACAATGATTGATCCAATCTTAGTCACAAACAGACTCTTAGGTTATAAAGGATGGTTTCGTTTAATGTCTAGATAAGTTCTTGGCCACTTGATTTGAAATGACTACTTCTATAACAATTAATCCAAATTATTCCATCTGGATATCTAATTATGCACATATACATATGATTGTTATCTCTACCATCTCTGAAGTCTCTTTTTCACATGTTCAAGGCACAACTGCTCGTGACTTATGGCTCTTACTTTAATTAATATATGCTCCAGACACTACTAGGGAATACATGCTTAAAACATAATAAAGTAAGTTTCAAATGAAAAGGGATGAAACATTTCTTCCTTACCTAAGTCATACATAAGAGTACACAATATAGCAAACATCAAAGAACCTATCAAAGACAAGTATCTACTTTTTCATAACATTTAAGGGTTCCATGAGGAATATAATAGCCTCAAATCGACCTTACTAGCATATACCGAACCTTTGGTGTTCAATGAACTTTATGGTATTCGTAGTGGTCATGATTACATGGTGACAAAACCTCCACAACCTGCTATAGATAATGCTTTTTATGGCTACAAACAGACCCTACTTAGTTGTCATAAAAGCTTTTGGCTTTTAAAGAAATGGCTTCTCATCATGGGTACCAGCTTATTCCAAACATCACTACCACCACTCATTCTCCCTACACCTTCTACAGTAATTGTCCTCCTTTCACTCAAGGCAACAGACATTATTTAAGGATGACAAGGATCTTATTGTGGTCATAATAACTATAGCAGAGGTTATGTTTCTTATCGTGAGGATAGTCGTTGCCAATTTGTGTGGGCATCTGCTCATAATATGGTGCATGGAGCTTACAACCTATGTGTTATTGGTAAATACCCCATGATTTTTCAAATTTATGAGTCATCCACCATCTATGCTTGCTCAATGGAAAATTTTGTTGATGCCTGCTTTTTAGTTGGCACTTTATGGTACTAGGACCCATGAGCTAACAACCATGTAAAAAAATCTAACAAGTACTGACAAATCATAAGTAGATTACGGTAACGATGGCGCTGCATGTTGGTAATGAAGGACTTCCCATCATTCATACTGGGTCATCTACACTTCCCACTCCGAACAAGAGCCTTTTCATATCTAACATTCTTCATGTTCTTGAAATAAAAAATCTCCTTTTTATTTAACAATTTTATCTAGATAACAATGTGTTCTTTGTATTCCACTCATCTTTTTTTTGTTACGAAGGAAGAGACCACAAGCACTACCATACTCATAGGCTTAGTGAACACGGTCTCTACCATTTCATTTTCCTTTATTTTAGTCTCTGCTAAACGGACTTCATCCATATTTGGCACACATGGCATAGTCATACACATTAGTGTCTTTTTTCCATTTTATGCTTTCTAGTTGTTCTCTTTCTTTAACTAAAACTTATCATCTAATTCTTGTACCAATTATCATTTTTAAGAGTTCAAAAATTTTCTTTACATATGTTAAATTTTGCCAATACACGTGTTCTTGATTTAATAAATTATGATGTTTGGGGATTTCCACCTATTTCTTTTGGTGGACATAATAACTTTACATTTTTTATGGATCATCAATTCTATTATATGTGGATTTTGTAGTAGAACAAAAAATCTAATGTATATCTATTATTTATAAAGTTATCACCATGATTGTTAATTTAATACAAAAATTAAATATGTTTAAACCGATTGGGGTGCTAAATTTTGACCCTTATCTTTGTTTTCACCTCCCTTGGTATTATTCACAAATTATTCTAGCCACATACCAGTAAACAAAACAAGACTGTGGAACGTTGAGATTGTAGTGTTGTTAAAATTGGCAATACCCCATCCTCCCTTACATCCTCTAACACTTAAAATACTCTCTCACAACCAAACACCCCATGATCTCCTAATTTTTCACTCTTTACTCATTCTTTCTCATCTTCCACATTACAAGTTCCTTCTCCACCACCTCATTCTCCACCTTGTTCTCATCCACCAAATTTTTATCCACATCCAAAACCTATATACTCCATATATACCTTATGCTAATCATGCTTCCCGTTGAACCCACCTCTTTTACTTTTACCATTACCAATCAATAACCTGATTGGTACCAACATGGTCGATGATTTTCAACATTTGTTGGAAATAAGACGTGATGCTAGTCCCTCTTGTTGAAAATAATAATGTTATTGATTGTAAGTGGGTTTGCATGATAAAGAAAGATCAAAATGGTGTAGTCACTCGTGACAAGGCTTGACTTGTAGCAAGGGATTTGACAATAACCGAACATTAAATTAATGAACCTTTTAGTATTGTAGTAAACTTTGCCATGATCAAATTGGTCCTATCATGTGTTCTTTAAAAGCAATGTCACTTCTTTCAGCTAGATGTTCAAAATGTTTTCTTGCATGGTAATCTTAATGTCCCCTCCTTCAGCTAGATGTTCAAAAGGTTTTCTTGCATGGTAATATTACTATGCTGATTATAGGGCAGCCACAAGGTTTTGTTGATGCTCAACATCCTGATCATGTCTATTTGCGGTGCAAGTCATTATATGGTCTCAAATAGGCTCCACTATACGGTTTCAATGTCTTTTTAAACCCTTCATACATTAGGGTTTCCTGTTTCTAAGACTCATCTATCTCTCTATTAACAAGTTTTGGAAAATGCTTCTTTATATTTTGATCTATGTTTACGACATCATTTAAAACTGATAATAATATCGAGGTTGTTGATAGAGTTGTACAACAACTTAGCATTGACTTTTCCTTGAAGGATATCGATAACCTTGACTACTTTCAAGGTTTGAAATTGTACCAGAACAACATAACATTCTTCAATCCTAAAAGAAATAAATCTACAAGTGCATTCTGATATAAACTAGTCTTTTCTCTGATGAGCACATGCTGGACTTTATCTCTTGGAGACATCCCTCTTTTTTATCAGTCAATCAAATATCATTAGCTAGTTGGTGTTGTTCAATAGATCACTTTATCGTAACCTAACATTACCTTTCCTGTCAGCAAGTTGTGTCAGTATTTCCATTGGCAAGGATCCTCTTCTCTTCATGCTTTCTCTAGAGCTGACTTGGTTGGATGTCTAGATGATCGTTGGGCCACAGTATGATTTGCTATCTAGGTTCCAACCAGGTTTTTGGAGCGCATAAAAATAGAAAACAGTATCTCGATCATCTATAGAGTCAGAATACAAAGCACCGGTTGATACTATTGCTAAATTGACAAGCTAAAAGCTCTTCTAAAAAAACTTCGGGTAGACACAACTTCTGCACCCACTATCTGGTGCGTTAACCTTAGTGTACCCTACCTTGCTACTAATCATGTGTTTCACATAGGAACAAAACATGTTGAAGTAGAATATCACTTTGTCTAAGAAAGATTTGAACATAAAAAATTACATGTATAGTTTATATCTACGGGAAATCATATGCATACATCTTCATTAAATCGATGTCAAGTCATATATTCATGTTTTTACAATCCAAGGTACAAGTTGCTCCTTGTCCTTAGCTTGCAGAGGAATACTATATCACATTATGATTGATCTATATTTGAGGATAGATTTTGTTAATTTAGAATATGTATAATTCCCTTTTGTTATACCAAAATTTGAATACAATCACAATTATACAAATATTTGCTGATTTTGTTTGGCTCAGTTAGTATGATGTAGATCGTACTAGTTATGCTATCATTCATTATCTCTGGCTTCATTTATCAACTATGGATGATCCGTTATAAAACTTGTGTGTCTTAAGAATTAGTAAGGTACCTCAACTTCTAGATATGACACTTGTTCAAGGTAACCTTTGGTGTGGGACGTATGTTGCTATGCTGCATAATTAGGTTGTTTTACCAATCTATCTTGTTCTCGTATATGCATCATCTGCAACACACGGGTATAAATTAGAAAGTCTGACTCCAGCACTTACTAAACCATCTCTTGTTTTATAAAGGATGCTCAACCTAAAGTTTTAACATGTTTTGCATGCCACCTAGACGAGGTTATCTTTTATATGAGTGTTTAATAGATTAACTAAAATGTCTTATGTATCATATAGAGTACCCAGCTTGGACTAGCATTGGGACACCGCCTCATCTTTTCCACAAGAAGCAAACAAAATGGACTATGTGTTGCCCTTGGAAGGACATGGTCATCTTTTTTGTATAGAACATTCGGTTTAGAACATAAAAATGTAGTGTAGCCATGTAGATCCTGCTTTAACAGGCTCATCTTTGTTATAAAGAACTTTCTATTAAACTCGAGCAACCAACCCCTCAAAGCACATAAAGTAAAGAAAATTTAAGGATGAGTGGTAGACTATGACACAAAGAGAACAATGTTCAAATGTTTAATATATTAATACAAGATCAAAAAACTAACATTAGTTTGGTGGTGTTAGACCTGCAATTGAACAAACTGATGCCAGAACAAACTTAGATCACAATGAACAAACATAGAATGCCATCTAATTTGCTACTGTTTGCAAACTCAATGAACACTTACAATATTATTACAAATGTACACACCATTGTATAGTTCTTACTAATGAAATTTGGTGTATAGAATTTTTTTGGATGTCCATCAAGTCTTGAATGTTTTTAAAACATCTGTAATATGATTTCATTAATTACAACAGAGTGAAAAACATTGTTGTAATATTTGACATCATGTGTGAGACCCTTTTGTTCAAAAAGCTAGCATAATTTGATCTCACCACTTCATTTGTCCTAACATAACCATGCAAAACATCACAAAATGGAAGTCATTGCAAATCAACACTATTCAAATAGTGCGTGGCAAAACTAACGTCATTTTTTGCTTTTATGTCATCCAAGTAAGAATTTCATAAATCATCAACACTGCATTTTGTCCAAACCAGCCTTTTTCTTGAATTCAAATAGCTGTTCATAGACTAATAATTTCTTTGTGTTTCCTTCCCCCATTTCAGAAATATATTTAATTTTTAAGGGTGTTCATTCATAAACATTCCATTTGTTGTACCTTTAAAACAACACTTTAGTCGCTTACTACCCCCTATTCTTAGAATTGAATGGGTTATTTTCAATTGTTTATGTTCAATTCATACCAAGAAACACCCCACAATGGAAATATGCATGTTCTAATATCATCATCACAAGAACACTAATCACAAGAAATGAAGCAACCTCCAACTAAACGTTGAAACATAAAATTGCTGTTTGTCATCTCTGTTAACTAGCTGTTCTCAGATTACTCCATTGCTGCCTCTCAACTAGCTGTTCTGAAAATACTCCATTGGTATGGATGGAGGACAGTACTTCTTTGCTACAAATTTGTACTGTTTCACATAAAATTACCAAATTAACTTTCATCCATGTACCCAAAAAGCTAAATTTGTAAAATTTACTCACAATTTACTTACCTTATGTTGACTGTATTTCTCCCTAATTGCTGGCAAACTAGAATTCGGGCACTCGCAAACAAGTGTATGCAGGGCCTTGGCACATTCGTATAATTCTGATGGCTGATACTGAGTATAATGCTTCAATGTTGAATTCTGTAGAATTATTAATGAATTTATTCAAATTATAATCAAAAGCAAAGAAAACAGCAAATGATCATTCTGAACTTGAATGGAACATACCCAAGGATTCTGAGAAGGAGAAAGTATATATCTTGCTACGAAAATGGCGGATGCAGCAACGAGAGAAGGGGCATAACGCAACATATTATACTCCACAAGAGATAACTCAGATATGTAGCTAGCCATACATTCTAAATGCATTGAAGGAGCCTGTTTACAAATCAATCAAATTCAGGATATCAAATGCTGACACAAAAAATGGACAGGTTCAGGATATCAAGTGCTGGTACAGTTTGGTAAATTTTGAATTTCTTAAAGTACTCAAATTTTAATTAAATAAAATTATTGATAACTTTTCTGTATTTTTGAAACATGAGTGACTTTTGACTTGTTTGATCCATTAGAAATAAAATATAACACATCATACATAAACAAAAAAGCGTTTCTGCAGTTTTTTAAACACGAGTGACTTTTATTCCTTTTTTGCTATCCCGTATTTTAATTTACACATTTGTTACATTATAAACAACATATAACAGCTTTTATGCGGGTCAAAACATGTTCGGGTCAAACAGGTCGGTCCTCTTTGTGTGATTCCTAGAAGCACTTTTGGCCTTTTAAATTTCTAAAAATAATCAATTTTTCATCAAAAAATTGGTTTGAAAGGTTTTATGCATCTCGAACAGTCGACATTAGGGAGTGACTTTCGACCCGTTTCATTATAGCCCAAGTTTTAATTACTCATTTGATCCATTAGAAAATAATATCACACATGATATATAATCATGAAAGCAACTATTAAAGTTCAGCTTAATACCTCATTTACACCATGAGCAGCACGAACAAATCTTCTCAAGAAACATCTAACAGTAGGGGCTGTCAACTCAAACTTCAAGAAGTTTAGAACTGAAGATTCCATTTGCAATACCTGCACAAGTCAAACTTATTTAGTCAAAAGAACCTTCTAATAAGAACTTAAGTTAATTATGATGAAAACACACACCTCGTCTTTGAAGTATGTATTATCGGTTATGTAGCAGAATTCTTCCACCTGGGGAGCACAAATCTCCTCATATTTTCTGCAATTCATTCAAAATTGAATCAGATTTTGAAATAAAATACACAAATAATTCAAATGACAAGTGAAATTTGAAAAATGTCTTACGAAGCTATCATCATGCAAGCAACACCAAGCAACTGGAGTCGTTGCCTATCCATTAAATTGCCTGAAAGATATCGGTCTATGTAGTTGATGGTCAAATACAATGTATCAGGCACAAGCCTATACTCTTCAGCAACCTCCACAAGCCAGTCGATTAGGATCGCACGCATGCTGGCATTAATGTCTTTCTGTACCTTCTCCATGAAGTCAATTGAAGGCCTTTTCTTTACCTCTGATGCTCTAAGATGCTGATATATGTCACAAGCCATAGTTGCACACAACTGTGGATCCATGAAATCGACATCAAGATCAACAATCTTCTCATTTGTTCCCATCTCCACAAGTATCTCTCGCTTGCATACATTTCCTATGAACATCAAAATTTGAAAATAAAAATAAAATCAAGTTGAAACAAGTAAACCCACAAATTATAGAATCACACAAATCAAATCAAATTAAAAATAAAAACCTGCTGGTTCTACATGATCTGAAATGTTGAGTTTGCTGCTTGTTTTCCTCTCAATCGACTCAATTGCTGCAATGTCATTGCTATCTATGTATTCAACATCAGGGCTGTTCAAAGAATCACATGTGGACATTGTCTCGTCCATGGAGACTGATAACCCATCTGATTTAGATGGAGACACTTCCATTTTGGTTTGAACAGGAGGAACAATATTAATCTTGGAAACAGTTGCATCTTTTCTTGATATGGGCCTGTTCTTACTCAAACCAGTGGGATTCAAATGGACCGTGGATGCTGAAACTCCATAGTTGTTAGCAATTGAAGATCCTTTCTTTGGGTCATTGATCTTCGAAACACAGGGTACCATCTGAACACAATACAGTTGATTCAGTGATACAAATACGCAAACCCAATTCAAACTTCACCATACCCATATCAGATTTTACAAAGATATCAATATTAGACCCAAAAAAACTAAGCCAATTTTGAAAATTCAATCCATCAGAAATCAAAACAACAAAAGGTAGATTGTTTATCAAGAAACAGTGATCGAAAACACATTCAAGAAAACGCGCCTATGAAATTAATTTCATAAATCAAAACCCATAAATGTAACATTAATAAAGAAAGAATTTAGGGATACCAAATTAGAGGCGTTTCGAGGGACGTTATGAGACGCAGGCCTCTGATTGGTAACGTTAGCAAGAGCAGGGCGTTTCTTCGCCATGTGAGGCGGCAACGCCGTTGATTTTCCGGCGACATTCTCCGACGCCTGACGTTTCACCAGAGAAGAAGTCGTCATCCCTGTTGATTTCCGACTATGGTTCACCGTCGACATCACTCAATCTCTCCCGATTAGAACAAGAACAAGAAAAACAAAAGAACCCTAGAAATGAAAGGGCGTTGGTGGGTTTAAACAGCACAAGAAACGAAAACGAATTCTGTAAAAAACCCAGATGAATTCATTCGATTTTGAATGAAAGTATCCGTTTGATTTTGTCAGAGGAGGGTAGGGTTTAACGAATTCAAAAAGCAGTGAGAGAGAAAGGGGGGTTATTTAATGCTACTTTTGAAAGGGGGGAACCAAGGTGATTTGAAATAAGGATTGATCCTGGCCGTTGGATCAGACCCAGGTATTCGTTAGGAGCGGACAAGGGATGGGACCCACAGGGCTCTTGTCTGTTTTATCACATTGAAGAGAGGGTTTTGTAATAGTTTGAAAGATGAGGGGGTGAAAGTGTAAATGTGAATGGCATTGGGTTTCACAAGTGTCTTTGTATTTTTAAGATTTTGAATATTGAGCTCTCTGTTTCTGTCCCTTTTAGCATGTGGGTTTTTTTGAATTCGAATTTGAACGTTGGTGTTTGTCAACAATATTATATCATATGGATCAAGGGTTCGCTTCTTTTCTACTTTGAGTCTCAAATACTCATATTTAAATAAGTTATTGAAAACTAATGAGTCATGTTTAAGATAGTAAATTGTTGACATTGACATGTAATTCAAAAGTACTAAACAAACAAAGTATTAAGAGAGTGTTAATTATATTTAATTTTCTGGTTTTAGTTTCTCCTAGAAATAACTTTCTTTTTTACTTTTAAAACGCCGACTCACACATTTATTTAATACATTTTACTTTTAAAACACTGACTCATACACTCGTTTAATCCCAAGTGTACACTACTCCAATTCCTTATGTACCACATGCCAGAATTTAAATACTAGTATTTTCTAAAGAGACATTAAGTCTTAAACCACTCAAGTAGCTCTCTTAAAAAATAAACAAATATATATATTTTTAGTGAAACAAAAGAAAAACCGATATGAAATTAAACTTGTAATAAAGAATTTTAATTGTGTTAAACCGGTTCAATAGCTTGTTTGTTTTGGTCCACATTCATTAATTGCATTACACGATTTGATGTGCTAGAACAAAATCGTTGTGGTTACGAACAGGAGAAAATTGATTCAAAAGTAGCCACGCGTCAGTTGACTAAACAAATAGCAACTGAAAAATAACGTGAGGTAGAGAAGAATTCGCGTCGCACGAGGAAGGGGAGTTCAATTTACCATTCTTTTTAGAAAGTTATGTGCGTAAATAAGTTTGATTTTTGCAAGTCATTCGACCATAGTATATAAAACAACTATGTGTGTGTATTGATGTATGAATAAAACATAAGTACCATTTGGACAAGTTTATAATTTTGTTCATCAACCTCTCTGGAGCAACTTTTACTCATTTTCAATGTTCAAGTTTTATTTTAAACTGAAAACTTTGAGCATCGATATCATTCATTTAAGCTTTAAATTTTACAATCAAAATTATTGGTTAACTCTTATTAAGGAAAAAGTAGCAATCTATAAGATATGTGTGTGTGTTATATGTATATTTTAATACAAACATTTGATTATTGTTGTTCAAAGTTTGTGAAAATCATATTCTCAATCAAGTTTTCAACAATCAGTCTCAGTAATACATTGTGTTCTTGTAATATGTTATTTGTAAAGTTTAGGTTGAAGATGTAATGTGAGGAAAGTATAAGGGATTAAAGGGTTAGAATATCCTTGATACCCATAACCGCCTTCTTCTTGTTCATTTTACGGTATTGAAACCAAAGGATGACTAAGAGAGCAAACGTCTATAGATATTCAAGTCCCTCATTGGTTTTAAGGTTTTTTCATGGATTCAAAGTTACTTATCAATGGAAGAGCATACGTGGGTACATTATCATCATCACTACCCGCGCAGATTTAGGTATGCATCAAAAATGAAAAGGTAGGAACTCTACGTATGCTAACATCTGATAGTGTTTAAGGTGATGTTATCCAAAGCTTATAATGTTTCGTAAGCTAAAAAAGAAAAAAGTTTGGCATGAGTTGGTCGAAAGACGAAGGAGCCACCATTGCTAGGGTTTCTGTCAAGAAAAAGGTAAGATTTTTGTTTGATATGTTACAAAAGTATAGTTTCGCACGAAAGTCCTTACTTTCACGCGTATGTACGCCCGGAAGTCACTTCTACACAAAAGTATACTTTCACACAAAATTTATAATTTGGTATGAGAGAATAAGTGGAAGTTAGGTCATGTGAAAGTTCATACGAAAGTGGATGCATTACATTTCACACGAAAGTCTCAAACTTTCGCATGAAAGTTCATACGAAATTAGAACTTTCAGATAAGCTTATGCTACTAGAAAGCTGACCTCGTTTCATTTGTGAGCCTTTAGTCATATTGTTAGGTCAACCAAGTGTCATGCACGTGTCATGATCATTTCTCTTGCAACATTCAACGTCTATTTTCTCAAGTGATTTCTAGATGACTTTTCTTAATTGTTTTAAGGATAGTGTGCATGCTTAATCAAAATGTTTATGGTTTATTTTAAAAGGAATGATAGGTCCTTATTATTAATGATAACGAATTGTATATTGTATCAATTATTAATTTAGTTTTCTTTATTACGTAAGATTAAAGGGTAAAAGAATTTTGAAATAACTTTTAAGTTAATGTAACGATTATGGTCTTGTATTTGTTACAAAAAAGTGTCTTGTATTTATTAAAAGAAATGGTTTAAATAATGTATTGGATATGTTGTAAGAAGGTACATAACTTTTAAGTTAATGTAACGATTATGGTCTTGTATTTGTTACAAAAAAGTGTCTTGTATTTATTAAAAGAAATGGTTTAAATAATGTATTGGATATGTTGTAAGAAGGTAAGTGTTGTATGTATTACAATAAAATGTGGTGTTGTCTGCCTGTTAGTGTGACAAGAAATGAAGTATTATGTTGGTATAAGCATGCTTGTATGTCTTATAAGCATTTACATGTTTTTTTTACCCATGGTATGATGTTTATATAATGATATGCATTAGAAATTTTGACATTTCTACTAAGTGTTAAATGTTTAAATGGGCTCACAGAGTATATTTGACTTTATAACATGTATATCATATTAAATAGAAAATCATGAAATCTAGGATGCATCGCTGGCATGGAATAAAGGCTATCCATAGCATGAAGATTAGCATCCTACCTTTTTTGTGTTTATGTTATAAATGGTTATCATGAGATCGATGCTTAGACTTTGAATTAGGATGTATGATGAGTGTTTCACTGTTTATATTAATTTTCACTTTAAGAACTATGATGTTATGTATGAAATTAACTATTAGGCCTCCTTTGGTTTTAAAGCCTTACAAGTAGGTATTAAAGTCATAGTTTGGAGATTCATGCATTCAGATGTTTATACTTAAACTGAGAATGAGACATAGACAATGATGCAAGTACGGGTAGCTCACTTACATGACTGTATAGACAAGTAAGTAAAGTGGAAATAGAAGTGTGAATATAAATATTGCTCATAATACACTACTACAAAGTTGCTAATAGATGACGTGCAAAAGATGACGCGCGAAGAAATATGACGCGCATATTCATGTGTCATGAAAATTATGTCATGTAAGGCCCCGTTCTCGGAGACCTCACAGTTGGTCATTTACAGCATTAAATGCATTAAACATTATAAATTTACAAGCTTAAGCAGTGGAATTATTTTAACAAAAGTCATTCATTTCATTAAAAAACTGTTGTTGAGCAATACACTTTTGTTTAACCGAATACAAAAAAAATTGTTTAATTACATTACAAAACAACAACAATAACAAGTATGAATGGATGTCAGTCTTTCCCTGCCGAGTAGCTTCACCCTCGTGCCATCCTCAGCAATGTTTACCTGCCAACTGAAAATGTATAAAAGTCAGCGTTGCTGAGTGAGTTCTAGTTTTAAAAGTAATAAAATACTTTCTGTAAGGTATACATATGAAAATACTCTTTCTGTAAAATTTCATCTCTTTATACGTGAGCACACATTAACTATACAACTAGATAATGCTTTTTCTTTTTACTGTATGCCTTGTTTATTATGTACTTTTTATCTTTATCTTTCACTGTCTATATGGACCAATGAGTAATACCCTAAACTATATGCGCGGGGGAATCTGGTGCTGGGCTCTCTGGTCCCTCAATGGGCTCTTATTACTGTATACAAGGCCGGCCCAATCATCTAGGGTACGCTGCAAAGGTCCGCCAATCTCAATTGACTGGCCCCGTGTGCATAATAGGGTAGCTAACCCGCATCACAGTTGAGCTAACGACAACATGGTCGTGCACCTCCTATAAGCTTGCAAAACTTGTTAACATTTTATTTAAGTTCCACTTCTCTTCTTCATTACTCTTTCGCTTTATTAGTACTAATAATACTTTACGTTACGATAATAAACACACCACGTAAAGTCATACAATAATAATGATAATAATAATAATAATAATAATAATAATAATAATAATAATAATAATAATAATAATAATAATAATAATAATAATAATAATAATAATAATAATAATGATACGAACAATCATTATAATGCATGGAAGAATGCATTTAATAAACCCTAGACAAACAACGGTCAAAACCCTAACTGCACAAACTCTCATAAATTCCTGTAATAAATTCTAAGTGTTAGGTGCACCAACACTATTTGGGCGCATGAGCCCTGTTTGGGCGCTTCTCCACTATGTAGGCGCATCAGTCAACACTTAACCGTTTTAACACTTCGGCTCATGAACCATTCAGGCGCATGGGCTATTCAGACGTATGGATATTATTGGGGCGCATGAACACTTAGGCGCATGGGCCATTCGGATGCATGAACACTATTGGGGTGCATAGCCCTACACTTAGTCGTCCGACTAATATTCTAGGCGCATGAGGGTACTGTTTGGGCGCATGAGTTACACTTAAACGTTTCTAAGGCATTTCCAGGCGCATGAGCCTTATTTAGGCGCATGAACCTTCTGCTCAACATGTTTCTAGGATATTTTCGAACCCAAACATCAAGCCTATTTGTTCTAAGCTTACCAAGGTCATTCTAAGCATGAACAACATAATAACATCTAAGGAACATCATCAAACGTGCATAATACATACGGGTATACATACATAATCATAATAAAACCGTTTTAATACATTTTCAGCCCCAAAAAGAGTTTAAAACAAGTAAAACCGGGGTCTAGAAACTCACCTGGTGCAACTTTGGGTGTATCTTCCTTCTAACTCGTATGAAAATGAGTTCAAACACCTAGAAACCCACCAAACACACACATGAACACACACACAAACACATAAGCATATAACCGAGACAAAACCCATCATAAACACTTAAAACCCATGAATTCTTACCTTGAATTCAGCCTCTTCTTCTTCTTCTTCAACCCGAGAGTTTACTGCTCTCATTCTCTCTAGAACCGATTGCAAAAAGGTGATGTGAAGAGAGGGTGGGCGGCCATGCCCACCTTTACACTAACTTTTGTACTTTTGTCCCCTTTTTACATTTTTAACCCCTCAACTTGGGTTTATTGATGTTTCCTTCTTTTATTTTTCATTTCTCATCTTTCTTTTAAAAGAATAACCGGGTGTTACAAGTCCACCCCCCTTATATAGGTTTCGTCCCCGAAACCTGTTATTCTTCGAACAAACATGGGTAATGTTGTCTCATCTCTTCCTCAGTCTCCCACGTAGATTCGGATCCCTTTCTGTGCGTCCACTGCACACGCACAAGAGGGACCACTTTATTTCTCAGCCTCTTCTCTTTTCTATCGATGATTGCCACTGGTTGCTCCACATAATTGAGCCGTTCATTTACTTCGATATCCTCCAGTGCATGGAACAATCATGTCTTCATCAGCTAAGCACTTTCTCAGATGAGATACATGGAATGTCGGGTGAATTCCACTTAACTCATCTGGTAACTCCAATCTATAGGCCACCTCTCCTACTCGAGCAATGATTCAGAAAGGGCCTATATACCTTGGGCTCAACTTGTCCCGCTTCCTGAATCGGATGATCCCTTTTTAAGGTGAGACCTTCAACATAACCCGGTCACCCACCTGGAACTCAATCGGTCTGCATCGTTTATCAGCATACGACTTCTGTCTATCTTTGGCTGCCTTCATGTAGGCTTTAATCTTCTCAAGCTTCTCAGTCATAGCCTCGATTACCTCGACGCTCCCCAATTCCTTCTGACCAATATCACTCCAACAAACGGGTGTTTTGCATCTCCTACCGTATAGCATCTCATAGGGCGGCATACCAATGCTGGCATGATAGCTGTTATTGTAGGAGAATTCAGCTAACGGTAGATGGTCATCCCAACTTCCCCCAAAATCAATCACACATGCCCGAAGCATGTCTTCCAATGTCTGAATGGTCCTTTCTGACTCTCCATCAGTTTGGGGATGATAAGTCGTGCTAATATGTAACCTCGTCCCCATGGCGTCGTGGCACTTCTTCTAAAATTTAGATGTAAACCGGGTGTCACGATCAGACACAATAGACACCGGAACACCATGACAAGTTACAATTTCCTTGATGAATAGGTCAGCCAACCTCTCAGATGAATATGTCTCGCGGATTGGTAGAAAGTGAGCACTCTTCGTCAGCCGATCAACAATCACCCATATGGCATCGTACCCTTTTGGAGTACGCGGCAACTTCGTAATGAAATCCATGGTGATGTGCTCCCACTTCCATTCCGGTATATCCAAAGGTTGAATCTTCCCATACGGCTTCTGATGTTCGGCCTTCACCTGTAAGCAAGTAAGGCACTTACTCACATACCCCACCATATCGCGCTTCATACCTGGCCACCAATAATCTTTCTTCATATCTTGATACATTTTCGTGGCACCAGGATGAATGGAGTATCGAGTCTTGTGAGCTTCATCCATAATCTTCATACGTAGATCCCCAAAACGAGGAATCCACATTCGTCCAAATCGGGTTCTAACACCAAGTGTGTTTTCACCTAATTCCGCAACCAAACCTCTCATCCTTTCAGAGTTAAGATGATCCTCTTTCAGTGTCTCATCTTGAAACTCTTTGACTTGCTTCATTACATCAGATGTCATGATCAGTTGATATGCTTTCACCCGAATCGGCTCGGGCCTCTCTTTTCGGCTAAGGGCATCAGCCACCACATTGGCCTTGCCCGGATGGTAGTGGATCTCGCAATCATAATCTTTTATGAGCTCCAACCACCTTCTCTGCCTCATGTTCAGATCTTTTTGCTCGAAGAAGTACTTCAAGCTTTTGTGGTCAGTAAAGATAGTGCACTTTGTCCCGTATAAATAGTGTCTCTAAATCTTTAATGCAAAGACCACCGCCGCTAACTCTAAGTCATGAGTAGGATAGTTAACCTCATGCACTTTCAATTGTCGGGATGTGTACGCTATCACCTTACCTCGCTGCATCAACACGCAACCCAACCTCAAGTAGGAAGCATCTGAATAGACCACCAAATCCTTGCTTCCTTCGGGTAATGACAAGACAGGGGCTTGGGTCAGTCTTGCCTTCAACTCCTCAAAAGCCCTTTCTTGCTCTTGACCCCACACGAACTTCACATCCTTACGGGTCAACTTGGTTAGTGGAGAAGCGATCTTGGAAAAGTCTTGGATGAATCTTCTGTAGTAGCCCGCCAAACCCAAGAAACTACGAATCTCAGATGGCGTCTTTGGAGACTTCCATTGCATCACTGCCTCCACCTTTACGGGGTCTACCATAATCCCCTCGGGATTTACCACGTGACCTAAGAATTGAACTTCGCGCAACCAGAACGCGCACTTGGAGAATTTGGCATACAACTTCTCCCTTCTTAATGTCTCCAACACCTCCCGAATGTGACCGGCATGCTCTTCTTCGCTCTTCGAGTAGATCAGGATATCATCAATGAACACAATCACTGATCTATCCAACATCGGCCGGCACACTCGATTCATCAAATCCATAAAGGCAGCTGGCGCGTTAGTTAGACCAAAAGATATAACAAGGAACTTGTAGTGTCCATAACGCGTACGGAAAGCTGTCTTAGGAATGTCTTGTTTCTTCACCTTCAATTGATGGTAGCTAGATCGTAGATCTATCCTCGAGAACCAACTGGTACCTTGGAGCTGGTCGAACAAGTCATCAATCCTTGGTAACTGGTACCGGTTCTTCACCGTCAACTTGTTCAGCTCTCGATAGTCAATGCACATTCGCATACTTCCGTCCTTTTTCTTTACAAACAATACCGAAGCACCCCACGGAGAGATACTCGGTTGAATGAATCCCTTATCCATTAACTCCTGCAATTGGCTCATGAGTTCCTTCATCTCAGTCGGAGCTAATCGATATGGTGCTTTGGCAACGGGTTGAGCACCGGGTATCAAATCAATTTGGAACTCAATTTCGCGATCCGGTGGCACGCCGGGTAAGTCTTCCGGGAATACATCCGGAAAGTCGCACACCACTGGTACCTCAGATAATTGCGGTACCGACGCATCCACATCTTTTACGTATGCCAAGTAGGCACTACATCCACGTCTCATGCACTTCCCTGCCACTGCCATCGAAATCACCTTCGGGATCGTAGTAACGCGATCTCCATAAATCGTAACCAAACTCCCATCGGGCGCAACTAATCGAATCATCTTCTTGCGACATACGATGTTTGCTTCATAGGTTGCTAACTAGTCCATCCCTAGTACTACATCAAATCCACCTAGGGGCATCACGTGTAACCTAGCAGCAAACCTATGACCTTCTAGTTCTATAGCACAGTCCTCTATCACATCAGTAATTCTAGTGGACTTACCAATAGCGGTTTCTACATCGAATGGTTCACTGACATTTCTACTACTAATAGGCAACTTAGCACATAAAGTAGTGGAATAAAACTACTACTAGTACCGGAATCAAACAATACAGAGGCACAAGTTTGGTTTACTAGAAACATACCTGACACGACATCGGGATCAGCTTTGGCTTCCTCCCGGGTCATGGTGTAAGCTCTAGCACTTGCCCTCTGCCCTCTTTCCTCCGGCTTCTTCTTCGCTCCAGAGCTCTCCACCCTCGGCTTCTTACAGTCTTTGGTCCCGTGGCCCTCCCCGCCACAGTTATAGCACTTCAGCGCCCTACAGTCTCTAGCGATGTGGCCAGGCTTGCCACACCTGAAGCATACATTCATTCCCATCCTGCACTTGCCGGTATGCTCTCTTGTTGGATCATAAGAGGCTGTTGCAACCAAAACCATATCACTTAGAAGATTTTGAGTACTACATACAAAGGACTTCCGAAGCCAAGTGTGGGACTTCCGAAGGAAGAAAGAGCTCTTCCAAAGTCTAAGTGTAAAATACACTTCCGAAGGAGAACTCCAACTTCCGAAGGTAAAGAAGCTACTTCCGAAGGTTCAAGACTTGAAGACAAAGTTTTGAAGTCAACTTCCGAAGTATAAAGAAGTCCTTAAAAGCCTCGGAAGCATAGAAGCATCTTCCGAAGTATAAGTGGCTTCGGAAGAACTTGTTCTTCCGAAGCCAGTTAACCTTCGGAAGACACTTCTATTATCCAGTAGACATAAGTATGGTCTGTCTGACAGTCCGCTGCAAATCTCTGAGATACTGCATGGCGTTTTCTCAAAAGCCATGTAGTTGACCATACTTTAATCTACTGTTTACCTTTTATGTTAAGTACAGTTGCCATCTTTAGTTGGTGACAAAAGGTAAGTCATGGACATGTCATGACTACCATATCTTAGATAATACTTTATCTAAGATACCTTAACTATAGCATTGTAGTATATGCTTTAGTCTTAGGTTTCCAGCTGGTATCAAGTATAACCGGCTGTAGGATCTAGTATATATAGTTTCTCATTGTAACTCATGTTCCATGCTTGTAAGTGTCTTGTAATCTTGAGTTGAGAAGTAATATATACAAGTACCTTGAAAATATTTCTGCTTGTTGCTTTGATTACTTATTATATTATTATCAACTCTTGTCAAAGACATTGCTTCATCTTGTTTGAGTGACTATTATAAGTGAGTTTGAGAGAAATACAAGTGTTAAGTGACAAAACCCGATCCTGCAATTGGTATCAGAGCTTTTTAGGCTCTTGATTGTGAGATCTTACCATCCTAATCAACCAGTTTTTCACTCCTCCTTATACCTCACTCAAAAATGGCCCTCATCAAATCTGAAGTTGAAATGGGAACGATGACCAAAGCTCCCATCATCGATCCTGAAAACTTCAGGTCTTGGAGCAGAAGAATGGAAGGCTTCATCAGATACCAGGATAGCAAGATGTGGCAGTCCATCGTGAATGGCCCGTACAAGCCAAAAGTTGCTGGTGGAAACGGTGCCATGATCGAGAAGGCTGTTGAAGACTACTCCGATGAAGACAGGAAGAAGCTCGACATTGACAGCAATGCTATGACTGTTCTCATGACTGCAATCCCAAACTCCATCATGGTGGGGTTTGAGCATTGCAAGTCAGCCAAAGAACTCTTTGATGCACTTGCTCAAATGTACTCGAGCTCTAATGATTCAAAGAAGGACTCACTGAAGCAGCAGTTCGAGAACTTCACCTATGTTGCTGGAGAAACTTTTAGCCAGCAATACTTCAGGTATATGGATCTTATCTCCTCCCTCCAATCTGTGGGAATCACTCAAGAACTTAGAGACCTTACCAGAAAGTTCATGAGTGCTCTACCCAATGAGTGGACTTTCTACTGTGTCTCCATTAAGAGAACAGAGAATTTAAACACTCTCACCATGACCGAACTCTATGGGATCCTTGATGGATACCGTTTGGAAATGGAAAGCAAGAAGGGTCACCAAGCAAGCAGACCCTTGAGCCTTCCTGCTAGCAACGCTTTAATGGTTGCTGAAGGCTCAGGTATCTCCAGTCTCAGCAGTACCTGTCATACACCCAGCAGCCATCTTGTTCATCTGGGCCTTACATCACATTCCCTGAGACTCCAAGGTCTCATCAAGCTCAGCAAAGCTCCTTTCAAGAAGGCTGTGCGTTTGTCTCAGGGAGTGGACACTCCAATGATCATCAGTTTTGCTTTGATGATCTTGAGTGCTTCAGTCCAGATGACATAGAGTATGTGGACATTGTCCAGCAAATGGCTCTCCTTACCTACAGAGCGAAGAAGTTCTTTAAGAGAACTGGAAGGCAATTCCCTCAAAACCCAATCACTAGCAAGTTTGGGTTTGACAAGAGCAAGGCTAAGTGTTACAACTGTAACCAGCTTGGCCACTTTGCAAGGGAATGCAAGGCTCCCAAGTCCAACCCGGGAACCTCACAGGCCTCCACACATCCTTCTACACCAAAGCCCAATGGGAAGTCAACTGAAACTGCAGCTATGGCTCAAGAAGTTGACTGGAGCTTTATGGTTCAAGATGTGACTCCTGCTCAAGCACTCATGGCAGGAACAGATGAAAATAAGGTATATGAACATCTCTGTACCCCTGCTTGTATTGCTAAGGTTAAGTTGTACCAGGACTACAATATGGAAATTAAATCCGATATTGAGTCTTTAAATGTGCTAAAATCTGACTTTAAAAGAGCTGAATCTGACTACCAAAAGAAAATTGAGGAGTTAGAGAAAACTGTATCTCTTTTAAAACATGAACACACCAACTACAAGACTCAAATCAAGGATTTAATATCCAAATTGACTGAGGCTCAAGCCCAGCTTGTCACAGCTGAGGCTCAAGCCAGGAAGTATGCTATTGCTGAGCAAAACTTCCAAGCCATACTTGCATCATCCTCTCACTCCAAACTTTGTTATCAAAACAAAAGTGGGTTGGGAACCAATGAAATTGCTCCACCACACTCTTATGAGTCTGTAAGACAACCAAGATGTGGTACTGAAGAGCAAGAGGTTCCATCTGTTGACCCACCTTGTAAAGAGTCAAAGAGTGATGCAACTGTGGAGACCATGACCATCACAGGGAAGGAACAGGTAATTGAGCCCTCCCAGACCAATGATGATCAATCCCTGACCACCAAAGCCAGAAGAAGCAGGGCTAAGCAGCCAGAAAAACTGCCAAGAAGGTGGCTGAATCCAAGCTGAAGATAGACCCAAAGCAAAAGGGTGTATTCATATCAGCAGGATTCCAGGTGGTTGGACCTTCTGATTCAGGAAAGGAGTATAATACCAGTACTCCTGTCCTACCAAAGGATCAGAAGTTAAAGGGAAAGGTTGCTGATGAGGAGAAAAAGAACAAGAAACAGCAACCCTCCAATTCCCAGAAAATTAACATTGCATGCATAATGTGTGGTCTGCAAAACCACATGGCTAAAGATTGTTACTACAATCCTGCTAGCACACATTATGCAAATAATGTTAAAAGAGAAGGAGTCAGGGAAGGTTTCACATTTGGACCATATCAGATGGTTCAAGTGTTGAAAAAGGGAAAGCTTGTTTCCGAAGCAAGGCTTGTCTCGGAAGAAAACTCTTCTTCCGAGAGGAAAAAGGCTTCGGAAGTGAAAGCTGCAAAGACTCACAAAAGAGTCCCCTTGAAACCATCCCAGAAGAAGACTGCTTCGGAAGAAAAGGTGGTGAAGGTCTCTTCCGAAAAGAAAGAAGCTTCGGAAGAATGCCAAGCTACAAAAGCTTCATCAAGCTCATCTTCTATGATCAACCAAGGGATGGAATGGAAGATCAAGGAAGATGCTGTAGCCCAAACCTCTTCTTCAAAGACATCCATTGAACCCCCATGCATAAATTTGGTTCAATCATGTCACTTTCATTGGAAGAACCCAAGACCAAAAAGGCTTGGGTTTCCAATCAAAACTAATTATCTCACCTTATGTGCAGGGACATCCATATGACAAGAATAACAACATTTGGATAGTAGATAGTGGATGCTCCAGGCACATGACAGGGAACAGATCTCTCCTTCAACAATTTCAACATTATGATGGAGGTCCTGTCCAGTTTGGAGGTGAGGCCGGAGGATATATTTCTGGCAGAGGAAGTATATCCAACGGAAAATTAAAAGTTGACAAAGTTAACTTTGTCAAACAGCTTGAACACAACCTGTTAAGTGTTTCTCAGTTTTGTGATCAAAAGCATCAAATGCTTTTCACAGAACATGAGTGCATCATCCTCAAACCTGGGATGACAATTCCTCAGGAATTGGTGCTTCTTAGATCTCCCAGGAGAGGGGATATGTACAAGCTTGATATGAACAATGCTTCCCCAATGGGAGAAGTATCATGCTTTCTTTCCAAAGCTGATAGTGATGAGTCAACACTGTGGCATAAACGAATGTGTCATGTCAATTTTAAGACAATGAATAAATTGGCTAAAAATAACTTGGTACATGGTTTGCCTAAAAAGGAATTTTTCTGCAAAGATAACTGTGTGCTTGCCTGAAAGGGAAACAACACAGGTCTTCTCATAAATCCAAAGTTGTTAACTCTATCACTACTCCATTACACTTATTGCACATGGATCTATTTGGTCCCACAAGTATAATGAGCATTGGAAGGAAATCATATTGCCTTGTGATAGTTGATGATTTTACTAGATTTACATGGGTATTCTTTTTAAGAACTAAAGATGAAACTGCTGAAACTTTAAAATCTTTTATTCTTAAAATAGAAAATCAAGTTGATCACAAGGTTAAAATAATTAGAAGTGATCAAGGGACTGAGTTTAAGAACTTTGTTCTTGACTCATTCTGTAACTCAAAAGGGATTGCCAGACAATACAGTGCTCCTAGAACTCCTCAACAAATGGTGTTGCTGAGAGGAGAAATAGGACACTTATTGAGGCTGCTCGGACTATGTTAGCTGATTCAAAGCTGCCTCTAACATTCTGGGCAGAGGCAGTCAGCACTGCATGCTATGTGCAGAACAGAGTTCTTGTAGTAAAGCCACATGGAAAGACCCCTTATGAGCTATGGAACAAGAGGCCACCGTTCATTGGCTTTCTAAGGTCCTTTGGCAGCAGGTGTACCATACTTAACACAAAAGACAATTTAGCAAAATTTGCTGAAAAGTCAGATGATGCCATCTTTGTTGGATATTCCTCCCATCTAAAGCTTACAGGGTTTATAACATTAAAAACCAACAATTTGAGGAATCCTCCAACATTGTAGTTAATGAGCACACTCCTTGTGTTAGGGGGAATGGACCTGATCATATTTTTGATTTAGAATTGTTTCCAAACTATTCTAAACCATCTTGTGAGAATGTTTCAGCTGGAACAGGTGCTCAAGGCTATTCTGATGAAGATCAACTATTTGAGCTTCCCAGACCTGCTCCAAGTTCTCCAAGACAACAAATCAAGTTCCTACTATTGAAAGATCTGACAGTATAACCATTTCAAGAAATAGTGGAACTTCAACAAGGGACTCACCTGATGATCTTCAAGTCTCCTCAGGTGATCCTACACAACACCAAGCTGATGGAAGCAGCATTTTGAAGGAACAGGCAACTGTTAATGATGCTTCACAGCAAAGAAATGATGATGTTTCTCTTTCATTCAATCAGTCCTCATTGAATGAGATTGAAACAACAGCTGGACCAAGTATTCAAGCTCCAGAGCAAAATATGTCCAACTTGGACCTATCTTTGCAGCTGGAGGTATTCCAAGACTTAGAATTCACAATACTCATCCAGCTGAAAACATCATAGGGGAAGTCTCTGAGGGGGTGTGAGAACAAGGGGACAAACTCACAATGGGAATGTCTGCCTGTACTCATGCTTCTTATCCCAAATGGAACCCAAGAAGGTGGAAGATGCCTTGAAATGGATAGTAGCTGGGTTGAATCAATGCAAGAGGAGCTGCTTCAATTCAAAAGACAAAGGTTTGGAACCTATGTCCGCTACCATCTGGTCAAGTACCTATAGGCACCAAATGGGTATTCAGAAACAAAGAGATGACAGAGGCTTGATTATCAAGAACAAGGCAAGACTGGTGGTTCAAGGATACACTCAAGAGGAAGGAATGATTATACTGATGTCTTTGCACCTGTTGCAAGACTTGAGGCAGTTAGGATCTTCCTTGCTTTATGCTTATGCTGCATCCAAGAATTTCACTGTCTACCAGCTTGATGTCAAGTGTGCCTTTCTATATGGGGATATAGATAGGGAAGTCTACGTATGCCAGCCTCCAGGATTTGAAGACCCACAGCACCCAAACTATGTGTGCAAGTTGGATAAAGCTCTATATGGGCTGCACCAAGCACCTAGGCTGTGGTATGAGACATTGTCTTAATTTCTCCTGAAGAATGGTTATACTAGAGGTACCATTGACAAGACTCTCTTCATTAGAAAGTCTGGGAAAGACATTTTGCTAGTTCAAGTCTATGTTGATGACATCATATTTGGTTCCTCAAATGACCAAATGTGCAAAGACTTTGAGAGCATTATGAAGAAGAAGTTCGAGATGAGTTCTATGGGAAAAATGGACTTTTTCCTTGGAATTCAGGTAAAGCAACTGAAGGAAGGGTTCTTCATCAATCAATCTAAGTATATCAATGACATCTTAGAGAGATTTGATATGAAGGATTGTAAAGCAGCAAAGACACCCATACCCAGAAACCATGATTTATGCCCTGATTCTGAGGGGGAGGATACTGATCAACATCAGTATAGAGCAATCATTGGTTCTCTGATGTATCTCACAGCAAGTAGACCTGATATCATGTTTGCAACTTGCATCTGTGCAAGATATCAGGCTGCTCCAAAGGTGTCTCACCTAATTGCTGTCAAGAGAATCCTCAGATACCTCAAAGGAGCACCTAAGTTAGGTCTCTGGTATCCAAGAAATAGTGATTTTAATCTCTATGGTTACTCTGATAGTGATTATGGTGGCTGCAACATCAACAAGAAATCAACATCAGGTGGATGTCAATTTCTTGGTGGAAGGATCATCTCATGGCAATGCAAAAAGCAATCCTGTGTCTCTACATCAACTGCTGAAGCTGAATACATTGCTGCTGCAAGTTGCTGTGCTCAGCTGCTGTGGATTCAAAACCAGATGATTGACTATGGATTCAACTTCATGAGCACTCCTATCCACATTGACAACAACAGTGCTATATCCATCACTGAAAATCCAGTGAAGCACTCCAAGACAAAGCACATTGATATCAAGTATCATTTCATTAGAGATATTCATGAGAAAAATCTTATAAACTAATCAAAGTTGATTCAAATGAACAATATGCTGATTTGTTCACCAAAGCATTTGATGAACAGAGATTTAAATATCTCATTACAGCTATTGGGATGATAAACATTGATTAGTTAACCTTATTGAAAACCTTTTTAATGTGTAAAGACTTATGTCAAAACAATCTAAGCCTTGTTACTAAAGATCTTTTCTTAAATTTATCCAAGTATAAGTTCTTCCGAAGAGAAATTAACCCTTGGAAGATGTCTTGCATATCTTCCGAAGCAAATTTCTCACAGGAAAATTTTCTTCTCGGAAGAGTGTTTAGTCTCGGAAGAAGCGATTGAGTTCACCTCAGATCTACTTCCGAAGCACTTAACACACTCCATCTGAAAGCAACATGTACTCTCGGAAGTAAGCAATTTACCTTCGGAAGTACATTTGCCTTCGGAAGAACATTACCTTCGGAAATACATTATACTCGGAAGAAAGATTTTACTGTGTAACGGAAATCTTTTGGGCCCCACACTGTAAAAAGTAAAGATTTTGTTAATGATGTCGGATTATTTAAATGGTCTAACCTTACCGCCCTTGTCACATCATCCACTAAACCCTCACATCATCTTATCCAAACCACCCTTTAAACCGCCATTTCACCCATTTAAATACTTCCGGTTAATCACTTACACTCTTTTTACCAAATTCACTGCCCTAAAAGCTTTCTTCTTCGCCAATTTACCCCACTCAAAACTATTCTACTGCTATCTATCTCAAATGGCCTTAAACCCTCAGCACAACCAGGTCGCACTCCTTGACTCTTCAAGGGATGATGACTTCTCTGATATCATTTCTTTCTTAGCCCAATCTTCATACTACACTGCCTTGATCGTAAACCCTACCATCTACTCCAACCAAATGTCCGAATTTTGGGCAAATGGTCGGATTGAAACCCTAAACGGGGTTCGTGCTATTAGGTCAAGTGTTTGTGGCCAAGAGTTGGTCATCACTGAACAGATCATCAGGGAGCATCTTGAGCTCCATGATGAAGGCGCACCGACGGAATTCCCCAAATCTGAGTTAGATAGTTCTTATCTCCAAATGGGATACGGTGGAGATGTAAGCAAGTCAACGGTCTACAAATTCAACTTCTCCTACAAGTGGAAGTTCCTGCTGCATGTGGTTCTTCACTGTCTATCTAACAAATCCGGGGGATGGGATCAAATCCTTTATGAACTCGGGTGCTTAGTTCACGGGTTGGTACAAAGCCTCCGCTTCAACTATTCAAGGTTTGTGCTGACTAACCTTATGGGAAATCTACAAAGTGACACATTCTTTATGTATCCCAGATTTCTCCAGCACATAATCAACTGCGAGCTAGATCAGGGAAAGCTTGTCTGTGCAGCTGCTCTGTCTGCTCCCCAAATGAGGCCGACCATCTTCAAGGTCTTGAAGAGAGTGTCTACCAACTACACTGGAAGGGATACCGCACTACTTCCAGGTATGATTGAGCCAACGACTCCTGGTGACATCCCTGTTCACCCCACAGGTGATGAACCCACACCAGCAACTACCCTCACCATTCCAAATCTACCTTCTCCTCCCATCACTGTCACCTACCAGAGACGTACCAAACGAACCCTTGTTCAATCTACTTTGATTGAACAAGCCCCTCCTCTTCAAACCAAAAAGGCTAGAGTGGAACAAGGGGCTCCCACTCAGCCAGAGGTCCATCAATCCTTCACTATTGACCTTAATATGGGTCTTGAGTCTCCTCAGTCTCAGACCCATGAGCCCAAAACCCCAGCTGATAGCCCTCAGGGTGAGTCTCTATACTCCCCTGAGCAGCCACAAAGGGACAGCTCAATGCCTTTTGACATTGATCAAAGTCCTGGGTCCTTAGGTCTTCATTCCTTTTCTTTCACTGACCTATTGACCTGAGCTGGTGAAGAGATTATGTCTCTCAAAGGCGATGAAGTTGATCCACTACACCCTCTTAAGGATCAACAGAGCCTAGAGAAACCTCTTGTCTCTAGCCCACACCAGCAAAGCCCTACTGAGGTGAGTCCCACTGATGTGGAGGGGACTCATGTAGATTCAGCTGCCACTACTGAAGGAGCCTCAATGGATCCTCAGGACAGTGGTAACGACAGTCAGACTGAATCTACGGCAACTATGCCCTTTGATGCCTCTGAAAGAGACATCATTGTGCAAGGAAACCAGGGTGCCAAGAAACCACATCTGGTGGTGAGGATGAACATACCAGGTATGTTACCTCATCTCCCCGTGATTCTTCAAAAGAAGATGAGGGAAGTATGCAACTCACCATTCGAGACCTACTTTCTAAAGTCTCAAACCTTGAATCAAAGGTTAAGACTTTAGAGGATAGGTCTGCCACTCAGCAACTTGATATTGACAGTCTCAAGGCCAAACTAGCTGAGACACAGATTGAGAGATCTGTTAGGCATGTACCAGTTCAGGTCTCCATGACCTCCTCCTCTAGCTCATCTACCTCTCAAGATGATGCTACCAAAAAGGGGGAGAGTGTTGAGAAACAAAGCCAAAGACAGGATACCCAAGGTCAAGCTCTTACTTCTTTGAGCTCAATACAACAAGCTGCCATCTTCCCTGAGCCTCCTACAGTTGTCTTTCAAGTGGATCAAAGGATGCTTCAGGATCTAAATAGGTTCTTCAACAAGTTCCTTTTAGAGTCCCTGATAGAACAGCCTAGTCCAGATATGTCTGTGATTTACTTTGGAGCTCAAGAGCTTCAGAGGTTTAATGCACCTCCTACCACTGTTGAGGAAGTTGGTCAACCTAAGGCCCAAGTGGAACCTGAGATTGATTTCGAAGGGGAAACAAGGACTGATGGCCCAGCAACTGAAACAGTTGGGACAGAAGGTGTGTTTTCACAGACTTCCGAAGCACAACTCAAAGCCTCGGAAGAACAAGCTCAAACTTCCGAAGCTGAGATTGTTGCTGCGGAAGGACTATTTTCTCTTTCCGATGATCTAATAGTCACAAATGCAATTCTGGAACTTGCATCTGAGGTTAATAGGGAGGACTTTCTCAGCCAACCATTAGCTATAACATCTGCATTGACCCCAGCTCCTACCTCTACCACCCAACCTGGATCTTCTACCCAAGAACCCCGAAAGTCTAGCACTTCCGAAGACATAAAAGGCAAGAGGAAGATGACTTCGGAAGAGCTTCAGGAAGAAGAAAGGTTGGAGAAGCTTAGAAGGAAAGGTAGACTACCAACTGGGAAACTGTTAGCTGCAAGTACCAAAGCAGCTGCAGCCAACCAGGAGGCAGTCAACAATCGAAGAAGGATGGAGGTAATAGATAGACTTGTCAGTCTAGGGGCTGCCTCGGAAGATGTACTCCTGCTACCACTAGAGGAGCTGATAGAGCTTGAAAAGGCAACCTTGCTGCAAAGACAGCAAAAAGAAGAGGTTGCAAGGTTGGCCTTGGAAGAAGAAAGGCTGAGAAAAGAAAGGGAAGCTGATCTGCAGCTCAGGAGAGAAAGGATCACTTTCTTACTCTCCAGAGGATTCTCTCAAGAGGAGTTGTCTCCACACAATAGTGATACGATCTTATGGCTCTTCAACAAAGAGCAAGATCAAATGGAGAAGGAGAGAAAGAGAGCTGCAAGGGAGAAGCTGGTGGAGAAGAAGAGGAAAGAAGAAGAAGCTGGACTGTCTGCCGCCAAGAAGATAGGTGAGAAAGCTTGGATGAAGAATTACCTTAAAGCTCATGGCTTCTCTGGCAGGCAGGTGGGTCCAATGTCTGAGATGACTCTCCAACGACATGTCAGTGACATCAAGGCTGACATTCGTGCGGGGAGAAGAAAAGAGATGTATAGAAGGGGACAGGGGATGACCTTCAAAGCAACCTCTCAACCCAAAATCCAAACCCAATCTCAACCTGAACCTATACCCTTTCCCTTCCCAATCAAAACTGAACCTGAACCTTTCACCCCTGAACCTACACCATCACACCTACCAACCTCTTCACCTCAACCACCTAAACTACCCATCATCCAACCCAAAACCTTAGCCAGAACCCAAACTCCTAAACCTACCCAACAACCAACCAAACCATCCCTTCAGCCTTCCAAACATCTCTTTATGGAGGAATTCAAGGCGATCAATACTAAGCTCATCAACTGCACAACTCTGAGCGACATCTCCTGTGAGGAGGATTCAGTCAACCTGACTTATGTTGATGGATCCTCAAGTTCCCTCACAAGAGATGAGTTTCTTGATCTGCCCAGAGGAACTTTGGACCAAGCTGCAAAACTTCTTGGCCTCAATTCTGATACGTTAAATGAAGAAGAAAAGAAGCTGAGGAGAAAGCTGGTGACTCTGCTGGATACAAAGAAAGGAGATAGGGTACCAAGACAACCTCTTGTACCCAGAAAGAAGATAGTCCAGTGGAGGTTCGAAGACTCTTCTCACAACTTTGTTGTTGAGAGAGAGAATGGTGAGATTAACAGGCTGAATGCCTCATCTCTGCTACACTTAAGCAGATTTGATATTGCTGAGTTAGCAGAGAAACCATTCTCCAACCCTTCAAACTCCGATGTAGCTGCCCACATCAGAAATCATCTAGGCAGCCTTCATATGGCCGAGCATACTGCTAGAAGCAAGGTCGAAGAGGAGTTAAACTGAGAGAGGAGGAGGAAAGGAAAGGATCAGCAACCAAAGGCAAAGCCTTTCTTCAAATGGTTGAAGGTCCTGAACTTGAGTCCATAGTTAGATGGGAGTATGACTACAACTCCCGTCAACTAACTCTCTTCAGGGGGTCACAACAAAGGGTACATGTCATTCAAAGTGATAGACTGGATCTCCTATCCACGAATGACTTGTACAAGCTTCTCAGCACTACTTCCGGGAAGAACAGAGAGACAGACAAATATCTTTTGTCCCTGGTGCTGAAAGTTTTGAGAAGCAGAAATAAGTGAAGTTTTGGTAGCATCAGCCTAGGGGGAGTTTGTTGGATCTAGAGAGGCTGTTGCAACCAAAACTATATCACTTAGAAGATTTTGAGTACAACATACAAAGGACTTCCGAAGCCAAGTGTGGAACTTCCGAAGGAAGAAGGAGCTCTTCCGAAGTCTAAGTGTAAAATACACTTCCGAAGGAAAACTCCAACTTCCGAAGACAAAGAAGCTACTTCCGAAGATCAAGACTTAAAGACAAAGTTCTGAAGTCAACTTCCGAAGTATAAAAAAGTCCTCAAAGCCTCGGAAGCATAGAAGCATCTTCCGAAGTATAAGTGGCTTCGGAAGAACTTGTTCTTCCGATGCCAGTTAACATTCGGAAGACACTTCTATTATCCAGTAGACATAAGTATGGTCTGTCTGACACTCCGCTGCAAATCTCTGATATACTGCATGGCGTTTTCTCAAAAGCCATGTAGTTGACCATACTTTAATCTACTGTTTACCTTTTTATGTTAAGTACAGTTGCCATCTTTAGTTGGTGACAAAAGGTAAGTCATGAACATGTCATGACTACCATATCTTAAATAATACTTTATCTAAGATACCTTAACTATAGCATTGTAGTTTATGCTTTAGTCGTAGGTTTCCAGCTGGTATCAAGTATAACCGGCTGTAGGATCTAGTATATATAGTTTCTCATTGTAACTCTTGTTTCATGCTTGTAAGTGTCTTGTAATCTTGAGTTGAGAAGTAATATATACAAGTACCTTGAAAATACTTCTGCTTGTTCCTTTGATTACTTATTATATTATTATCAACTCTTGTTAAAGGCATTGCTTCATCTTGTTTGAGTGATATTATAAGTGAGTTTGAGAGAATCACAAGTGTTAAGTGACAAAACCCGATCCTGCAATATATACATATATATATGTATATACATATATATATATATATATATATATATATATATATATATATATATATATATATATATATATATATATATATATATATATATATATATATATATATATATATATATATATATATGTGTGTGTGTGTGTGTGTGTATATACATATATATATATACATATATATATATATATATATATATATATATATATATATATATACATATATATATATATATATATATATATATATATATATATATATATGTATATATATATATATATATATATGGGTTTAACTCCCTACCAGAATGGTGATGGGGGCATTATGTGGCGTCATATATGGGTTTAACGTCCCATTACACATGGTCTAATATTAATACTTATATTAAAGTGCAACTCACTTGCTACAGTAAACTTTTAGTTGGTTACTCTTTGGCACTCTTTTTTGGAGAATTTACTTTTTGAATCCCACTTAGTTATTAGTATTATAAAATGAAGTAACAAGCGCTGATATTAATATTATTAGAAACGATTACAATATTCGCTTTTATGTTTTCGATAAGCTAAGACGATAATGACCAAACTCATAACAAGTTGTGAGGGAAAAACGATTATGCTCCCGCCGCGCAGCGCGGGGGCAAAACTAGTTAAATATAATGTTATAAATCCACTTCTAGTGTGTGTGTGTATATATATATATATATATATATATATATATATATATATATATATATATATATATATATATATATATATAATTAATAAAAAGATAAGTTAATAAAAAAAATAAACCAAACATTGAAGTTTTATCTAACATGATAATGACAAAATAATAATGAAAGGATTAATAGAAAATGAAACTTTTCATTGAATGATATTTGTATGTGTTTGATAGTTGTATATATTATTCAGATAAAAAAGTTGCTTATAAAAGTTATTCTATAATAATATTTCATTTTCAATAGATAAGTATTAATATAGACAATTGAAGGATATTATATATTTTCTTATAGCATGTTTTCATCGTGTGTAACCGATTTGGTGTCACTATTTTTCTGACCCGGCCCGACTAGGATCGAAAAATCTAAAATCATATGATAGATTTCAGAACATCAAAACTTTCTGACACCCATGAAAAAATATTCTAAGTCCGTCACTGCAATTTTGCATACAATACTTGGAATGTTATATATAATTGGTTTATTGTTGATGTGACATTGGTTTTTACCATATAATATAGATTTTGATTAATGTTAAATACTTCAAAAATCCCCTCATCTTCTTACATAGAAGTGTTGGGTTGAGCCAAAGGAAAGTTTGAATTTTCTTGGTTGTTGTATAGGATGTTCACAATGGAGATGAAGACCAAGAGGCAATGAGAAGTGGTTGCATGTCATTGTCGAAGCTTGTTGTTGATGATGGTGATGCATAAAGCTTGAATAATCATCGCTCAATAGGGGGTGTTTGAGGGAAGGTGGTGGTAGATGATGTTTTGGGTGGTTGTGCACATCGATGATAATTGTTGTATAGATAGGTCTCTGTTCATAAAAACAGCTTTTATTTTGTAAAATTATTTTCTATGTAGTGGTATATTATTGGTGTGCCCATAATTGTCATGTCAACACCAGAAAAAGGATTTGTGTAAGGGAAATTCGTAACATGTTCCATTAAAAAAATTTCAATTAAACTTTCCTTTAAACTCTTTTCAAAATGTGATCCTACTCAATACGGTTGTTTCTGATCCTCAAATAGAATCATCTGAACTTTCATTTAACTGATAAGTTTCGTCCGCATGTCCAAACACTGTCGCCCTGGCGGTGTTGGTATTCATTGTGAAAAGAGCCGACTGTGGTTCCATTCTTTTGTCAAGAGTGGTGGCGCCTTCTTCCTAGCATGTCACAGTTGTTTTGAACCTAGAAATAAAAATATATACTAATAAACAATGTTGACCAAACCAAGTTAAAATTCAACTGAACATGTTTACAAATAAATTCAATCGAACCTGCAACACGGTCAACCCAACCTGTTTAAAGCTTGAACGAACTTGTTAGTTCCTCGTAATTATGTTGTTAAAACTCATTTGTAGTTTAGTTTAGTTCAACTTCCATTAGTTTATATACAAATAGCTTTGCTAAATGCATAATATCTTATAAAAGAAAAACATTTTCCCCCCTCTTTCGCGGTTCTTTATTTGATAGAAAATTGAAGGTGGACATATAATATAAGTGAACGAAGAGAAATTATATATCAAGTTAAAAATGAGTCCGACTGGAAATATATATATATATTATCAAAGTTAGTTGAGCCAACACTTTTTTATTATTTTTAAAATTGTATAGCTAACTTATTCATATCAATCCAAAATTATATTTATTTATTATAATAATAATTATTTATTAAATAAAAAAGTACAATACTGTAAACATTTAACTACTGTTCCCATTATAACTAATTTATTTATTATCTTTTAAAATACAACCGAAAATGAATTTACCAAATGGAATTATTGGAACGTGAGATTCACGTGGAAGAGTGTATTCATGAAACATCATTGCTTTGTTGTTTTCCACTCTCCGCATGGGCCTGTTAACCATGCTTTAATTTTAATTTGATTATGCATACCAAAACAGTAGTTTATTAATACACGTAATTTAATATATTAATGTACACCAAAACATGTTTGTATACTAAGAAATCCGAGAATTACATAATTTGATTCTTGAAAGTGTATGAGAGTTAAGTCTAATAACCAAACTATTTAAAGTTACAGTAATGAAACTTATTTGAGATTAAGGGATCAAGACCCACGTAAGTTTTTGTTTTTTAGAGCATTCACAACGCATTCCCTATATTTCTGTGAGTATGTTTCCTATATTATATGGTATGGTTATAAGTGGTTGTGAGAAAGATATGGTAAATTTACTGTTCAATTTGTATTTTGGGGAATCACTGTTCAAAACCATATAATGGTTTTAATATATTATAAGTGGTTGTGAGTGAATGAGATAGAAAAAGTAATGATAGAGTTAAAAAGGAGAGAGAAAAAGTAGTGATTTTTAGTGTAATTATATGGATAAAGATAAAGAATGGGTTGTGAATGCTCTTAGTTGCTAAATAGAATTGTGAGTAGATTATAAGAGTGCATGTCTTGCGGTTCTAAAAGGTAAAAAAACATAATTTTGATTCTTAGTTGTTCAAACTTTTTTTTAATTTAAGATCATTTCATGAGCAATGTAATAAACAGTTTAAATTCATGAGAAAACATTTTAACAATTAAATATATGATTTTCTGATTTTTTATATATTTATATATTTCTTTTCCTATTTTAACATGTTAAAAGCATAAAATTATGAGAGTGTATATCAAAGTTCACTTGTGCTAGCTTCAAGTGTTACCTCAACTCCAATTGTGTTATATTATTCTTAAGAAAAGATGTATTTGTTTTTAGCCATTGATATGGATCGGACTACTCAGTTCCAGGAAAATAGAATAGATTATTATTTTTTGAACACCTCTTAATTACACAATTACATGAGATTGCATTTAGAACTTCGACCCTAGAAGGTTTGTCCATCTACCATGTGGGCAGGGTCACTCCTGAAATTTGACATGTCATGTGTTGGTAGTAAAAATAGTCCTTATAAATTATTCTTATATAATCAAAAAAAATTCAATTAATACGGCAAAGCTTATTATAGTAATAACCAAAACAAAATAACGACATCAATTTGACTTAATTTACATAGTTAAAACAGTAAAAAGTCATAACAAAATATTATTCGCTAACCTTTTAGACTAGCGTAACGAGTGTTTGACGTCTCATGTGGACAATTGGTCTTAATCAGGGGCGGCCGGGGGGGGGGGGGGGGGGGGGCAGGGGCGGAACTACATGTATGTATACGGGGTCAAGTGACCCCAGTGATTTTTGAGCGGATAGTGTATCGTATAATATCAAAATTTTAAGTGAACCCATAGTTTTTCAGAAGGTGAACCCTTAATGTATTAAAGTCCACAATATAACAATATTCTGGTATTGGTTTACTGGTTACGTGATGTCTAGACAGAATAAAACTCTCTTAGGTCGTGGGTTCAAACTTTCAAGGATATTTTTTTACACTCCATTTTTTATTTCTAAAATTACATATTTACCCTTCAATTTAATACATTTTAACCCTAACCCAACACCCCCAAACCACAATTGCAGATCGAGAGCATCCCCACAATTGCAGATCGAGAGCATCCCCACAATTGCAAATCGATAGCATCCCCCCAAAATTGCAGATCGTAGTTGACCTGTTCCTTCTTGATACACTCAATTTCATGAAATCTCAGCCCCAAAATCAGCCGTTGGTTCACGCCTGCACCATCCGAGTTCCGACCTCCGGCGAGTCGTTCCTCCGATCAATGGGTCATTGTTGTCGTATACCCCTCCAGTCCTCACTCATCCATACAAGCTTTAAAGGTTAGTTTTTTTTTAATTTGTTGACTCTTGAATAGTTAAATTAATAACCTAATTTTGTTTCTTTGTTTATTTAACTATTTATCTAGATTAAAAAATTCAAACCATAGAATTTGTCTTTAGTACTTTTGATGTTTTATTGTTGTTAGTTAATTTGTTTGAGTGATTTTGGTATCTAGATTATGTTCAAGCTCTAATTTTATGTTTATTAAGTTATCACAGTTTTGTAAACTGTATATGACACATTTAGTGATTTTGGTGTTTTCAATGTTAATTGCTAGTAATTTGTTTGAGTGAGTTTTGTATCTAGATCGATTGTGTTCATGCCCTAATCTTGTGAAGATTAAGAAAAATTTAAATATGAACCGGTGATTTACATTAAAAGTATTAAGGTAGATTGTGTTCAAGCCCTAATTTATTACATTAAAATTGAGGTTTTTACAAAGGTGTCGATCAAAGATGTAATAAAATGTTTTCAAAATATTAAGACATGTAAATAAAAATTATAGAATGTAAGTTTCATTTGATTTATTTTCGTGTTGTTTTCTTTTCGTGTTGTTTTCTTGCTAACACATCAATGCCCTTTATTTATGTCTATGCCGACCCGACCCGACCCAATTGAACGACCCGCAAAATTGTATGTGTTTCGTTGCAAATCTAATCACCAAAAAATTGACCCCCTTGAAAATAAATCCTGGTTCCGCCACTGACCACCCCCATATTAAAAAAAAGTGCACCAAGTCATCCTCTTGATTGTTGGGGGTCATAATAATAATAATAATAATAATAATAATAATAATAATTAATTATTATTATTATTATTAGTACCCGTTGAAGCAAGGAAATGGCCATAGCACGCACCAAATCCTTCTAGTTCTCATCTTCAAGAAATTGCAATGAACGCGATTTCATACATGCTTTCATCCGCTTGGATACATTTGTAGCCGTCGGTATTTAATTAAATCCTTGATTATGTCACACCCCTCTTTGTTTATTTCAGTTTACATTAAATATACACTAAATTCTGTACCAATTCAATTTGCAAAATCAGTATTTAATAACCCGTGGACTTTTTTCTTACTTTACCCCCTGGTTCGTTGAGCTAGAGTTAATGTTGATTTCATGTTCTTCGACGGAGGAAGAGATGTGGTGTTCTTGGTCTGACCCAACTTCCCTTTTGAGGCTGATTTGTTACATGTCTACCAACTGTTTGTAGAAAGTCCTCAAAGAAACTTTCTTATAGATGGGGTTTTCTTACGCATCTACACATCAAAGGGTTTCAAGATTTCGTGTTTTTGCTTAAGGTACAGTCGTATAAATCTCTGATCTTGCAGTAGTTGATCGTATTTTGGTCTTTATTTGCTGTAATCTTTGTACCCGCGATGGGTTTTTCGAGGAGCTTTTGTGTCATGATTGGGGAGTTTTTTGGGTTCTAACTTGCGAAAGAAATTGAGAAAACCCAAATCCCACACCCCGTTTTTCCGATTAGATCTTTGTTGTCTGGTGATTTCGAATGATAAAGCTTGTGGCTTTGATGGATTTGGGGTTAGGGTTGACATTTTGTTTTGGGGTTTTTTTCAGATCTTGATCGAAGCTCTTACAGAGCTGTTTTGATGGGAATTTTAGCTTATAATCAACACTTTGTTTTGTCTTCCTTTGCTTTTATACAAGATTTTTTACTACTGTTGTTGTCTAAGTTCAATTTCTTTCTTGATTTTTACATTGATTTGGTAAATATGAGAATCTGGTGAAGTGCTTCTCATGGTTGATTTTAGTTTTATAAAAACAAGAAGAACACAAATTTTCATGATTCCTGGTGGGAAACTTTGACGTTTACATTGCTAACGCATATCTTCAAAAACGCTTGTTCTTTTCTAAATTCATGAATTTTGTGTACATACTAGAGGGGTCTAGAGGAGTCCAACTCATACAGCAATGTTTTTGAATGAAAACTTCATGAAATTTATCATTTTTAAGATTGGTTAAAGGGACAAAAATCTAAATTTTGCCCCTTTGAATTTTGGCTACTTAGGTTCTTAGGATTCTCACTGATTAGTCCCATAAATTGAGCTAACTTTAGATTGAGACCTGTAAGTTTTGAAAATGGAAAAGTCAATCTCTGATAAAGGTATACAACTTAATTTCCTTTAACACCATGTGAGGCTGTCTTTTCTGCTTATCTCCTTTTTTTTCTCCACCTTTTCTTATCCCACTCACTACAGTCTGATTCATGATCTTTTGATTGTTTTGCAGCAAGATTCAAATGTTAAATTCTATGTCATCTTCATAGAAAAAGAAAGCTTCTTTTTTGGTTGTTGTTTGTAAATGTCGTTCCGTAGCATAGTTCGTGACGTGAGGGATGGATTTGGGAGCTTATCAAGGCGGAGTTTGATGTGAGGCTCACAGGGCATCATAGTAGAGGAAAATCTCAGGGATCGGTAAATGATTTAAATTACAATCAAGCCCCTCTTGTAATCCAAACCAGTCGTTGGGCTAATTTGCCTCCCGAGCTCCTTTGTGACGTGATTAAGAGGTTGGAAGAGAGAGTGAAAGCACTTGGCCTGAACGAAAACATGTAGTTGCTTGTGCTGCTGTTTGTAGATCTTGGAGGAGTATGTGTAAAGAAATTGTGAGAGAACTCCTGAATCATGTGGGAAGCTTACTTTCCCAGTTTCTCTAAAGCAGTTTTTTTTTTCTAATAAATTACCATCTGTTTCTGTTTATCTGGCTTAATTTTTTTAATTTAGATTCTAATATTCGTCTAATATGTTTTTAGCCGGGCCCTCGTGATGGTACTATTCAATGTTACATCAAGAG
>CM046044.1:22724129-22971700 GCA_025215565.1 Flaveria ramosissima | reverse complement strand
AGGTACTAAGACTGGTGAAATCGAATCTTTTACGGCTTGAACCCGTCAAACTAGAAATTTCACGACAAAACGCAGATTCATGTACGCACGACGAATTCCCGGCCGGAACCCATTCGTACTGACTGGACTCCATTCGACATTAGACTTCATTCGCACGATTGGACCTAGAATCGCCCCACCCTCATTCGTTTTTAGGTCCGACCTGCACGTTTCGTTCGCATAACTCATACGCTACAAGATTCATTCGCAACGACTGAACCAATCGCTTCCGGCTTCATCGCCACGGTTGAACCAATCGCAAGAGCCCTTCATACGCACGCATTATTAGCGACATTCGCCCATTCCTTCAGTCGCATCAGTTGAAAGTTGTTTGATTAGATCTAAGTTATTAGCCATGGAAGATCAGATGTCCACCTTTACTGCTGGGGAAAGACTGAGATTCAGAACCTGCTGTTGCTTGAGAGTGAGGTGGGTAATCACAATAAACCACCAAGCTTTGACTTTAGATGAGTTCCCCACTGGAAAACAAACGTTGAGATCTACCTCAATGGAGTAGATCCTAATCTGTGGGAAGCTATTGAAGTCGGTTATAGTACCACGTGGTGGGAGCTAGATGGAGTAATATTAACGTTAAGTGGGATGACAGACGCACAGAAAGTAAAGTACCAATGCAGAGAAAGGGTTATATGCATTGATAACTCAGTCATCCCCAAAGATATATTCCACCAGTATAGAGAACAAAACAGTCCAAGAAACTGTGGGATGAGCTAGAGAAGAGATATGATGGGAAAATCCGTCATTGAAGGCAATCAAGGCAAAGGAGTTTTAAAGAAGGAATTTATAACTTCTCATCGATTGGTATGACGAGAGTTTAGACGAAGTCATAGAGATTTCCACCATGATGAGCGAATTGCATACACATGGAGTTGAAAACAACTATGGAAGAGAAAGTAAGCAACTTCGCAGACGGATTGCCTGATAAGTGGGCTTCATTGTGTCTAACTTAGACAGAATGGAATGCTTGTAAAGCTGGATATAAATGACTTCATTCTCAAGTTGCGAGAAGAAGCACTAGGATGAAGTATAGAGCACAGAAGTCTTCGTATACACAAAATTCAGCTTTATACAACGCCACGCCTCAAGCTAAGACTACTGGAGCACCTCTCCAGACAGCATTTGTGTCTAGCTCGTCAGGTCCTTCACATGCTTCTCTTCTGGATCAGACACGTCAGGGTCGTCATGTACCCATTATATTGGATCAGAAGCAAGTGCTACAAACTGATAAGACCGAGAACATCGGGTAATGTGACCGTAGAAGTAGCTCGAGAGCATATGGATCTTTTAGCAGCAGCATGTAGGTTCATTCATATATGGACTTGTTGCTGGGAGATTGGAAACTGCCATCTTGGCAGATGAGGACTACGAGCAGGTGGATGAAATGGAGCTTGAAGAGGGATGGATATAATGTGGGCCTTAGCTAGCGCTGTCCGAAGGGCGAAGAAGTTGTTAAGAAGACAGGACAGAACTTGATAGCTACTAAGGATACCACATTTGGCTTGACAAGAGCAAGTGACCTGCTTCAACTGTGGAGAGAAAGGGCACTTCAAGAGAGAATGTGTCAAGCCAAAGAAGACGGGTAATGGGAACCCGTTCTCGTCCTTTACTCGCCAAGACAAGCAAGCCTCCAGTTCTACTTCATCAAACAAGGACCAAAAGCCTTGACTGCTCATGATGATGAAGGACAGGATGGAGTTTTAGGTTTGTCTCACCAGGAGAATCTAACATTGCCAGTGTTGAAGATATTGATGATGATCTGCGAGTGAAGGTGATCTAGCAGTTGAGATAGCGAATGTCACATAGTGAAGAAACAACTGCAGCTGAGGTCAGTTACAAGCCAAAGGAGGAGACTTCCACGTCAGAGACAGAAAAGTCAAATCACCAGAACCAGAGACGTCTGATGCTGCGTTGATGGCTAACTCTTCTGAACCAACACAGGTAAGTACAACTGACCAAATGTTTAATAATCATGCTTGTTCTGATTGTGATATGTTTAGGAATAGCATTGATGAAAAATTTGCTAGGTTATTAGATCACAATGATAACTTAGTAAAAGATTTACAACTGTGCACTGAGGCTAATAGAGTTCTAAAACAAAATGAGCATAGTTATAAAAAAGATAGACCTATTGACTAAACAGCTTAGGAACCGAAGAAGTAGTTGCCTTTAACCAGCAATGACATTAGGTACTATCTAAACTCCCTAGAGGACACTAAGAAGCAAAAGGCAGTTCTAGAAGTAGAAGTTAATTCATTAAAACAGAAACTGCACAGTTGGACTAGTTCTTCACACATAGTTCAACACTTAGTGAGAGAAAGGAATAACGGGGAGGGATTAGGCTACAAAGTGGTTCCACCTCCACCTGAGACCTTGATGAACACCAAGTCTAAACCAGTAACAACAACCCCATCAAGGATCATGTGGTGACTACTCCTCTTGTTACTGATCCAGACACATCATGTTCATCTACTGAATCTGGACAGAAAACAAAAGAGGCCACTTCAAAGGCAAAGGGTAAATTGCCTTGTGTTAATCTGGAAAATGAATTTGAAAAAGTTAACTTAAAGTCAGGGTCAAACAGAGTCAAATCAGAACCTAAAAGGACTTCAAACGTTAACTTTTCACATGCTTCAAGTCAAAAACCAGTTAACAAAAAGTGGAACATGTTAACAGGTTAAAACAGTTAATTGTTAAACCAGAGAAAACATCAAACATACAAGAGTCAAAACCTAAAGTGATTGATGTTACTAGAGTGTCACGCACTTCTCCACAAAGAAAGTCTACTTATAAAGTTGATAGCAGGTCATGCTACAACTGTGGAGAATGTGGGACATTGCTTCCTATTGTCCTTTCTATCAGACACCTAGGAAGAAGATTGATCTTCAGGACTCTAGACCTAGGTCTTCTAAGAGGAGTTCTCTAACTCCACCTAGAAGATCTAGTGAACCTAAAGTCCAACCTGTAAGCCAGACGACTGTTTATCATAAACAGGCATTGCACAAATCTGGCTTATGGAAAGAGAAGTCATCCTGCGTGTCTGATACTGATGACAAGAAGGAATCTGAGCTACCCTCACCCTCTAAGGGTCAATGGGTAGAGTTTATGATGTGTGATGCCTCTGGGAAACCCAAGACAGTAAAGGCTTGGGTTCCTAACCTAAACTAATACATTTACTTTGTATGTGCAGGGTGTTCGATATAGCGCTGAGACTAACACGTGGATTATAGACAGCGGAGCATCCAGGCACATGACAGGAAATAGAGCCCTTTTATCAAACGTCAAACAAATAAAAGGAGGGCATGTTCCTTTGCAGGAAACAAGGGAGGATACATCACAGCACAGGGAGAAGTGGGAAATCAGAAAGTTAAGTTTGATAAGGTGAACTACGTTCAACAACTTCAGAATAACTTACTTTCTGTTTCCCAAATCTGCGATAAAGGATTTAAAGTCATCTTCGACAACAAGAAGTGTTACGTGCTGAAGAAAGACTACATGATCCCGGAGGACCAAGTTCTGATGACTGCTTCAAGATATAAAGACCTTTATGTCTTGGATCTGTCAACAGCTGCTACAACGGATCATGAGGTTCAGTGCTTTCTATCTAAAGCTACTGAGAAGGACTCAATCTCCTGGCATAGGAGAATGGGACACATTAGTCAAAGGAAGATGAATCATTTGATTCAGAAGGATTTAGTGAGAGGAGTAAATGTCAAGAACTTCCAACTTCCTGACTTTTGTGTAGCTTGCAAGAAAGGCAAACAGACAAAGAAGTCTCATAAGGAAAAGAAAGTTCATTCAATAGAACTTCCTCTTGAACTTCTTCACATGGATCTGTTTGGTCCAGTCAGTACAAGGAGCATTGCAGGCGATTTGTACTGTTTTGTGGTCACTGATGACTACTCAAGGTTCACTTGGGTAATGTTTCTGAAATCCAAATCAGAAACATTTGAGTCATTCAAGGAATTAGTAACCACACTGGAATCTCTCTACAAGCTAAAAGTTAGACAAGTACGCTCAGACAACGGGACAGAATTCAAGAATCAATGGATGGAGGCATACTGCAAGGAAAAGGGAATTGTTCATCAATTCACTTCTGCCTACACGCCTCAGATGAATGGTGTTGCTGAGAGAAAGAACCGAAGCTTGATAGAGACTGCACGGACTATGCTGGCTGACTCGAAACTGCCTATTCAATTCTGGAATGAGGCAGTGGCAAACGCATGTTATACACTGAATCGAGTCCTAATAGTCAAGCGCCACGGAAAGACATGTTATGAGCTACTACAAAGACGCAAACCAAATTTGGAGTATCTTGAACCTTTTGGCGCGCCGTGTACACTTCTGAAGAAGACACAAGAAGGAAAATTCAGCGAGAAGGCAGATGAAGGAATTTTCTAGGATACAACATACCGAACAAGCGAGTTTACAATAACTCAACGGGTCTTGTAGAAGTGTGGTGTAATGTCGACGTTCAGAGATATACCACACCACCTACAGGCAAAGGACCTGCATACTTCTTCGATTATGATGGATTCTTCAAGTCCTTCAACATACCTCTCTCTCCCTCGGATGATGAGTTAGCTACTAGGATGATGTATGATATTCTGAATACACCATCTAGCACACAGGGAGAATCATCTACTCAGTCAGGGGGAGTAGTCGATGACAGTGACTCCTCCTCTGAAGATGAAACTGAAGCAGATGACCAGAACAGTCAGGAGGAACAGGTTCCAGTTCCTGAAAGTCCACAAGCATCTACGAGTGATGCTCCTTCGACTTCGGAACCTCAAACTCCAACTACCTCAGATGCAGAACAAAATGTTCATAATCTCGGTTCTGAGGTGGCTGTTCCTACTACTCCAGGATCACGACTAAACGTCTATCATCCCCTTGACAATGTTATTGGGGATGTCAGATCAGGAGTACAAACCCGAAATCAGCTATACTCAGCTGATTACGCCTCGGTTATGGAGAAAGGTTACATTCATGATGGTGCTTATCGATGTTTTGTCTCGCAGGTTGAGCCAAAATATGTCAGTGAGGCACTAAATGATGAGGCGTGGGTGAGTGCCATGCAAGAAGAACTTCTGCAGTTTAAGAAGTTAGGTGTATGGACTCTGGTTGATAGACCTAAAGGTGCTAAAGTCATTGGCACCAAATGGGTACTAAAATGCAAGAAGGATGACCAAGGAGTCATTATCAGGAACAAAGCTCGACTGGTGGTTCAAGGTTTTCGCCAAGTCGAGGGGATTGACTATAATGAGGTGTTTGCACCCGTGGCAAGGATGGAAGCCATTCGTATCTTCCTTGCCTATGCATCGTACATGAAGATTAAAGTCTACCAATTAGATGTGAAGAGTGCATTCCTTCATGGGGAAATCAGGGAAACAGTCTATGTAAGTCAACCCGAGGGATTTGAGGATCCTTATCATCGGGATAGAGTTTACAAGCTCGACAAAGCTTTATATGGGCTTCATCAAGCTCCTCGAGCTTGGTATGAGAAACTCTCGACTCATCTTGTGAAACACGGCTTTCGCAGGGGAGTCATTGACTGTACACTGTTTATTAAAGAAAAGGATGGCGACCTACTGCTTGTACAGATATATGTTGATGACATAATCTTCGGGTCAAAGAACGAAGAGTTATGTAAAGAGTTTGAAGCAGTGATGAAGAAAGAGTTTGAGATGAGTGCTATGGGGGAGATGAAGTTCTTTCTCGGGTTACAGGTGGATCAAACACCTAATGGAATCTTTCTACATCAGACCAAGTATGTAGGAGACATTCTCAGTCGCTTTGACATGGAGAATGCTTCTGCTGCTGGGACTCCACTTGCTACGAATCATGATATAGCACCTGATGAGAATGGAGATCTAGTAGATGCCACTATGTACCGAGGAATGATTGGATCCCTCATGTATCTCACTGCCTCAAGACCTGATATTATGTATGCTACATGTCTATGTTCTAGATATCAGGCTAAACCAAAGGTCAACCATCTGATCGGGGTCAAGAGGATTTTTCGTTATCTGAAGGGTACACCCACACTTGGATTGTGGTATCCTCATGATGATGACTTTGAGCTTACCGCGTATAGTGACTCGGATTACGGGGGCTGCAAGATGAACTACAAGTCTACATCAGCGGGGTGTCAATTCTTTGGGAGAAGATTAGTTACCTGGCAGTGTAAGAAGCAGACATCGGTTGCATTGTCAACCTGTGAAGCCGAATATGTTGCTGCTGCAAGTTGCTGTTCACAAATCATCTGGATTCAACAGCAAATGCGGGATTACGGTTTAAAATTCTCATCTACTCCTATTTTTGTTGATAACTCTGCTGCAATTGCAGTAACTAAAAATCCGGTTCAACATCCTAAGACCAAACACATCGGTATTAAATACCATTTCATAAGAGATTGCTTTGAAAAGAACTTAATTGATGTGGTTAAAATTAATACTGATTTTCAACGCGCTGACCTCTATACTAAAGCCTTTGATAAACCACGTTTTCAATATTTGTTAGAGGTCAACGGCGTTAAAAAGAAAAGTGAGGTAATTCCTGATGATGATAATGTGTAGTCCGATGTAGTTTAGTTAAAGTTTATTTTATTTTATTTTATTTGTTTTATTCGTCTGTTTTATTTAAACTCATGTTATTTTGCTGTTTATTAAAATCCTAAAATAATTAAACCAGAAATGATTTTAGTATTTTAGGGGGAGAATATGTCAGCAAGTTAACATTAAAAAAAAAATTGAGGGAGAAGGAGTAACTAGCTGAAATAAGGTAGATTGTGTCTGTGATACCGATTCAATACCTTTGGAAAATGATAGTACACAGGAACAAATCAAGAGGGACTTTAAAATTTTAAGTTTTGAAAAGATGCAAAAGTTCAAAGTATAAGTCTGTGTAGTCTAAGCAATATAAAAAGGGAAGATGATAGAAAACTGGCAACTCCTAAGGTGACACAAAGAAAGTAGACTTAGAGGCTGCTAGACCACAAATGATATGTTGGTAGATTCAACACAATAGACAATTAGACCTGATTGGTGATCTCAAGATCAAACTAAGTTGTTCAACTGACTGTGGGCTTCCATCTTATCACTGGTTAACACAATCAACAATATTCCAATAAGGGGTAATGAGCAATTAAACGCCACAAATGTGTGCGGATGACCATAATTAGAGCAAAGCAAGAAAAAAATGAAAGACAAATGCAATAAAGCTAATGACTTATGTTGTTGGTGCATTTTGTGCAAAATAAAATAAGCTGCTCTAACAAGGAGATAGGTTGTGTGCCTCTCTGCTGTGCGATGGCACTGACCTGAGGATAAGCATAACCTAGATATTCTAGAATTCATTGTTGTTTGCCGCCTCTCTGCTGTGCGATGGCACTGACCTGAGGACAGGCTTCTCTTTGAAAGCTCTAAGAATAGTCTCTTCTTGTAATAATACCCGTAGACCGCTCAAAAGCTCCTGAGGAATGTTGATTACCATATAAGTGTGGGATCCACAAATGTTAGTTGAAATAATTAAACCTAAATAAGTCACCAGTCTGTGTCAAAAGTCTGTGTATGGATTTAAGTGGACAAACATACTGACAATCATTGTGGCTACATGCTCAAAGGTTCAAATCAATGTGAAAATCTAAGAGTTTCAGTATGATTTCCTTAAGTTGCTAACGACTCTGGATGAACACCGAGAATTTGAGCATCAAAGGTTTTAATAACTAGTCCCAAATGATTTGACTTGCCTGTATGATTCCAAAATTGAATTGGTCCAGATATGATCAATCTAAGTTGAAGCTATCTACTCCCGAACCAAATCCCGTAGATATCAATCTCTGGATTTATCTCTCACAAAAAGCCAAAAATATGTCTGTTTATGTAATTGGTTTAAGTTCTTAAATTTGTTAGTTGTTTTAATTTTAATTTTAGTCGTGTGTCGGGCTACATCAGGAAAATCAGAAGGAATCAACTCACTAAAAGGGTCATGTCTGAGATGACCATAGTTGCTTTGAAAGGTTAAAATAGTCACGTCTGAGGTGACAAAGTGTTTTAAAAGGATCACGTCTGAGGTGATCAAAATGTTTTCAAGATAAAAATGGTCACGTCTGAGGTGATCAAAATGTTTTCCAGATAAGATGATCATGTCTAAGATGATCAAAGGTTCATAATGTTAATTTCATAAAGTTAAAAGGGGTTTTAAATGTAAATTGGTCAAAATGGCAGAAAATTAACTAAGTATGACCCATTCGCACGAATGGACCATACGTATGGACTAACCATACGAATGGAGTCCATTCGCACGAATGAACTATGAGTATGGACCATCAAACCGAATGGCCCATACGATTAGTCCAGTCGGAGGCTTAAGTGCGAACGAGTGAGTCAGTCGCACGACTGAACTTCAGTCGGACGACTGGAGAAGGGCGACTGACCCAATCGCACGACTGAGTCCCACTCGCACGACTGAAAGGTGCGTATGAACTCAGTCGCACGATTGGATCTAGGGTTGGTATAAATAGAGGAGGAGTCGGTCGCAGAGACTCATCACCCTCAAATCGCCCCTAAATCGCACTCCCTACCGTTACTCTGCCAAAATTTTATTTGCCCTAGTTTTACAGTTGATTGTGATTCACTGACGTTCGCCATTCATCATACAGGTAATTTGAAGTCTTGTTTCACCAAAAACAGAAGGATTGGAACCCTAACTTGGATTGTTCGACTGTGAAACTTGAACCGAGACAAGAAAGCCCTAATAACCTATTAAAACCAAGCAAAACGTTAAAATTAAGTCAAATAGGTTATTAGTAACGAGAATGCGAGTCTAATGAACCGGTTAATTGAGTTAAAAGATTTAGTTTGTGAAGTTTCGAACGATTGGCGACTGAACAACTGAGACAGGCGACTGGTCGTCCGGATGAACTTCAGTCGCACGACTGAAGGGGGCGATTTACTTAACCGCACGACTGAACCATGCGAATGAGACTCAGTCGCACGACTGGTGTAACCGCATAAGAGTACATGCGCATGAGTCCAGTCGCACACTCAGTCGTACGCATGAGGTCATTCGCACGTCTGAACCTCAATCGCACTGTTCAGTCGCACGACTGTCTTCAGTCGCACAACCTCAATCGCATGACAAAGAAATTCTACTCAAAGTTTAAGTGTTTCATTATACTTGTAGCCAGTGAAACTAATGTTTATATTGTTATGTGTTACAGATGGCGAGTCGATGGAACATGAGCACCAAGCATAACATATGTGCTCATCTGGATTTGACATCCAGGAACGCAGCTGACTTCTCAGGCATCATTACGTTTCTGTTGAGATCCAGGATCGCCCATGCTATCTCTACACCATGCACGCCGTATAGATCAGTGCAGCAGGCCTTCTGGGAAGGCGCGACTGTTGATAGATCCTCTGAGCCTCATTGCATCAGGAGTACGATCTTTGGTGAGGCTATCACCGTATCAGAGGAGGATTTGAGGATTGTTCTACAGTTAGGGGATGATGCTGATTGTCCTACTCGTCTACACCCCCTCACTGTCAGAGGATGTTTCATGAGAGCCAAGTACTCTGGGGACATCAATGCTGGGGTACTCAACAAGAGTAACCTCTGTCCCCAGTTCAAGTATCTTGCGCATGTTCTGCTGAAGTGCATAGCATCGAGGAAGGGAGGATTTGATGAGTTGTCAGATCAGATCCAGAACGCTTATGCTGCGTTGGTGCTGAACCATCCGTTCAGCTTCTCCAAAATGATCTTCACCTACCTGGTGGAGAACATTGAGGGGAAAGGGAAGGAAGGCTTCTGTATGTATCCGAGGTTTATACAGATGATTATTGATCAGAAGCTTCCCTCCCTGCCGAAGGAGAAGGAGGATGCTGTGGTGCTCGAGGTCATGGATGACACTACGCTAGGCCGGATGAAGGTATACAGGGGGAAGCAGGTGAAACCCCCTGTCAGGAGGTTGTTTGGGCATCTGGCCCTTGCTGACTATGTGGCGCCAGCCAAGAGAAAGTGGCGCCACGATGACAGTGATTCGGATGTCGAGCATATTGCTATACCAGAGACTGACTCAGATGATGATGATAGCGGCGACGCCGGGGATGATATGCCTGCTCCATCTAGAGGCACTGATTCAGACGTTATTCCCCCGGGGTCTGCCACTGCCGGAGAGGTTGCTGAGATGGCCGGTTTCCATCAGGAGTTTGTAGCTGGGGATCAAGAGGAGGAGGAGTCAGATGAGGAGCCCCTCACTAGGACTGTGGGAAGCAAAGTTGTTCCCACAGACCACGGGCTTAGGGTGGTTGATGAACACCCTAGGGACTCCTCAGAGAGAGAGACTGACCCGAACTATGTTCCGGGCTCAGTGGGCAGAGCTGCAGGGGGAGCATCCACTTCCACCGGGACCAGGAGGAAGCGGATGGCCCAACCCCATGGATTGAAGAAGAAGAAGCGTCGCCTGACCTTCGTTACCACTGCTGCCACTACTTCCACCACCACAGCCACCACTACCACCACCACCGACATACCACCCATCACCACAGCCACCACATCCACTACTCCCACTACCACATCCACCACCTTACCTACCACCACTGTATCCTTCCCATCTACCACCTTACCATTCACACCTACATCACCAGCACCTACCTACCGACCCATATTCACCACTGCCACTACCACCACCACCTCACATCATGCTGGACCTTCAGCCCAGCCTTCACATGCTTATGGATCTACTCTACCTCACATTGGGGTGGAGGAGCAGCTGTCAGCGCTTAACCGTATGGTGATGCGACTGCTCGCTGCAGATGAGGAGAAGGCGGCGCAGATTCGCCAGCTGACCGACCTGACTGCTGCCCAGTCTCAGCAGATGGCAGAGCAGGCTCGGGTGATAGACCAGAAGAACCAGCTAATCGATGCTCAGAGAGTCGAGGTGTCCCAACTCCAGGACCAGCAGGCCCAGTCTGTCAAACGTATAGAGGAGTTGGAGACGACCAACAAGACGATTATGCTGAGGTTAAAGGGGTCGAAGGATGAGCCCTTGAAGCTAAAGGAGGGTGACGGGGATGATGGAGATGGTGATGATGAAGATGATGATGATGATGAGGAAGATGATGATGATGAGGAAGAGACTGAGGAAGACAGGACAGAAGGTAGAGATGATGATGACGAAGTAGAAGGAGGGGATGCGGCTGCATCGGCCTCTGCTTCAGGTCAAGAACGAAGATCTAAGCATCGACAGGACCAGTCATCCACCACTTCTGCTCCTCCGAGCGACACGCCCATGATTCAAGACAAAAGTACAGATTAGATGTCTTATGTATTTATTTAGTTTGTATTTGAATCATGTAATGAAAAACAAGTATGTTGAATGTTTATATATTAAGCTGATATAATTCTGTTTGATTACTTACTAATGGTTTATGTGTTGAATGTTTATATCAAACAGATCCAAACTTTCAAAGGGATGAGTTTGACTTTGCTCCCCTTCAAATGGTCAAGACTCAATTAACCATGATTCTTGATCTGCAAGGGATTGTAAGAAGGTCTGTGAGTTATACCCCTGAAGAAGGGGAAATAATTCATGACCTATCTGATGAGCAACTGGCAGAGATGTTCAGACTCAATCCTGATGAAATAGTCAAGGATGCTCCAACAGTTGATTCAACCAGTGATGAAGAACTAAATGACATTGATGAAGTTGAGGTTGAAGATATTACTGCAGAAGAGTACCCTCAGTATGCTGACACCAAGGGTAATGTGGTCCCCAATCTGGGTGAATCCCTAGTCAGTGATACGTTTGAGGTACTAGACAAGATGGAGCAGGAAACCGAAAAGACTGAAGGAACAGCCCAAGCCTCAAATGATGATGTAGACATTCGCAAGGCTGAGTGGGCTGCCTGTTTTGAAGAAGTAAGAGCCCAGCGTGTTGCACCAAAGAAAGATGCCTACACCAAGCTCTACAGAGTCAAGAAACACCATAAGGTGTCAGGCAGGATTATCTGATGGGCTTATTTTGATGACCTTAACACGTATGCAGTTAAGAGGGAGCAGGGAATAGAGTACTTCAGATTCCCACATGATCTGAAGACTCTACCTGGTTTTGAGCTCAACCAGCTGGCTAAGCTAAAGCTGCTGTATGCTGACCCAAGAAAGATGTCAGGCTGGTTCGAGGCTGCCCTGAAGAAAGAGTACCACACCAGATGGGTTAACTTCAGACCACAACAGCCTACGAGGTACATAAGAAGGTCTGAGGTTGATGCCATTACTAGCATGCCCAAGATTGTGTTGAAGTGGAGTCCTCCGCGCACTATGTCGAGAATCCCTCTCAGGGAAATGCCACAGGACTTCACTCCACACTTCAAATGGTGGTACTATGATTGGAGAACTGCTGAAGCTGTCATAGTTCTGAATAAAGAGGGCCAAATGGATACTATCAGGGTATTCGACCCGATGTGGCTAACCAACTTGTCTGCTAATGATGTCTATACATTATACAAGTGGCCACTGTTCTATGACACACAGGACATTGTACAAGCCCTCCAGTTCCAAAACGTTATACGACTTTGTTTTGCGTTTGAGATTCACGCAGGAGTCACTAAAGAGGAGAAGTACAAGAAGTATAAGGAGGTGATGCAGAAGACAAGAGATTAGATAGATCTAGGTACAAGGGGGAGTTTGTTGATGCATGTATGTCCCTAGATCATGAGTTGTAATGTAATAAATCTTGTCTGTCTGATTATGATGTAATAGTATCGATTAATGAAATGATATGAATTGGTTGTTACTTGTGATGTTTAATATTTCATTAATGAGTCGTGATTGAATTGATTGGGTTTATGATTGTTTGAATGATTGCATATTATGTTATATTAATTAAAACATTCAAACTTAACTTAATGAAGTTCTCATGCGAATGGCCCATGCGAATGGACCACACGCATGAATAACTTCATACGATTGACTCAATCGCACGACTGAACCAGGAGACTGGATCAGTCGTATGATTGACACATAAGATTGACTCAATCGCACGACTGAACACTCAGTCGTGCGGATGAATCAACCGCATGGTTCAATCGCACGACTGAACCATACTTATGGCCCAGTCGCACGATTGAACAATACTAACCTATAAATAGACCCAATTCGTGGAAAAACGTAAGCATTCATCCCATTACGATTCCAGACGTACCCTAGCCGTCCAGAAGCCTCCCAAATCGTTCTCCAAGTTCACAGAACACATCAGATCGATTCCTAATCGATTTCTGACGTTGGTTTCAATTCTTGATTGATTCCTCGTGTGTTCTCACTGATTGGATCGCCAATCAAATAGGATTCCGCACTATTTGAGTTGGTTTAACATGCTAATCACTAGGTATTTCGTTCAAATACCAGGTCCTAACATAATAAATAAAAGAATAATTATAATTTAAAATTCATATTCTTGAAGACTCTAATTTTAACAATTTTTTTATAAAATATTTATAGATTTTATAAAACCAATTTGAATAATCAATCAAATTATTTATTTGTTAATATTTATAACTTTTATAAAACTTGTAAACATTATAATTTGATTTTTTATTTTTAGTATTTAAAATTCATAATTACTAACAAAACTTTATAAGTTTATTAAAATTCATTTTATAACTTTATAAGTTTTAATAAATCTTTTCCATTTAGTTATTTGTTGTAACATGATTAATAAACTTTATAATTTTATGAAAAAAAATTATTTATCAATCAATAAGTTGATTACATATTTAATGTATTTGATCCATTTATTAAATAAATTAATCATGGAAGCTCAAAATGGGTTCGGGTTTGGGTTTTAACTTGGAAAATTGCAGATGTTACAGTCTCCCCTACTTTAAAAAATTTCGTCCCGAAATTTAATCACGAAGGGACTAATTTCAAGGATATGAGGAGACTTGGATTTCCTTGTCACATTTGCAAGTGACACTTGCACGTTTGAATAAGTTTAGTTATGCTGTTTTACTATGCTTAAGTTTGTTAAAATTCATAATTTATGATTTTATGTTCTTATTGGCAAAGGGGGGTACAAGATTAAATTAGAATTTTTAATTGATAAGCTTTTGTATTTCAGACGGTTTGAGATGATTAAGAAGGTTTCACCATGAGTGAAGCACCAAGCATTGAATCGATTCGAGACTCGACTTAGCAAACATGAGGAATAAGTCAAGACACTTTTGGATGGGTTATAAATTTCATAAGTGCTTCTCAAATAGATAAATTTAACAAGGTTCTTAGATGATCAATTCTTGTTTACTTATGTAATTGAGGTTTCAAAGGTTCATTAGCGTAACGTTGATACGAGAATCGGGTTTGTTACGTTTAAAGATTTAATTTAGAACGAGAGCATCATTGTAATGAGTTTTCAGGGTAAGTGTGGTTTTGAGGGGAAGACGTCTAGAAAGATTTTTAAGGGTCATTATGAAAAATAGGATAATGAGTTTTATGTTTCAGAGGTACAAAATCAATGATGAAACGATTCAAAATAACAAGATGTTTTGAGTGTAACGTGCGGTTTACAAACCAAGACATTACGTTGACTTATCAAAGTATTAGGTCAACTACAACCTTAGTGAATACATGCGTACCTATAAGCGGACACTCACCCCAAGGGTTCCCAGGTAAGGTAAACGGATCCATCGGTTGATTTGGATTTATATGAATACCTTGCCTAGACAGAACACCTCGAGATACATGCATCCCACTCTTCCAGCATTACATGTTTCAAGTTATAGGACATAGACTTTGACGAGACTTGAAAACCACGAATAATGAATCAAAGCTTATTTTTAGATAACGCCTTAGAATATGATTTAAGGTTCGTGTGTGCATTAGTAAGATTCAAAGTATAAGAATAAACACATAAGAATATAATCACATAATTAAGTATAAACACATAAGGCACATAAAATCCTATCTAAACATATAAAATACATGATATGACTCATGTGTAAGGGTACTTAGTTATAGTCTAGGTCATTCCATTTCTAATAACCTAATTCCTTATAACCATGGCTCTGATACCAATCTGTCACACCCCGACCGACGGCGGAATCATCGGGGCAGACGAATGGGAGACGATTGCTCATAGCACATGGAACTAAATAAGTTGTAATAATATTAAATGTCATTATTCATTAAACATTACAAGACAAATAAGTAAGTACAAAACAATCAAGATACAACTAGTAACATAAGACTTTCAATTAATCTAGGTCCAAGTCCTATATGAGCACAAGAAGATCTTCAAGTAGGAAACCTGAAACATGTTAAAAATAAAGGGTCAACTATAAAGTTGGTGAGTTCTCATGGTTTAAACACACACACACACACATATATATATATATATATATATATATATATATATATATATATATATATATATATATATATATATATATATATATATATATATATATATATATATATATATATATAAAGGTTACAAGTAGCAATTCATGTCCATGGTTACAAGTTAGCAAGCTTATAGAACACATACAGTTACAACCAAACCTCGACTTGATTACAAGTATATAAGATTGGCTAAGTGTACTTGGTTCCCAGGATGAACAAGCATACGTCATCAGGAGTCGGCAATACATCGACTTTAGCACCAAATAGGCTTGTCAGGCCCAAAGATCTAAGACGTCGCCAGGCTAGCAATAGTTAATGATTGTAAACAAAATATGTATCTCATATAAGACTTACAATAACACAAATAACCATGACAAAAAAAGTAAAGATGAATTGCATGTGCATTTACAAGTATCAAGATGTTTACAAGTGTAAGTTTATAAAGTTAATATATTTCACCCCAAAAGGTGTGAAATAAAGTAAAAAGGGGCATGGAGAACTCACATGGAAAACTCACAAGTATAGTGATGGTTGTAGAGTACATAAGAAAGCTTGGATGTCAAGAGTCAAAGGTGATGTCCTAAATGATAAAAAAACAATAACTTGAGGTTGGAATTCATTACAAGAAGTTAGAACGTTTAGAGAATGCTAAAAAGCGAGATGTTGATCGAAAAAGGATTATTGCATCAATTTTAGATTCTGGATAGAATGTTTGGTATGTGTTTGAACAGGTTTTAAAAATAGCAAAAGGTTTCATAAAATTGTAAAAATTTATACTTGACTAGTTCAAAGTCTCCCGGACAACTTTCATTCAGAAACAATTTTATGAAAAGATCTTTAAATAGGTCAAACAAGCATCACAAGACAGAAGGTGCTGAAATGCGCACTTATCTTGTGAAGGCTATTGTTGAGTCGTCCGATTGAGTTTGAAGATGTATAAACTGTCGTTGAAAAGGTAATTCAATGAACTTAACATTGGAGTCTGATTTTACCAAAATTTAGTTTGTTATGATCAAGTTATGGTCGGTTGAAGTAAGACTATATTCTGCCAGAATTATAGTAAGGCACTTATGTGCACTTTTAAAATTGTTAATACATTAAACGGGTTAGAACAATTTATTATGTCATTATATGGTATATTAGTCTTCATTTGAGTTATAAAAATATTCTAAGACTTTGGCATAGCCATCATTTAGAACAATAATTTTGCGGAATAACCGAATGCGGCGGCATAGCCGTCCATATGCAAACGGGATTCTTTGTTTATGTTAGTGTGTTGTTAGCTTGATTTAGGAATGTTAATGATTGTTATAAGATTAGTGATTATTAAAATATTAATGATCAAATGATAATGATTAAAATAAAAAGAGATTTGATAGAAGAAAGAATAATAGTAAGAACATAAAGTCATGAGAACAATTGGATGTTAGGATGATTAAAATGTATAATATAAAAGCAATAAAATATTACCTAAGTATTAAGAATTCTTGAAATCTCTTGTAAAATAAAATTCTTCAAATTGATCATAACCAATAGATGAAAGAAAGATATGAGAGTAAGATTTTTAGAGAATGAGCAAATGAAAAGTGAGGCCTAAGCCTTGCTTTTATACTTGAGGTTAGGAGGATGTTATGAATGGTGTTAATGGTGATTTATAAGTCTTTTAAAAGGGGGTTATGATTGGAATTTGAAATAAATATAAAATTAAATAATTTAATAAATAAAAGAATAATTATAATTTAAAATTTATATTCTTGAAGACTCTAATTTTAACAATTTTTTATAAAATATTTATAGACTTTATAAAACCAATTTGAATAATCAATCAAATTATTTATTTGTTAATATTTATAACTTTTATAAAACTTGTAAACATTATAATTTGATTATTTATTTTCAGTATTTAAAATTCATAATTACTAACAAAACTTTATAAGTTTATTAAAATTCATTTTATAACTTTATAAGTTTTAATAAATCTTTTCCATTTAGTTATTTGTTGTAACATGATTAATAAACTTTATAATTTTATGAAAAAAAATTATTTATCAATCAATAAGTTGATTACATATTTAATGTATTTGATCCATTTATTAAATAAATTAATCATGGAAGCTCAAAATGGGTTCGGGTTTGGGTTTTAACTTGGAAAATTACAGATGTTACAGTTGCAAATTCAATTATTGGTGTTTTGTTTCAAGCAATCTTTGTGTGGATGACTTTTCTCGAGCTACCATGATTCAGTGGGATCCATTCTCAACTAGCTGATAACTTAATATTATGTTTGGCACTCGACATTTGATTTTATTTGTCTTCTGGGTGAATCATATGTGCACTAACATGCATAAATACATAAGCATGCAACAACCTCTATGATCAAAATCTCATAACCTAATATTATGTATGCTTAACCCAACATTTAATGATTTCTGTCGTCTGGGTGAAACTCTTATGCAATTAGAGAAAACTTTATGAATCTTTTCACAACACCAATTTTGAATCTAATCTAAGTCGTCCAATTTATGAAATGGAAGCTTGTAAAACAAGCATATCTATTATTTCACTGTCATAGAATGTGTCAATAAGAAATAGGCAGCTGGGGTGGGTAAAGCAGTGATGCTATAGTGCTAGTATTGTTACATATAGATCTAAGAAGTTTAGGTGACTATTCTTTGATTTGAGGACAATAGTTTCACTAATAATATCATTTTGATACTGACTAGTGTATGGTTTTATTAACACATCTATACATAAATCACAAAATTTCCTCATATGTACACACAGTGAAAGAAGATCATAGAGAGTGAGTTGTAGTGGAAAACGATTACCTGTTTTCGTCAATGGTGCAACAAGTAACTCCTACCAGAAGTAGGCCCGCTGGAAAATCGTCTGATTCTAATTTACACTTGTTTTTCATCGTCATTTCCATGATCATAGATTAAAGTATTTGAATTGATTTAGTTTTGATCCAATTTTCATGTTTAAGGTACAAATTACAAATCATTCCTTGTTGATCATGGATCTTAAAATTGGTTTTTCTTAGGTCGAAGGAGGTAAAGATGAATACACATATGCTGATTTGGATGGAATTCTCGAAGAGTGGTCGCGTTAGATTTCGACTTTCATTTATGTGTAGGGCTACATATTAGACAATTGAATTAATTTGGAACTAGTTTGTACTTTTTATATTTGCATGTAAACTTGAAACAACTTTGTAATTTGTTTTAGTATTTAATTAAATTAATTTTGTTTTGATGTTATTATACAATTATTGATTTATTGTTTTATAAAATCAACATGTGAAGTTTATAGAAATATATATATATATATATATATATATATATATATATATATATATATATATATATATATATATATATATATATATATATATATATATATATATATACAACTAAATTTATGACGTGCATTGCGTATCATCTATTGCCCGTCATAAAGAGATGACGCGCAGATGCGTGTCATATTTTATTTATGACTACCCCTTCCTTGACGCGCATATGCGCGCCATCTGACCCCAAAGATTGCGCGTCATCTATTGCAGTTTTTTTACTAGTGATAGGAAATGTTTAGAATATGAAAAATAAGTTAAGTAGTCAACTATAACGACGAGTGTGCAAAATATCCGAATCCAAAACCAAATCTGAATTTCTAAACCCGAAATATTTGAATTTTCGAATATTCGACTAAAACTTTGGATATTTGAAATTTTCAGATTCGGATAGTGTTTTTGAAAACTTCATATATCTCGAATAATTGAAATATTTTTCCAAAAACTATTAGATAATAAATAATATTTACAAATTTTGAATATTTCAGAAATTTGTTAAACAAAATTGGATCTTCAAAAGATTTTAATAAAATTAATTAAATTTTTATAAAAGCTATTAGGTGGTATTTGGTATGCACAAAGAGATATGGAATGGAGTGAATCATTGAGAGTTAATGAAAACTATGTTTGGTTGGTGAAGAGGATAAAATAAACCATTACATAAGTTTATCTTATTACCTCAAAAAATACCAAACTCATTCCATCCACTCCCCCTTTTATTTTTCATTCTATTCTTGCTTCCATCCTTAGTCACCACCATAACTACCACCACCACCAACAACAACAACCACCACTCTCACCACCACCAAACACCAGGGCCACCACCACCATTACCACCGGCTACCAAGCTCAGCCACCACCTGCCACCACCACCAGTCATGGCCATCATCACCGGCCACTACCAATAGCCACCATCACCGGCCACCACCACCACCGATCACCACCAGCTACCACCACTAGCTACCATAGCACTATTGCCGCCACTAGCAGCCACCATGACCAACCACCACACCTACCACCACCACCACCAATGGCCATTATGATAAGTCGTCGCCTGCCATAACCACCAGTCATGCCCACCACCACCACCGGCCACCACCCGCCATCGACACTACCACCATTGGCCATGGTCATCGTTGGCCACCACCATCACCCACCATTAGCACCACAACCACTACTACCATGACTATCATCACTTACAACCACCACCATCACGTGCCACCACCAGCTTCCACCACGATCATTACAAATTACGATCGGCCACCACCACCAATTACGACCAACCACCACCAACACCACAACCACCACCCCTGGTTGCCACCATCGGTTACTACCATGAGCAATTGTCACTATCATAATTACTATTGTATTTTATTCCTTCATCTTTTTCTAGATATCAAACAACACAAAGTAATGATTTATTCCATTCCTATTAGATATCTAAACAATACAATAATGTAAGGCCCCGTTCCCAGGACGCTTACAGTTGGATCCTCATCCCACATAATACGTATATTTACATTTGCCTCTTGAAAATATGCAGCGGAAACATTCAAAAATGACATCTCATTTCATTATAAACACTTTTGCCAAATAATACATCATTATCCGATTACAAAATACATGTTTGCATTACATCACAAAAGCTTTATAAATGGATGCCATCCCAAAAGAGCCGAGCAGCCTTGCAGTGCCATCCTCAGCAATCATTACCTGCCAACTGGAAAACATATAAATAGTCAGCGTTGCTGAGTGAGTTCTAGTTTTATAATAAAACATACTTTACTTTCATTTAAAACCATTCGTACTTTTGCATGATCACACATCGTACGTACACATAGATAATATCTTTATTATCTTATTCATTCATCCATTCATTCGTTCAATATAACTTTACTTGCGCATCGGATATCATCCGTTCCAATACCATATGCTACACCCCGAACAATTTAGCTACTGGGCTGAAGTCAATAATTGAACAGCTGAGCGTATGCCGCAGTACTAGGGGTAAGCGGTAGAGGTTCTACATAAATGGTCGATCACAAAGAAGGACCCGTTATTCGATACATGCAAGACTTTTCATTTCTTTCCACTTTACGTTACATAATACTTCATTTCTTTCATTATCATAACACGTAAAGCCACAGGAAAGACAAACATACATCATAATAAGGAACATATCATACACAGACATCATCATCATACAGGGCAACATCATGCATACATAACATGCCTAAACATGCAACAACATCATCACTATGCCCAACATACTTTCTAAGGTCATATAATCCTCTTACATGCTCTTACGGGAACCTTCACATCAAAACTTACATCTGCACTTTCCCCCGAAAGTCAGAAGTCGAACTACACTTTCCTTCGGGTGCAACAGCTCTATTCATGCATATGGACACCCTTCAGTCGCATGGCCTCCATGCGACTGAGCATCATGCGATTGGACTCATGCGGATGAACATCTATGCGTATGGACATCCAGTCGTGCGTATGGACCTCATGCGGATGGAACTAATGCGAATGAGCACCTATGCGACTAACCTCATGCGAATGGACTCATGCGACTAAACACCTATGCGACTGGACCCTCAGTCGTATGACTCCCCATGCGACTGGAATCCTAGTCGTGCGAATGAACACTTAGTCGTACGATTGAACCCTCAATCGTGCGAATGAATCCCAATCGTGCGAATGAACCTCAATCGCCTCTCAATCGGCCGTATGGCCTTCATTCGATCGCATAGCCCTAGCTGATGCAGAATGGAGTTCATCCCGAACCCAATCTGCCATTTTCGGCCTCCAAGCTCATCCAAACCCATTCTAAGCCTAAATCAACCATCCTAGACCTTAGGAATGCATACCACAACACCATACAAGCACACACAAGCCCAGAAACATACACGAAACGCATCACACACATCACACCCAAATGGGTCAAACACATACACATACAAAAACGGGTTTTTGATGCTTTCCAGCCCCAAAATCGGTTGAAAACAAGTAAAAGTGGGGTCCTAGAACTCATACAAACGAGCACAACGACAAGGGCTTCGATTTGGCTTGCTACACAACGAGTTTGGCCACTCGAACCACCCGAACCGACCATTTTTCCTCTTTTCTTCTTCTTTCCCTCTTCTCCTCTCTAGATGGCTGATTTGTGAGTGTGGGGGAGAGGGTAAGGGCTGCCCTCTCCCTTATATACTCCCACTCGCCCGACTTTCTTTCGTTGGCGAGTTTGGTCCCTCGACTTTGGACTTTATTTCTTTCTTCCTTCGTCGGCTTCTAAATAATAAATAAGTGGGTGTTACAAATAAGATATTCGAATTCATTTAATTTCCCCATCCATTACATTCCCTTATCCATTCCGCTCTTTTGTTCATTCTATTAACTCGTATCAAATAGACCCTTAGATAATACATTTTTTCTAGAATAAAGATATAAAAACTAAGTGAAATTTTTGAATATTAAAAAATCTAGATATTCAAATTTGAATACCTTCTTAGCATGATCTATTTATTGCCTATAATTACAATGTTGGTGGTGTCTCTTATCTTGGGTAAGAAAAATGGCTGGTAGAAAAGGAGGATGAGGTGGTTCTTGTGGAGGTACCAGTGGCGGGCATTGTGGCAGGCCACCAACTAACCAAAGGAATACTCGACATAATGACACTATATGAGAAGTCCGTTTGTGCTAAAACAAAATATAACTCTTAGCATATTATTGATAGAATCACATTAGAGCATGCCATAAGGGAGACCATTATTAATAAAGTTTATCAAGTTATACATAACATCAATGTCTAAACTCATGAGTAGGGCATAGGAGGTTGTGACCAAGAAATTGGGTAAAAAGAGAGGGACTAAAATAGGAAGGAAAAACCTTTGAGTCTATTATTGAGTTAAATAGGAGTCTATACGTCAATGTCATCGCTGAAGAACCAATTATGGAGTTATCAAATAAGAAAATGGTGCATCTTAATGATGTCTACACAAAAGAAATAATTTTGGAGTTGGCCACCTCGATGATGTCATCACTGAAGAAGCATGAGGTAATAAAAGAAGAAACAATCCAAACTCTTCCAAGAGACCTATGGATGGAGATATAAGAATGGAAAAAAAATCAAAATGAAAAAACTGATGTGGCTAGAAAGTGTGCAAAGAAGCACTCGAGTTAGTGTAGGTTGGGAATGAATTGGCGTTATCGTTGTCATTAGACTGGGTGTTTTTTAGCGATAACCTAAATAGCCTAAAATGTTATAATTGTGGTACACTTAGTCAGTACAAATAAAGACTACTAGAAGCCAGAGCTCGGGAGTTCAGGAAATGATTAATCCATTGAGAAGAAAGGTATAGATAAGCATAATATAAATGTGAGGGCTTATACTATAACCAGATAGGAAGCTAAAGGTGATCTTTTTGTGGTGTCAGGTATGTTTGTACTTAAATTTATTCTTGGATCCTTACTTTTCTTATTATCATTCAAGTACGAGTTTTGTTGCCGCTACGTTCTGTGATGTACTTAATATATTACAAGAAAAAAAGTGGTCATTAGGTACTAAATTATTAGAAACTAAGTCTTGGATGCATAGTATCATAGACAAATATATAAGTTACTATTTATATATGGGATTGATTTTGTGTGACTCTTGCTAGTGACTGATAATCAGTCCCTAATACTTTGGCATCTTATTTAAGACTAAACTTCAGTCACAAATATGTTTTCATAATAAAAATTTTTGGATGAAATATTTTTGGTAATAGAAAAATAAGTGACCTAAATGTAACTATTATATGAGTAACTGCTAAATAGTCTTTAGTAAAGAGGTTACATATTGGAGACTAAAATTTAGTTCTTAATATTCATAAAACATATCGAATTAGGGACTAATGTTCAGTCTTTAATGTCTTTTAGGTAAAAATAGATTTATAGTCTCTAATCATTTGGCGCAAGCCAAAATATATCATTTCAAGAAAGGCATTGAACACGAAAAATTAGGCTTAAATATGTTGTAAGTGTCTTTACTTGAAACTGATATTCACTCACTAAAATGATTTGTAGATGTAATTAGTAGCGACTAATATTCAATCTTTAAACTACTTTTAGGAAACATATTAGAGACTAAATATTTGGTTCTTAATATTCTAAAGCAAATTGAGTGGAGGGTTGGATATCAGTCTAGAATGACTTTTGCATAAGAAAATGATTATAATTGATTTATAGTACTTAGTTATTTGGTGTGAATTATATCATTTAAAGAAAATTATTGAACACTAAAATTAGTCTTACACTTGTTGTAATTGTCGTTATTTGGAGCTGATATTCAGTCTCGGGAAAAGGTTTGTAGATGTAATAATTTAGGAAGATTATTTCGTCTCCAATTAATACAATACATTTTACTAATTCTAGAGAACATATTAGAGATTGCAAACTAATTATTGATATTTCCTAAAGCATATCAATTCGGGGACTGGCTTTTAGTTTGGAACGAACTTTGCATAGGAAACTAATTAATAACTGATCTACGCTCTCTGATCGTATGGCATAAATTATATCATACTAAGATGTGTATTAAAATTTAAAAATCAATCTTAAAACATATATATTGTAAGAGTCTTTATATGAAACTAGTATTCAATATATAAAAAGGTTTGTAGATGAAATAAATGGGGAATGATATTTAGTCTCCAATAAAGAGAACACATTTTACTATTTCTAGAGAACTTATTAGAGAATACAATTAGTTATTAGTATTCTTAAAAGGAAATCAAATCAAGGACTTACTTTCAGTATGGAATGACTTTTGCATTTGATGTAAATTATACAAATTTTAAGAAATGTATCATAGACATCAGTATCAAAAGTTAAAATACTTTAAGATGAAAATAGGATAAACTAACACGATTATTTATGATACCTATCAGTGCTCTAAATTGCTGAAATAAGGAAATTCAATACACACCTTTCAATTTCAATAGTTTGTACAAAAGATATATGTATGAATATAAGTTTAACATAATACTTAATATTTTCTAAGTAGAATCCAACAAAATAGTGCAAAAAAGTAAGTTTAACAAATACAAAAAGGACTTGTTAGTATCCAAATCAACTAGCAGCAACATCATATCAACAACCATTTCATGCCCAAATAACACAAGCATTAATAGTAAATTCCTTTAAAATGCAACCTTTTAACGAATCTGAAAATACATTATAGTCAGGTTAGTAAATCATAAAACATAATTGCTTGAAAAATACTTTTTTTTTATTTTGAGTTTTAAAGTATAAATATAGGACCAAAAATTAAACAGTCGTAATTTTCATGTGTTAATAGTTCGTGTTAACGTTAACCCACAAAGTACTTATGAGTATTATGATTATATATCCAAACATCTCATTGTGTTACCATTGTTTCAAGCAATAATTTGTGACATTCACAACAAAACTCTAAACATAGAACCACCGGCTATCATCTTTGACCCGCATGCAGAGTTGACTTTGGCTGTGAATGCCCAAGTAAAATATCCAGCAACCATTCATGTTTCTATTCATGATCTACACTATGACCAATAGACTTATTCATGGTCACTAGCCAATTCAGATTGCAAAGTGAATTTTATTTTCAAACTTATACCTGCATCTTGTCGTTTCCTCAATGACTGAATCTGATAGCATAATATAGACATGGGTTTCATAACATTCCATACTTTATTATATATATATTACATTTACCAAATGGATCAACAGTAAATTGCAAGTAGTGAAGCAAGTTGTACAATATATATTGCATCAGTTTGAGTGACATGTAGGTGATTTTTTGATATATCACAGCCATTGTATGTTATAAGTTAGTTGATGCATGTCACTATTTAGTGCAATCTACATATGTAATGTTTATTAAACCCTCCCCAACCCCACCCCACTACTTCTTTTTCACTTTCGTTAATTTTCGTTTTCTTTTATAACATTCAACCTAACCTCCATGTTAATATATGTTCTTTAACTTTTTAAGTTTTATATTAAACGTATTATTATGTTAATAATCCATGTGTGACGTATATGATATTAAATTTTTCTATTATCAATATAGACATATGTTTAACCAAGTAAATGTTTGAAATAAATGTTATTTTATCTTAAGAATAAGTGTAAATATAGTTTAATGGTTATATACATAATTTGATCTTTAAATATATTTTCGCGACATGCTACTTTGTATTTATGTTTTGTTATCTTGATACGAGTCTTCAAAACTTTATACGACTTTTTTTTACGTGTTTAATCGTACCAATGTTACCGCCGCAACGCGCGGGTGTGTCACCACCTAGTTATTTTATAAATTCCTCTATTATAACTGGCATTATAATATGGTGTATAATTTAGTGTTATTTTAGTTGGAGGGCTCCCTACTGTTAACTCGTTTATGATAATGTATGACACGTAGCCGCATTGGATATTTAATCGAATTAGGCTTTAGTGTGGACAAGAGATCAGATGTGAGGTTTTATTATGATGCAACAACTCTTCAAAAAATGGGCTTATCAAGTTTTATTTTTAACCGTTAATTTTCTGTCTATATGATTATATTTATCCTTAAATGATTCTAAAATCATGTTTTCTTTAACCACTCTAGATTTCCAGTATATCTAAAATCATGTTTTTTTAACCATTCTAGATTTCCAGGATAGATTCAAAAAATAGATAACTGAGGTTAATTTTAAAACTAGAGACTTTTAACTATTCTAATTTGTTTTCACTGTTAAAATTAGTTTGCCTTATGTCTTTCGATTAATGTTTTAGTAGTCAGAACTGGAATTGTCAGAGCTTTTTGAAACATCTCTTCTCGGTCTAGATGAAGTTAAAGAGGCTCAAAATGGGTACAAAAACAGGACCAGTATTTTAACGATCAAAATGGGCAAAGTGGCTTCAAAAGCACTAAGGAAGTTAACTTAGAGGGTGATGCAACCAAAGAGCACTCATATGCACAATGAAGTATAAAGGAAGTTACTTCGAAATATTTGACAAAATCACTAAGAAATTCTCTAAGTGTCAAATCTTCCGAAGCCAAAAGACCATTCTTCTGAAGCCAAAAATGAAGTCTTCCGAAGCTTAAAGACAAAGTCTTTCAAAGCCAAGATACTGATTTCTTCTGAAGACAAAAGAACATGCTTTCCCTAACATGCTTTTGACAAAAGTTGAACAACTTTTCGCTGCCACCTCTAAAGACTTACCAATGTATACAAGTTGGTGATATCTTTATACTTTTGTCAACTATAAATTAAGGTCTTAGAGTCTGTAATTTTCTATTTAGTACTTTAATCCTTTTTGTAATAGATAAGGATGTGAGTTATGACATGTCATAGTCAATAGTCAAAAGGCAATCTGCCTTTTAACTTTACATTGATCTTGTTATCTGGATTAGTATTCCAGTTGACCTTGAAAGTCTGGTTGGCTGTAGGATGTAGTATAAAATATCTCAGGTACCGATTCTTAGGACTAAGCCTTGTAATGATTGTAAAACACTTGAGAGCAATATACGTCATTCTAGAAAACCAAATACTTGTGTTGTGCCTGTGTTCTTTACGTTTGGTCATTGTTTCATAAGCCGATTTCCTATTTGATTTGTTAAGTGTTCGTGTTTGTTTCTCTCAAACCTTGTGAAACTATTGCATTACTCCCTTGCACCGGTCCTGCATATTTCAACCTCACCCTATATATATATATATATATATATATATATATATATATATATATATATATATATATATATATATATATATATATATATATATATATATATATATATATATATATATATATATATATATATATATATATATATGTGTGTGTGTGTGTGTGTGTGTGTGTGTATATAGGGAATGGTTCTGAGAACTAACATTTTTATAAGAACTCTAGAAACCAATGTGAGCCACAGGTTTCTAATGGTAAATAATGAAAATATAATAAAACAATTATAAAATAAAAATAACATTAAAATAAAAAAATAAATAAGCACAAATGGTTTCCTCCTTTCCCTCTTACATATAAAACTAAAAAATATTTACAAAAATAAAAAAAGCTTATTTTTAATGAATTTCGTTTTACACATGTATAATACCGGATTTACACATGTGTAGAACCAGATTTCCACATGTTTAAATAACGGGTGGACGCTTTTTTTAAATATATTAATATGGTAAGCGTTAGAAGATAAAAAATATTAAAATTAGTGTTGAATATTTTTGAAAAAATAATATAGTGAAAAAAGTTATGAACGATTTAAAAAAGGTAAAAACGGCTTGTAACTTGCATGTGACATTAAATGTATGATTCATATTGGTTACCGGAGTTAGAGGTGTACAAACCGGTTTTTACCCAAACCGTTTTGGGTTCAAAACCGAAACGGTTTTTGGTCGTGGGGTCATATCGATTTTTGTTCAAACCGGTTCTGGTTACAAACCAATTAGGCTCCCCAGATACACGAACCTGTCAAACCAGTTTTTAACTTTAGAAACCAGTTTATAAACCGGTTTTGAGGGTGTGGTTACCAAACTGGTGGTTCAGGTCGTTTTGGGCCAAATCGGTTTTTCTTTGAAACCGGTTTCGGGTTTTTTTGGCCCATGCCTGACTGGAGTTCTCACACACACACACACACACATATATATATACATATATATATATGTATATATATACATATATATATATATATACATATATATATATATATATATATATATATATATATATATATATATATATATATATATATATATATATATATACACACACACACACACACACACTATGGTACAACCCCATGTATTATACGGGTTGAATTAAAAAATATTAAATAGTTATTAATGAATAATAAGAAACTGTAAAACATTATTTTGATATAATATATAACTGAAATTACGTATAAGTAGTTACTTTGATTAATTGATAAAATATTTATATTATTTCTAAAACTTTCATTATAAAAAGTTATTGTTTTTATAAAAATTTCATTTTTTATCTATATTTTGTTGTTTAAGGACTTTAGCTTTGTTTTGTAAAATTATTTTATATACAAAAAAGAATGATTTTAAAATAATTTTATTATCATAAAAAGTCTCGTTGTTTTAGAAAAAAGTCATGGTTTTAGAAAATTTTGTTTTTGAAAACGTGTATTTTTTAATCAAAGTATTTAGTTTATTTTAATGAAAAATGTCTTTTAATATTATTGATTTAATAAGAACTTAGATTTATAATATAGAGAGAGAAAGAGGAAAAATTGGAAATTAGTTATTTGATTTTTTAAAATGAAATAATTAGCTTAGGTGGGAAATAAATAGGAGAGTGAATGTGGTAATGACATGTGTCAAAAAGTGTAAAGGTTTATTAGTATATAAGTATATATATATATATATATATATATATATATATATATACTTATATACTAATAAATATACATAAAAATCCTACCGAAAACACATCAATTATTTCTTAATATCTCTCTTAAATGATGATTATGTACTAAAATTCTTAAATTGTGTTTTCAGATGTTAAAAAGGGAAAGATGGACAAAAGGAGCATATTTGATAAAAAATTAAAGAAATCCGAGCTTTGGAGTCCAAGCATGGGGTCGTGCCTCATTAAGCATGCCCCCATGCCTTGCCTGAAACACACCCCCGTTCTCAAAATGGCACACCCCCATGTTTGGACATCTGACAGGAAAACAAATACTGTCCCCCAAAAATAAGCACGGGGTCGTGCCCCACCTCCAACACGGGGTTGTGCCCGACACAACCTGCACATACGACCTGACAAACTTTCGTAAGCATTGTACTAGCACGGGTCCGTGCCTTTTAGGCATGGGGCCCTACTTAAACACTCCAGAAAGCTTATAAATAGAGGCCTAAGTTCATCATTTTGGTAAGCTTTGGTGGGGGGGGGGGGGGGTTACGCTGCAGGGCCCTTAAGATTGGGCCCGTAGCCCAACCCATGTTCAGTATAGGCCACGATGATGGTGTACGAAAAGTTGGTTATGAACCAAAACGATCAAAGGGGACCCAAACCAAAATCACTATCGAGACCGATTTGACAATTACCTGTTAGGTTTAACACAAACAAGAGCTTTGTAACACACCTCGTTCAAACCGGTTTTATCCAAACTGAACTTGTTAGGACTCGTCAGAAGACTGTAATCAAACTTGTACATTTGAGGTCAATTGGTAAGATTATACAAGATGAAAAACACTTAACTAAAACCTATAACTAATCTAAGTCCTTGATGTCTTTCAAAAAAACAAATTTAGTCTTTGATTCTCAGTTTCCCTTTTCATCCCATTTACTTATGGTTGTTGATTGAACGTATTATTATGTTAATAATCCATGTGGACGTATATGATATTAAAATTTTCTATTATCTATTACTTAGACATATGTTTAACCAAGTAAATGTTTGAAATAAATGTTATTTTATCTTAAGAATAAGTGTAAATATAGTTTAATGGTATATACATAATTTGATCTTTAAATTATTTTCGCGACATGCTACTTTGTATTTATGTTTTGTTATCTTGATACGAGTCTTCAAAACTTTATACGACTTTTTTTTACGTGTTTAATCGTACCATGTTACCGCCGCAACGCGCGGGTGTGTCACCACCTAGTTATTTATAAATTCCTCTATTATAACTGGCATTATAATATGTGTATATATTTAGTGTTATTTTAGTTGGAGGGCTCCCTACTGTTAACTCGTTTATGATAATGTATGACACGTAGCCGCATTGGATATTTAATCGAATTAGGCTTTAGTGTGGACAAGAGATCAGATGTGAGGTTTTATTATGATGCAACAACTCTTCAAAAAATGGGGCTTATCAAGTTTTATTTTTAACCGTTAATTTTCTGTCTATATGATTATATTTATCCTTAAATGATTCTAAAATCATGTTTTCTTTAACCACTCTAGATTCCAGTATATCTAAAATCATGTTTTTTAAACCATTCTAGATTTCCAGGATAGATTCAAAAAATAGATAACTGAGGTTAATTTTAAAACTAGAGGCTTTTAACTATTCTAATTTGTTTTCACTGTTAAAATTAGTTTGCCTTATGTCTTTCGATTAATGTTTAGTAGTCAGAACTGGAATTGTCAGAGCTTTTGAAACATCTCTTCTCGGTCTAGATGAAGTTAAAGAGGCTCAAAATGGGTACAAAAACAGGACCAGTATTTTAACGATCAAAATGGGCAAAGTGGCTTCAAAAGCACTAAGGAAGTTAACTTAGAGGGTGATGCAACAAAGAGCACTTATATGCACAATGAAGTATAAAGGAAGTTACTTCGTAATATTTGACAAAATCACTAAGAAATTCTCTAAGTGTGAAATCTTCCGGAGCCAAAAGACCATTCTTCCGAAGCCAAAAATGAAGTCTTCCGAAACTTAAAAACAAAGTCTTCCAAAGCCAAGATATTGATTTCTTCTAAAGACAAAAAAAACATGCTTTCCCTAACATGCTTTTGACAAAAGTTGAACAACTTTTCGCTGCCACCTCTAAAGACTTACCAATGTATACAAGTTGGTAATACTTTATACTTTTGTCAACTATAAATTAAGGTCTTAGAGTCTGTAATTTTCTATTTAGTACTTTAATCCTTTTTGTAATAGATAAGGATGTGAGTTATGACATGTCATAGTCAATAGTCAAAAGGCAATCTGCCTTTTAACTTTACATTGATCTTGTTGTCTAGATTAGTATTCCAGCTGACCTTGAAAGTCTGGTTGGCTGTAGGATGTAGTATAAAATATCTCAGGTACCGATTCTTAGGACTAAGTCTTGTAACGATTGTAAAACACTTGAGAGCAATATACGTCATTCTAGAAAACCAAATACTGTGTTGTGCCTGTGTTCTTTACGTTTGGTCATTGTTTCATAAGCCGATTTCCTATTTGATTTGTTAAGTGTTCGTGTTGTTCTCTCAAACCTTGTGAAACTATTGCATTACTCCCTTGCACCGGTCCTGCATATTTCAACCTCACCCTATATATATATATATATATATATATCTATATGATATATATATAGATGATATATAATATATATATATATATATCTATATATATATATATATATTGTGTGGTGTGTGTGTGTGTGTGTGTGTGTGTGATATATAGGGAATGGTTCTGAGAACTCACATTTTTATAAGAACTCTAGAAACCAATGTGAGCCACAGGTTTTTAATGGTAAAATAATGAAAATATAATAAACAATTATAAAATAAAAATAACATTAAAATAAAAAATAAATAAGCACAAATGGTTTCCTCCTTTCCCTCTTACATATAAAAACTAAAAAATATTTACAAAAATAAAAAAAAGCTTATTTTTAATGAATTTCGTTTTACACATGTATAATACCGGATTTACACATGTGTAGAACCAGATTTCCACATGTTTAAAACCGGGTCGCTTTTTTTAAATATATTAATATGGTAAGCGTTAGAAGATAAAAATATTAAAATTAGTGTTGAATTTTTGAAAAAATAATGTAGTGAAAAAAGTTATGAACGATTTAAAAAAGGTGAAAACGGCTTGTAACTTGCATGTGACATTAAATGTATGATTCATATGGTTACCGGAGTCGAGGTGTTTCAAACCGGTTTTTTACCCAAACCGTTTTGGGTTCAAACCGAAACGGGTTTTTGGTCCGTGGGGGTCATATCGATTTTTGTTCAACCGGTTCGTTTACAAACCAATTAGGCTCCCCCAGAAACACGAACCTGTCAAACCCATTTTTTAACTAGAAACCTGTTTATAAACCGGTTTTTGAGGGTGTGGTTACCAAACTGGTGGTTCAGTGTCGTTTTGGGCCAAATCGGTTTTTTTCTTTGAAACCGGTTCGGGTTTTTTGGCCCATGCCTGACTGGAGTTCTCACAACACACCACACACATATAGATATATACATATATATATATAAGTATATATATACATATATATATTAATAGATATATATATATATATATATATTATATATATATATATATATATATCACACCACACACACACTATGGTAACAACCCCATGTATTATAACGGGTTGAATTAAAAAATATTAAATAGTTATTAATGAATAATAAGAAACTGTAAACATATGTTGATATAATATATAACTGAATTACGTATAAGTAGTTACTTGATTATTGATAAAATTATTTATATTAGTTCTAAAACTTTTGTTTCATTATAAAAGTTTATTGTTTTTATAAAAATTTCATTTTTTATCTATATTTTGTTGTTTAAGGACTTTAGCTTTGTTTTGTAAAAATATTTTTATACAAAAAGAATGATGATTTTAAATAATTTTATTATCATAAAAAAAGTCTCGTTGTTTTAGAAAAAAGTCATGGTTTTAGAAAATTTTGTTTTTGAAAACGTGTATTTTTTGATCAAAGTATTTAGTTTATTTTATGAAAAGTCTTTTAATATTATTGATTAATAAGAACTTAGATTTATAATATAGAGAGAGAAAGAGGAAATTGGAAATTAGTTATTTGATTTTTCAAAATGAAATAATTAGCTTAGGTGGGAAGAAATAGGAGAGTGAATGTGGTAATGACATGTGTCAAAAGTGTAAAGGTTTTTAATTAGTAGAATAAGTATATTATAAGTATATATATCATATATATATATATATATATTATATTATATATATATATATATATATATATATAGAAATATACTAATACTAATAATATCATAAAAATCCTACCGAAAACACCATCAATTATTTCTTAATATCTCTCTTAAATGATGATTATTACTAAAATAATTTTAATTGTGTTTTCAGATGTTAAAAAGGGAAAGATGGACAAAAGGAGCATATTTGATAAAAAATTAAAGAACCCGAGCTTTGGAGTCCAAGCATGGGTCGTGCCTCATTAAGCATGCCCCATGCCTTGCCTGAAACACACCCCCGTTCTCAAAATGGCACACCCCATGTTTGGACATCTGACAGGAAAAACAATACTGTCCCCCAAAAATAAGCACGGGTCGTGCCCCACCCCAACACGGGTTTGTGCCCGACACAACCTGCACATACGACCTGACCAACTTTCGTAAGCATTGTACTAGCACGGGTCCGTGCCTTTTAGGCATGGGGCCCTACTTAAACACGACACTCCAGAAAGCTTATAAATAGAGGCCTAAGTTCATCATTTTGGAGCTTTGGTGGGGGGGGGGTTACGCTGCAGCCCTTAAGATTGGGCCCGTAGCCCAACCCAATGTTCAGTATAGGCCACGATGATGTGTACGAAAAGTTGGTTATGAACCAAAACGTCAAAGGGGACCCAACCAAAATCACTATCGAGACCGATTTGACAATTACTGGTTAGGTTAATAACAAAACAAGACTTTGTAACACACTCGTCAAACCGGTTTATCAAACTGATTGTTAGGACTCGTCAAGACTGTAATCAAACTTGTACATTTGAGGTCATTGGTAAGATTATACAAGATGAAAACACTTAACTAAACCTATAACTAATCTAAGTCCTTGATGTCTTTCAAAAAACAAATTTATTCTTTGATTCTCAGTTTCCTTTCATCCCATCTACTTATGTTGTTGATTGAACGTATATAATGTGATAATCCATGTGTGACGTAATATGCAGGACCGTTTAAGGGCTTAAGCACAATTACAACACAACAACACAATGAGGAGAATAACTAAGCTCTAATCAAACAGTGAACTGGGTAACCAAAGTGATACAAAGAACACAAGTAAAGCAAGAGACAGAACAAGAGAGTATGGGTTTCAAGGAGGCAGTATATTGCTTTCTCAAGTTCTTTTACAAGTGTTACAAAGCATAAAGAAAGATACAAGAACTTGAAATACTTATACTACAACCTACAGCCGGCTATACTTTGAAAGCCAGCTGGATACAATTGACTAGACACTAACAAAATCAATTGTAGGATCAAAAGGCATATCTGCCTTTTGACCTTGTGACTATGACATGCCATAGCTCACATCCTTATACAATACAAAAAGGATAAAGTACATAAAGTGGAAAGTTGAAGACTCAAGACCTCAATGTACAGTTACCAAAAGCAAGGCCCTTTTCACCAACTCATGTAAGTTGGTGACTTTACAGAGATGCAGCGGAAAAGGTGCTTTATGGAACAGTACATCAGATAAAGCATGTGTACTAAAAGTCTTCGGAAGAAATCTGTCTTCATAGGATGAGGCTTCGGAAGACTTTGTCTCTGAAGCTTCGGAAGACTTCATGTTTGGCTTCGGAAGATATTGGTCTTGGCTTCGGAAGATTTTACACTTAGAGTATTTTCTAATGCTTTGTGTAAAACTTCCGAAGCATTCTTCACTTCAGTACTTAGTGCATGTTGCTGAGACACTTAGGCTGTTTTGGGTTGCATCAGACTTCAGGAATCCTTACAAACTCCCCCTAGGCTGATGCTACCAAAACACTTGGAAGATCTTCAAATGTTGGTAGTCTTCAGTACAATCAGGACCATTCCTTTCTTCATGAGATGGTCAGGATCATCAAGACTTTCATAGTATCTTCTCATCTCAAAGAGATCATGCAGAGGTAAGTTGATTATGTCTTGCCATGAGTAGACATTCTCAACACCTTGATCTCTGATAACAGTCCATCTCTCTGGATTGGTAGAGTAAGTCCAGGACAAGATGGGTGTCTCACTAGTTAGAGGAGCCACTTGAATAGGAGTTGATTGGGCTGCCTCATCATGCACTTCCTCAGGTTGATCTGATTCAGCCTGAGGTGCAGAGGTAGATGACTTTGGCTTCTTCTTCTTTGTCTTTGGTTTAGAAGCCATCCTCTTCTTCCTCTTGGTTGTCTTTAACTGAGAAGACTGGTCTGCAGCACCATGTTGATCATCAGTGTCTTTCTCAGTTGGGTGTTCCTCCCTCACAGGTTCAGAAGGAGAGGGAGTTTGACCCTGCCTAGGATCAGAAGATGAAGCTTGCTGGGGCTCAGCTGGAGGTGCTGGTTGAGGTGTCTCTGGTTGTTCAAACTTGACCTCCACTTCAGGTGGGACTTGACTTGGAAGAGAGTGCAAGTCAATAAGTTCTCCACTCTTAATCTTCTGCTTGATCACCCTAATATGCTCATCCATAGTGGATAGAGACATGGGGCCAAGTCTCCTTCCGGAGAATCCATACAGCTTCAAGAAGCTCACCATTCTTTGTCTGTCAGCAGACTTCTTTGCATTCTTTTGAATGGTGGCCCTTGACTTTGCAGCTTCTTCCCTTAGTTTCCTTTTGGTTGTCTTTCTTTCCTTGACTAACTCAAGCTCAAGTTGCTTTAGATACTCGAACTCAATGAAGTCATAGGACAAGGGAGAAGTGCATCTGCCTGATAGAAGCCTGTGGCACTCAGGTAGTTGATCATCTTGATCCTATCTTCCTCTTTATCTACCTGAGGTTCTTGTGGAGCCACATCTTCCTGTGCAGGACTTTCTTGAACTGGTGAGAGAGTAGGAGCATGCTTGTAAAGTCTTTTCTGTCTCTTCTCCTCTTTGAGTTGGAGAAGTATCATTGCATCCTCTTTCTCCTTCAACTCTCTTGACACTTCTCTGTCAGCCAGTTCATTTAGTTCTTCTAAGGGGAGGGAGATGATCTCATCAATGTCATAGTTCCTGGTCTGTAAGTAGGTAATCCTGACTGCCCTTAACTCATCATCCTGAGTATTTGGTCTGGGGGCAGCCCTGATTGCAGCTTGCATGAAGCTAGATGACCCAGTGGAACTTTCTCCCCTTAGTCTCCTTTTCCTCTCTCTCTCTTCCTCCTCAATTTCCTCAGGAGTCATTATCCTTTTCCCTTTGTCACCAACAGACCTTTGTGACTCAGGGTGGATTGAAGCTTGGCCTTCATTGCTTGGAGTAGCTTCCATGCTCTGGCCAGAGAGAGGCTGAGAAACACCTTCACCAGCAGGTGTCTCAGATGGAGTTTGGACCTCAGCAGCAGTTGTTGATGATGAGACAGGGGTCTCAGGTTCTGTCACTGGGCCTTCAGTCAAGGTTTCCCCTATGAAACTAATCTTAGGGTCCACCTCAACATCCAGTTGACCGATGACATTGCCTGATTCCCTAAGTCTCCTTCTTAGAGAGAACTCTGCAAGGATCCTGTCTTGGATTCTTTGAGCCAGCCTGTCAGCTTGTCTTGAATTGCTTGGATTGACAAGTGGCAAGTTGACTAAATCCAGTCTTTCATAAAAGCTCAGGCTTTGGAATTGAAAAACTTCTTGTTGGCCTTGAACTCTTTGAAGTATGAGGGCTCTCTGTCATCATCATACCTCCACCTTATGATGTGATTGCCAGTTCCCAGTGGTGGAGATGAGACAGCCCTTGGTATGCCTTCCTCAAAGAGACTCCTGATGAGAGAGTCTATAGAGTCCACATTAATGTGAACTTGAGGAAGTTGCTGAGAATGCACAACAGCAAGTGAGGATGGTGAGTCCTCTATGTCCATTCTCTCTGAAGAACTCCCAGGTTCTGTGGTTGTAACAACTTTCTCCCCCTTTTGGTAGCATCACCCACTTGCATAGGTGAGCTGGAGGATAAGTCAATCACTTCCACAGGTTCTTGTGTTCCTGGTTGAGCTCTCCTTAAAGGTCTCCCAGCTAGTTTTTCCTGCAGATATGAAATCTGGAGTTGCTGATCATTGACCCTGTTTTGCAGGGTAGTCACCTGAGATTCCAAGTGACTAACCTTAGAGACTAAGTAGGTGCATGTTTTTGACAGTTTTTGCACCTTTAGTCTCAAATTCCCCTCATCTTCATCAGAAGATTCATTGGGGGATGAGATGATTGGACCAAAGTCCTCTCTCTCACCACCAGCTTGAGTTTCTTGGCTGCTGGTTTTCCTCTGCTCACTGGCAGCCTCAGTTGAGATGCCAATGGGCTGAGTTGCCATGGTTGAGGTCTTAATGATGTAATCACTTTCAAAAGTGAGAGCCTCTTCCATATGGACATCCTGAACAGGTTCAGAAGTGTCCACCTCAGTAACAGGTGACTGATGGGGGATAGACTGAGGAGAGTCAGAGGTACTCATCTCTCTTTGAGTAGGGGAGGAGAAGAGAGACTCATGGTACTCACTGAATCCTAAGTCTTCATCAGTGTAAAAGGATAGGTTGGGAATTGGTTGGTTGAGATCCAAAGGCTGGGGATGGTAGCTGTCCCCTGAAGGTTGTCCACTTGAGTGTTGAGACTCAGAGTGAAGGCTTAAGGTTGTTGGGCTATTGAGCTCATCAGGGTGAGCTTGAGGAACCTCAGCCCTGATAGGTGAAGTAATGGGAGTGGTTTGCTCCTCAGGAGAAGTGGGAGCTCTAGTGTCCACTTCTTCCTGTAAGGTTGAGTATTTGGGGGCCTGCACAGACTCAATAGTCTGAGCAGGGGTTCGTTTGGATTTTCTTTGGTAGGTGAGGGTGATTTCTGGTCTTTTTAATGGTAGGGACAAAAGAGGTGTGGGTTCAACACTAGCTTGTGTTGCTAGGTTGTCACCTTGAGCAATGAGCTCTAACATTTTTGGGACTAGGGCTGTTTCTACCCCAGAGAAGCCTACAGTTGGCTTCTTCATTATTTTAAAGATGCCGGGCTTCATCTGTCCCAATTTAAGAATATTACCTGTTTCCCTCAACTGTGAGCCCAGTTCACAGTTGAGAATGTGTTGAACATATCTAGGAAACATGTAATACTCTAAGGAGTCTAAGTTTGCAAGTAAATTAGTATAAACAAATTGTGAATACCTGAACTTGACCCCCTGAACCATTCCATGAACTATAAAGGAGAGATCCTCAGGAATCTGGTCCCATCCACCATGCTTGTTTGACAAGCTGTGGATAACCACATGGAGCAGGAATTTCCATTGGGATGAGACCTTCCCTTTCCTAAAGGTCTTTACAGAGAAATCTCCCTCATAGCCCATCTGCTCAAAAGAATGATTAACAGCTTCTTTTGGGAAGGACACCTCACCTTCTTCATCATCCAGCTGTAGATGTTGGTTAATGATGGCCGGAGTGATGAAGACTGTCCTCCCTTGCACTGTGGCAGACAGTGCCTTCTCCCCATCCATAATGACCTCTTGGCAGGTCTTCCAGAATTCAAGCAAGTGATCCTCATATAGAGTAGGATCAATGGTCAGGGAGGTGAAATAGTTTGACAGAGTCAAGAATTGGCAAATCTCTGAGAAACTTGCATCTTTCTCAGAGCTTAACAGAGCAACTTGATTATGTTGCCTGTGTAGTTGCATGGAGAAATCAGGGTTGTTTCTGCGGTTAAGGTTGGCCATTTCAGAAGCTTAAGGGTGAAGAAAGGTAGAAAGCAAAGGCGGTTTAGAGAATTAGGTTAGAGAAACAGTAGAATTGAGGAAGATAGTGGGAAAGAGGGGGAACCGTTGGGTATTTATATGAAAAGGGATTTGAACCAAAGTTAATGAAAGAGGATAAACTTTGAAATCCGAAAGTCGGTCCCACCTCTGAAAAGGTAGTTTACTTTTGCTCAAAAAGTAGTTTTCTTGGAATTCGAAAAGCTTCCGAAGTTTATTTGTCTTCGGAAGTTTTGATTTAAAAAGCTTCCGAAGCTAAAATGGCTTCGGAAGATTTTCCTGAGAGTCTTGATAATTTATGCTTCGGAAGAGAAATAAACCCTTGAATGCTTTGTATGAAAATAAACAAAGCTTCCGAAGGTTAATTTTGCTTCGGAAGGAAAAGGTTCTTGAAAATAGATAAGTGTCTGAGATAAGAATTTTAAGCTTCGGAAGATGAATCTTTACTTCTTCCGAAGGTAAAATCTCTTAGACAGTTATTTATTTTAAAGACATGTTTTTCTTCCGAAGATAAAATTTTATCTTCCGAAGTATCAGAAATTTTCAAGAATCTAAGGAAAGTCTTCAAAAAGAATTTTACATCCAAAGAAAACATGAGCTTATGAAAGTGATGAACTAGACAACTTAGGACACACATATTTTAAGAAGAAATAATTAGAATTAGTTTTAATAAAAAGTCTACTCAAAGTTAATCATCCCAATAGCTGATATCAGATACTTAAATCTCTGTTCATCAAAAGCTTTGGTGAACAGATCAGCATATTGTTCATCTGTATGAACTTTGACTAGTTTAATTAATCCTTTTTCATAGTTATCCTTATTAAATGATACCTGATGTTGATGTGTTTGGTCCTTGAGTGCTGCACAGGGTTCTCAGTGATAGAGATAGCACTATTGTTGTCTATGTGGATAGGAGTCTCTTTGAAGTTAAATCCATAGTCCAGCATCTGATTTTGAATCCAAAGCACTTGAGCACAGCAGCTTGCAGCAGCAATGTATTCAGCCTCAGCAGTTGATGCAGACACACAGGATTGTTTCTTGCATTGCCATGAGACCACCCTTCCACCAAGGAATTGACATCCCCCAGATGTAGACTTTGCAGTCATATTGCAACCACCATAATCACTATCTGTATAGGCATACAGATTGAAATTTGGATTCTTTGGATACCATAGACCAAGTGTTGAAGCACCTTTGAGGTATCTTAAAATCCTTTTCACAGTGATTAAGTGAGACATCTTAGGGTTGGCTTGATATCTTGCACAAATACATGTAGCAAACATGATATCAGGCCTGCTAGCTGTAAGATACATAAGAGACCCAATCATAGCCCTGTATAAGTGCTCATCTACACACTCCCCCTCAAGATCTGGACCAAGGGAGTGGTTTCTGGCTATGGGTGTCTTAGCAATCTTACAATCAGTCATATTGAACCTCTTGAGTATGTCTTGAACATACTTTGACTGACTTATGAAGATGCCATCTTCAACCTGCTTCACTTGAATTCCCAGAAAGAAGTTGAGTTCTCCCATTGAACTCATCTCAAATCTGTCTTTCATCAGCTTCTCAAAGTCTTTGCAGAGCTTTGGATTAGTTGAACCAAAGATGATGTCATCAACATATACTTGAACCAGCAATAAGTCATTTCCCTGTCCTTTGATGAAGAGGGTTCCATCTATAGTACCTCTTCTGTATCCATGCTTGCAGAGATACTAGATAGTGTCTCATACCACTTCCTGGGTGCCTGATGCAGCCCATAAAGAGCTTTGTCAAGCTTGCAGACATAATCAGGATGATCAGGGTCTACAAAACCAGGTGGCTGTTTGACATAAACCTCCTCATCAATCACTCCATATAAGAAAGCACACTTTACATCAAGTTGGTAGACCTTGAAGTTCTTGGATGCAGCAAATGCCAGGAATATCCTAACAGCTTCTAGTCTTGCTACAGGAGCAAAGACATCAGTGTAGTCAATCCCTTCTTCTTGTGTGTATCCTTGAACAACTAGTCTTGCCTTGTTCTTGATGATGATTCCCTATCATCCTTCTTGTTTCTAAAAACCCATTTGGTTCCAATGGTAGTCTTCCCATGAGGAAGAGGACAAAGGTTCCAAACTTTCTGCCTTTTGAATTGAAGCAGCTCTTGTTGCATAGCTTCAACCCAACTTCCATCCTTTAGAGCTTCATCAACTTTCTTGGGCTCTATCTGAGATAAGAAACAAGAGTGAAGACAAACATTTGCTTCATGGGTTTGTCCTCTTGTTCTTACCCCTGTGACAACATCTCCAATGATGTTTGTGGTGGGGTGAGACTTGTGGATCCTTAGCTGAGGGATCACAGCAAGTTGTTGAGAAAGATCTAAATTTGAGAAATTTAAATCTGGTCTTGAAGATTCACCCTCCACATTATCACACTTATCAAGATTAACTTGATCCAATGAGTGTGAGACATCATTGATGTTGTCATCTATGGTATGGTTATTAGCATCAAGAAATTCCTGATCACTATCACCATCACCATTGTTGTCTTCTACAAGTGAGGTGTCTTTATCTGGTTGAGAGGCCTCTGAGCTGGAATTTGAAGGCATGCCAGATGTATCAGCTGAATTTGTCATTGTTGTGCTGATAGAAACCTCATTTGCTGAAGTAGTTCCAACTGGAGCTGAAGATGTATGAGTTGAAGGTCTTCCTAGCTCAAATCTTGGATCAGGATCACCTGTATTTAGATTTTCTGCAGATCCTGAAACATGCTCACAAGATTTGTTAAAACAGTTGGTAACTAAATCAAGATCAAACAGCCAATCCGGACCAGAACCAGCCACACAGGGAGTGTGCTCATTGAAAGTCACATTGGCTGACTCCTCAACAATTCTAGTTCTGAGATTGTATACTCTATAAGCTTTAGCTTGAGAAGAGTATCCAATGAAATGTCCATCATCTGATTTCTCAGCAAACTTGGCAATTTGATCTTTGGTATTCAAGATGGTGCAGGGACATCCAAATGACCTGAGAAAACCAATGAAAGGTTTCCTCTTGTGCCAAAGTTCATAAGGAGTCTTACCATGTGTCTTAACTACTAAAACTCTGTTTTGCACATAGCAAGCAGTATTGACTGCCTCTGCCCAGAAGGTGATAGGCAGTTTAGAGTCAGACAACATAGTTCTTGCAGCTTCAATAAGTGTCCTGTTTCTCCTCTCAGCAACTCCGTTTTGCTGAGGAGTCCTGGGAGCACTATATTGTCTTGTAATACCTTTTTCATCACAAAATGCATCAAGGATTTGGTTCTTGAATTCAGTTCCTGATCACATCTTATGGTTTTGACCTTGTGATCACATTGATTCTCAACTTTTAAGATGAAATTCTTCAGAATCTCAGGGGTTTCATCCTTAGTTCTAAGGAAGAAGACCCAAGTGAATCTTGTAAAATCATCTGTGATCACCAGACAGTAAGAGGTCCTTCCTAAACTCATTACACTGGTGGGGCCAAAGAGATCCATATGTAACAAGTGTAGGGGAGTAGTGATGGAGTTCTTTTCCTTAGGCTTGTGAGATACCTTGTGTTGCTTCCCTTTCAGGCATGCACACAATGATCATCACTAGTAAACTCTTTCTTTGGCATTCCAGTTACCAGATCATGTTTAATTAATTTATTCATGTTCTTAAAGTTTACATGGCACATTCTTTTATGCCATAGGAAAGACTCATCACTATTTGCTTTAGATAGAAAGCATGAAACTTCTCCTGAGGGAGATGTTTCTTGCAAATCCATCTTGTACATGTTCCCTTTCCTGGGGGCTCTGAGCAGGATATGCTCATGAGGAATGACCACACCAGGTTTGAGAACAATGCACTCATGCTCAGTAAAGAGCATGTTATGACTCTGATCACAAAATTGGGATACACTCAGAAGATTGTACCCAAGCTCCTTAACAAAGTTTACCTTCTCAATGCTGAGCTTACCATTTGTGACCTTGCCCCTTCCAGAAATGTAACCACCTTCATCTCCTCCAAAAGCAACTGGTCCTCCATCAATTCTCTCAAAATTATGGAGTAGAGACCTATTGCCTGTCATGTGCCTGGAACAGCCACTGTCAATTATCCAGACATTCCTGTTGGTCTTGAGCTGTTCCTGCACAGAGAAGATGATTAGTTACATTTGGAAACCCAAGCCTTACTTGTCTTGGGCTCATTAACAGTAATAGAAGGTAATGCAACAGTAATAGATCCTATGGTTGTACTATGGGGATCTTCAGCTGTTGTTGATGGAGAAACCTCAGTCATTTGGTCTTTCTTAGACTTCCACACCACCTTTGGAGTCTTGGACTTGACCTTCAAAACCTTAGAAGCTTTTGGAACTTCACAAGTTTTGATGACTGATCCTTCGGAAGAATCTACAGTCACTGCAGCAGACTTTAGTGCTTCGGAAGAACTCCTTTCTTCCGAGACCAACTTTGCTTCCGAAGGTAATTTTCCACTTACCTCTTCTTTGATTTGGAGCTTCCGAAGGAAACAGACTTTCCTTCCGAAGCTTGAGACTTCTTGAGACTCTTTGAAGTCTTTGTTTTAGTCATGTGGACAGTACTTTTAGGATTGTATGGGCAATCCTTAGCAATGTGAGAAGTACTTTCACACATAACACATAACATTTTCTTCTTCAAAGAAGTCTCCCTTTGAGAGCAAGACTGGCTTTGGTCACATCCCTTCTCCACCTTCATCTTGGTAGATGCTGAGACAGTTCCTTTGGGCTGTGAACTGTTCTTGGAGTTTGATGGTCCAGGCTGTGCAGCAGTGGTACACAGCAGCTCAGTCTTCTTCTTGGCACTGAGATGATTTGAACAAGAACCATGACTCTTAGCTGAGGAGTCTTGGTTGATGTCTTCAGTCCTTACTACTTTGAAACCTGCAGAGATAAAAACTTGTTTCTGCTTAGCATCAAAAGTAGCCTTGATTTCTTGAGCCTTCTTTGCCTTTCTTTTGCTCTTTCTGATCAAGTTCTTTCTTTTGGACTTGGTCATCACAGTTGATTTCTTCTCCTCAGAAGGATAGTGGCCCTTGGAAGAATCCTCTTCTTCACTCTTCTCAGAGGAATTCTTCACTATCACTTCTTCATCATCCTCACTTACAGGATCTATGAGAGGAAGCTCATCTTCACAAGTTCCACACCTAGGAGATCTTACAGACAAGATTGTGTGTGGAGGAGCTATCTCATTTGATCCTAGTCCCTGTCTATTTTGATAACAAACCTTGTTGTGCAGGGATGAGGATATCATGTTCTTGAAGGTCTCTTCTTCAAGAACACTCTTCTCTGCCTTGGCTTTGCTGATCACAAGCTCAGCCTGGCACTCAGTTAACTTAGTGATGAGATCTTGGATCTGAGTTCTGAAATCTGTATGTTCATGTTTTAGTACTGAAATGGTTTTCTCCAAGTCTTCTATCTTTAACTTGTAATCATTTTCAGACTTTCTAAAATCAGATTTTAATATGTTTAATGACTCAAGATCAGATCTCATCTCTAGGTTATAGGACCTGTATCTATTTACTTTAGCAATGCATTCAGGGGAGCAAAGATGTTCCAATACCTTGGCTTCATCATGGTCAGCCATCAGTGCTTGGTTTGGAGAAGCATCCTCCACCTGAAAACTCCAGTCAAAGCCTCCTTCTTCAACAGCAACAGCAGCATGTTGCTTTGTCTTCTCAGCCTGAGGAGCTTTGTCAGTAAAGTTTGGTCTGGGTTGTGTTTGGCCCCCATTTGCTTTAGGTGCCTTACACTCCCTGGCAAAGTGACCCATAAGGTTACAGTTGTAACACTTAACTTTGCTTTTATCCAGCCCAAACTTACTGCTGGTAGCATTGCTTGGAAATCTTCTTCCTGTCCTCTTGTAGAACTTCTTGGCTCTGTGAGTGAGGAGAGCCATCTGCTGAACTATCTCCATGTATTCCAGGTCATCTGGATGGATACAGTCCAGGTCTTCAAGAGTGAAGAGATAATTCCCACAGCTTTCATCTGCAGACACAAAGGCTTGAGAAGAACTTGTCTCTTGGAATGGGCTTCCTTGAGTAAAGTTCTCCCTTGGTGTCTCCGGGAAGGTGATGAAAGGACCCTTTTGTGAGTTGTCAGGGTAGCATAAGAGATGATGCTGAGGTTCTATGCTGTCCCTTTCAACCACATGAAGGGCTGAACCCATTTGATTGTTGGAGTTGCCAGATGAACCTTGCATGTTCATCTCCATCTGGTATCCACTGAGAATCCCATACAACTCTGTAAGAGTAAGAGTCTTAAGGTTCTCAGTCCTCTTGATCACCACACAATAGTGTGTCCATTGCCTAGGAAGTGAGGACATGAACTTCCTTACAATGTCCCTGTTCTCAAGAGGAACTCCTCCATCCACTAGGGTATCCACAATCTCAACATACCTGAAGTATTGTTGGGTCATGGTCTCACCTGCTTTGAAGGTGAAATTTTCAAACTGCTGCTTCAGAAGATCTTTCTTGTTCTCCTTGGCTTCAGAGGAGCCTTCATACATCAGCTTCAGTGCATCCCACAGCTGTTTGGCTGTCTTGCACTTCTTAAAACCTCTGTATACAGAGTTTGGGAGAGCAGTCTGAAGAGCAGTCATGGCCTTCCTGTCAATCTCTACTCTTTTTCTATCTTCATCTGAGTAGTTGGCCACATCTTTAGGAATCATACCAGCACCAGTAGCAGAGGGGGTGCTGGGTATGAAAGGTCCATTCTCAACAGATTCCCACATTCTTGAATCAAGAGACCTGATGAAGCCTTCCATCCTCATGCACCAGGTGTCAAAATCATCAAGAGTGATCAGTGGGGATTTGTTCATGGTTCCAGTCTCCATATCAGTCTTAGAGATGGCAGCCATTTGAAGAGTTTAGCTTTTGTGTGTGTGAGGGATCTTAAGATGGTTAGATCTTATATCAAGAGCCTGGAATGCTCTGATACCAATTGCAGGACCGTTTAAGGGCTTAAGCACAATTACAACACAACAACACAATGAGGAGAATAACTAAGCTCTAATCAAACAGTGAACTGGGTAACCAAAGTGATACAAAGAACACAAGTAAAGCAAGAGACAGAACAAGAGAGTATGGGTTTCAAGGAGGCAGTATATTGCTTTCTCAAGTTCTTTTACAAGTGTTACAAAGCATAAAGAAAAGATACAAGAACTTGAAATACTTATACTACAACCTACAGCCGGCTATACTTTGAAAGCCAGCTGGATACAATTGACTAGACACTAACAAAATCAATTGTAGGATCAAAAGGCATATCTGCCTTTTGACCTTGTGACTATGACATGCCATAGCTCACATCCTTATACAATACAAAAAGGATAAAGTACATAAAGTGGAAAGTTGAAGACTCAAGACCTCAATGTACAGTTACCAAAAGCAAGGCCCTTTTCACCAACTCATGTAAGTTGGTGACTTTACAGAGATGCAGCGGAAAAGGTGCTTTATGGAACAGTACATCAGATAAAGCATGTGTACTAAAAGTCTTCGGAAGAAATCTGTCTTCATAGGATGAGGCTTCGGAAGACTTTGTCTCTGAAGCTTCGGAAGACTTCATGTTTGGCTTCGGAAGATATTGGTCTTGGCTTCGGAAGATTTTACACTTAGAGTATTTTCTAATGCTTTGTGTAAAACTTCCGAAGCATTCTTCACTTCAGTACTTAGTGCATGTTGCTGAGACACTTAGGCTGTTTTGGGTTGCATCAGACTTCAGGAATCCTTACAGTATATGATATTAAATTTTTCTATTATCAATATAGACATTGTTTAACCAAGTAAATGTTTGAAATAAATGTTATTTTATCTTAAGAATAAGTGTAAATATAGTTTAATGGTTATATACATAATTTGATCTTTAAATATATTTCGCGACATGCTACTTTGTATTTATGTTTTGTTATCTTGATACGAGTCTTCAAAACTTTATACGACTTTTTTTTACGTGTTTAATCGTACCAATGTTACCGCCGCAACGCGCGGGTGTGTCACCACCTAGTTATTTTATAAATTCCTCTATTATAACTGGCATTATAATATGGTGTATAATTTAGTGTTATTTTAGTTGGAGGGCTCCCTACTGTTAACTCGTTTATGATAATGTATGACACGTAGCCGCATTGGATATTTAATCGAATTAGGCTTTAGTGTGGACAAGAGATCAGATGTGAGGTTTTATTATGATGCAACAACTCTTCAAAAAATGGGCTTATCAAGTTTTATTTTAACCGTTAATTTTCTGTCTATATGATTATATTTATCCTTAAATGATTCTAAAATCATGTTTTCTTTAACCACTCTAGATTTCCAGTATATCTAAAATCATGTTTTTTTAACCATTCTAGATTTCCAGGATAGATTCAAAAAATAGATAACTGAGGTTAATTTTAAAACTAGAGGCTTTTAACTATTCTAATTTGTTTTCACTGTTAAAATTAGTTTGCCTTATGTCTTTCGATTAATGTTTTAGTAGTCAGAACTGGAATTGTCAGAGCTTTTTGAAACATCTCTTCTCGGTCTAGATGAAGTTAAAGAGGCTCAAAATGGGTACAAAAACAGGACCAGTATTTTAACGATCAAAATGGGCAAAGTGGCTTCAAAAGCACTAAGGAAGTTAACTTAGAGGGTGATGCAACCAAAGAGCACTTATATGCACAATGAAGTATAAAGGAAGTTACTTCGTAATATTTGACAAAATCACTAAGAAATTCTCTAAGTGTGAAATCTTCCGGAGCCAAAAGACCATTCTTCCGAAGCCAAAAATGAAGTCTTCCGAAACTTAAAAACAAAGTCTTCCAAAGCCAAGATATTGATTTCTTCTAAAGACAAAAAAAACATGCTTTCCCTAACATGCTTTTGACAAAAGTTGAACAACTTTTCGCTGCCACCTCTAAAGACTTACCAATGTATACAAGTTGGTGATATCTTTATACTTTTGTCAACTATAAATTAACGTCTTAGAGTCTGTAATTTTCTATTTAGTACTTTAATCCTTTTTGTAATAGATAAGGATGTGAGTTATGACATGTCATAGTCAATAGTCAAAAAGCAATCTGCCTTTTAACTTTACATTGATCTTGTTGTCTAGATTAGTATTCCAGCTGACTTTGAAAGTCTGGTTGGCTGTAGGATGTAGTATAAAATATCTCAGGTACCGATTCTTAGGACTAAGCCTTGTAATGATTGTAAAACACTTGAGAGCAATATACGTCATTCTAGAAAACCAAATACTTGTGTTGTGCCTGTGTTCTTTACGTTTGGTCATTGTTTCATAAGCCGATTTTCTATTTGATTTGTTAAGTGTTCGTGTTTGTTTCTCTCAAACCTTGTGAAACTATTGCATTACTCCCTTGCACCGGTCCTGCATATTTCAACCTCACCCTATATATATATATATATATATATATATATATATATATATATATATATATATATATATATATATATATATATATATATATGTGTGTGTGTGTGTGTGTGTGTGTGTGTGTGTGTGTGTGTGTGTGTGTATAGGGAATGGTTCTGAGAACTCACATTTTTATAAGAACTCTAGAAACCAATGTGAGCCACAGGTTTTTAATGGTAAATAATGAAAATATAATAAAACAATTATAAAATAAAAATAACATTAAAATAAAAAAATAAATAAGCACAAATGGTTTCCTCGTTTCCCTCTTACATATAAAAACTAAAAAATATTTACAAAAAATAAAAAAAGCTTATTTTTAATGAATTTCGTTTTACACATGTATAATACCGGATTTACACATGTGTAGAACCAGATTTCCACATGTTTAAATAACGGGTGGACGCTTTTTTTAAATATATTAATATGGTACGCGTTAGAAGATAAAAAATAATGAAATTAGTGTTGAATATTTTTGAAAAAATAATGTAGTGAAAAAAGTTATGAACGATTTAAAAAAGGTGAAAACGGCTTGTAACTTGCATGTGACATTAAATGTATGATTCATATTGGTTACCGGAGTTAGAGGTGTACAAACCGGTTTTTACCCAAACCGTTTTGGGTTCAAAACCGAACCGGTTTTTGGTCGTGGGGTCATATCGATTTTTGTTCAAACCGGTTCTGGTTACAAACCAATTAGGCTCCCCAGATACACGAACCTGTCAAACCAGTTTTTAACTTTAGAAACCTGTTTATAAACCGGTTTTGAGGGTGTGGTTACCAAACTGGTGGTTCAGGTCGTTTTGGGCCAAATCGGTTTTTCTTTGAAACCGGTTTCGGGTTTTTTTGGCCCATGCCTGACTGGAGTTCTCACACACACACACACACACATATATACATATATATATATATATATATATATACATACATATATATATATATATATATATATATATATATATATATATATATACACACACACACACACACAAGGGTACAACCCCATGTATTATACGGGTTGAATTAAAAAATATTAAATAGTTATTAATGAATAATAAGAAACTATAAAACATTATTTTGATATAATATATAACTGAAATTACGTATAAGTAGTTACTTTGATTAATTGATAAAATATTTATATTATTTCTAAAACTTTCATTATAAAAAGTTATTGTTTTTATAAAAATTTCATTTTTTATCTATATTTTGTTGTTTAAGGACTTTAGCTTTGTTTTGTAAAATTATTTTATATACAAAAAAGAATGATTTTAAAATAATTTTATTATCATAAAAAGTCTCGTTGTTTTAGAAAAAAGTCATGGTTTTAGAAAATTTTGTTTTTGAAAACGTTTATTTTTTGATCAAAGTATTTAGTTTATTTTAATGAAAAATGTCTTTTAATATTATTGATTTAATAAGAACTTAGATTTATAATATAGAGAGAGAAAGAGGAAAAATTGGAAATTAGTTATTTGATTTTTTAAAATGAAATAATTAGCTTAGGTGGGAAATAAATAGGAGAGTGAATGTGGTAATGACATGTGTCAAAAAGTGTAAAGGTTATTAGTATATAAGTATATATATATATATATATATATATATATATATATATATATATATATATATATATATATATACTTATATACTAATAAATATACATAAAAATCCTACCGAAAACACATCAATTATTCCTTAATATCTCTCTTAAATGATGATTATGTACTAAAATTCTTAAATTGTGTTTTCAGATGTTAAAAAGGGAAAGATGGACAAAAGGAGCATATTTGATAAAAAATTAAAGAAATCCGAGCTTTGGAGTCCAAGCATGGGGTCGTGCCTCATTAAGCATGCCCCCATGCCTTGCCTGAAACACACCCCCGTTCTCAAAATGGCACACCCCCATGTTTGGACATCTGACAGGAAAACAAATACTGTCCCCCAAAAATAAGCACGGGGTCGTGCCCCACCTCCAACACGGGGTTGTGCCCGACACAACCTGCACATACGACCTGACCAACTTTCGTAAGCATTGTACTAGCACGGGTCCGTGCCTTTTAGGCATGGGGCCCTACTTAAACACTCCAGAAAGCTTATAAATAGAGGCCTAAGTTCATCATTTTGGTAAGCTTTGGTGGGGGGGGGGGGTTACGCTGCAGAATTCTCTCCCGAGTCAAGACTTAAAAATGACTTGGAGGCTCGGGAGATACATACAACACTTGGAAGAAGCTCAAGATTGTCTAAACATCATCCATTATGGATCACCAGTTTGATTGTTCCATTTCACCGATGATTTCATATCTATCTTCTATGTTATATGTTGTTATGTTCAAGCTCATGATGAGCTAAACTCTCATTATCATCCTAATTGGATGAAACTTATGTAATTTGTGATGAACTAATGGTGTGATTTAGATTATGTTAATATTATGGTGGTCTTGGAAAAAATTTTGATTGGTAGCATCTACATTTGAACGGAAAGTTATAACTTTATGATTTGTAATTGTAATTGTCATACACGGTTGAAAAACGTATGATCTATTTTTATTTGCGAAACCGGTCTTCATAATAACTCCATGGCTAATGAACTAGAAATGGTTATCAGAAATCATATCACCTTAACTTTCTGATCATTTGGGGGTTCCCTTTTATTAGTCTGAGAAATCTACAGTAATTGTTATGGTTTTTTAAAATTAATGGTATGTTAGAAAGGAACCTGATCAACTCTCTTTCTAACATTGAGTTATGTTTTCAGAAATCGTATGTCAAAAAGGTTATAAAAGATTTACCTACATTACTAGGGCTTTGATCTAAGCAGTAAAACTCAACCTGACGTGATCTAGTCACTATGGAGCGGATAGACGAGAAAGCGCGCCAACTCACCTTTATAAACATTAATATAATTACATTAATTAATATCTTTAATCACACCATCAATTTATCACAGTTATATAAGTGTAATCTAATTAGGATGATTGCCTTTATTCCCTGGTTTTAAATCCAAACACTTCAATCTTATTTATTTTATTTTAATTATTATTTTTAAACCCAAAAAAATCTTATCAATGCAACTTATTATTTTCTCAAACAAAAACCAAATCTGGTAGTCAAATATTAAGGTTGTTGAGTATGTTAGGTGTGTCCACGGATTGATACTTGTTTGTTACCATCACTATATTACCACACAGTAGGTACACTTGTCTTTTGTGTGTGTGGTTTAGTATTAGTAATAACCAATTAAAGTTGAATTTGTTCGAAAAATCTTTATCAAAATATATATATCTGTCACACCGCATCAGGTTTTTGGCGCCGTTGCCGGTGACACACATCAGTTTTGAAAGACAATCTAAATTTTGACTATCTTGTGTATATCCTGTTAATATATTGTTGTTCAAATTTATTTTATTTTTGTTAGATAGTTTGCCTTAGTTAGTTTAGTTACATTTGACTGATTCATTCTAAGCCTTGGTTAGTTTATGCTTCCTTAAGTTAGTGTATGTCCGACTCGTCTAGTCCTGAACTTCTTTCGTCTCCTTCGGAACCTGAACGACTTTTCAGTCAAAGGTTATGCAAAAGACCACGACAAACAGCTACAGTCGTTGAAGAAGACGTTTTGGTAGGTACACCATCCGAGGAAGACATGGCTATCTAAGACGAGGAAATGAAGATGACACACTATGCCACGCCGTCAATCGATGGTTACGAGTTTAGCGTTTTCCAACCACAATAGCGGCCAACAATTTCGAAAATAAGTCTAGTATTATCCAACTCGTAGAAAACTCTGTTTAGTTCCATGGATTGCAAGACAAAGACCCTAACGCTCACCTTTCACGATTTCTTCGTATATGTGCGACCTGCAAAATCAATAATTGTTCAGACGATGCCATTCGACTAAGACTTTTTCATTTTCACTTTGAGGCTGAGCCATTGACTGGCTTGATTCACTTCCACCTGGTTCCATCACTACATGGGCGGAAATTGCTAAACAATTCCTTTTGAAATACTTTCCACCCGATCGCATTGCCAAACTGAGAAGCAGCATCAAAAGGTTTCGCCAAGACGACGATGAATCATTACATGTAGTGTGGGAAAGATACAAAGGTCTCCTTCGGAGATACCCATATCACGGACTTGATCTGTGGCTGTAGTGTCAAACCTTTTACGATGCAATCAGGGGAGCACACAAACAAGTTGCAGACCAAAGTGCAGGAGGAGATTCCAGAAGTGTCACGCCAATAAAGGCATACAAAGCCCTAGAACTAGCAACTAAGAAGAGCTTTGCTTATAATCCCTTAAGAAACAAACTCAGTTCTAAAGGCATTAATCAAGTAGACTCTAAAACCCTAATTGCAGCCCAATCAGAAGCTCTAACCAAACGATTTGAACAATTGCAAGCCGAGCTAAAGAAGACTCCAACACGATGCAACACATGCGGAAATTCACACAAGACCAATGAATGCCCACAAGGCATTCGTTGGTTGAAGATGTTGACTACGTAGGAGGCCTAAACAACTCATATAACAACAACTCAAATTGGAGGAGCAACTCGAATTACAGAGAAGCTGGTAGCAATCAATCATCATCTGGATTCAACTGAAGGCCACCTTACTAACAACAGAAACCACCATACCAAGGTCCAAGCACTAATAACCAAGATCATGGAGCATCCTCAATGGAAAACTTAGTGCAGCAATTGTTGATAACCACACAAGCCATAGATGAGTACATCCAGAAATCTTGTCGAAAAAATAAGGAGAGGTTCCAAAGAAACAAGGTTGAAATCAAAAGCAACAAAGCATCACTGCAAACCATTAAACACCAAGTAGGTTAAATAGCACAACAACTATCTGGAAGATCCCAAGGTGCTTTGCCTAGCAACACTGTGACAAACCCTAATGCTCAAGTAAAAGCCATCACCACAAGGAGTGGAAAAACCACTCAAGGTGATGCACCAGCATTACAATCCATCCTTGAAGAAATAGAAACCGAAACTCCAAGTAATGCAAGTGAAAAGCAAAAGCCACCTGTTGTTGTTGAAGAACCAACCAAGAAATACGTCCCACCACCACCTTATGTTCCACACCCTCCATATCCAGGTCTTTTGAGACAACAACGAATGGAAGCACAATATGGCAAATTCTTGGGGTTGTTCAAGCAGCTCCACATCAATCTGCCATTGGTAGAAGCGTTCGCCCAAATGCTAAATTATGCTATATTTTTAGGGGGTTGTGTTGTCAAACAAAATGAAACCGGAAGAGTTATCACACGTAGTTTTAAATGAGGAATGCTTTGTAGTTCTTCAAAACAAATTACCTCAAAATATGACTGATCCAAGAAGCTTCACAATACCTTGCCTAATAGGAAATCTCTCTGTTAGCAATGCGTTAGCTGATTTAGGTGCTAGCATTAACCTTATGCCTCATGCGGTCTTTAATAAGTTAAACTTAGGTGAACCTAGACCTACCCGTATGAGTATCCAGTTAGCTGACCGTTTTGTCAAATATCCAAGGGGCATCGTTGAAAACCTCTTAGTTAAAATCGACAAATTTGTATTTCCTGTTGATTTTGTAATCCTTGACATGGATGAGGATGAGAATGTTCCTCTTATCCTTAGTCGACCTTTCTTAGCAACTGCTCGAGCCCTTATCGATGTTTGCACCGGCAAACTCACGCTCCGAGTGGACGAGGAGGAAGTAACTTTTAACATAGGACAATTCATGAAACATTCTCAACATCATGATGACTCACTCTATTACATTGATGTTTGTGATTTGATCATAAGCTGTAATTTAAAGAAAACTCTTCAATATGAATCTTGCAACACTCAATTAATAGAGGTCCAAACCATCAAACCCATCTGTGAAAATCAAATCATTCCTGAACTAAAAGTTGATGAAACATCATCGTATCAAGAAGCATTTGAGATCATTGAACAAGAACTAGAACCTAAAGCTAAACCTTCTATCGAAGATCCTTTGGATTTAAAACTCAAAGAACTTCCGTCTCATCTTGAATACGCCTTTCTTGAAAACACATCTCAACTTCTTATCATAATCTCCTCCGTCTGTAACACCCGAAAATTTCCTTTGTAGCCGACGAGAGAAGAAAAAAGAAATAAAGTCCAAAGTCGAGAGACCAAACCCGCCAACGAGAGAAACTTTGATGCACGGGAGTATAAAAGGGGGAAAACACTCCCATTCTCCCCATTTTTCAGCCAAGGGAGGAGAAGAGAGAAAGAAGAGAAAAGAGAGGAAGTGTTGGCCCGGGTTGGTTCGAGTAGCCAAAATCGACGAGGAGCGAGTCAAATCGAAGCTTTACTCGACGGGATCGTTAAGGTGAGTTCTAGGACCCCTCTTTTACACGTTTTCAACTGATTTTGGGGCTGGAACACGTCCAAAAACCTATTTTCGAGTTTTTGGGTGAAAACCCGTTTTGATGTATGTATGTATATGTATGATGCGTTAGAGGCTCGATTTCTTGCTTGGTTATGCTTGTATGAGGTCATGGTATGATTCCCTAACCTTTAGAAGGGTTGATTTGAGCTTAAAAGAGGTTTGGAAGGGGTTGGAGGTCGAAAACCCGCGGCTGCAGTCGACCTAACTGCACTCTGCACCAGCTAGGGCTAGGCGACCGACTGGAGGGCGACTGGAGGCCATTCGGCCGATTGAAGTGCGACTGAGGTCCATACGCACGTTTGCTATGCGACTGAGGTCCATACGCATGATTGTCATGCGATTGGAGTTCATGTGCTTGGGAGTCATGCGATTGAGAGATGGTGCGACTGAGGTTCATTCGCACGGAGGTTATGCGACTGAAGTCCATGCGCCTGGAGGCCATGCGACTGAGGTTCGATCGCATGGAGGGTATGCGACTGAAGCCCATACGCCTGAAGTCATGCGACTGAAGGCCATACGCATGAAAGTTATGCGACTGGGAGTCCATTCGCATAGAGGTCCATTCGCCCATAGTCCATTCGCATAGGATTCATTCGCGTGGATGCCCATTCGCCTAAGTGTTCAGAAATGATAGCCGTGATGAAATTCCTCGGCAATGTGAACGGCATGGACGGTATAAGGTGATACAGGAGGATGAGCTCATGATGGGGATGATGATGGAGATGATAATGATATGTATGATGATTATGTGATGTTAAGGATAGTGGTGCGTATGATGTATGGTATGTATGAGGTGCGCGATGTGATGTATGATTGATGTGTATGATGGTGCTGTATGTTTATGTTTATGTTATGTTCCTTGCTATGCATGTTTATCTTTCTATGCCTTCGCGTTGAACGTTAATGAATGAAATGAAAGTATTATGTAACGTAAAGTGGAAGATAAAGAAAAGAGGAACGTAATGAATGAATGCATGCATTAATGAATGAATGAAATCGTGTGAGGTATGTAAGTGAAGTGTAATGAAGTGCACGGCTCTAATGCCTTAGGCTCAACCGTGGGAGGTTCAGCCAGTCTATAGTGTGCACGCAAGGGTTCCAGTCTTTGTGGCTGACCTTCGATGAGGTACCCACTTCGGTGGGGGTGATGTACCCACTTCGGTGGGGGTGATGTACCCACTTCGGTGGGGGTGATGTACCCACTTCGGTGGGGGTGATGTACCCACTTTGGTGGGGGTGATGTACCCACTTTGGTGGGGGTGTAGTACCCATAATGTTGGGGGTGTAATGTATGATGGTTACCCGGGTTACGCATAACTCCGGGGGTGTAGCATGAAGCCATGCATATGTATGAGGTGAGCAACCCGGTCGTTGCAAAAGACTCGAGTACGTGCTATCGTGATGTTGCCTTGGGGTGAGCAACCTGGTTGTTGCAAAAGACTCGGATAGCTTGCTATCGTGATGGGCAATGAGGTGAGCAACCCTAGGGGTGCAAAAGACTCGGATAGCGTACATTCACTGAGATGGCTAATGAGGTGAGCGACTTGGTGTTGCAACAGCCTCGGATGGAGTTCAATTCCTGTGATTGACTCGTATGGGATCTTTGTCGCGTATCCCGGTGTTGTGTCAGTCTTCGGACATGAGTCGGGGGCTTGTGAGCAGGTCCCGGCACAGCATCAGCTCTCGAGCATGAGTCGGGGATATTGCATAAGACAAGATTCGAGTAAGGAAGGGTAATGTGTAAAGAGATGAATGAAAGAATGAACGTATGAAATGAACATTAACAAATGATCCTAATAATGTATGAAATGGGATCCTTGCCATTCGACCTCAGTAATCGTGGCTGTGTGCCATGAAGAGGGTAAAGTCTGACAGGATCTAGGAAGAAGTGAAAGATAATGATAAATGATGAATGTAATGAACGTAATGATGAAGATAATAATGTTATTATCTGTATGTACGTATGATGTGTGAACGCATGTATGTAACGGATGTTTTTATAAAGAAAGTAAAGAACGGTTTTATGAAAGAAGAGTAAGTTTTATTATAAAACTAGAACTCACTCAGCAACGCTGACTTTGATGTGTTTCCAGTTGGCAGGTATGTTGCTGAGGATGGCACGGGGCGGTTACTCAGCGTATTTGGATGGCATCCATTATGTTTAATGCTTTTATGATAAATGTAACATGATATTGTTAACAGAACGATTGTACTAATGTGCAAAAGTATTCTGATGGAATGAAATTATGTTTTTAATGTTTCCGCTGCAACTATTTAAGAAAGGAAAAATGTAAATATATGTTTTGAATGCGATGAATGACCAACTGTAGGCGTCCCGGGAACGGGGCCTTACAAGTTGGTATCAGAGCCAAAGTTTAAGTGAATTAGGTAAATTTTCAAAAAAACCTAATCTTAAACTGAGAATGGGACGGAAAGGGAAATGGGATGCCAATCTGAGTAGCTGCGTGCCATCAGGTATTTTGTAAAGTTAACCGGTTCTACGTGCGCATGTTTTATGGTTTATGTGTTGCTGGTAGGTTTAGATACTGATGTAGTCAGGATAGGTAATGCTCGGAGTATGAAGAGTAAAGTAAGTGGCTAATCACAACTGGCCACTGTAATTAGGGACTTACTATACTTGACATAAACTGAGCTGTTCCTTGAATGACCGTGTTAGTGTTTGAATCTTTCAGTGTGTTTAGAGAATGGCTGGTGGAAGATCTTCGAAAGCTTCTCGTGGTGGAGGTGACGGTGGACGTGGTGCTGAACCACGGGTCACAAGAGGAAGGGCAAGGGCCGAAAGGGTAGTTCATGAAGAACCTGTGACCCCTCATCTTGAGGGCGGTGATGAGAATGCTAATCAGAGGGCCTCGATGAGAGAGGCGGTCGTGGAGGAAGTGCATCAGGTCATGCAGACGATTCTACCGTCGGTGGTGACCGAAGTTATAAAGGCTGTTAGAGATGAGGAGAGAAGGGAAAGGGGTAGACCTTCGGGCGAAAGGAGACGACCCGAGACTGAAACGGTTCTCTCCGATGACGAAGAGGAAGAAGAAGAGGAAGAGCCTACGCCGGAGGCGGCACGAGGCTGTAACTATGGGGCGTTTCAACGATGCAAGCCCCCTACTTTTGATGGTAATGGCACTGCTGCTGCTGCTCACCGATGGGTGAGAGAGATGGAAGCTGTTTTAAATATCAGCGAGTGCCGAGAAGATCAGAAAGTAAAGTTTGCTACCCACTCTTTCGTGGACTCAGCTTTGTGCTGGTGGGACAACATAGTCCAAGTTGAGGGAAGCAGGGCTATCGGAAGGATGAGATGGTCAGAGTTGAAGAGGCTGGTGATTGAGGAGTTCTGTCCTCACCGTGAGATGGATAAAGTTGAAAGGGAGTTCCTGCAGCTGGAGGCGGGAACAATGACGCATCAGCAATACACCACCAAGTTCAACGAAATGGCACGACTGGTGCCGGATCAGGTGACACCCCTTTCGCGAAAGATCAAGAGGTATATTCATGGCTTGCCAGCGGACATTCGTAGGCACATGATTGCTGCCCGACCGAGCACGTTTAGGTCGGCGGTTGATTTAGCGGGAAGATTATACGATGAAAGATTGATGGTGGTGACAGAAGGTAGCAAGAAAGGAGATGGTGATCGGGATTGGAACGGGAAGCGATTGGGACGCGACGGAGCCGCTCCAAGTAACAAAGGTGCACGGGTGGATGACCAGCGAGTGGTCATGGATGATGTGGGTTCGGAAAGGTGTGACAAGTGTGGACACAGGCACCCCGGGGAATGTAGATTGGGGACTGATGCCTGCTTTCGTTGTGGAAGGACCGGACATGTAGCGAAGAACTGCGGTATGGGGAAGTGTTATTCTTGTGGTGAGGAAGGTCATAAGAGCAGGGACTGTAAGAAGCAAAGGGCTGGAGGCTCGGGGTGAAGAAGATCGGAGGAAGCTAGGACGGACTTCGATGTTATGTCAGGTATGTTCCTAGTAAATAGATTCTTGGCTTGTGTTATTTAATGTTGGCGTTAGTAAAAGTTTTATTCCTGCTGCTTTCTGTGCTAAATTGCCTGTTAGTGGTAAGAATATAAATACGCCATTCGATGTAGCCCTAAGAGTGGATTGTTTGACGGACTACGGAGCGAACACTATGTGTTGCAAAAAGATGATACGGTTGATAGTGCCTGAGGGGATCATGGTGATGGCTTAAGGTGATTGAGTCACGACGATTCCGAATGTGATTTCGATGGCAATGGCGGGAAGGTGCACGAAGCGTGACATGATGGAGTGAGTAGATGCCTTACTTGTCTACAAGTGAAGGCCGAGCACCAAACGACGTTTGGGAAATATTGAGGTGACTGAGGCACGACTGAGAAGCTCGAAGGGATCAAAGCCCTGGGGGAAAGCAGTCCGAGACAAACCAGAGTCGTATGTTGATAAACGACGTAGACCGATTGAACTCCAGGTGGGAGACTGGAGAAGAGATGAGACAGAATTGCTCGCGACGGTTTAAGGAATGATAGGTTTCGGGGACGAAACCCATTTAAGGGGGGTGGACTTGTAACACCCGGAAATTTCCTTTGTAGCCGACGAGAGAAGAAAAAGAAATAAAGTCCAAAGTCGAGGGACCAAACCCGCCAACGAGAGAAACTTTGATGCACGGGAGTATAAAAGGGGGAAAACACTCCCATTCTCCCCATTTTTCAGCCAAGGGAGGAGAAGAGAGAAAGAAGAGAAAAGAGAGGAAGTGTTGGCCCGGGTTGGTTCGAGTAGCCAAAATCGACGAGGAGCGAGTCAAATCGAAGCTCTACTCGACGGGATCGTTAAGGTGAGTTCTAGGACCCCTCTTTTACACGTTTTCAACTGATTTTGGGGCTGGAACACGTCCAAAAACCTATTTTCGAGTTTTTGGGTGAAAACCCGTTTTGATGTATGTATGTATATGTATGATGCGTTAGAGGCTCGATTTCTTGCTTGGTTATGCTTGTATGAGGTCATGGTATGATTCCCTAACCTTTAGAAGGGTTGATTTGAGCTTAAAAGAGGTTTGGAAGGGGTTGGAGGTCGAAAACCCGCGGCTGCAGTCGACCTAACTGCACTCTGCACCAGCTAGGGCTAGGCGACCGACTGGAGGGCGACTGGAGGCCATTCGGCCGATTGAAGTGCGACTGAGGTCCATACGCACGTTTGCTATGCGACTGAGGTCCATACGCATGATGGTCATGCGATTGGAGTTCATGTGCTTGGGAGTCATGCGATTGAGAGATGGTGCGACTGAGGTTCATTCGCACGGAGGTTATGCGACTGAAGTCCATGCGCCTGGAGGCCATGCGACTGAGGTTCATCGCATGGAGTATGCGACTGAAGCCCATACGCCTGAAGTCATGCGACTGAAGGCCATACGCATGAAAGTTATGCGACTGGGAGTCCATTCGCATAGAGGTCCATTCGCCCATAGTCCATTCGCATAGGATCCATTCGCATGATGCCCATTCGCCTAAGTGTTCAGAAATGATAGCCGAGATGAAATTCCTCGGCAATGTGAAGGGCATGGACGGTATAAGGTGATACAGGAGGATGAGCTCATATGATGGGGATGATGATGGAGATGATAATGATATGTATGATGATTATGTGATGTTAGGATAGTGGTGCGTATGATGTATGGTATGTATGATGTGCGCGATGTGATGTATGATTGATGTGTATGATGGTGCTGTATGTTTATGTTTATGTTATGTTCCTTGCTATGTATGTTTATCTTTCTATGCCTTTGCGTTGAACGTTAATGAATGAAATGAAAGTATTATGTAACGTAAAGTGGAAGATAAAGAAAAGAGGAACGTAATGAATGAATGCATGCATTAATGAATGAATGAAATCGTGTGAGGTATGTAAGTGAAGTGTAATGAAGTGCACGGCTCTAATGCCTTAGGCTCAACCGTGAGAGGTTCAGCTAGTCTATAGTGTGCACGCAAGGGTTCCAGTCTTTGTGGCTGACCTTCGATGATGTACCCACTTCGGTGGGGGTGATGTACCCACTTCGGTGGGGGTGATGTACCCACTTCGGTGGGGGTGATGTACCCACTTCGGTGGGGGTGATGTACCCACTTTGGTGGGGGTGATGTACCCACTTCGGTGGGGGTGTAGTACCCATAATGTTGGGGGTGTAATGTATGATGGTTACCCGGGTTACGCATAACTCCGGGGGTGTAGCATGAAGCCATGCATATGTATGAGGTGAGCAACCCGGTCGTTGCAAAAGACTCGAGTACGTGCTATCGTGATGTTGCCTTGGGGTGAGCAACCTTGTTGTTGCAAAAGACTCGGATAGCTTGCTATCGTGATGGGCAATGAGGTGAGCAACCCTAGGGGTGCAAAAGACTCGGATAGCGTACATTCACTGAGATGGCTAATGAGGTGAGCGACTTGGTGTTGCAACAGCCTCGGATGGAGTTCAATTCCTGTGATTGACTCGTATGGGATCTTTGTCGCGTATCCCGGTGTTGTGTCAGTCTTCGGACATGAGTCGGGGGCTTGTGAGCAGGTCCCGGCACAGCATCAGCTTTCGAGCATGAGTCGGGGATATTGCATAAGACAAGATTCGAGTAAGGAAGGGTAATGAGTAAAGAGATGAATGAAAGAATGAACGTATGAAATGAACGTTAACGAATGATCCTAATAATGTATGAAATGGGATCCTTGTCATTCGACCTCAGTAATCGTGGCTGTGTGCCATGAAGAGGGTAAAGTCTGACAGGATCTAGGAAGAAGTGAAAGATAATGATAAATGATGAATGTAATGAACGTAATGATGAAGATAATAATGTTATTATCTGTATGTACGTATGATGTGTGAACGCATGTATGTAACGGATGTTTTTATAAAGAAAGTAAAGAACGGTTTTATGAAAGAAAGTAAGTTTTATTATAAAACTAGAACTCACTCAGCAACGCTGACTTTGATGTGTTTCCAGTTGGCAGGTATGTTGCTGAGGATGGCACGGGGCGGCTACTCAGCGTATTTGGATGGCATCCATTATGTTTAATGCTTTTGTATAAATGTAACATGATATTGTTAACAGAACGATTGTACTAATGTGCAAAAGTATTTTGATGGAATGAAATTATGTTTTTAATGTTTCCGCTGCAACTATTTAAGAAAGGAAAAATGTAAATATATGTTTTGAATGCGATGAATGACCAACTGTAGGCGTCCCGGGAACGGGGCCTTACAAGTTGGTATCAGAGCCAAAGTTTAAGTGAATTGGGTAAATTTTCAAAAAACCTAATCTTAAACTGAGAATGGGACGGAAAGGGAATGGGATGCCAATCTGAGTAGCTGCGTGCCATCAGGTATTTTGTAAAGTTAACCGGTTTACGTGCGCATGTTTTATGGTTTATGTGTTGCTGGTAGATTTAGATACTGATGTAGTCAGGATAGGTAATGCTCGGAGTATGAAGAGTAAAGTAAGTGGCTAATCACAACTGGCCACTGTAATTAGGGACTTACTATACTTGACATAAACTGAGCTGTTCCTTGAATGACCGTGTTAGTGTTTGAATCTTTCAGTGTGTTTAGAGAATGGCTGGTGGAAGATCTTCGAAAGCTTCTCGTGGTGGAGGTGACGGTGGACGTGGTGCTGAACCACGGGTCACAAGAGGAAGGGCAAGGGCCGAAAGGGTAGTTCATGAAGAACCTGTGACCCCTCATCTGAGGGCGGTGATGAGAATGCTAATCAGAGGGCCTCGATGAGAGAGGCGGTCGTGGAGGAAGTGCATCAGGTCATGCAGACGATTCTACCGTCGGTGGTGACCGAAGTTATAAAGGCTGTTAGAGATGAGGAGAGAAGGGAAAGGGGTAGACCTTCGGGCGAAAGGAGACGACCCGAGACTGAAACGGTTCTCTCCGATGACGACGAAGGGGAAGAAGAAGAGGAAGAGCCTACGCCGGAGGCGGCACGAGGCTGTAACTATGGGGCGTTTCAACGATGCAAACCCCCTACTTTTGATGGCAATGGCACTGCTGCTGCTGCTCACCGATGGGTGAGAGAGATGGAAGCTGTTTTAAATATCAGCGAGTGCCGAGAAGATCAGAAAGTAAAGTTTGCTACCCACTCTTTCGTGGACTCAGCTTTGTGCTGGTGGGACAACATAGTCCAAGTTGAGGGAAGCAGGGCTATCGGAAGGATGAGATGGTCAGAGTTGAAGAGGCTGGTGATTGAGGAGTTCTGTCCTCACCGTGAGATGGATAAAGTTGAAAGGGAGTTCCTGCAGCTGGAGGCGGGAACAATGACGCATCAGCAATACACCACCAAGTTCAACGAAATGGCGCGACTGGTGCCGGATCAGGTGACACCCCTTTCGCGAAAGATCAAGAGGTATATTCATGGCTTGCCAGCGGACATTCGTAGGCACATGATTGCTGCCCGACCGAGCACGTTTAGGTCGGCGGTTGATTTAGCGGGAAGATTATACGATGAAAGATTGATGGTGGTGACAGAAGGTAGCAAGAAAGGAGATGGTGATCGGGATTGGAACGGGAAGCGATTGGGACGTGACGGAGCCGCTCCAAGTAACAAAGGTGCATGGGTGGATGACCAGCGAGTGGTCACGGATGATGTGGGTTCGGAAAGGTGTGACAAGTGTGGACACAGGCACCCCGGGGAATGTAGGTTGGGGACTGATGCCTGCTTTCGTTGTGGAAGGACCGGACATGTAGCGAAGAACTGCGGTATGGGGAAGTGTTATTCTTGTGGTGAGGAAGGTCATAAGAGCAGGGACTGTAAGAAGCAAAGGGCTGGAGGCTCGAGGGTGAAGAAGATCGGAGGAAGCTAGGACGGACTTCGATGTTATGTCAGGTATGTTCCTAGTAAATAGATTCTTGGCTTGTGTTATTTAATGTTGGCGTTAGTAAAAGTTTTATTCCTGCTGCTTTCTGTGCTAAATTGCCTGTTAGTGGTAAGAATATAAATACGCCATTCGATGTAGCCCTAAGAGTGGATTGTTTGACGGACTACGGAGCGAACACTATGTGTTGCCAAAAAAAAATGATACGGTTGATAGTGCCTGAGGGGATCATGGTGATGGCTTAAGGTGATTGAGTCATGACGATTCCGAATGTGATTTCGATGGCAATGGTGGGAAGGTGCACGAAGCGTGACATGATGGAGTGAGTAGATGCCTTACTTGTCTACAAGTGAAGGCCGAGCACCAAACGACGTTTGGGAAATATTGAGGCTACTGAGGCTACGACTGAGAAGCTCGAAGGGATCAAAGCCCTGGGGGAAAGCAGTCCGAGACAAACCAGAGATCGTATGTTGATAAACGACGTAGACCGATTGAACTCCAGGTGGGAGACTGGAGAAGAGATGAGACAGAATTGCTCGCGACGGTTTAAGGAATGATAGGTTTCGGGGACGAAACCCATTTAAGGGGGGTGGACTTGTAACACCCGGAAATTTCCTTTGTAGCCGACGAGAGAAGAAAAAGAAATAAAGTCCAAAGTCGAGGGACCAAACCCGCCAACGAGAGAAACTTTGATGCACGGGAGTATAAAAGGGGGAAAACACTCCCATTCTCCCCATTTTTCAGCCAAGGGAGGAGAAGAGAGAAAGAAGAGAAAAGAGAGGAAGTGTTGGCCCGGGTTGGTTCGAGTAGCCAAAATCGACGAGGAGCGAGTCAAATCGAAGCTTTACTCGACGGGATCGTTAAGGTGAGTTCTAGGACCCCTCTTTTACACGTTTTCAACTGATTTTGGGGCTGGAACACGTCCAAAAACCTATTTTCGAGTTTTTGGGTGAAAACCCGTTTTGATGTATGTATGTATATGTATGATGCGTTAGAGGCTCGATTTCTTGCTTGGTTATGCTTGTATGAGGTCATGGTATGATTCCCTAACCTTTAGAAGGGTTGATTTGAGCTTAAAAGAGGTTTGGAAGGGGTTGGAGGTCGAAAACCCGCGGCTGCAGTCGACCTAACTGCACTCTGCACCAGCTAGGGCTAGGCGACCGACTGGAGGGCGACTGGAGGCCATTCGGCCGATTGAAGTGCGACTGAGGTCCATACGCACGTTTGCTATGCGACTGAGGTCCATACGCATGATTGTCATGCGATTGGAGTTCATGTGCTTGGGAGTCATGCGATTGAGAGATGGTGCGACTGAGGTTCATTCGCACGGAGGTTATGCGACTGAAGTCCATGCGCCTGGAGGCCATGCGACTGAGGTTCGATCGCATGGAGGGTATGCGACTGAAGCCCATACGCCTGAAGTCATGCGACTGAAGGCCATACGCATGAAAGTTATGCGACTGGGAGTCCATTCGCATAGAGGTCCATTCGCCCATAGTCCATTCGCATAGGATTCATTCGCGTGGATGCCCATTCGCCTAAGTGTTCAGAAATGATAGCCGTGATGAAATTCCTCGGCAATGTGAACGGCATGGACGGTATAAGGTGATACAGGCGGATGAGCTCATGATGGGGATGATGATGGAGATGATAATGATATGTATGATGATTATGTGATGTTAAGGATAGTGGTGCGTATGATGTATGGTATGTATGAGGTGCGCGATGTGATGTATGATTGATGTGTATGATGGTGCTGTATGTTTATGTTTATGTTATGTTCCTTGCTATGCATGTTTATCTTTCTATGCCTTCGCGTTGAACGTTAATGAATGAAATGAAAGTATTATGTAACGTAAAGTGGAAGATAAAGAAAAGAGGAACGTAATGAATGAATGCATGCATTAATGAATGAATGAAACCGTGTGAGGTATGTAAGTGAAGTGTAATGAAGTGCACGGCTCTAATGCCTTAGGCTCAACCGTGGGAGGTTCAGCCAGTCTATAGTGTGCACGCAAGGGTTCCAGTCTTTGTGGCTGACCTTCGATGAGGTACCCACTTCGGTGGGGGTGATGTACCCACTTCGGTGGGGGTGATGTACCCACTTCGGTGGGGGTGATGTACCCACTTCGGTGGGGGTGATGTACCCACTTTGGTGGGGGTGATGTACCCACTTTGGTGGGGGTGTAGTACCCATAATGTTGGGGGTGTAATGTATGATGGTTACCCGGGTTACGCATAACTCCGGGGGTGTAGCATGAAGCCATGCATATGTATGAGGTGAGCAACCCGGTCGTTGCAAAAGACTCGAGTACGTGCTATCGTGATGTTGCCTTGGGGTGAGCAACCTGGTTGTTGCAAAAGACTCGGATAGCTTGCTATCGTGATGGGCAATGAGGTGAGCAACCCTAGGGGTGCAAAAGACTCGGATAGCGTACATTCACTGAGATGGCTAATGAGGTGAGCGACTTGGTGTTGCAACAGCCTCGGATGGAGTTCAATTCCTGTGATTGACTCGTATGGGATCTTTGTCGCGTATCCCGGTGTTGTGTCAGTCTTCGGACATGAGTCGGGGGCTTGTGAGCAGGTCCCGGCACAGCATCAGCTCTCGAGCATGAGTCGGGGATATTGCATAAGACAAGATTCGAGTAAGGAAGGGTAATGAGTAAAGAGATGAATGAAAGAATGAACGTATGAAATGAACATTAACGAATGATCCTAATAATGTATGAAATGGGATCCTTGCCATTCGACCTCAGTAATCGTGGCTGTGTGCCATGAAGAGGGTAAAGTCTGACAGGATCTAGGAAGAAGTGAAAGATAATGATAAATGATGAATGTAATGAACGTAATGATGAAGATAATAATGTTATTATCTGTATGTACGTATGATGTGTGAACGCATGTATGTAACGGATGTTTTTATAAAGAAAGTAAAGAACGGTTTTATGAAAGAAGAGTAAGTTTTATTATAAAACTAGAACTCACTCAGCAACGCTGACTTTGATGTGTTTCCAGTTGGCAGGTATGTTGCTGAGGATGGCACGGGGCGGTTACTCAGCGTATTTGGATGGCATCCATTATGTTTAATGCTTTTGTGATAAATGTAACATGATATTGTTAACAGAACGATTGTACTAATGTGCAAAAGTATTCTGATGGAATGAAATTATGTTTTTAATGTTTCCGCTGCAACTATTTAAGAAAGGAAAAATGTAAATATATGTTTTGAATGCGATGAATGACCAACTGTAGGCGTCCCGGGAACGGGGCCTTACACCGTCTTATCAATTGATGAGAAGAACAAGTTGCTTAATGTGCTTAAGGCACATAAAAGAGCAATTTCATGGAAAATCATGAACATCAAGGGAATCAATCCATCCTTTTGCACTCACAAAATACTGATGGAGGAGAACTTCAAATCTATCATTCAACCTTAAAGACTTTTAATTCCGAGCATGCAAGAGGTGGTGAAGAAAGAAGTAATCAAACTTCTTGATGCCGGTTTGATTTACCCTATTTTTGATTCACCTTGGGTTAGTCCCGTCCAAGTTGTTCCAAAGAAAAGAGGAATGACTGTTGTAACTAATGAGAAGAATGAGCGTATTCCAATTCGTACAGTTATAGGATGGAGAGTTTGCATTGACTATCGCAAACTTAATGATGCCAAAGGAAATATCATTTCCCTCTGCCTTTCATTGACCAAATACTTGAGAGACTATCTATAAAGATGTTCTATTGTTTCCTCAATGGTTTCTCAGGCTATTTCCAAATTCCTATTGCTCCCGAAGATCAAGAGAAAGCGACATCACCTGTCCATATGGCACATTTGCTTATCGATGAATGCCTTTTGGATTGTGTCATGCTCCTGCTATATTTCAAAGATGCATGGTAGCAATCTTTCACGACATGATTGAATACTAAATGGAAGTTTTCATGGATGACTTCTCCATCTTTGGAAACTCGTTTGAGCAATGTCTTGAAAATTTGGAAAAGATGCTAGTTAGATGTGAGGATTCTAACCGTGTTCTGAATTGAGAAAAGTGCCACTTCATGGTTACTGAAGGAATAGTGTTAGGACATAAGATCTCTCAAGTAGGGCTTGAAGTCGATCAAGCCAAAATCGACGCTATTTCCAAACTTCCACATCCCACAACCATGAAAGATATCAGAAGAGTCCTAGGACATACATGTAAGGCCCCGTTCCCGGGACGCTTACAGTTGGTCATTCATCGCACATAAAACATATAATTACATTGCATTAAAAAAACATTGCAGCGGAAACATTCAAAAATGGCATCACATTTCATCATAATTACTTTTGCCAAATAATACATCATTATCCGGTTACAAAATTCATGTTTGCATTACATCACAAAAGCTATATAATTGGATGCCATCCCAAAAGAGCCGAGTAGCCTTGCCGTGCCATCCTCAGCAATCATTTACCTGCCAACTGGAAAACGTAATAAAAGTCAGCGTTGCTGAGTGAGTTCCAGTTTTATAACATAAATATACTTTACTTTCATTGAAAACCATTCCTTTATCATGCGATCATTCAACATACGTATACACAGATATTATCATTATTATCTTTCATCTCATTCATTATCTTCCATTCTTTTCGTTCATTCTTTCTTCCGAGTCTTTTGCGACAACATGGTCGCTCACCTCAATGGCAATCTCAATGATTGCACGCTATCCGAGTCTTTTGCACCCCTAAGGTTGCTCACCCCAATTGCCCATCACGATAGCAAGCTATCCGAGTCTTTTGCAACAACAAGGTTGCTCACCCCAAGGCAACGTCACGATAGCACTTTACACGAGTCTTTTGCAACGACAAGGTTGCTCACCTCATAGGCAATCTAAATGATTGCACTTCATCCGAGTCTTTTGCAACACAAAGTCGCTCACCCCAATATATATGCTTGCAAGCCTTTCTTTCGTTCATTCATCATTCATTAATGCATGCATTCTTACTTCATGTTCCTCTTTCATTATCTTTTGCTTTACATTACATAATACTTCATTCATTCATTCATTCATTAGCATGACATGTAAAGCCACAAGAAAGATAAGCATACATCATAATAAGGAACATATCATACACATTCATCATCATCATGCAGGGCAACGTCATACATTCATAATAAGCATAAACATGCAACATCATCATCATCATGCCCTACATGCTCTCTAAGGCCATAACCATTCCCTTACATGCACTTACGGGTTACTTTACGTCAAAACTTACATCTGCACCTTTCCCCGAAGGCCAGAAGTCAAACTACACATTCCTTCGAGTGCAACAGCCCTATTCGGGCGTATGGACACTCTTCAGTCGCATGGCCTCCATGCGACTGAACATCATGCGACTGGACTCATGCGGATGGTCATCTATGCGAATGAACATCCAATCGTGCGTATGGACCTTGTGCGAATGGGATTACTACGAATGGGCACATATGCGACTGACCTCATGCGAATGGACTCATGCGACTAAGCATCTATACGACTGAACCCTCAGTCGTGCAATCCCCATGCGACTGGACTCCCAGTCGTGCGACTGAAACCTTAGTCGTGCGATTGAACCCTCAATCGTGCGAATGAATCCCAATCGTGCGAATGACCCTCAATCGCCCTCATTCGGCCGTATGGCCTTCATTCGGTCGCCTAGCCCTAGCTGATGCAGAATGGAGTTCATCCCGAACCCAATCTGCCATTTTCGGCCTCCAAGCTCATCCAAACCCATTCTAAGCCTAAATCAACCCTCCTGGACCTTAGGAATGCATACCTTAACACCATACAAGCACACACAAGCCCGAAATCATACTCTAAACACATCATACACATCACACCCAAATGGGTCAAACACATACACACACAAAAACGGGTTTTGAACATTTTCCAGCCCCAAAATCAGTTGAAAACAAGTAAAAGTGGGGTCCTAGAATGCACACAATCGAGCACAAAGACAAGAGCTTCGATTTGGCTTGCCACTCGACGGATTTGGACACTCGAATCACCCGAAACACCACTTTTCTCCCTTTTCTCCTCTTTCTCTCTTCTCTTCCTTTGAAATCTGAAAATATGTGAAGTGTGGGGAGAGTGGGCTGCCCTCTCCCTACACATATCACCACATTACCCAACTTTTCTTCGTTGGCGAGTTTGGTCCCTCGACTTTGAACTTTATTTCTTTTATTTCTTCGCCGGCTTCAAAATAATAAATTTCCGGGTGTTACAATACAGGATTCTACCGTCGTTTCATCAAAGATTTTTCGAAAATCACATGACCGAAGACTCAACTTCTTGAGAAAGACACACAATTCGTATTTTCCGACGAATGTATTAGTGCATTCAATTTTCTTAAAGAGAGATTGGGAACCGCTCCAATCATGGTTTCCCCAAATTGGACGCTACCATTTGAACTCATGTGTGACGCAAACGATTTCGAGGTAGGAGCCATATTAGGACAAAGGAAAGACAAGCAATTCAATCCAATTCACTATGCGAGCAAAACTCTAAACGATGCGCAAGAAAACTACACCACCGAGAAAGAGCTTCTCGCGGTAGTTTTCGCATTTGACAAATTCCGCTCGTATCTAATCCTTTCAAAAACGATCGTTTACACGGATCATGCAACCCTTTGTTATCAGTTCAACAAACAAGATGCAAAGCCAAGATTGATTCATTGGATACTTCTGCTTCAAGAATTCAACATTAAAATTTGTGATAAGAAAGGAGCAGGAAATTTGGCGTCCGATCATCTCTCGTATCTTAAAGATTCAAGTTCTTCATAAACTGAGGAATCCACAATAAAGGACAATTTTCCTCACGAATTTCTTATGCACATCCAATCCTTAATCGAAGAACATCCTTGGTTTGCCGATTATGCAAATTACTTGGCAAGTGGAATCCTTCTCAAAGGAATGACTATCAGCAAAAGAAGAAATTATTTTTCGATATTAAGCATTACTATTGGGAGGACCCGTATCTTTTCAGAATCGGTGTGGACCAACTGATCCAAAGATGCGTACACAGAGGTGAAGTGGAACAGATTCTAAGGCACTGTCATGAAGGAACCACAGGAGGACACCATGGAGCCACCTTAACAGCCAGAAAAGTCTTTGACTCTGGATTTTACTAGCACACGATCATAGAGCAACCAATATCTCAACACGATATGAGATGCCTTAGAAACCCATTCAAGTATGCGAGGTATTTGATATATGGGGTATTGATTTCATGGGGCCATTCATAGTTTCCTTTGGCAATCGTTACATCTTGGTAGCAGTCGACTATGTTTCAAAATGGGCCGAAGCTCAAGCCTTACCTACCAATGATGCAAGAAACGTTATCAGATTCCTTAAGAAACAATTCTCTTATTTCGGTGTCCCCAAGGCTTTAATTAGTGACCAAGGAATGCATTTCTATACAACCAACTCCAAAGAGCAATGGCCCGTTTGGAGTGCACCATCGCTTTACCACTGCTTATCATCCACAAGCGAATGGGCAAGCTGAAGTCACTAAACGAGGCATCAAACGAATCCTTGAGAAAACCGTAGGTCAGAATCACAAGGATTGGTCTGCCAAGCTAGATGACGCACTATGGGCTTTTCGAACAGCCTATAAGACTCCCATCGGCACAACACCGTTCAAACTAGTTTATGGGAAGTCGCGTCATCTACCTGTGGAACTGGAGCACAAGGCCTATTGGGTACTTAAAGCTGCAAACCTAAACCAAAGTGTTGTAGGAAAAAATCAATACCTACAAATCCACAAACTAGAGGAACTGAGAGAACAAGCATACGAAAACGCTAGGGTTTACCAAGAAAAGACAAGGAAATTTCACGACGCCTCGATTAAAGAACACAAAATGATTTCATGTGGGAGAACATGTCTTACTGTATAACTCTCGTTTACGTTTGTTTCCCGTAAAGCTGAAATCGCGTTGGTCTGGACCTTATACGATTAAAAACGTGTTTCCGAACGGTGCCATCGAGCTCGAAAACCACAACGGTTTAAGTTTCAAAGTGAATGGTCATCATTTGAAACCGTATAACGATGGACCAACCAAGATTTTCTCGGAGGAATTACACCTCCGCCCCTACGAAGACTAAGTGCAGGTAAGGGTCGCGTCGAAGACCTGAAACTTATACGCGACACCTGTACATAGGTTTTTCTTTGATTTTTAACTTTTTCTAGGACATAACAAGCACAAGCACGGGGCCGTGCCCCATGAAGCACGCCCCATGCCTCTGACAAAAATTTCCATGATCTCCGCTGACGACTCTGAAATGTTGCAGGTCGAATTTAAGACGAATTCCGACAAGCACGGGGCCATGCCTGGCCAAGTACGCCCCTGTGTTCACTGTTCATGACCTGTATATAAATACCACACTTGTTACAATATTTCATCACACCCTTTTCTACTTGAAAAACGCATGAAAGATGAAAGAATCAAGTCACATCACGAAACGCGAGAGCCAACGACGCAAGAGTACTTCTTCAAGTTGCATGAACTTATCAAACAGTTGACTGAGATGAACCTCATCGTATCCCAACGTCTAGCTGAACTCATCCAAAAAGTTCAAGAGATGGGCAAGGAACTAGTTTCCGTTAACCGTCAGCTTACGGAACTAAGCAACCGCACTTCACTACCCCATCCCGAACCTTCCACACGAAATGTGTGGAGGTTTCATTTAGAAGCATTTCGTGATGTGTTAGGTGCGCTGATGCACGTTACGGAGTTTAATTTTGCAGTTTCAGACTTTCGGATTTTAACGTATCATATAACCGTAGGACCTAAGGGAATGTAATTGTCATTTGCCTTGTTTTAAATTAACTCTAGGACTATTTTTGTATCTTTTCTAGTGATTTGGAAGTGATAAAACTTAACCGGGTAAATTGCGTAATGCGCGGAACTGAAAAACGGAAAAACAAAAAACTGAAACCGAACAACACAAGGGAGGCACGCCCCCTTGCTCGACAAGAAATGATTTTTTCTGACTTGTTTCAGCCATTTGTCTTGTTCCCCATCAATTGTCATCAATAAAATCCGACTTCATGCCTGCAAGAGCTCGCATCCACTCCATTTTCCTTCATCTTTTCCATTTTTCTTTCTAATTTTCAAGAGTTCTTGCATTTCCTTTCAAGTGTGCTCGAGTTAAAATTTCAAAGGTTTACAAACAAAATCATGCATACTTGAGTTAAAAATCCATACCTCAAAATGTTAACCGCAACCCCACGTTTCACAAGACACCACCTCATGTTTAACAATTTTTCTTAAACGTCAAACTTTAAACTGTTTTTAAATGTGAAATGAATAAATATGGTGTTATGTCTTATGAAACTCATGTTTTTCACTAATGTCATGAATCTATTCTTGAAATTTGTTTTGTATAGTTTAACTTATTTTAAAATTTCAGGATCATGGATCATCCCTATTTACAATTTGAGGGGAGCCACGAGAGATGGTGTCGTGACAGACTTCAAAGACAGTTACAACAGGTCGAACGATCACATTTGCAAGTGGATGAAGAAACATTGGCGACTGTCGGACAACTCAAAATATATAATAATTTATTGAGTATTCAGTGGAAGCGTTTGTTTTCACAAAACAGACCTTCTATTTATGAACAAATTCTTGAATTTTTAGTATCTTTCGGATTTAGCATGAAAGACTCTGACCCTTAGGATGATGATTCAGTTTCATTCAGACTTGGCGGTCGTTGGCTTAATACATACATCGCCTTGTTCGATGTCTATCTCGGTATCTATATGGAACAAGAAATGGAGGAGGAAGCAATATCAGGAATGCCAGCATACCACACCTTTCCAAACGAGGAAAGTAAGGACACGGAGAGTGGTGCCATGCGAAGAGAATTTTAGGAAAGAATTGAAACATGGGTATTCAACTCAAGTAAAACCAAAAGCAGCCAAATACGAGACCCGCTGCTGCGTTACATATATCGGTTACTTAGCCATTCGATAACAACTCGTGCTCAAAGCAAAGGAGTTGTTAATTTGAGGGACTTATTCATTTTATATTGTATAGTTAATTAATTACCATGTAATATTAGGTATTTGTTTTGTAATCTGTTTGCCTAAAATGCGATTGCAGGTGCTCCAACACCCATGTTTGGAGGGAGTTGGATTCTGAACCTATACGAGAGCTATGGGTGTAGCACGGAGGGAACTGACCAAGACTGTTGGATCTGAGCATTTGCACAAGTATGTACATGGTAACAAACCTATCAAATAGGCAGCCAAGGTTTATGGATAGAAAGGGACAAATCTGGGATACGACGGATCCCGAGGAAATCATCATGGACCTCGATATGCCGACACAGCAGGAAGAAACCGGAGCTTCCAGTTCACACACTAGAGAATTCCCGAGCATGTTAGACATTTATGAAGCGATCCAAACCACCAGCGACCATGCAAGGCGATCATTCGAATACGCACAACAAGCCTTCAATCGAGTCGAAAATCTACATTCCCGAGTCGATGACCTGAGCAATGATATCACATACATCAGGAACCGAATGTATTATGAGTGGGGGGGATATCCCACCATAAAGCCGTTGAAAACCATATCACTTTCGGGGCCGGGGCACAGTTGTTTTGTGTCAATCTATCTTTTAATTTATGTTGTTTTATTTTTATTTTGTGTGTTTAGGATTTTAATGTTTTCAATAAATTGATGATATTTCAGGTGATCCCAAAGATTCTCTCAACTTAGGGTGATTAAACACAAGTGTCAAATACATCATTTTTAAGGGAGTTATTTCGTTACCCTTCCTGTTTTAATTTATTAATCACAGTGGGGACAATGTGAATTTTAAGTGTGGGGATGGAGTATTTAACACACATTTAACACTTTGCTAAAAAGGTTCAAGTTTAAAACTTTTACCAAGACTCACTTAACCATTAAGTTTTGTGACAAGAAACAAAAAATTTAAACAATTTTTAATAAAAAATTATAAATATACGTTTTCGGGAAATAAATAAGTAAATAAATGACATCTAAATAAAATTGAATAATGTTTTTTGTGATATCCTTAAAAGCAATAATCTAGTAAAAATATTTAATCATGTAAAATGAAACACTTTTACTCAGTTCATCTGTATGTGAGTTTATTTTTGAGTCTTAAACAGCTTTTGCGATTGCAATTCTACTTTCATTGTGGATTTAATTGAGGGTGCCTTATGATACGTGTGATTAGAACTTGCTTTGGATATACATTTCAAGACCTTAATTAGTATTTGTTGCATAAAAATGAGTTAGGCATTAGGAGACCTTAACCATTCAAGCCCCAATCATTTTCTTTTAATTTTCTTTACCCGAACGTCAACCTTAGTTAGCCCTGTTGAGTTTAAACGTTTTTATTTCTCAATCACCCGAACCACCAAGTCACTTAACCAAAAAGCCTTCAACAAAACCTGCTTTTTGTTAAAGACACGTCTTTGGATTAAAAAGAAAAGAAGAAAAATTTGGTCTTTTACCGGCATACCTAAAAGAACTGGAATGCATTCTTTTGATTTTAATTTACTTTGTTGCCTTCACCATGCAAAACCGGGACTTCCCCCGGAAATCCGCGAACAAATTTTCAACCTCACGTTCGACGCAACAAAGAAATGGAGAAAAAATGAACAATTTCCACCATTTTGTGGGATTTCAAAAGGTGCTGTAAAGAGGCGAGCAAAAAGATACGAAAGATGTCCAAACTGTGAAAATTGGTCCCACAATGAAAAATGCAAAAAGAACCAAATCGAGTCCCAATACAAATACACAGAACTAATCCGGTTGGGTGCTAGTAGGCTTCAAGCCGAACGATTCTTACGAAAAGAAAGTTTTGTGTATCTTCGGGTGAAAGACGAAGTACGGTTCTTGAAAGCAAAATACGGTCTTGACAATCTAACCTTAAACAAGTTCTCAAGTTAGCATATCCCTTCTAGCTTGAAGTATTGTATAGGGAGCTTTTTCCACCTTTACTTGTAGTTTAGGTTAAAAACAAAAAATAAAAAAATAATCCAAGACCGCGTCTTTAGCATTTAGCCACTTTTTCCAAATATTCCTTACCCGAGCCCGAGTCAAGTTACAACCCATCAAAGACCTAACAATTTATGCAAGTAAATATCTAAGTAGGTGGAGATTTGATCCCTTAACAAGTATATGATTTCACATGTATTTATACTAGGCAATTGAGCGTATTAGTCATACTTAATCTTGATTATGACTCCATATATTTAGCCGAGTGTGAGTGCATCTTGTGAGAAGTGTGGATTTTTATATGATAATATCTTTACTAACTAATCTATTGCTTGCTAGGATATCATTTTATATTTGATTAATATATTTACATTTGGATGAAATAATGTTTACCTGTGTATTTTCTGAAAAGCATATTTATTATTTGATTTTATTTGGTTTTTGGTGGAATTGTCATTTAAAGTGGTTTTGTTTGAGGACAAGCAAAGTTCAAGTGTGGGGATGTTTGATGTGCTCCAAATTATACATAAAAATCCTACCAAAAGCACATCAATTATTCCTTAATATATCCCTTAAAATGATGATTATGTACTTAAGATAGTTAAATAGTGTTTTCAGGTGTTAAAAAGGGCAAGATGGACAAAAGGAGCATATTTGACAAGAAATTGAAGAAATCCGAGCTTTGGAGTCCAAGCATGGGGTCGTGCCACATTAAGCACGCCCCCATGCCTTGCCTGAAACACACCCTCGTGCTCAAATTGGCACACCCCCATGTTTGGACATCTGACAGGACAAAAAATGTTGTCCCGCAAAAGTAAGCATGGGGCCATGCCCCATTTAGCATAGGGTCGTGCCTGACACAACCTGCATGTACGAGCCGACCAACTTTTGTAAGCATTGCACTAGCACGGGGCCGTACTTAAACACTCCAGAAAGCCTATAAATAAAGGCCTAAGTTCACCATTTTGGCAAGCTTTGGTGGGGAGTTACTCATAAGAATTCTCTCGAGAATCAAGACTTAAAGATCACTTGGAGGCTCAGGAGGTGCATACAACACTTGGAAGAAGCTCGGGATTGTCAAAACATCATCTATTATGGATCACCGGTTTCATTGTTTCATTTCACCGATGATTTGATATCTATCTTCTATGTTATCTGTTGTTATGTTCAAGCTCATTATGAGCTAAACTCTCATTATCATCCTAATTGGATGAAACTTACGTAATTTGTGATGAGCTAATAGTGTGATTTATATTATGTTTATGTTATGGTGGTATTGAGAAAACTTTTGATGGGTAGCATCTACATTTGAACGGGAAGTTATAACTTTTTAATTTGTAGTTGTGATTGTTATACACAGTTGAAAAAGTATGATCAACTTTTATTCGCAAGACTTGTTTTCATAATAAATCCATGGCTAATGAACTAGAAATGATTATTAGAAATCATATCACCTTAACTTTCTGATCATTTACAGGTTTCCTTTTATTAGTCTGAGAAATCTACAGTAATTGTTATGATCTTCTAAAATTAATGGTATGTTAGAAAAGAACCTGATCAACTCTCTTTTTAACATTAAGTTATGTTTTCAGAAATCGTATGTCAAAAAGATCACAAAAGAATTATCTACATTACTAGGGCTTTGATCTAAGCAGTAAAACTCAAGCTAACATGATCCTAGTCAATACGGAGCGGATAGACGAGAAATCACGCCAACTCACCTTTATAAACATTAACATAATTACATTAATTAATATCTTTAATCACACTACCAATTCATCACAGTTACATAAGTGTAATTTAATTAGGATGATAGCATTTATTCCTTGGTTTTAAATCCAAATGCTTCAATCTTATTTTATTTTATTTTACTTATCGTTTTTAAACCCAAAAAAAATCTTATCATTGCAACTTATCATTTTCTCAAATAAAAACCAAATCTGGTAGTCAAATATTAAGGTTGTTGAATAGGCGGTGTGTCCACGGATTGATACTCGGTTCTTACCATCATTATATTACCACACGATAGGTACACTTGCCTTTGTGTGTGTGGTCTAATATTAGTAATAGCCAATTGAAACTGAATCTGTGCGAAAAATCTTTATTAAAATATATACATTTCACACCGCATCAGGTATATATATAAGGTGAGGTTAAAATAAGAAAGCGCCCTTATTGTAAGAACTCTTTAAGACTAAGTGGAACGTTAAATAAATTTAGAAGCATAAGTGATAAAATGATGCCAAGTGTCCATATCTTTTAGTAGAAAATGTTATTTTTGACATTTCATCACTACCCCAAAATTGAGTTTTTAATATGGTAGTGACAAGTGCCACCACTTATTTTTAAGATATTTCATCTGCTTTATATTTTTTATTTAATAAAAGTTTACCCTGTTGTTTTTTAAACAACTATAAGTTTTTATAGAATGTCTTTTTTTTATAAAAATAGCACCATTAAACTCATCTTATTTTTCCTTTAATTTCATTATACTTTTGTAAAGAAAACGACCATCCGAAACTACTATAACATGGCATAATACACTAATGTACTAATGTGGTACAATGCAAAAATCAAAGAAATGTTACAATACAAGTGAAAATAACATCACACTACAAAGGAAACATCAATTATTATTTACACTAGCAAATTTTGATACATATATTTAACAACATCTTGACTTCAAATTTAAACACCATTTTACTTCTAAACTTGAATACCAATTAGCGGTTTGAACTTTAACACCTTCCTCTAATTGATCGCATCCATGTGTTTTCCCTAAAAAATTAAAAACTATAAATTGTAGAAAAAAAATTTGTTTATGGTATTGCATAAATATAAAAAGTTTTACAAATGATGCAACATGGGTAGTATATTGACGTAATGAAGTATTCTACTAATGTACATGGGATAATTTATTGATGTAACTTGGTGTTATGTTAATCTCTACTACTATATAATACAACTAGCTTTAGTGAACCCGTGTATTACACGGGTTGAATAAATAAAATATTAAATATAATAAAAATTTATTAATTATTAAATAATATGTGATTTAAATTATGTATGAGTAAGTACTATAAGTAATAAAACAATGATATCAATTTTTTTAAATTTTTTTTATACTTTCTTTTTTTTACTAAAAAATAAATCAAACATTTTGTTTCAAAACAAAACAAATTTAAAAAAATGTCATTTTTAAAATATTTCATGTTTTAAAAAAAGTATGATGTACGTTCTAGAAAAATTTTCTTTTTATAAAAATTTGTTTCTCTAGAAATAAACATTAATAAAAAGATCTATTTCATAATCTTTTTAAAAATAGCTTATAATCAAAAAATAGAATTAAATAATATAATTAATAATTAATTGAGTTATTTAATAGGAGAGAGAAGCGGGAAAATTTTGTTAAGAGTGAATGTAGTGTTGCCATGTGGCATCTCTAGTTATCATATTATGTCACTAGGCTAAAGACCCGTGTAACACACGGGTTCAATCTAAAAATATTATTGTTGTTTAAAAATATTCATAAGTTATAATGTTAATATATAATACTTTGTATATAAACTTTTATGTATATTTTTAATATTAACTACATCTAATATTAGTATATTTTCTTTATTAATGTCTCTACGTCTAAATAGTATATAATATGAAATGAAATGAACTTATAAATAAGAAATTTAAGTATTAGAAAAAATTAAATAAAACATGAAAAATAATACTTTAAATTTATAAACATCTAAAAATTTCTTTGTATACAACATTTGATGTTCTGTTGGTGATTTTTTCATCATTATCTAATATTTATAATTTTAATCAATGTCTACTTTTAACTCGAGATAAGCTACATAGAGCTGATCATGTGTGAACACTGGTTTTTTAAAAAACAAACCAACTTTGGATAACGATTGTCCTTGGCTCTTGTTTATTGTCTTTCCAAAACATATTGCTAACGGAAATTGTCTTCTTTGAAATTTAAAAGCAATCATTTTGTCTCAAGGTGTCGAAGTCAACTGTGGAATAAAACTGTGATTTCTAGTATTACTTCCAGATATTATTTCAGCTTCTATAACATGATTGCACAAACCTATTACTTGTAGCCTTGTTCCATTACACAAACCACTTTTTTGATCAATGTTTCTTAACAATATTACTAAAACACCAACTTTTAATATTAACTTATGGTTTCGGATACCATATACTTTAAGCTTATTAAGAATATCAGATGAATATAAACTTTCATCAAAGTTATTAGGAAGATACTCTATGTGACATAAACTATTAGAACTAAAATATTCCTTTTCATTTCCGGAAAACATGGATAACAAATGATCATTTATTTTTTGAACAACTTCATTTGTCGGTGCAAGTATAGCTCTTTCTTGGAGAATAATTTGATTATTGACATTATAAAGAATAGAAGGGTAGACAAAGTCAATTAAGCTTGCTATAGGATCAAACAAATTGGTAATAAGATCACCCGGTATATCAATTATTGCCTCTCCATCATTTGATCCACTTGTGTTTTCTTCTCCTACATCTAGAAGCCATTTTGCAAATATCTTTGTTTGTTTCATATCAAATTGTTCATTTTCAACGGCTAACCTCGTGTTTTTTGTTAGTCTAAGAACCTTAGAGTTTGCCCAAATGTATGAGGAACTTAAGGAGGCATTAACGATGTCGTGTCCAGATCCATTAGAAATAACATGAAGAAATTGTCTAAAATCTCTTACAAAAACAATTATTTTGCCTCCAAATGGTAAATCGAAGTTGTTACAAATATCACATGTGAGTATAGCTTTCAAAGTTCTATCCAATGCTTCAAACGCATACTTGTGAATCATAGGTGATTAGGTGGTTCATCCCAAATAATCAATGTTGTTTTTTTAATAAACATGCAATGTCACTGTAGGCTTTATATGGCACAAAGAATCCGCGTTGAGATTTAAAGGAATTAGAAATCGAGAGAGTGTCATTCTACCACCGTTAATAATAATGATGCAATTCCACTCGAAGCAACGTTTAAAACAATCTCACATTTCGACTTTATTGTTGTAGATAATGTCTTCCACAAAAATATTTTCCCTATTCCATCATAACCATAAACAAAAAAAACGCTTCCTTTTTATCGTCAACTGTTTTCATTATATCACAAAAAACGCATCTCTATTTATTTGTTAACGAAGATAAAAGACCATCACACTCGTTTGTTAAGGTTGCTCTATCATAAGATAGCTACTCAGTAATAAAACGATTGTTTGAAGAAGAGACCGAGTCATGATGAGGATAAGGAATCATTGAAAAGTTTCGTAGGGTCGAACTATTATAAACTAACTTTTTTCAATTTCAAAAGAGTGAAATTCTTTATTTGATATGTATAAAGAGATAAACCTAAAACTTAATTAAAATATAGTGAAATTAACAAATACATAAAAAAATTGAAATGCAAATCACAAGATTAATTTTATTGTATTTTTGAATTTTTATAATAGAGAAATTTTAATTTAACATGTATATATAGTAATAAGGATAAAAAAAACCTGGAGACTTTAGTAGATGTTGTTGTTTAACCTGAAGAATTTTATAAAGATCGTAATATAAACCGATCATTTTATAGAAACACACAATCAAGAAATCTATTATATTTTCTTACTCTAATCAAAGAGTAACTTTAGATGTCACATGACAACACCACAATCATTCTAATTAAAATTTTCCCGTCTCTTTCTACTCTTATATAATTACCTTAATTACTAATAATATTTTTTAACATTCTTTTACATTTAATAAATTAAAGAAGATATCTATTATTAATGTTATTTCTAAATAAACAAATATTTTATAAGATAATTAATTTTTCTAAAGCATAAAACTTTTTTAAAAATAAGAAATATTTTAAAATTGATATTTTTAAAAATTCGATTTTTTAAAACAGAAAATAATTAAATTTAGAAGTTGTAAAAAGGAAATTTTTAAAAATGACATTTTTATACTGTTTGTTTTATAACAAAATGTTTATTTTTTGTTGGAAAAAATTTAAAAACAAAATTTTCAAAATTTGATATCACTGTTTTATTAGTTATAATCAGTCATATCATATCTTAAAATATTATTTTATAATTAATAAAATTTATGATATTAATATTTTATTTATTCAACCCGTGTAATATACTGGTTATTAAAGCTAGTAGATGAATAGAATCATAGATGATTTGTAGAGTTTTTGTTAATGAAATATTTGAAGAAAGAAGAACCATTGGCGTTATGTCATTTCCATAAAAAGATAACCTGCAATTTAGGATTAAATTCCTTAATTTTCCCCAAACTGCTCTTGTACCATAATTAGACATGAAATGAACCTAGACTAACATTTAGAACAGATACATAATTAGGCGGGAAATAAAAAAATTAGAGGCCTAAGAGAATGCCATGTGGCACTAAAGATATTGTTTTATTAATAAGTATAAATGTGGCATCCCTAACTACCTTTTTATTATAATAAGAAGATGCATGAGAGGTGGGTAGAAGAGTCATTTCTCTTTCTCACTTGTTGTAAGACGCGCCCGTTTAACTAAGCTCGTTCGCCCTTGACTTTGCCTCTACCAGACGTTACGCCTGATTGAGGCACCGGTAGGGGGACCTCCGGCGTTTCTCTTCTCGCAAATTCAATTGCATTGATTGTTGGGTCTTCAATTCAAGCAATAAAGAGGATTTCCCGGTACCTAGGCGTATATATACACCAATTGAAATTCATTGTTAGATGATGATCAGACACATCCTATTGCAATCCAAATTCATCGGCGACCAATCCTCAGTGTCGATTTCAAGGTGATGTTGCTATTTCCGTCTTACATTTGTTTCGATTTCCGACTTACGTTTCTTGATTTTCACTCTTCTTTACGTCATCTACTCACTCTTCTTCATGTCATCTACTGATTGTGGTTTGGAATTTATTGTGAGCGTAATTGACTATGATTGTGGTTTGACATTGTCAATTAGGGGCACACAGATTTCGTTGATTTCATACATCCACACGGGATTTTGGTTTCTACGGTAAGGTATTTTCTGTTATGTCTGATTAATTTGCTTTGCTATTATCTGTATTTAGAGTGGTACTGGTTGTGATTTGCCTTTATTGTTAAGCCTCTTTTACTATGTGTGTAGAAACTATTAGGAGTAACAGGTAACTGTAAAAGTGTTGGTATTATTCACCTACTTCTAAGGCCTACTTCTAAGGCCATAGCACAAATGAAATGAGAATTAGAACCATTATGCAATTTGCACGTTAGAAAAGTGTTGGTATTATTCACCTACTTCTAAGGCCATAAGCACGTAAAGATTGGCAAGAAATTTTGTTTATTTTCATTCATATCAGTAGCATTATGCTCTGTTTTGGAACACAAAGAATATAAAGTAAGTAGTGCATAGGAAAATTGGATACTAACTTGATTCATAAATTCTATAACTGTAACTTGAGTAGGAAAACATTACCCTAATTGAATTTGGTTCATATAGTTTGTGATAGATTGAATTACTTTATATGTAATGCTTTTAACATAAGAAATTGACAATTTTATCAAAGAGATATTAGATTGAGTTTGCCAAGAAGATAAATATTCAGGGCTTTATGTGGTTGTAGAAACTGATGGCTCTTTAACATTTTGTTCTTGGGTTTTAAAAAAGCCTCCTGATTGTAGTTTAATGTCTATGTTTCAAGGGGTTACTCATAGATAGATCTTTAAAAAGATAATATTTACGCTTTTGCAAATGCCCATAAGAAGTAGATGTGAAAAAATGATTTGGGTGTTCCTTTGATTTTGATCTTGGTTTTGGGTTTTCATATTATTTGGATCAAGATTTAAGGTTATTGTTCTTAATCCTGAAATAAAGATGGGCGCTTTATCTTGCATATTGTGATGGTTAATTTTAATAATTTGTTAAATTCTATTATATGAATCATTGTTTTTCTGTTTCTGTTTTGATGGATATTAATTTCATTAATTCATTAATTACATTATCTGCAACATGAGTAGGATAGCATTACATTAGTTAAACTAATAACATTTGTTTCAAAAGCTAAAAACCTTAAGATTTTATATAGAACCTTAACTAATAGAAGGGAGTTGAATCATATGTGTTGGGATCTGTAACAGAGTCACATAAGGTTACTGGACCTATGGCTTTAGTGTCAGTTCTTTTTTATGTTTATATGCCTGACGATATTAAGAGAGCTATGATTAATAACATTTGTTAAGCTAATAACTTCAGGAAACATGCTAATTAACACATGTTCTTTATTACATGAAACCATTAGCTTTAAAATTAACCCTAAATTACCAAACACCCACAACATAACTGTAACACTGTTTAGCATGGTATGAAGTAGCTTTCATGAATCTAAGGTGAACATTTTTTGGTTATACATATAGACTACTTATATAAATACATAGACGCCTCTTGTACATGTGTGCTTTTTCCTTGCACCCTAGCTCCGGGGATCGTCCTTTTGGGTTTTCAAGCTACAGCTCTAGAGCTATTGGGCTTGGATGCACCTTCATTTTATATAATATATATAGTCACTCAATTCAAAAATCAAATGCATGACATTAATTGAAAACAAAACGAATCAATCAAAAAGTTCCAGAACAATTATCTTTGTGGGAAACCACAAGGTCAAGTATGAACTGAACAAAGCAATTAGATGATGATCTTTATCATTAAATTTATCAAGACATAAATCCGTACATTTATTTGTTGATTTTTTAGGCATTTTGTAGTACCATTTTAAAACTAATTCCATTTTGACAACGACTTGCTTGCTGCCCTCATCATCATCAGCCATGTGATTGCTGGAATCATGTTTCAATTATGTGTTTCATGTGTTCTTTATCCTCATGGTTCTTTATAATTTTTGCAAGATGAACAACCTTACTTAGTTACTTTTACCCAGATGATATACATTTGAATTAATCCTAATTCGAAGTTATTTCTTTCATTACTCATGTCCTTGATTTATGTATAAATTTTTTTGACCAGGCGTTTATAATGTTTAGCTTCATTCTTGCCTTGTGCATTATTCTTTGTTTTTAGGTGATTTGCTGATTTTTTGTTGCTTGTGAGTGTTAGCATCTTTTTTTTTCTGTGCAATATTCTCACAAATGTTGTTTCTTTTTCACGAGTGCTATCTTTGAAATTTTTATGAAACTTATGTGGTACAAGTATGTTAGAGGATACATGGGTCACAAAAGAGTAAATATGTCACCAATTTAGTCGAATCATAAGAATAGGAAGGTTTTGATGACATTGTACTGCATTAAGTTATCCTTTTTCGTTAGTAATCAATTTCTTCTACATGAGGATCAGTGGCACCAAATATGTTAGCATACATTGCTGTTAGGGCATATTAGTTCTTAAAAAGCTACACCCGAAAGGGTAATTTTCTTTGCATGCTTAACGTGTTGCAAGCTGAAGCATAATTAAATGTTTTGTGTTATGATTTGTGCGTAAAGACGTTAACCCCTAAAACTTTTTGCTTGGCCAACCTGAATTGGTTGATAAGAAGAAGTTTTATCTTATTGATCTTGGTTAAGGTATGCTTTCCTAATGATAATGTGAATTTTATAAAAAAAAGAGTTATATGACGTAGTTGGGATGTGTTAAACCAACTTTGCATGAGAGGTACGATTTGGATTTCTTAGATTATGTTCTTTATTTGACTTGAATTAGCATACGTTGCTTCACCTTTGAAGTGGAAAGAGTCATTATCTAATTAGCATGTTGAATATGATCAAGCTTTGAAGTGGAAAGAGTCATTATCTAATTAGCATGTTGAATATGATCAACGACAAGATATATAGAGGCTTGTGGATATTAAATTTATTTATATTTATTTTAATGAATAAACTTAATATTTTTATCAATCAACTTGTTTGATAGGGATACAATAATATATGCTTGGTTAAATGCACATTAGGTCATACAGGCTCTTTTTTACGGAATTGGATTCGGAATTGTCTTTCATTCCAAGGCCTAACTTGTATCAATGTGCTTACAACCTTTCATGAATAGATTATTTAGAACTTCAAAATAGCTTACACATTAAAATTTTTTTATTAAAGGAGACCACCAGGTAAGTTCTCTCTTTTAACTATACATTATATTGTTAGTTATCATTACTTTTCCTAGAACGGCAATTAGTTATCATTACTTGACAATTATTATTTTAAATTGCAGGGAGACAACAAGAGTTTCCTTGTTTGTAAGAGGAAAATGGCTGGTGATTAATAATCGTTTTATTTAATGTTCTATGTCTATTGAAAATTGAAAATACAAACATTTATAAAAGAAGTCTAATCTTTGTTAGCAATTAACAATTTCCTTTTAGCTTGTAGAATAAAAATTATCTTCTATCTTTACTAAAAATAGTGTGATCGCTTAACTACGTACGATCGCATCATAATTCTCAACCCTGCAACTACACCATGTTCATTTAAAAGTCTTAACTCACAACCATTACAATGTACCCTTCATTCATTTAACATTACGCATACGCCGTAACGCGCGCGAGCACCCACTAGTGTAAACAAGTGTAACACTAATGTAAGAAAGTGTAACATAATGTAAAAAGGTGTAACATTCATGTAAAAAGACTAGTTAATTATATAACATTTATTTCACCCATAAATATCATAATTATAATTTATTTAAATATAATAACTACCAAGAACCAAAATATAATAAATTAGAAACAATATCTGCCCCAAATATAACAAATAACAAACAAGAAATATAAATTATATAAAATAAAACCTAATACATCACACTAATGTAAGGTGTAACATCAATGTAAAAAAGTGTAACATCAATGTAAAAGAAATTGTTAATTATACACTTTATATTTCACCCATAAAATCGCAATTGTAATTTATGTAAAAACTAATAAAAAGCAAGAACCTAAATGTAAGTTAGAAAAAAGTTGACCCAAATGTAACAAATCAAAAACAAAATATATAATTTATATAAAAAGAAAAATAAACCAGACACAAGCAAGAACCAAAACCTAGTATATATCAACATAATACCAAGATATGAGTATTATACAAAAAATATAACAAATCAAAAAGAAGATCTGAACCAATCATATAGCCTGTAGTTATTGTCTTCACATATGAACTTACTTTTATAAGTTCACTGGTGGTGGGGTGCTCGTGGTGATCGGCGCTAGGTGTGATCCTGGAGGTCGACTTGTTGAGATGAAAGAAAGTTGTGATGGTTGCAGTGGTGGTAGAGGTCGACTAGGTCGACTGATGGAGATGGCGATATGCTCGTGGTAGTCAGGAGGGAGGTATGTTGGTGGTGCTAATGTGCTGGTGGTCGTGGCATTGAGATCGATCGATGGAGATAAAAGAAAGAAGATAGAGAGTTGGAAGGGGAGACACCATTGTTCTTGTTTCTTATCTTTATGAAGCTTATTATGGAGACAACAAATTTAAGTTTTTTAAAGTAGTCTTAAATAAGATGTTTGAGCCTGATAAAACATAAATCATAAAAGAGTAAATGAATTATATGCCTTTCATCTCATCTCCATCTTTCATATGACATCCACATTTTAATATTAAATCAATGGTTAGATATAGGGTTAAAAGGTTTCCACACGATCTTTTTCGTGTGTGTGTGTGTGTGTATATATATATATATATATATATATATATATATATATATATATATATATTGTGTATATATGTATATGTATATATGTATATGGTAAGGTTATCTTGGGACTCCTATTTTACATGAGGACTCTGAGAACTCACGAAAACTATAAAAACCAATATTTGATCTACCTAGCTATCATTATTATCAATATATAACATTGTTAAATAAACTTATATGTGTTAGTTTACACATAGTTTTGTATTTAAAAATTTATATATATGTAAGTTTATCATTTACACTTATATAAGCTTACTATTTACACTTATGTAAACTTACCATTTACACATGTGTAAAATTTTACCATTTACACATGTGTAAAATTTTAAAACGTATGAATACATGTGAGTTATTACATATAAAGCATATAAAGATGTTAAATTTAATAATAATTTTAGTATTGTAGTTAAAATTATGCTTTTTTAATTGTTTTTCTTGGGTTCTCGAAATTCTCATTAAATTTATGAGTTCTCATTTGATATTTTCTAAAAAAGTATGACAATAGTATACTCAAATTAAGAGAAAAATGCTCTTTAGTCTAATGTTTTTAAAATAATAATATCATATAAAAAGGTTATATGCATTTAAAAAAATTAGAATAATTTGAAAAAAAGTCAATAATCGTAGACTATTTGCAGTTCTACTCCTGCAGACCCTTTTATGGGTGATTTTTCCATCTTTAATCTGAAACGTATATTTCTTAGATCATGTGTTGATATTACTTCTTACACTTCTTATAAAAACTCGACTTTGTATAGTAAACGTTTTCAATATATATGTATACGTACATGCACTTTGGAATTACTAGTGATAGAAACCTAATGAATATAAGTCTACATGTGTTACTTCACTGAGAGACGCATGATCAAGTTGAATAGAGCTTCAATAGTTTTGAGTTATGTTTCTGCTTGTTTCGATCCTTTGCACCCTCAGTTTTAATTCTTTTTTTATTTCTTTCTCCCAAATTTAAAAAACAATTAATTAATTTCTATCATTTCAACTCCCAAAAATATTTAATTAATTCAAAAGATAATTTAACAATTACAACTTTTTATTATCTTAAAAAAGAAAGGTCCAACTTTCACCCCTCAACTTTTGAATTTACATTTTAACTATCCAAGTTTTATAAGTTTACAAAATGTCACTTTGACTTAAAAAGCTCCAGATTTACCATCTGTACATTTTTACATAGAAAAAAATTTATGACATTTTTATTTTTATGTACGTGTTGGCGTATTAGTCTATGTTTTTATGTAAATTTTTTTCGGAAAACAAGTTAGACAAATATTAATTTTGAGTTTCTAACAGGAACACAAGTGAAGGCTAAGTTTTCTAATTAAGATCATCCAACTTTTGAAACTATTTAATGTGCCACCTGTAGGCATTCAGTCTCGTGCATACCACAATTAACAACAAAGACGTTGAATGGCGTAGGTTTCGATCATTTTTTTAATGGTTGGGTGATCCTTTAATAAGGGTATTTTGTTTTTTACCAAAATTTTAAGGGTATTTTTGGGTTTGGTTTTAAAAAAGACTGGAGTATGTTAAATTGCACTCCATTAATGCAATAAAAACATGAGCACATGATATGAATGCTATGCATAAATACGTATATCTTCGTATCCTACCTTTTTAAACTTCATCAACAAATGTCCAAAAGCTCAGACAATTGAAGAAAAGAAGAATTTATGCCATAAAGAATATTGTTGATGCACGGTCCGGTCCATATGAGGATCAATGATGCAGTCGGAAACAGAGAGATAGATAATTGACCTGTTGATTCAACAAGAATACCAGGAACAATTCTTCTAACTATCGTTGATTCACAAAGAATACCGATAATCAGGGTTTACACTCACACACACAGTAATAGAGAGAAAAACAAATTTTTCATAAACTTCAATAATTCTTTCACCCATCTCTTACAAACATATAAAGAAACAAAGCAAAAGTCGTATGGGCCACAAAACATAAACGGACCGAAAACTGGGCCAAATGTAAAGTTCAACAAAATATAAAAATAAGACAAAAATGTAAATACCTTATAAAATAAGCCGTTTTTGGGCCGAAGCGATGACCGAAACCGCCTACGGCTGTTTGTGAAAACGGGCTCCTCGATCCGACGATCATTTTGACTGGTCGCAGGCCCAAAACAGAGACTTCTAGCCCAACTTATGGCCGTTTCAGTAAAGCCCCTTTGGATAAGTGATCTTGGGCCTCCAAAAAGACTAAAGCTTGCTCATCCACACTTGAGCCCGTATCAGTCAATCAGGTCTTGCAAATCAAACGAGTCCAACATTGATTTTCAAGTCGATAACGGACGTACGCATCCCCAGTATTCAACAGATAACACGCATTATAAGGAGAAGTGATATGTATTTAAATTGAGTTTTTAATCACTTAGAAATTAATACATTTTTATAGAGCTTATAAACACATCTATTATATATATACTAAGCCAAGGAAATAGGCCTAAAATAAATGAAAAGAGAGAAAACAAGCCTAGATGTTATATTAAAGCTTAAAGACTAATCAATTCAACTGTGCATTAAGTGGCTTTCATTGAGGCATTAATAGCTTCAAATTCCCTTTGACCATCAAGTATATTATCAAACATTGTTAACAAGAGGCCAATGAATTTCAGATTCGGCAGTTGGAATCACTTCAAGTTCAATTTCAAGCCATTCAATCTAGTTAGATGAGGCCATGAGATTCATTCAGTTTTGAAGACGATGCGTTGTTCATATGCTGTAGATTTAAGGAATCCCATCGACAAAAGGGGTTCATGGGTTGCTGCCATTGTTTCAATATTGATTCCCAATATGAGTCAGCTCGTTACAATGATCACAAATTATGCACCAACTGTAATAGGGTTGTAATCGTGAGCTACTCGAACCTGATAAAACAAATTGAAACGACCCAAGCTTAATTGTTATATATAATTATGATAAAAGAATAAATAGTAAGCGTAGATGTTTTTATTTTGTATAAATAATATACATAATAATAAATAGGTACATAAACAGTTCAGGTCCGAGCCCGAGCCAAAATCAAGCTTGTAAAACTACTTCAGCTCGAGCTTAGATATAGGATTCGAACAAGCCACACTCAAGTTTGAACTCTTTTATGTTAAATAAGGCCTAGCTCGGGATAGGTCGTATTTGTTTAATAAACTTTTCAGGATAGAAGGAGAAACCTAAATTATGTTAACTGACATCAAATAACCTACAAAGAATTTTTTTTAAAGAACTTGTACCTTGCCACAACTAAAGGCAAATTACCTGAAGGTGTCTCACATTCTAACACAATTGTAAAGAGCACTCTCAAGTCAATACATTACTTCAAGCATCTATTAATTAATCATGAGGATTACAGCCCTTCATACAATAAGATTAACTACAAAGATGGATAATACTGAGATAATAACTAATAAGAACAGAAGATACAAATAATTACCAATAATAATCTTATTAACTTAAGATATATAACAGTTATCCTAACATACATTCTTGTATCCTATCTTCTTGCTCTGATCATGTGATCTTTGTCAATTATGTTAGAATATCTGTTCTATCCACTATGGTTGTTACCGTCTCTTCCCTTCACCTTATAGTTTTGGAATCTACAGAAGGTGAGGTATAACTGACCTTCAAGCCATGCAAGATCAACACTTAACTTAATTGGGCTTGTTAGTAAGACTAGAAGTAGTAAGAATTGCAACTCATACAACTAGAGTTATTAGTATTTATTTATTTACGTAGGAAATAGGTTCACTTTTATATTAAAAAATAATAATTTTAACGATACTCTCGTTAGCCATGAGAAATATTTTATACAATACGTTTACAAATACGACAAAGAAAAATAAATATAAACAATATTTATGTATCAAACTTGATTCGAACAAACGTCTTTAGTATATACTCCAACGAGTCTTCATATAAAATTCTTGACACGAGTCTTCATCACGTTTGAATCTTCAACTATACCCCTTGACTACAACAAATAACAAACAAAAGATTGACGGTTGTGGCTGAGGATCGTGTTAGACATGGGTCCCTTAAAACAGATTTCGCGTCTCTACTCAAGACAACGCGTCTGTCTCCCAGGGTACAACAACCAAAGCAGTATGTACTGCCGGAGAGTGCATCGGCCCAAGAGATCACCGGGTAAAGTATATGTGTTATGAAGTTATATGAAACAACATTAAAGATGATGGTGTAGGAAGAACAATTTAGAGAGTACTCCTCTCTAAATTTCTATAAAACTTGTTGACACTCAAAAAATTAAATTTCTTTTTTTTTCGTCATCATAAGTTTGTTTATATACTCATGCTAATAAGTTCATATTAATACGAGTTTTATGATTCACAACCAAAACTCCCATTTGATTTATGAAATGTTTTATGAGGCCAAATTAAAACTCTCATTTTATTCATGACAAGTTAATACCAATTTTAATAAAAATTATGATCCATAATAGACATTCATAATATTTATTAAAAGACTTGGTCAACATAAAACATCCATGTTAATCAATACATGGCTTTATTAGCATTATGCAAGAAATTACAAAATTTCCTATAATAATCACCCAAGTTTTAATTTCTTCATTTCGACCACTCAACTTCGAGCATCGATATCTAATTCATCTTAGTTTCAGTTTGGACACGGTTAGTTTGTTACTAAACGAGAACTTAAACCAATAAATAAATAACTATTTATATAAAAAACATATAAATATAATTATTTTTTGTCCAAAAATTCCAACAATCCCCCACATGAATGGAGATCGATCAAAACACATAAAATTCCCAATGAAAACTCAACAGTCGAGTCTTGCAGGATAGGTTGGTGTTCCCATTGAACCTTCCTTTGTGAAGCATATTTAGCCTACTGGTGGTGTGTAGACGCGATGTCTTTGAACAGATCCCGTTTGGTGTAGACGACAATATACATTCACACAAGACTCTCCCTAGTCGGGCACATCCCCTCATTGTCGTGTCCGTTATGGTCATGGATCACTATCCTGGTTTCGCGAGAGCTCTAGGATTTGCACCACCCCATAAATACATTCAAAGCGACCCCACTTCTCTCTAACATAGGTGATTCCATGAATCATTAAAAGCATTATGGTTATATTGATTCCCACAATCATTTAACCTAAATATGCTTAACCTTTCCTTGGTCACTGGTTTGGGGTAATCCCCCCGAGTGAATGTACTAGGAAGTTCGTCACTCCCTTTTCGTTTTAGGGTACTCCCTTGTAGTGACTCCGTTGGTCATATGATTAAGTTGTCCTATTGAACCTAGATCTTGGGATCTCCAGTCAACTAGGTTAGGTTTCCCTCATATTCCCTTTTTTTCTACGGGCTTTAGTTTAATTCCTCTGTATCTCATCTCGTTTCAACCCACTGGTTGTTTGGATCCAAAATTATTATCTATCACTTTGTCAAGTTGTAAGGCTCCGTTCCCGGGACGCTCACAGCTGGTCAATCATCACACATAAAACATATAATTACATTAACTTTACTAAAACCATGCAGTGGAAACACTTTAAACAAACATTTCATTTCCTTTTAAATAAACACTTTGGCAAAATAATTCATCGTTCATTACAAAATATCGCTCGTTCGTATTACAATGCAAAAATATTATACAAAAGAATGTGTGAATCCAAGGATCGTCAACAGGAATTATCAGTGTGAATCGATGTCAAGTCAACGTTAGCGGAATTAACGTTGATTTGGTTTAATTGTGTTTAAGCAACTTTAAATATCAATAAAATATCAAGAACACACGAAACAAAACACAATTAATGATTAATCAATATTTTATTATAATGTGTTGGTGATTACAAAAGAATTGAATGTACGATATCAATGAATGCTATGATGTTGTGTATGTTTTTGTTGATCGAAAGACTTTTGATGATTGTTGTATTGCTATTGCTGTTCTCAATCAATCAATCGTCTGACTCAATCCTCCTTGAATCGAAACCTAGGATCCATATTTATAGACAAAGGTGTTTCAGTTATAGGAAACACCGGATCTCTTGGGATTTGATTTGTTTCTGTTAAGGAATCATCGGATTTCTCGGGATTCGTATAACCGCCTTGTTGACTTGTTGACTTGTTGACTCGTAACACTTGTATTATACAAGTGTTTGGACTCCGCAGAAATATTGTCTTCCGTAGATGTTTTGTTCTTCCGCAGATGTTTTGTTCTTCCGCAGAATTCTTGTTCTTCCGCAGATGTTTTGTTCTGCTGCAGAATTTCTTACTTGAACTCATTCACTTGGAACTCCAGTTGATTTGTTCATCCGTAGATGATCTTCGGATGTTTTGTTACTTGTAAAATATATCTACGGATCAACGAAATGTTCATCCGTAGATGTTTCTTACACTTGGTCAATTTCAGTAATTGACCAAGTATTATGTTTGTACCTGCAACCATACATAAACCAACACATATATAAATGGGTTAACCTATATATTTAATGCATACATAATAATGAAGTACAAAAGTTCATTACAGATATTAATTCAAGTACTAAGCCTATACATAATGACTAGATCTACTGATTCTAGACCTAACAATACTCCCCCTTAGGCTTAGCTACTTGCAATCAGTTCTTCAAAACTGCAAGATCCTTGATTCTGGCAATCATCTTGTTGTAGAAGTAGGAAACAGCAGTCTTCTGATCATCATACTTATAGTTGATCTTCATCTTGCTGATCTTCTTCAGAGTCTCATAACTAATTCCCAGAACATCTTCCTCTGTAGTGAGTGTGTCTAACACCTTGTTGTTATTCACCACTTCTAGCTCATCTTGTTCTGTTATTCTGAGTTCTGTTACTTCATCAAAGGTTGTTCCCTTCAGTAGTCCAGCATTAAATCTTCTTCTTTTATATGCTTTGGCATGTAGTTTGTCTATTACTTGAATCACATGGACATGTAGGAACAGATCATTTTGTGCTTTTTCATCAGTCAGCTTGGGAAAGAATTTGTCATTAAGGTATGAGGTGTAGCTGGGATGGAGCAGTTTGATTTCCACAGGATCAAAGATTCTGATCTTTTCATCTTTCTTGTTCTCAGCATTTCTCAGTAGGACCAACTCTTTTGTCTTCTTAACATATCCCCATTCAGTGATTGGGTATGTGAATTGAGTCCCTTCAATGCATTTAAGTGCGGCTTTGTTTCTGTTGTTGTAGCCAATCCTCTTCAAGAATTCATCATCTACATGTTCTGAGGCATTGGTCTTGAATCTTTTGAGCCCTTTGATTCTCTTTTGATGTTCTACATCTTCTCTTTTGGCTTCTATAAGCACATCATCTTTAAATTTTATTTTCAACTTTCCCACTAGGGTTGAGAAATCTCTTCCTCTAGGGTGAATTGGATAATTGCTGATGATTAAACTTTGAAGATCTTTGATGTCATTCTTTGGCAGACTCACTACTGAGAGTACATCATGGAAGTATTCAACTCTTCCAGATGTTCTTTTAATAACAGCACAATCCCAGTCTGGATCATATTTCCAGGCCATGATCTTGTTTTCTTCCACAGAGCTGGGAGTTGTGAGGTGATCTATCAGTTGTATTAGAGTGGACTTTTGCTCAGTTATCTCTCTAACTGCAGTCCCAAGTGGCCATACTTTTCCGGGTATAACTTCTCTTGGCTCTCTAATCAATTTCTCCTTTCTTTTGTGTTGATCTTTAGGTTCAACTGTTATAGGTTCAGCAGGAAGTTTGCTTTGTTGTTCATAAGATGGATGTGGAGCTTCAGTTCTGAATTTTACTCCAGTATCTAGCTCAACTTTCATCACATGCTCCATCATCCTTCTGAGTTCCCCTATTGATCTTCCTTTAAGCTCATGAGGTTTGTAATTATGTCCTTGTAACCAGCAAGTCATGTTGTATTTGCTCAGCTTGGCTGTGTCACAATGTCCCAACTCCTTCTTTGTTTTCTGAATTGATTGAAAGGTGCTGAAGGCTTCATAATCACAATTTGGAATCATAAAGCATGCAAGCTCAAATTCTTTTAACAGGTTCTTCATCTCTGTCATATTTAGTCTTTCAACCATGTCATAAGGGAAACCATGGTTTATAAGTGTCATGAACATGGTTGATTCAGGCCTCTCTTCAAATATGTCACTTGTAGTCAGAAGATCATCAGCCTTTGAGACTTCTTGTTTTGGTGGAGAGTCTTCTTTGATTAATTCTTCCCACTCTTTATCACTTTCATCTTTCTTTTGAGAGATGGGCTTCTCAGTAGATAAATCTATTGAGGGGGTGTGTTCAGGAGAAGTCAGCTTTTGTTTCTTTGAAACACTTTCATAAGTAGTTGGCTTCTTCTCAGCAGTACCAAGGTACTTTCTTTTCCTTGAGTACACGATCATTTCTTTTGATGCCTCAGGACCTTGTTTTGTTTGAGCAGTTGAAGCCTTAGCATGAGATTCCAATGAACTGATCTTCAATTTAAGTTGCTCAATTTCTTCTTCTTTTCTCTTTATAATGTTTGACTGAGCAGTCATAGTGCCAGATGCTTGTTCAAGTCTCTTCATGATCTTTTCTTTTTCTTTCTTCTCAGACTCAGCTGACTCTTTAAGCTCAGCTTCCTTGTCTAGCAGAGCATCAATGACTTCTTTATCACTTTGAGCATCTTCTCTCAGTCTCTTTATTTTTGCTTGCTGTCTTATCAATTCTTCATCCTTTTCTTTTATCATCCCCTTCAGCTCTTGTATTCTTTCCTTTCTTTTATTTGATTTGAGCACCAGCTTGTTGTACTCAGCCACCATATAACTTTGCTCACAGGAATGTCATCTTCACTCAGATCATCTTCATTATAAGCAATCACATCAACCTGATCTGCTTCTGTGTCTACTTCCTGATGCTGAGACTCAATCTCATCTTCTTTTACTTCCTCATGATCAACACTTGCTGAGCTTGACTTTGGTTCAGTGGCTTGATCTTCATGCTCTTGAAGAGTTTGTTGTTGTTGCTGGTCAGTCACTGGAGAAACTTGTTCAGTTTCATTTGAATGCACAGGGGATTCAGTCTTGGATAATGACAGTTTAACTGTACTTGCTTCTGAGACTAATTCTGTCTCTCCAGTGTAGATGCTCTCAGTATCTGAATTTGTAAGTTGTTGGTAAAGTTGCATCTGAAGCTGATTTGGTGATTGGGGTTGAATGGGAGATATTGGTTCAGTATTTTGACTGGCAGGTGATTGTGTTTGGGGTGTTTGTTGTTGTTGTGGTGATAGGTGGAGGATTGGAGAGATAGGTTCTGTATTTTGGCTGTGAGGAGATGGTGGTTGATGTGGTTGTTGTTGTTGAGGTGATGCTTCTGGTGATGGAGTGTCTTGAGCAGAGCTGGTAGCAGAGCTCTCTTCATCAATTTCCCAAACAATCTCTTGAGGTATGTCTGCATTAGCATCAATCACATGAGCAAACATGTCTATGTCACCTCCTTCATATTTCCCTGAGATTTTGTTCAGCACAGATCTGCCAAGGTGTGATTGGATAAACACACCACCCTCCACAGATGTTCCAGGCAGGTCTGCATTAATGATGAGCTGAATGAACCTTGGAAACATATACATCTTATCAGCCTTCTGTACTCGAATGTGATCACACAAACAATTGAAGATGTACTTTGAATAGTTGTAGGTCCTTCCCTCAAAGATGCCAATGATACCAGATGATATATGTCTTGAAAATCTGTCAAGCCCAGATTTTCTGTTTGACATACACTTCAGATAAGTGTGACACAAAAATCTGTATGGCTTACAGAGTCTTCCCTTCTTAATTTCTCCCTTTTCAAAGTCTCCATCATACCCCATTAGGAGAAAAACCTTTTCTATGTATTCATTATCAAATACATCAGGGTGTCCAACTTCAACATCTCCCAGTTCTAGTACCCTTCTTATTGTTTGTTCGTCTATTCTCAGCCTTCGATTCTTTACTTCTGCAATAATGCCTTCATCATCTTCTTCTATATGTGCAGAATTCCAGAAATCACTGATATGCGAGCGATAAATCGTTGGCTCCGCAGATAAGGCATAGAATATCCTTGATCTTCTCAAATATCTCATAATTTCTTGACATCCTTCTGACACAGGATCGTCAGGGTTCAAGAAAGCACACACATTATGTTCTTTTGCAAATCGTTGATCCATCTGTTCATAAGAAAAGACTTCGTTAGAATCACATTATTGATATGAGAATACGAACAGTTGTGAGATAAAACAAGAATCAACTGGTTCATTCTTGATGATTACGACATGTTTTACCTTAATAAACGCTGATTAAGAACACAGATATATGTTTGCTTAAGGTTTTGATTTGGTAAATTTTGAATGTTGAGAAAGTGGGAAAAATTTGTTGAGTGAGATTTTCTAGGTCTGAAAAAGTGAGCTGAAAAAGTGAATAATGAATTTGACAAGTCAAATCTCTTTATTTATACCCTCAGACATATTAATTTTCTCTGATTTATTCAGTGGGTCCCACATTGTAATCTTCCGTAGAAGTAATTTCTCATTAATTGTGTGATCCACTATTTACTCTTCCGTAGTACATCTATGGATCAACAACTTCTACTGATGTGAAATTGTAATCATTAATTTATTGATCTTTATTCATCCGTAGTTTACCAATCTACGGATAAACATTAATATACTAATATTGATTTACACACAGTTGTATGTATGGCCCAACTCCATTGGTTGAACCAATTATTGCTATAGGACCTCGTTGGCTTTGTATACATGACAATTTAGTACAAGAAAATTTAAAATAGGGTTTTAAAAAATAAAATTTCATGTAACCGACAGCTAAGATGATGCTCAGATTTCAATTTCTTCAAATTGATAAAGATATAGACATTGCTGCTGCTGATTTAGATGTTTTTTCATGAATTCTACTCCCCCTAAATTTGTGATTAATGATGAACATAAGCATTTATCATAAATTTCTTTAAGAGGAATAACATGAACTTTAAATATATGATAATGATCAGATACACATAAGATGGGATCATACTATAATGCTAAGCCTCTTCCTGATTAGTTATGTTGTATAGTTGATACTAGAACAAGTTCTAATTGCAAGTATATTGTCCATATAAATCCATACAAGAGCTCATGTATCAACTAGGCATGCTGTTTATCATGTTTTATTGTTTTAGAAATAACTGTCACGGGCTTCACATTTGATTCACAAAGGTGTTGTCCTCCCTTTGCAAGTCAAATCATCACTTTTTCACACTTAAGACTATGTACTTTAAATTATAATAGCTATCTTGAGATGTATTTGGCATCTCATTGATGCGATGTTGATAAAGCTCAAGATAATATACAGTTGATCACTTAGGATTCTTTTGAGAGCTTTAGATATGATCATCATCAGGTCACCAGGTCTTTACTCACGTAAAACAGAGGTGCCTTTAACCCAGGTCTTTGTTCACACAAAACAGAGGGATGATGATGAGCATGATCTTTTCACCTTTGATACTGATATTCAGTATGGTGATCATACACCCAGGTCTTTGTTCACACAAAACAGAGGGAGTATGATTTGCAAAGATAGATAGTATAAAGTGTTTTACATAGTGTGTTTAGATGAATGATTTGATTACATTAGGATAAGACTCACTTTGTTTTCTCAAAATGAAGTTTCCCACAGACAATTATTATAGTATTATGTTTTGCATGCACTAAGTTTTGTTTCCACTCAAGATGAACCTACTCACATATCAAGAAACTTGTTGAGATATATTGTTATTTGTTTATGCAGAAATAGGCAAAGCTATAGTGTACTATCATTTCCCATGCATAAGTCATACTAATGCATTATTGCACACAGCATGTTGTTTGTTTGGACTTGATTTAATCTAAGTTAATCATACCTAGAGACTCAATCAGAAAATTAAATCTGACTGAATCAAAGGCTTTAGTGAATAAATCAGCAAGCTGATTTGATGTATCCACTTTGACTAACTTAATCAATCCCTTTTCTGAGCAATCTCTGAGAAAATGATACCTAATCTCTATATGTTTTGTTTTACTATGTTGCACAGGATTAGCAGTGATAAACATAGCAGCAGAATTGTCTATATAGATTGAAGTTTGAAGAAAGTTGTAACCATAGTCAAGCAATTGGTTTTGTAACCAAAGTACTTGAGAACACCCAGCTGAAGCAGCAATGTACTCAGCCTCAGCTGTGGATACAGAAACATTTGTTTGTTTCTTGCACTGCCATGACACTAGCCTGGGTCCAATGAATTGACATCCACCGGTTGTTGATTTTCTATTGCTGTTACATCCACCATAGTCACTATCTGAGTATGAGTAGAGTGTAAAGTCTCCATCCTTGGGATACCATAGACCAAGTCCTGGTTTTCCCTTGAGGTATCTGAAAATTCTTTTGACAGCATTGAGATGTGACTCCTTTGGATCAGATTGGTACCTAGCACATACACACACAGCAAACATAATATCAGGTCTACTGGCAGTTAAGTACATAAGTGAACCTATCATGGATCTAAATAATTTTTGATCAATAAATTTTCCAGTGGGATCAGGAGCAATCTTATCAATTGTTGATGCTGGTGTTTTGCATGAGGATACTTCAGCAAGATTGTATTTCTTCAGTATTTGATGTATGTATTTTTCTTGATTGATGAATATTCCATCTGCTCTTTGATGAACTTGAAGGCCAAGGAAGAATGTTAATTCACCCATTGAGCTCATCTGAAATTCAGATTTCATCAGTTCTTCAAAATTCACACACAATCTCTTATTAGTTGATCCAAATATAATGTCATCAACATATACTTGAACTACTAAGAGATCTTGATGTTCTTGTTTGAGAAAGAGTGTCTGATCAATAGTTCCTCTTTTGTAGCCATGCTTGAGTAAGAAAGATGATAGTGTTTCATACCATTTTCTTGGTGCTTGATGAAGACCATATAAGGCTTTATCTAGTTTGTATACCCTGTGAGGATAATGAGGATCTTCAAATCCGGGGGGTTGAGACACATAAACTTCCTCATCAATTTTCCCATATAAGAATGCACACTTGACATCCATTTGATACACAGTAAATTTCTTGTATGATGCATATGCCAAGAACACTCTTATTGCCTCAATTCTTGCAACTGGTGCAAAAACTTCATCATAATCTATGCCTTCTTCTTGAGTGTATCCTTGTGCTATCAACCTTGCTTTGTTTCGGACAATAATCCCTCTATCATCCAGTTTGTTTTTGTATAGCCATCTAGTTCCAATAGGATGTTGACCTTCTGGTAAATCAACAAGACACCATACTTTTTGCTTTCTGAACTGTTGAAGCTCTTCTTGCATAGCTTCAATCCAGCTATTGTCTTTTAAAGCAGCTGTAATGTTTGGAGGCACCACTTGAGAAAGAAAACAGTTGAAAAGACAAAGGTTGGCTGTACCACTTTGGCTCCTTGTAGTTCTCTTGTCAGGATTTCCAATGATATTGTTAAGTGGATGAGACTTATGAATTCTCATTGATGGAGTTGACTCAACTGGAATGGAGGATTCCAGATTAGTCATTTCCATTGCCTCTGACTGATTCATCTCAATTTGAGAATTCAAGAAATAATCAAATTGAGGCTACAGTAGTATCTGCAGTTGGATTTTGCTCTTCCGCAGGAACTTCTGCTGAAGTATTTTGTTCTTCCGTAGGAGCTGCTCCGGATACATTTTGGTCTTCCGAAGGAAGTTCTCCGGATACATGCTGATCTTCCGAAGGAACTCCGGATGCATTTTGCTCTGATACCACCTGTGAATCCAAGGATCGTCAACAGGAATTATCAGTATGAATCGAAGTCAAGTCAACGTTAGCGGAATTAACGTTGATTTGGTTTAATTGTGTTTAAGCAACTTTAAATATCAATAAAATATCAAGAACACACGAAACAAAACACAATTAATGATTAATCAATATTTTATTATAATGTGTTGGTGATTACAAAAGAATTGAATGTACGATATCAATGAATGCTATGATGTTGTGTATGTTTTTGTTGATCGAAAGACTTTGATGATTGTTGTATTGCTATTGCTGTTCTCAATCAATCAATCGTCTGACTCAATCCTCCTTGAATCGAAACCTAGGATCCAATTATAGACAACGGTGTTTTCAGTTATAGAAAACACCGGATCTCTTGGGATTTGATTGTTTCTGTTAAGGAATCATCGGATTTCTCGGATTCGTATAACCGCCTTGTTGACTTGTTGACTTGTTGACTCGTAACACTTGTATTATCAAGTGTTTGGACTCCGCAGAAATATTGTCTTCCGTAGATTTTTGGTTCTTCCGCAGATGTTTTGTTCTTCCGCAGAATTTCTCCGGAATATTTTGTTCAGTTCCACACATAATATCTGCTTCTGCTGAAGTATTTTCACCTGAAGATGGATGTATCCTTGGGGGATCAGCAGAAAGTTACTTCAGTCATAATAGGTGGAACAAATGGATAGCATACTTCATCAGATCCTGCATTTGTCAAATGATCATAGTTAAAAGATTTAGACAAAGCATCTATGTCAAATAACCATGATGATCCTTTAACTGACTTAGTAAACACATTTTCATCAAAAGATACATTAGGGTCTCTTCCACAATGTTATGTTGTGGAATATACACTCTATATGATTTTGATGTTGAAGAATATCAACAAAGAAACCATCATATGCTTTTTCTGAAAATTTTCCTAATGACTCTTTTATGTTCAAAACAGTTACTTGACATCCAAATACTCTTAGATATCCTATGTAAGTTTTCTTTAAATAGGAGCTCATAAGGAGTTTTGTTATGTTCTTTGACAATTAACTTCTATTTTGAACATTGCATGCAGTATTCACAGCCTCAGCCCAAAAGGTAATAGGTAGTTGTGAATCAGCTAGCATTGTTCTTGCTGCTTCAATGAGAGTTCTGTTTCTTCTTTCAGCAACTCCATTTTGTTGTGGAGTCCTTGGGGCACTGAATTGTCTTGCAATACCTTTGCTCCTGCAAAAAGAATCTAGTTCAAAGTTAACAAATTCAGTACCATTATCACTCCTGAAAATTTTGACTTTTGTATCAAGTTGATTCTCAATCTTGATGACAAAGTCCATTAATGTTTCTGATGTTTCACTCTTTTGTTTTAAGAAAAAGACCCATGTAAATCTAGTGAAATCATCAACTATCACCAAACAATATTGTCTTTTTTTCCATGCTCATTACATTGGTTGGACCAAAAGATCCATGTGAAGCAATTTGAGTGGTGTAGTATTAGTATTGATTGTTTTGGTTTTATGTGACACTCTGTGTTGTTTTCCTTTGTAACAAGAAGAGCAATGAGTTGAGCAATGGAACTCTTTATTGGGAATCCAATGACCAGGTCATGTTTTACCAATTTATTCATGTTCTTCATGTTAGAATGAACAAGCCTTCTATGCCATAATTGTGACAAATCTTCTGAAAGTTTAGATATAAGACAAGTTTCATGTTTTGTGAGTGAAGTGTTGTTCATATCCAAAACATAAGTGTTTCCTTTTCTTGCTGCTTTGAGGAGAATTCGATCTTCAGGGACACTAAATCCTGGCTTAAGAATGTAACAGTTAGTGTCATCAAACAATGTAGTGTAGTTTTGATCACAGATTTGAGATACACTAAGTAAATTATACTGTAAGTTTTTACAGTAATTTACTTTATCAATATAAGTACACCATTAGTTATCATTCCTTCACCAACAATTTTACCTCCCTTTTATCCCCACCAAATGCCACATAAGAAGCATTTTTATGTTTAAATCATGGAGAAGAGAACAGTTTCCTGTCATATGCCTTGAACAACCACTGTCAACATACCACATGTTGTCAGCTCTCCAATATTGTTCCTGCAATCAGAAATGAAAATCAGTTAGAAGTGACAACCCAAGTCTTAGTGATCTTGGTTTATCAACAGGATCTAAAACGTTATTCTTTCAGAACAATTTTTAAAGTTTCAGTTTCAGATTTAATTGATTCATTCCGATTGATTTAGATGAGGATGATTCTGTTGAATTTGATGTTGATGAAGTAGATTCATGATTCACATTGGTCGCTTTAACTCAGAGTAACTTCTTTGTTTGAGTCTTTTGTTTTGACAACTGACCTTTAAATGTTTCACATTTCTTTTTTTTGAAAGAGGTATATGAATGCCTTTGTCAAATTTATCAAAGAATGAATCATCATCCTTTGATTCTTTGTCTGACAAATCTACTCTTTTGTTTGGTGTTTTTGACTGCTGAAAATGGTCTTTTCCGAGTATATGAACACTTGATGTTGATTTGACCTTTGGTTTTGGCTTTTGATTTTGTTCAAACTTCTTCAGTTTGGGCTCTTTCAGACATTCCTTTTGTTTGCTGATCTTTGTTGTAGCTCTTTCTTCTTTAGCTTTGAATGTGCTTCACCTTTTTCAATTTGTGCACATTTTGATTGTTTGGGGCTGAATTTCTCTTCCGTAGATCAGCAGCTGAAGTTTTCTTGTTCAGTTGATGATCTACTGAAGCCTTTTTCTTTCCTTTGAATTTTCCTCTTTCCTCAGTGATGACAGATTCATCAGTCAATTTCTTGGAGGAGTCTTGCATACTTAGTTCTTGAAGACCTTCATTCAATTGAGCTATCCTCTTGCAGATGGTCTTCAGCATGTTTCTTTGTTTAGGAGGGTATGGCAACTTTGTTTCTTCAAGCACTTTTGGGATATGGGCTTTCAGTTGAAAATTTTTACCAGTGCTTGTTTGATCAACATCATGTTCATCAGAATCATCCAAGTCATCACACTTATCATAATCAAATTCTGAATCATTTTGATCTAATGATTCTGATTCAGATGATTCAGTTTCACTCACCTCAGCTTTATCATTAATTGTAGTTTTAGTTGAATCTTTTTCAAACTTAGTGCCAGGCACAAAATGATTTGACAGAGTGTTTGTCATTGTTGTAGGTAAGGATGTGTAATTATCATTTATAGGTGGTGCAACCGCATTATAAACCCAACCCAGACCTTTTTTTGATTCAATATGAGAATTTAGTAATTTCTCATATTGCTGAGATGATAATTGAAACTTCTGAAGTTTCACTTCAGTTGATGCATGATCAGCCATGGATTTTGTTAAGGAAGAAGTCAAATGCTCAACTTGGGCTTTTAGGCTATAATTTTCAGAAACAAATTTTTCTAAATCCTTTTGCAAGGAATTAATTTTTATTTGATATAATTTATGTTCTCTAACATGGGATTCATTCAAAATCATTGTTTCTTTTACTTTATCAGCCAACTGTTGAGCATGGACTCTATATCGTTCAACTTCCTCAACACAAGTTGATGAACACAATCTTTCTTTTACCTCTTTTGCCATGGGGGAACTGTTTGATCCATATGGGCCATCAAAGCTTGATTCTCTTCCAAAACTTCCTTCTCATACAAACTCCAATCACACGTTCCATCTTGAAGTATGATCAGCCCTGACTCCTTTGAGTTACTAGGTCCTGCTGATTCTTTGGGGCTGGTGGGGGAAGCATTGATCAGTTGAGATTGCTTGTGCAGAGGTCTTTGAGAAGATTGTTGATTTGCTTGAATCTGATGTTGTTGATGCTGCTGATGTTGTCTCATCTCTGGATAAGACTGTTGATTGCATTCTCTTGAGAAATGTCCATAGAGATTGCATTTGTAGCATCTCACTTTTGATTTGTCAACACCAATCTTTGATGTTTTGCTTGCTGAAGCCAAGTTTTATTTCTCCTGAGATATTGCTTAGCTCTATAAGCAATCATGGCCATCTGCCATTGTAGATCCATCTCTTCCACTACATCTGGAGGTAGTTCTTCTAAGTCTTGTTGGCAGATATTGGCTGATGTTAGAGAGCTTCCCAGATATGCTTGAAAACTTGAGCTAAAAGCTGCAAAGGCTGCTCTTTGTTCTTCAGAGTCCAATATCACAGTTATTGGTTCTGACTGATTTGCTGAAAAGGAAGACTTAGTTGTTGCTGCAGTTGTATCTTGTCTATCAGTAGTTCTTCCTTTATTCTTCTGCTGCTTGTCTTGAGATGATTTCTTTGAGGGTTTTGAAACATAGAAGCTAACTTCCTCCTCATCATCACTCCTAGCACAAGAGTTATCACTTTCATTGTTTGAAATAAAAGCACTTCCTACATTATTTGTTTCTTTGAAGTGATAGGATAGGTGAGACATGAGTTCTCACACTCTTGTTTCTTGATTTTTCGTCCATTTCAAGAGCTTCCACTTTTGCAACCAGAGTATCTAAGCCAGTAGCTTTCAGATCTATAGTGTTCTTGAACATGGACACAGTATGCTTCCAACTTTCTGGCAAAGTGTGGAGCATTTTCTTGTTTAATTCCTCACTAGTATACTTCAACTCTAGAATATTCATCTCAGTGACTAACTGCATGAATCTATGAAGTTGCTGAGGAATTGATTCACCCTCAATATGATGAAAAGTTTCATATTGTGATCTGAGGGTGTCTCTCCTTATACTTCTTATCTCATCACTCCCTTCGCAGAGAGTGTGAAGTATCTTCCATAAGGAGTGAGCTGTTTTATAGTTCTCACACCTGATTAATATCTCTTCAGGTAAAGCCATACTAAGCAGACTGTATGCTTTTATATCGACTTTAACCTTTTTGACATCATCAGGTGATAGATCTTTCGTACTGATTGGTTGATTTTTGTCATTATAATCCGGCCCAAGAGTGGGTGGAATATAAGGACCTTCAGTGATGGAAATCCACAAGTCAGAATCAGTATAGTTTACATGATTCCTGAACTTGATTTTCCAAGACTTGAAATCTGCTTTTGTTTCCAACTTCGGAGGTTGGTAAGATGAACCACTGAAGTTGCTCATGATGTTAACAAGATCTACTATTCAATTGATTTGAATATAGAAACAAGTTAATTAAAAACGATTGCTGTTAAGCGAAATCAAACACAATTAAAACACAACTAACACTGATAGATCAATTGATCTAAATCAATGAGCACTTGGCTCTGATACCACCTGTGAATCCAAGGATCGTCAACAGGAATTATCAGTGTGAATCGATGTCAAGTCAACGTTAGCGGAATTAACGTTGATTTGGTTTATTGTGTTTAAGCAACTTTAAATATCAATAAAATATCAAGAACACACGAAACAAAACACAATTAATGATTAATCAATATTTTATTATAATGTGTTGGTGATTACAAAAGAATGAATGTACGATATCAATGAATGCTATGATGTTGTGTATGTTTTTGTTGATCGAAAGACTTTTGATGATTGTTGTTGTATTGCTGTTCTCAATCAATCAATCGTCTGACTCAATCGTCCTTGAATCGAAACCTAGGATCCATATTTATAGACAAAGGTGTTTCAGTTATAGGAAACACCGGATCTCTTGGGATTTGATTTGTTTCTGTTAAGGAATCATCGGATTTCTCGGGATTCGTATAACCGCCTTGTTGACTTGTTGACTTGTTGACTTGTAACACTTGTATTATACAAGTGTTTGGACTCCGCAGAAATATTGTCTTCCGTAGATGTTTTGTTCTTCCGTAGATGTTTGTTTCCACAGAATTCTGTTCTTCCGTAGATGTTTTGTTCTCTGCAGAATTTTACTTGAACTCATTTCACTTGGAACTCCAGTTGATTTGTTCATCCGTAGATGATCTTCGGATGTTTTGTTACTTGTAAAATATATCTACGGATCAACGAAATGTTCATCCGTAGATGTTTCTTACACTTGGTCAATTTCAGTAATTGACCAGTATTATGTTTGTACCTGCAACCATACATAAACCAACACATATATAAATGGGTTAACCTATATATTTAATGCATACATAATAATGAAGTACAAAAGTTCATTACAGATATTATTCAAGTACTAAGCCTATACATAATGACTAGATCTACTGATTCTAGACCTAACAGAATGCCATCCTAAAATAAGAGAGTAGCCGCCTCGCGCCATCCTCAACAACATTTTACCGCCAAATGGAAAATTGGATAAAAGTCAACGTTGCTGAGTGAGTTCTAGTTTTATAAAAACATTATATTACCTTTCATGAGTTAGAAATTTTCTTTACTATCGCACGTGATCACAATCCATACATACATCAAGGTAATATTATTATCTTCGTCATCGTTCGTTTCGTACATTTCGCACGTTTCGCATATTTCGTATTTATCGCACTTTATTTATTATCTTTCACTTATATCTAGGTCCTGTACTTAATCCCCCTCTAGAGCACCAAGCAATTCATCTAGGGTTAAGCGACAAGGATCAGTTTCGCACATGTGGAGTGGTCACTAGGATAGACTCCCCCTGTGTGTGTGAACTCTTATGGGTTAGCCAAAATCGCACGCTGTATAACACACAGTAATTAGGAAATCGCACGTATTGGAGCAGTCACCGAGACTGAACTCTTACTGTGTGTATGAACCCTTATGAGTTAGCCAAAATCGCACGCTGTAGACACACACAGTTGAGCTAACAACTCTCAATGAGTTGTGAACCTCCTTTCATTTGCTTGAAAGGCTTTTCATTCGTTCATTATGTTCCACTTTCATTATTTAAATCTTTCACTTTGTTAAGATAATACTTTACATTCATTAACAATATAAAAACCACGTAAAGTCACATCATCATACGTAATAAGGAAAATAACATACAATCATACAATCATACATAATCATCAAACATCATCAATCACACATCATCATGCATAGGCATCAATCATACATCACATCATACATCGCCCAGCACATCAACTATGACCTCAAAAAGGTCAACTTACATACCCCGGGAACCTCCAAAGTCAAAGCCTACATTTACTCTTTTCTCCCGAGAATCAGAAAATAAACTAAGTTCTTTCGGGCGCATGAGCCATATTTGGGCGTATGGGCACTATTCAGTCGCATGGCCTTCCAGGCGCATGAGAACACTTAGGCGTATGGACACTTAGGCGTATGGACATTATGGGGCGAATGAACACCTAGGCGTATGGAGAGTCCTCAGACGCATGGGCATTATGGGGCGAATGGACACTTAGGCATATGGAGGGCTTCCAGACGCATGAACACTATGGGGCGTATGGACCCTCAGTCGCATAGCTTCAATCGCATGCCTTTCAGGCGCATGAACTTCAGTCGCATGACTTCCATGCGTATGACCCTCAGTCGCATGGCATTCAGGCACATGGACTTCAGTCGCATGCATTTCGGCCGTATGGCCTCCAGTCGCATGCCATTCGGTCTCATGGCTTCCAGTCGCATGAGCCCTAGCTGGGAGTAGAATGCAGCCCCTTCGAACCCTAACTACAGATTTCGGCCTCCGACCCTTTTCTAACCTGTTCTAAGCTTAAACCAACCATCCTAAGCCTTAGAAACACGACCATACATCATTCAAGCATCACAAGCCAAACACGAGTCCTACCCATTCGCCATACCACACAAACACATACAAGCGGTACACCCCCACGACGACAAAAACGGCTTCATATGCATTCCAAAGAATTCCAAAATCAGTTAGAGGGGTCCTAGAACTCACCTTGGCAGCCTCTTCGAGTAGAGCTTCCTACAAACCCGCTTGACTTCGACTTTTGCACTTGATTTCCAAGAAACCCTAAGTTTTGCCCTTTTTCTCCCTTTTCTTCTCTCTTGAACCGAATGGAGATGAGTATGGAAGGGGGAAATGGACAGCCATGCCCCTTTTACACCCACTCTTCCAAAGTTTTCCCCCTTTTGGCAAGATCGGTCCCTCAACATGGACTTCATTTCTTTTTCTTTCTTCTTCTTCTTCTTTGCCTTAAAAAAATAACCGGGTGTTACAAGTCCACTCCCTTTATATAGGTTTCGTCCCCGGAACCTATTATTCCTCAAACAATTGTGGGTAATGCTGTCTTATCTCTTCTTCAGTCTCCCACGTAGACTCCGATCCCTTTCTGTGCTTCCACTGTACACGCACGAGAGGAACCACTTTATTCATTAACCTCTTCTCTTTACGATCGATGATCGTCACTGGTTGCTCCACATGATTGAGCCGTTCATCTACCTCGATATCTTCCAGTGGTACAACCATATCCTCGTCTGCTAAACATTTTCTCAGATGAGATACATGGAATGTCGGGTACTAAACATTTTCAACCAAGAAGGATGAGCTAGTTGACTTTCATTCTCCACTAAGTTAGGTTGCACCTGAAACTGAGGTCAAGGTTGAACCACGAGAGACAACTCAACTAGGGCCTAGTGCTGCATCTCAGCAAGCTTTATCTTCTAACTCACAACAGGGTCCTGACCTTTCTCCTTCTGAACTTGTGAAGGAAAATGACGCAATTGAGAAGGACAAAGAAGGAACATCTGGTACTCAAGACTAGCCTTCTCAGTTTAAGTATAGAAAAAGGAAGAGGATGGACATCAGAATGGACAAGAAGAAAAAGAATAAAAAGTTCAAGGCATCCACCTCTATACCTCAGGATGAGTCAGAACATCCCAAGGGTGATCAAGAAGAGGCTGCTCAACCAACTCCACTTATTATAAAGCCTCTTGCTGTTAAGAGACCCATCTTGTCTTGGGTATTTGCTACTAACCTAGACAGATAGTGTGTCACTAGAGATCAAGGGGGTCAAGATGTGTACTTCTGCCAAAACATACTTGACCTTCCTCTACATGATCTCTATGATAGAGAATGTACTTTGAAAGTTTGAAGAATTTTGACAACTACTAATGAAGGGAATGATCTTGATTCTGATGAGGACTACCAACAGATGAAGATCAACATTTAAAGTTATCTTTCAGTTTTGATCAAGAAGAGGCTGCTCAACCAACTCCACTTATTATAAGCCTCTTGCTGTTAAGAGACCCATCTTGTCTTGGGTATTTGCTACTAACCTAGACAGATAGTGTGTCACTAGAGATCAAGGGGGTCAAGATGTGTACTTCTGCCAAAACATACTTGACCTTCCTCTACATGATCTCTATGACAGAGAATGTACTTTGAAAGTTTGAAGAATTTTGACCAACTAATAATGAAGGGAATGATCTTGATTCTGATGAGGACTACCAACAGATGAAGATCAACATTTAAAGTTATCTTTCAGTTTTGGTAGCATCATCCTAGGGGGAGTTTGTAAGGATTACACTTAGAGACTTATGCAACCAAAGAGCTCTCAGCATGCACATGTGAAATACAAGGGAAGTTACTTCGTCTGAAGCCAAAATGCCAAATCTTCCAAAGACAAATATGAAGTATTTCGAAGCTTCAAGACAAAGTCTTTTGAAGCCAAGAGACTGATTTCTTTCGAAGACAGAGAAGACATGCTTTCTCTGACTCACTTTTGATAAAAGCTGAACAACTTTCTGCTGCCATATCTGAAGACTCACCCACTTAGATAAGTTTGTGAAAAGTTCATACTTTTGTCAACTGTAGATTAAGGTCTTAGAGTCTGTAACTTTCTACTTTTGTATTTTTATTCTTTTTGTATTAGATAAGGATGTTAGCTATGACATGTCATAGTCACTAGTCAAAAGACAAATCTGCCTTTTGACTTTACATTGATCTTGTTGTCTAGATTAGTGTTTCAGCTGGGCTTTCAAAGTATGGCCGGCTACAGGATGTTAAAAGTTCTTCCATAATGGTGGAAACTTTTTGATTATGCTTGATACAAAAATTAACTCATCCATGTGCATTTTATGTTTATTGACCCAAGATATGCAACAACTCATATATATTTAGCCATATATTTAGGAATTTCTTACTCAATTGTCTTTAGACATATATTTAGCTTTGAGTGAACTCCATAATCCTTTAGTAGACTTGATATTCTGGAACACATTGATCAAAGCATCCAACATCCCATTTAATACATGTCCTTGGCAAATATAGTCATCGCTTTCCCACTTGAGACGCCTTCGCTGTTGGTTGGTTGTTTTGTTTTCCCCTTCTTTCGGCATTGGTATTAATATAACATAAACCACTTTCAAGGTTGTTAATAAAAAGTGCAATTTATTTTTCCGCTCTCAAAAATTTCCAACTAACCAAATTTATTTGACATATAACGAAGCAATTCCCCACTTGCGATGTTGAATAAATAAGTTTGAAGTTTGAATCCCCATTCAAATCAAATAGAATTTTAAAATTTGTCTCTGTTGGACACCTTGTTGAAATTTGAGATCAATACACAAAGTAATACTTCTAATCTTGCAAACCAAAATCGAACAAATCAACACCCAACAACAATCGATTATCAAGTGGCTAATGATTGCATACCCACAACCTCTCGACTCCAATAATCAATTTTAAATATTAAAGTCAAAATTCTAATAAGGTTTTAGTTGAGTAAATTAAACCCAAATCAAAGAAATCTCATGCACCAAAATTGGAGAATACTAGAAATAAAATTGGTTTAATCTTTGTTGAAGAAACTGTAATCTAGAACACAACGAAACCTTTGAATCCTCTTTTTAAACCTTTACAACACAAAACAAAGTCAAACTTTTGATCCTTTGTGAACAGGAATAGAAATCGACCTTAACCGTGCGAATAGGAACATAAACTGGGAACCGTAACCAATGCTACCCCATGAACTTAACACGAACCCAACGAACAAAACTATAATTAGATTTGACTAAGAATATTGAAAACTTCAACTTGAAAATTGCAAGGGACAACCGCATCAATGATCTCCTTTCTTTCATGCGATGACCTAATTGTTGACCACAAAAACCTTTTAAACAACCGTTCCATATAAACAAATCCTTTAATGGATCAATTCAAAACTCATGTACGTTTCCAGTAATTGAAGCCCCCTATTTTAATAATTAGGCCCTATTAATTTAGGTTCATGGTCCAACAAAATTACTAATAACGGGCATGAACTCCAGCATCTCATAACTCATTTGTAAATAATAATGTCTATTTGATTAACAAGTTAACCCAAAAATACTAAAATAATATTTCATAACACTAAAATTTTAGATGGTAGACTGCAACGAGTGTAGTTATTTTTGTGGTATTATGACGATTTGAATCAATTATTATCGAATATCATTGTTGTCAGTATCAGAACACGTGCAGATATTTTTTATAATGGTTTACAATAAGCTGGACTGATAACGACCAAAGTCATGCCACATAGCATAAGTTAAAATTGACCAAAATCTTAGACGTGTACCGCGGGGAAATAGAGCTAGTTTATTCAGATAATAACGAAAACAAGTGTGGACCATCCTATATAATTTTAACGAAGCAACTTTTTCATTCTTTTAATATAGTTCAACCAGCACATCTGAACATGTATATATATATATATATATATATAAGACATATTGTCGAAACTTACGCTGCGTTCCCGAGTTCAATAAACGAAAGCATAGAAAAGAAAAGAAGTGAAAGGAAATTAATGAGAGAAAAAAAATTAAGGAGAAAAAATAAATAAAGAAAAAATGAAAAAAATGTATTAAATTTTCGTGTTTCAAAAGTTTGAATAAATAAAAATAAAGTTAGAATTTTATGTCTATCGTTTCTTTTATTTTCATTTCCTTCCATTTGAAAGGAAAGTTAGAAGAGAATATTATTGAATTTTTTTTATTTCTTTTCATTTCCTTACTTTTAAACATATGACCATAGTTTTTTTTGTTTCCGTTCATTTCAATCCTTTAAATAATTAGAAATGTAATTATTTTTCACTTTGCATTCATTTTTTTTTCATTTATCTTTTAAAAAAGACTTGAAAACACAACGTTAGCACAGATTGGTAACTATATGCATATGTATGTTCAAATACATATATACACAATGAGGGTATATGTTATCTTTGTTTTCTGAATAAGAGAATATATTGTCTTATATAGCCATGTTTAATCATTGGATCAATAAAGATTTAAAATTTACTCAAATACTAATAAATACTGTTTTGTTAAACAAAAAAAATTAATAACCGATAAAAATAGCTGTCATAAATAAGTTGATTGCAAAACATAGTTACTATTTAATGATTTTCATTTTGTTCATATGAATATTTTAATGGTAAGTGGTTTACTCCTCAACAGCATTAGTGTACAAGATTTGATGATTTTATTCTAGAAGATAAGCAATATTAGAAAACAATATTAAAACTTAACTTTTACAATTTATTATTTTACTAGTGCGATTTATAAATTATGATTTAAACTTAATTACTCTTTAACGATGTCAACAACTAATATTCTGTTTCCTTGTATTTCTTTAACCTCGGGTGCCTAAGACCAGATCTACAATGAAATTTTTTGACTTTTAAATATATTTTTGTAGATTTGTTAATTGAATATATATATATATATATATAGAGAGAGAGAGAAATGTTACGGTACAAAGTGTTTTTTATGCGAAACGTACAAAGTTATCACGCAAAAATGGAGGTTATTGGTGAAATTATAACGCAAAGGTGATAATTAATCACGCAGTGATGGAATTATCACGCAAAGGTGAAATTATTACGCAGAATGTATTCTTACATGATAATTCTATCTCTGCGTGATAAGCTCACGCGAGTGTAATTTGTCTTGCGTAAATATCACTTTGTTCTTGCGTGATAATTCCACTCCAAACTTCGTACGCTTCGTACGAAAAAGCCACTTTGTATAGTAACCGGCTCCTATATATGTGTGTGTGTTATATATATCTTTTGTTTTTTATAACGTTATACATGGATAAAAATGAACGGGACCATACGGGTGTCTATCTAGAAAATCTTACAAAGGTTGTAAAATTTCCATGTCTTTTAGCATGGATGATTGACAAATCGATCGTCTTCTGAATACGAAAGCCTAATAGTTGCTAGTTACATAATACTCCAAATCTATTTAAAGTTAGAAAAGTATAAGGAAATTGTAATCATGGAAAATTCTAAAAATGTTCATATAATCATATTTTTTTTTCAAACTGTCCCTTTAACCAACCATTTTTGAAAAAGTTCCCACCCAACATAGTAGCCTCGATCCGACCATACATAGAAAAGGGCCGTCCAAACCCAAGATGAGCTGCTTGGATGAATACACATGTATAAATAGGATCATTATGAAGGACTTGTTTACATTCATGTGAACCTGCTTAAGTTCGTCCGAACAAATTTATGATCATCTGGACCTTGGTAAGTTCTTCCGAACTTACGTAAGGGCACTATGTAGACACGAGGTTTCCTCTGAACTGCTTATCGTGGCTTCGACGAAACTGTTTTGCTGGGACGCCCGGGATGAGCTAGTCAAATAGGAATTTTGAACGAAAAAATTGGTCAACCGTACATTTTCAGAATTTTCCCGTAAGTCATTTTAAGTGAAATAAAATATAGATACTCGTTTTAACCTTAAAAAAAGACTTCAAACTAGCCTCGTCAGTGCTCTGATCGAATGAATTAAAGTTCTCCTAAAGACACGTATTGAATGACGTTTGTTTGTACATATAAGAAAAAAAAAGTCCTTGTAATGATGACGGAGATCATGATCACCGAGTCTGAAATCGCACTAAAAAAGAGTGTGTAAAATTCCTTAAAACTGCGTGTGAATATGTTGTTTTACAGTGTTTGAGTAGGGTAGAAATTAAGTTATAGTTTTATATCACAATAACAAGAGAAATCTCCAAAGTATTTAAAAGATATAAACGTATGAACCTAATTAATTGTATTAAAGATCTTTTAGTATAAATCAAATCAATGTAAAGATCAACAATAACTACTTCAATTTTTTCATAATTGAATCTACTGCCCAATGATAGCAACCGTGGGAACAAAAGTCCGAACGACCGTCAGTAATAACGTGCTGCCAAAAGGAAGGTACAAATGTTAAACACCAATATTAGTAGCAACTTGCTCCCTAATATCATATCATTGCCCCGTGCTATTAATGGTAAGCATGACCATTAAGATTTTGTCTTTTTTAGTGTTATATAAGATTAAAATGCATTGGAATTACTATACTTGTGTGTTTTAATTTAGCATGAAAAAATTAATGGTCTACATCAACGTAGACAATCATACAAGAGGAGTAGAATTTCTCTACGTCTTTTAGCAAGGAAGATTGGCAATGTGAGTTGTGAATTTGAAAGCTTAATAAGTGGTAGTGACATAATAGTTCAGGTCACCCAATATCCTCAACAATTATGTAATTGTCTACATTAGATAGGGAAACAATGAGTAATTTTTAGTCGGAATAATAAAAAAAAAAATTTTACTCAGTGAAAAAGACTACAAATCAGTGTCTTTAATGAGGCCTTCAATTTCTATGATTGATCTAACGAAAACATAGGGTTTCCAAGAGGACACATATTACACATGATTTCCTGATAACAATTTTCACTCGGTTATGAAATTGTTTCCATTAATACAACATGAAGTAGTCATTGTATTGTACTAGATAACCATCAAGTTGAAATTACTTTAACGTCATTTTGTTGAATTAAGGTGTTCAAGTATATCGAAAAAAAAAAAAAACAAAGTCTCTCAATTAAGGTTTTCAAGCACTTCAAGCCAATTTCCTCTAAGGTTGAACCTTAGTTTTATAGTATAATAACAAGACAAACCTCCAAAACATTTAAGTAAATTAAACTAGCAAATTAAATTGTTTAATGATCTTGCAGCCGTTACGAAACTGTGAGTTAGCAACAGACATGTTGTCGCCCATAAATGTAAACCGTAAGTAGGAACTTTAGTAAGGAATTGAGATCTGTCTATTGTGAGAGATCGATTTATAAGAAAGATGAAATATTGATGTGTGTATGACAAACAGTGAACACAACATAAATATGAGAAATATAATGGAAAAATATAGGTAGAATATTCATCATCATAGATTTCCAATAATCACCCCTTGGATGATCAAGCCATGGGGGCATGTTACAAACTCTTGAAGACACAAGAACACACACACTCTAATAATGGAGAACATTACATATTTAGAGTATATTTTCGTAAACACTAAAACTAAAAACACCATTTAAAGGAAAGTAATTGATGGTAAACAATTGATAGGCATTATTATCAATCGTAAAAGAACAACTGATGATATATTGCAGCCTCTTCAATTTGTAAACCAATACTAATGTCCTTCAGTAACGACTTTAGGTAGTGACCTTTAATATCAGCCATTGGTAGCAAATCTTGTTACCAACCTTCAACAAAAACCTGTGGTAGCACCCGTGGGTTGTAGCCATCGGTAGAATCTTACAATAGCAGTTTTGAGTATGGTTGTAATTAGTAAGGAACAATTGATGTTAAGCTTGCATTAGTTTTTGGTCATTGTAGCAAGTTTCATTAGTTGTTTGGTCATGAGTCTCCATTCTGTTCTTCATGCCTTAGATCAGTGGCATGTTGTCAATGATTTACTGCACCCTCAGGGGTGGAACTACATTGGGAAGGACGAGTCAACTGACATCATGCATTTTCTTTTTCGGTTCCAACAGAAACATATAATATGTGAATTGCGAATGACACCAACTTTTTTATGATTGATACCATTGTTTTGTGAAAATAAATATTATTTTTTTCCCATTGCGCATTGGTATTTTTAAAAAATATATAAGTTTTTTTTGTAAGTTAAAAAAGTAATTAAATAGTTATATAAAAGATTAGTAGTTATTTTTGTGTTAGTTGTTTAGATTATATAATCATAGAATTAAAAACTCATATTCTAGTCGATTCCCATTTTCTTTTACCCGTTTATTAATTAGTTCTATCGGTTGCAAATAAACATATTGGATATCCATTGATCCATCCTTTATTAAAGTTAACATTATGTCTATCGGTTGCATCCCGAGAATTGTGAGATGCTTTTATTCAAAGCTTGTGAAAATGAATTTGTGTAATCGAATGAATGATGAATATATAAATAATGGTTGTATTTGCTATATTTAAAAACCAATTCTTTGCAAAAATTATTGTTGAAGATGTGATTGAGTGGCTTCAAACTATTAAAGTCCGTAGGAAATAACTATAAAAGATATATTTCTATATTTTAATGACGTCGTAATCTTTTTAGTGAAAACGTCTTTCATTGTGTGACCCGACCCGACCCAACTTTGACTGACCTGAATTTTATGACCTCTAGGTTGTTATGATCTAAGAACCATATAAACTAACGCTATACGGAAAAAATTATGGTCACGTCACTACGCACCCCTCAGTAAATACATCATATTCCTATTATCTATTACATTGGTTTTCTTCTGACCAAATCTATATAATTTATAAACCCAATAACCGTCATAAGGAGTAGCTTGTAGGTAGCAAGAAGTTACTATTATTCAACGCCATTAGCAGCAACCTACAGTAATTAGTCGTTGTCCAGAGTTGTTAGCGGTAACCATGACCAATATCTATCTATCTATCTTTTTTCTTCTTTTTGATGCTGTATGGGACCAAAAATGTGTGGAAACCACAAAAGTGTCTTTTAGCATGGAAATTTGATTAGCTTCGTTAAGATGAAAATTCATACGAAAGCAATGGACGTTTTATGACATTTAGCATGAAAGATCAACAAGTTTAGTTGTGAATGTTAAAGCTTAATTATAAGTGTTGGTGACATAATAATTAAGGTAACTGACTCTTCCAAAACTATGAATTGTTTTTATATTTATAGGTAAACACTAAGTTATTTTCAATGAAATTAATAGAAAGATATTTTATTTTTCTGTTGGAAGAGACTACAATTTATTAGTTTTAACAAGGTTTATGATTACGAAGCTTGAACGAACCAATAAATTTAACTTTTTACATAGGCCATGCAATCCTCATGGTTGCCATAAAAAGTTTCGCTCGCTCGTAAAATTGTTTATTATAGTACAACAACAAGAAACACTCATTATACTATAATAGATGACCATCGACTCATTAAAAGATTATATATATAATTCCTAGATATTTTGTGAGATATTGATGTATAAAGAATGTTCGAGTATACTTGAGGGCATAGGAAGTTTCTCAGGGTGTTCAAGCTCTTCTCAGCTAGTTTAAGCTAAGGTAGAACCTTAGTTTTATAGTATAACGAGAAAAATCCAAATTATTTAAGGTTACTTAAAACAGAAAATATTTATATTAACTAGAAATTAAATCAATATAAAGATCATTGAACACTTTTTGATTTTCTTAACTAAACTTGCTACATCTATCAGCAGCAAACGAGCAGTTTATATAACAATTACTTTGGCTTAAATAGGCCAAAATACACAACCAATAATTAACGACCAGGAGGGTCTTATGGCAGAAAATGCGGTGGTCAATACCAACCACAATCCTATCTAAAAGTATACATAAGATAAGAAGGAAACTACTAAATACATTGATTATTATTTTACAATAATATATTCGTTAATATGCCCCCGTAATATGGAGAAGCGATTGGATACTCCAATCTTAGATCGTAGATGATGAATGGGACAGTGCCTAGAGGTTTTGTAAGAACATCCACTAGTTGGTCTTCAGAGTGGATGTGTTAAACACATAAAGAACCATTTGCAATTTTTTCGTGAACAATATGATAGTCAAACACTACATGTTTCATATGCGAGTGGTAGACTGATTGGCATACATATAGGTAGCACCCGCATTATCACAAAAAAGTGTAGGTGATTTCGACATAAAGAGACGAAGTTCCAAAAGTAAGTCTTGAACCCACGAAAGTTTAGTTGCACCATTTGCTAATGCCTTGTACTTGGCTTTGGTGGAAGAACGAGAGACGGATTTTCAACGCGAGTAGCGCCATGAGAGGAAGTTTGACCTAAGATAGATGATGTAGGCAGTGGTGGATTGGCCCCCATCTGCAATACCACCCCAATCAAAATCAGTGAACGCCTTAAGATGAAATCAAGTGCCATGGTTAAGAAACAATCCATGATGTATTGTACCCTTGAGATAGTGAATGCCACGTTTTAGTGCTTGCCAATGAAGCTTGGTAGGAGCATGCATATATTGAGAGAGCATGTTAACACCATAGGATACATCAGGTCGTGTAAAGGCAAGGTATTGAAGAGAGCCTACAATTTGTCGATATGGTGTATGATCAATTTTTGACGACCCGTCAACAAGAGTTAGTGTCTCGGTAGATCTGAGATGTGTAGCAACGGACTTTGCACCATCCATGCGGAACTTGGTAGGAAGATTTTGAATATTAGTATGTTGAGATAGGAAAATGTCATTAACAGTGGGAATGACTTTTATCCCAAGAAAGTGATACAACATACCAAGGTCTTTAATGGAGAATTTGTCGGATAATGCACCAAAGACCTGTTGAACGAAATAGTTTGTGTTGCCAGTGATAAGAATGTCATCAACATAAACTAGGAAGTAACAAACAATGCCCACATGATTATAGATAAACAAAGATGGATCAGCCAGAGATTTTTAATAACCAAGATGAATAAGGAACTTAGTGATATGAATGATTTAACTCCAAAATCTGATGGAATTACATGACTCAAGGTGCCCTAATACATCTTTATTGCAATCACATTAGTTCAATTGTTCATGTTGTATTAACTTGTGCAATGAGGATAAGTTAATCATACTAGATGCTGATAAAGTTAATATCCAATGCGAATGTTCATCGGTGGATAATGCGGATGAATATAAGTATTGATGCTGATGAAAAGGATCTATAGATAAAAACCAAAATTTCATTGAACGCTGATAGTTGTAGCAACTTTAAACATTCATTTTCAAAAATCAAATAAAAAAAAGAGAAAAAAATCAACATAGGTCACAAAATTACTTGATGTAAGGCCCCGTTCCTGGGATGCTTACAGTTGGTCATTCATCGCACATAAAACATATAATTACATTTGCCTTAGAAAAATATTGCAGCGGAAACATTCAAAAATGACATCTCATTTCATTATAAGCACTTTTGCCAAATAATACATCATTATCCGATTACAAAATACATGTTTGCATTATATCACAAAAGCTTTATAAATGGATGCCATCCCAAAAGAGCCGAGTAGCCTTGCAGTGCCATCCTCAGCAATCATTACCTGCCAACTGGAAAACATATAAAAAGTCAGCGTTGCTGAGTGAGTTTTAGTTTTATATAAAACATACTTTACTTTCATTAAAACCTTTTTTTTATCATGCGATCACACATCATACGTATACACAGATAATATCATTATTATCTTCATCGCTTATTCATACTGTAACTTTTAGATTCTTTAATCTTTACAACTTTTCCCTTTTCTATCAACCATAAACCTTACCCTTCTGTTCATGGTACTGGACCTAGGCCTATCATAGACCTTCTATAACGGTGCACTGCACCTCATGGCCCCAGCACCTAGGATAAAATTTTAGAAGTACTATGCAATACCTTTCTGTTCATGGTTCTGGACCTAGGCCTATCATAGACCTTCTATAACGGTGCACCGCACCTCATGGTCACAGTACCCAAGGTATGAAAATATGAGTACCATTTCCATATGCAATACCTTTCTGTTCATAGTTCTGGACCTAGTCCTATCAAAGACCTTCTATAACGGTGCGTCGCACCTCGTGGTCACAGTACCTAAGGTATACAGCAATAGTTCTATACACATGGTCAATCACAAAGAAAGACCCCAATGTGCATACCATGCTTACAAGACTTTCTTTACTTTCATTACTCATTAATGCATGCATTCTACTTCATGCCTCTTTTCTTTATCTTTCGCTTCACGTTACATAATACTTCCTTTTATTCATTAACATGACACGTAAAGCCACGGGAAAGATAAACATACATCATAATAAGGATCATATCATACACAGACATCATCATCATACAGGGCAACGTCATACATACATACCATGCATAAGACATGCAACATCATCATCATCATGCCCTACATACTCTCTAAGGCCATAACAGCCATCTTACATGCTCTACGGGAAACTTTACGTCGAAGCTTACATCTGCACTTTCCCCCGAAAGTCAGAAGTCGAACTACACTTTCCTTCGAGTGCAACAGCCCTATTCGGACGTATGGACACTCTTCAGTCGCATGGCCTCCATGCGACTGAACATCATGCGATTGGACTCATGCGGATGTACATCTATGCGAATGGACATCCAGTCGTGCGTATAGACCTCATGCGGATGGAACTAATGCGAATGAGCACCTATGCGACTGACCTCATGCGAATGGACTCATGCGACTAAGCACCTATGCGACTGGACCCTCAGTCATATGACTCCCCATGCGACTGGACTCCCAATCGTGCGAATGAAACCTTAGTCGTGCGAATGAACCCTCAATCGTGCGAATGAATCCCAATCGTGCGAATGAACCTCAATCGCCTCTCAATCGGCCGTATGGCCTCCATTCGGTCGCCTAGCCCTAGCTGATGCAGAATGGAGTTCATCCCGAACCCACTCTGCCATTTTCGGCCTCCAAGGTCATCCAAACCCATTCTAAGCCTAAATTAACCATCTTAGACCTTAGGAATGCATACCACAACACCATACAAGCACACATAAGCTCGGAAACATACCCGAAACGCATCACACACATCACACCCAAATGGGTCAAACACATACACATACAAAAACGGGTTTTTGATGCTAGCCCCAAAATCGGTTGAAAACAAGTAAAAGTGGGGTCCTAGAACTCACACAAACGAGCACAACGACAAGGGCTTCGATTTGGCTTGCTACACAACGAGTTTGGCCACCCGAACTGACCCTTTTTCCTCTTTTCTTCTTCTTTCCCTCTTCTCCTCTCTAGATGGCTGATTTGTGAGTGTGGGGGAGAGGGTAAGGGCTGCCATTTCCCTTATATACTCCCACTCACCCGACTTTCTTTCGTTGGCGAGTTTGGTCTCTCGACTTTTGGACTTTATTTCTTTTCTTCCTTCGTCAGCTTCAAAATGATAAATAACCGGGTGTTACAAGTCCACCCCCTTTAAATAGGTTTCGTCCCCGAAACCTTTAATTCTTCGAATAAACATGGATAATGTTGTCTCATTTCTTCCTCAGTCTCCCACGTGGACTCAGATCCCTTCCTGTGCTTCCACTGTACACGCACAAGAGGAACCACTTTATTTCTCAGCCTTTTCTCCTTTCGATCGATGATTGCCTCTAGTTGCTCCAAATAATTTAGCCGTTCATCTACTTCGATATCTTCCAATGGAACAATCATATCTTCATCAGCCAAGCACTTCCTTAGATGAGATACATGGAATGTCGGGTGACTTCCACTTAACTCATCCGGTAACTCCATTCTATAGGCCACCTCTCCTATTCGAGCGATGATTCGGAAAGGGCCTATATACCTTGGGCTCAACTTACCCCGCTTTCGAAAGCGGATGATACCCTTCCAAGGTGAGACCTTCAAAATAACCCGGTCACCCACCTGGAACTCAATCGGCCTGCGTCTTTTATCAGCATACGACTTCTGTCTATCTTTGGCTACCTTCATGAAGGCTTTAATCTTCTCAAGCTTCTTAGTCGTAGCCTCGATTACCTCGACGCTTCCCAATTCCTTCTGACCAATATCACCCCAACACATGGGTGTTCTGCATCTCCTACCGTATAGCATCTCATATGGAGGCATACCAATGCTGGCATGATAGCTGTTGTTGTATGAGAATTCGGCTAACGGTAGGTGGTCATCCCAACTTCCACCAAAATCAATCACACATGCCCGAAGCATGTCTTCCAGTTTCTGAATGGTCCTTTCTGACTGACCATCAGTCTGGGGATGATAAGCCGTGCTGATATGTAACCTTGTCCCCATAGCGTCGTGGAATTTCTTCCGAAATTTAGATGTAAATCGAGTGTCGCGATCCGACACGATAGACACCGGCACACCATGACGAGTTACAATTTCCCTGATGAACAGATCAGCCAACCTCTCAAATGAATATGTCTCGCGGATTGGTAGAAAGTGAGCACTCTTCGTCAAACAGTCAACTATCACCCATATGGCATCATACCCCTTCGGGGTACGCGGCTGCTTTGTAATGAAATCCATGGTGATGTGCTCCCACTTCCATTCCGGTATATCCAAAGGTTGGATCTTCCCATACGGCTTCTGATGTTTGGCCTTCACCTGTAAGCAAGTAAGGCACTTACTCACATACTCCACCACGTCGCGCTTCATTCCCGGCCACCAATAATCTTTCTTCATATCTTGGTACATTTTCGTGGCACCTGGGTGAATGGAGTATCGAGTCTTGAGCTTCATCCATGATCTTCATCCGTAGATCCCCAAAACGAGGGATCCACACACGATCGAATCGGGTTCTAACACCGAGTGTGTTTTCACCCAATTTCGTGACCAGACCTTTCATTCTTTCAGAGTTAAGATGATCTTCTTTCAATGCCTCATCTTGAAACTCTCTAACCTGCTTCATTACATTAGAGGTCATGATCAACTGATATGCTTTCACCCGAATCGGCTCGGGCCTCTCTTTCCGGCTAAGGGCGTCAGCCACCATATTGGCCTTGCCTGGATGGTAGTGTATCTCACAATCATAATCCTTTATAAGTTCCAACCACCGTCTCTGCCTCATGTTCAGATCTTTCTGCTCGAAGAAGTACTTCAGACTTTTGTGGTCAGTGAATATGATGCACTTCGTCCCGTAAAGATAGTGCCTCCAAATCTTTAACGCAAAGACCACCGCTGCTAGCTCCAAGTCATGAGTAGGATAGTTGACCTCATGAACCTTCAACTATCGGGATGCATAGGCTATAACCTTTCCTCTCTGCATTAACACACACCCCAACCCCGAGTAGGAAGCATCAGAATAAACCACCAGATCTTCACTTCCCTCGGGTAATGACAGAACAGGAGCTTGAGTCAATCTCGCCTTCAGTTCCTCGAATGCCTTCTCTTGAGCTTGACCCCATACGAACTTCACATCTTTTCGGGTCAACTTAGTTAGTGGAGAAGCAATCTTAGAGAAGTCTTGGATAAATCTTCTATAGTAGCCCGCCAAACCCAAGAAACTACGAATCTCGGATGGCGTCTTTGGTGACTTCCATTGCATAATCGCCTCCACTTTCGCCGGATCCACCATAATCCCGTCAGGATTCACCACGTGACCCAAGAACTGAACCTCGCGCAACCAGAACGCGCACGTGGAGAACTTGGCGTACAACCTCTCCCTTCTCAACGTCTCTAGAACTTCCCGAATGTGACCGGCATGCTCTGCCTCACTCCTCGAGTAAATCAGGATATCATCAATAAACACGATCACTGATTTGTCCAACATCGGCCGACACACTCGATTCATCAGATCCATAAAAGCAGCTGGCGCGTTAGTCAAACCAAAAGACAAGACGAGGAATTCGTAGTGACCATAGCGCGTGCGGAAAGCTATTTTAGGGATATCTTGTTCCTTCACCTTCAACTGATGATAGCCAGACCGAAGATCTATCCTTGAAAACCAACTGACACCCTGAAGCTGATCGAACAAATCATCTATCCTCGGTAAGGGGTATCGGTTCTTTACCGTCAACTTGTTCAGCTCGCGGTAGTCGATGCACATCCTCTTACTACCGTCCTTTTTCTTTACAAACAGGACCGAAGCACCCCCAAGAAGAGATACTCGGTCTAATGAACCCCTTATCAAGCAGCTCTTGCAACTGCTCCATCAATTCCTTCATCTCCGTTGGAGCTAACCGATACGGTGCTTTGGCGACAGGTTGGGCACCCGCTATCAGATCAATCTGAAACTCGATCTCTCTGTCAGGTGGCACTCCTGATAAGTCTTCTGGGAACACGTCTGGAAAGTCACACACAACCGGTACATCGACTAGTTGTGGTGTTGGCGTATCCACATCCTTTACATAGGCCAAGTAAGCACTACATCCACGCCTCATACACTTTCCTGCCACTGCCATCAAGATCACCTTCGGAATCGTAGTAACCCGATTGCCATAAACCGTTACTGAACTACCGTCAGGCGCTGTCAAACGAATCATCTTCTTGCGACACACAATGTTCGCCTCAAAGTCCGCCAACCAATCCATCCCAAGAACCAAATCGAAACCACCTAAGGTCATCACAAACGATCTAACAGGAAACTTACGACCCTCTAGCTCCACATCACAATTCTCTATCATCTCAGAAATCCTGGTAGACTTATCTATGGCAGCTTCTACATCAAAGGGCGCATCAACACGTCTACTACTAACAGGCAGCTTAGCACAGAAAGCAGCAGAAATAAAACTTTTACTGGCACACGAATCAAATAACACAGAAGCTAAAGTTTGGTTCACTAGAAACGTACCGAACACAACATCAGAGTCCGTCCTAGCTTCCTCCTGTGTCATGGTGAACGCCCTGGCGCTCGCCCTCGGTCCTTCACTTCCCGTCTTCTTCACCCCAGAACCCTCAGCCCTCGGCTTCTTACAATCCTTATTCACGTGGCCCTCCAAGCCACAGTTAAAGCACCGGACCGTACGACAGTCCCTGGCTATATGCCTCAGCTTTCCACATTTGAAGCACACATTCAGCCCCAGCCTACATTCCCCGCTATGTCCTCTCCCACACTTGCCACACCTTCTCGATCACGCACTCGACGTGACCACACGGCGGTCATCCACCCGTGCCTTCTTATTACCTGTCGAGGCATCACCCCGACTAAACCTCTTCCTCTGCCAGTTTTGATCACCACCGCTCTTCTTGCCACCTTCAGTCACCACCATTGTTCTCTCATCATACAGTCTCCCCGCCAAATCCACCGCCGACCTAAACGTGCTCGGTCGGGCAGCGATCATGTGCCTGCGAATATCCGCTGGCAATCCCTATATATACCTCCTGATCTTCCGGGATAGAGGCGTCATCTGATCCGGCACCTGACGTGCCATCTCGTTGAATTTCGTGGTGTACTGTTGGTGAGTCATGGTCCCCCCCCTCCAGTTGCAAGAACTCCCTTTCGACCTTGTCCATTTCCCGATGAGGACAAAACTCCTCAATCACCAACTTTTTTAGCTCAGACCATCTCATCCTCCCAATGGCCCTGCTACCCTCGGCTTGGATAATGTTGTCCCACCAACACAGAGCCGAATCCACAAAAGAGTGGGTAGCGAACTTCACCTTCTGATCTTCACGGCATTCGCTCTAGAACGGCCTCCATTTCCCTCACCCACCGGTGAGCAGCAGCAGCAGTGTCGTTTCCATCAAAAGTTGGGGGCTTGCATCTTATAAACGCCCCATAGTTACAGCCTCGTACCACCCCTCGCACGGGCTCATCTTCTTCCTCTTCCTCATTATCGGAGAAAATCGTTTCAGGCTCCGGTTGTTCCCGCTCCCCCGAGGCCCTATTCCTCTCCTTTCTTTCTCCCTCTTTCACAGCCTTGATGACTTCGGTCACCACAGACGGTAAGATTGTCTGCATGACCTAATGTACTTCTTCAACAACAGCCTCCTTTACCGAGGCCCTCAGGTTTGCACTCTCATCTCCAGACTCCGGGTGAGGGGTCTCAGGTTCTTCAGGAACCTCATTCTCAGCTCTAGGCCTTCCTCTTTTAGGTCGCGGTTCTGCATCAGGACCCCCACAGCCTCCACCCCTAGAAGCTCTAGAAGATCTACCACCAGCCATTCTCTATCACACTGAAAGATTCAAACACCAACACGGTCATTCAAGGAAACAGCTCAGCTTATGTCAAGTATAGTAAGTCCCTAATTACAGTGGCCAGTTGTGATTATCCACTTACTTTACTCTTCATACTCCAAGCATTACCTGTCCTGACTACATCAGCATTTAAATCTACATACAACACATAACCACATAACATGCGCACATAAAACCGGTTAACTTTAAGAAAATACGTGATGGCACGCAGCTACTCAGATTGGCATCCCATTCCCTTTCCCTCCCATTTTTAGTTTAAGTTAAGGTTTATTTTGAAAATTTACCCATTTCACTTAAACTTTGGCTCTGATACCAACTTGTAAGGCCCCGTTCCCGGGACGCTTACAGTTGGTCATTCATCGCACATAAAACATATAATTACATTTGCCTTAGAAAAATATTGCAGCGGAAACATTCCAAGATGACATCTCATTTCATTATAAGCACTTTTGCCAAATAATACATCATTATCCGATTACAAAATACATGTTTGCATTATATCACAAAAGCTTTATAAATGGATGCCATCCCAAAAGAGCCGAGTGGCCTTACAGTGCCATCCTCAACAATCACTACCTGCCAACTGGAAAACATATAAAAAGTCAGCGTTGCTGAGTGAGTTCTAGTTTTATAATAAAACATACTTTACATTCACTAAAACCTTTTGTTTTATCATGCGATCATACATCATACGTATACACAGATAATATCATTATTATCTTCATCGCTTATTCATAATGTAACTTTTAGATTCTTTAATCATTACAACTTTTCCCTTTTCTATCAACCATAAACCTTACCCTTCTGTTCATGGTACTGGACCTAGGCCTATCATAGACCTTCTATAACGGTGCACTTCACCTCTTGGCCCCAACACCTAGGATAAAGTTTTAGAAATACTATGCAATACCTTTCTGTTCATGGTTCTGGACCTAGGCCTATCATACACCTTCTATAACGGTGCACCGCACCTCATGGTCACAGTACCTAAGGTATGAAAATATGAGTACCATTGCCATATGCAATACTTTTCTGTTCATGGTTTTGGACCTAGGCCTATCGTAGACCTTCTATAACGGTGCGTCGTACCTCATGGTCACAGTACCTAAGGTATACAGCAATAGTTCTATACAAATGGTCAATCACAAAGAAAGACCCCGATGTGCATACCATGCTTACAAGACTTTCTTTACTTTCATTACGCATTAATGCATGCATTCTACTTCATGTTCCTCTTTTCTTTATCTTTCGCTTCACGTTACATAATACTTCCTTTTATTCATTAACATGAAACGTAAAGCCACGGGAAATATAAACATACATCATAATAAGGATCATATCATACACAGACATCATCATCATACAGGGCAACATCATACATACATACCATGCATAGACATGCAACATCATCATCATCATGCCCTACATACTCTCTAAGGCAATAACAGCCATCTTACATGCTCTTACGGGAAACTTTATGTCGAAGCTTACATCTGCACTTTCCACCGAAAGTCAGAAGTCGAACTACACTTTCCTTCGAGTGCAACAGCCCTATTCGGACGTATGGACACTCTTCAGTCGCATGGCCTCCATGCGACTGAACATCATGCGATTGGACTCATGCGGACGTACATCTATGCGAATGGACATCCAGTCGTGCGTATGGACCTCATGCAGATGGAACTAATTCGAATGAGCACCTATGCGACTAACCTCATACGAATGGACTCATGCGACTAAGCACCTATGCGACTGGACCCTCAGTCGTATGACTTCCCATGCGACTGGACTCCCAATCGTGCGAATGAAACCTTAGTCGTGCGAATGAACCCTCAATTGTGCGAATGAATCCCAATCGTGCGAATGAACCTCAATCGCCTCTCAATCGGCCGTATGGCCTCCATTCGGTCGCCTAGCCCTAGGTGATGCAGAATTGAGTTCATCCCAAACCCAGTCTGCCATTTTCGGCCTCCAAGCTCATCCAAACCCATTATAAGCCTAAATTAACCGTCTTAGACCTTAGGAATGCATACCACAACACCATACAAGCACACACAAGCCCGGAAACATACCCGAAACGCATCACACACATCACACCCAAATGGGTCAAACACATACACATACAAAAACGGGTTTTTGATGCTTTCCAGCCCAAAAATCGGTTGAAAACAAGTAAAAGTGGGGTCCTAGAACTCACACAAACGAGCACAACGACAAGGGCTTTGATTTGGCTTGCTACACAACGAGTTTGGCCACCCGAACCACCTGAAGCGACCCTTTTTCCTCTTTTCTTCTTCTTTCCCTCTTCTCCTCTCAAGATGGCTGATTTGTGAGTGTGGGGGAGAGGGTAAGGGCTGCCCTCTCCCTTATATACTCCCATCGCCCGACTTTCTTTCGTTAGCGAGTTTGGTCCCTCGACTTTTGGACTTTATTTCTTTTCTTCCTTCGTCGGCTTCAAAATGATAAATAATCGAGTGTTTTACTTGATTTATTCAAGGACTTGTACAACTGCCAAATATTCTATCTGAAGTTTTAATATTCAAATTCTATGATGAAGTTTTGAACTCGTGTCTAACTACTGAGTGGAACATATAGATAGACTTCATAAACGAAAAGTAAAAGTATCTAAAAGAATGGTAGTTATCAAGTAATTTAGAGAATTAAAAATATGGAAATGCCTTCAAGATTGATTTATGTTTTGGATGTTGTTTGATAGAATTCAAAGCCTCATCATAAGCCTAATACATTCTAAACCTTAGAGTTGTGGTATGAAAAGTATTCCAAAAGTGATACGACGCATATCCAATACCAAAGATGTAACACCCGGTTAATTATTATTTTGCAGCCGACGAAGGAAGAAAAAGAAATAAAGTCCAAAGTCGAGGGACCAAACTCGCCAACGAAAGAAAGACGGGTGAGTGGGAGTATTTAAGAGAGAGGGCAGCCCTTACCCTCTCCCCCACACTCAAATAATCAGCCAATATAGAGAGGAGAAGAGAGAAAGAAGAAGAAAAAAGGAAAAAGGGTCAATTCGGGTGGCCAAACTCGTTGTGTAGCAAGCCAAATCAAAGCCCTTGTCGTTGTGCTCGTTTGTGTGAGTTCTAGGACCCCACTTTTACTTGTTTTCAACCGATTTTAGGGCTGGAGAATATCAAAACCCGGTTTTGGTGTGAGTATGTGTTTGACCCATTTGGGTGTGATGTGTTTCGTGTATGTTTCTGGGCTTGTGTATGCTTGTATGGTGTTGTGGTATGCATTCCTAAGGTCTAGGATGGTTGATTTAGGCTTAGAATGGGTTTGGATGAGCTTGGAGGCCGAAAATGGCAGATTAGGTTCGGGATGAACTCCATTCTGCATCAGCTAGGGCTATGCGACCGAATGAATGCCTTACGGCCGATTGAGAGGCGATTGAATGTCATTCGCACGACTGGGATTCATTCGCACGATTGAGGGTTCAATCGCACGACTAAGGTTTCAGTCGCACGACTGGGAGTCCAGTCGCATGGGGAGTCATACGACTGAGGGTCCAGTCGCATAGGTGCTTAGTCGCATGAGACCATTCGCATGATGTTAGTCGCATAGGTGCCCGTTCGCATTAGTTCCATCCGCATGAGGTCCATCCGCACGATTGAATGTTCATTCGCATAGATGTTCATCCGCATGAGTCCAATCGCATGATGTTCAGTTGCATGGAGGACATGCGACTAAAGGGTGTCCATACGCCCGAATAGGGCTGTTGCACTCGAAGGAAAGTGTAGTTCGACTTCTGGCTTTCGGGGGAAGGTGCAGATGTAAGTTTTGACGTAAAGTTTCCCGTAAGAGCATGTAAGATGACTGTTATGGCCTTAGAGAGTATGTAGGGCATGATGATGATGATGTTGCATGTTTATGCATGTTATGTATGTATGATGTTGCCCTATATGACGATGATGACTATGACTGTGTATGATATGTTCCTTATTATGATGTATGTTTATCTTTCTTGTGGCTTTACATGTCATGTTAATGAATGAATGAAGTATTAAGTAACGTAAAGTGAAAGATAATGAAACAGGAACATGAAGTAAGAATGCATGCATTAATGAATGATGAATGAATGAAGGAAAGGCTTGCAAGCACATATATGGGGTGAGCGACTTTGTGTTGCAAGAGACTCGGATGACGTGCAATCATTGAGATTGCCCATGGGGTGAGCAACCTTGTTGTTGCAAGAGACTCGAGTAACGTGCTATCGTGATGTTGCCATGAGGTGAGCAACCTTGTTGTTGCAAGAGACTCGGATAGCTTGCTATCATTAAGATTGGCAATGAGGTGAGCAACCCTTTGGTTGTAACAGATTCGGATAGCGTGCAATCGTTGAGATTGCTATTGAGGTCAGCGACTCTATTGTCGCAACAGACTCGGAAGAATGAACGTATGAATAGAACGAAAGATAACGAATGAGATGAAAGATAATAATGACATTATCTGTGTATACGTATGTTGAATGATCGCATGAGAAAATGAATAGTTTTAATGAAAGTAAAGTATGTTTTATTATAAAATAGGACTCACTCAGCAACGCTGACTTTTTATATGTTTTCCAGTTGGCAGGTAATGATTGCTGAGGATGGCACGGCAAGGCTACTCAGCTCTTTTGGGATGGCATCCATTTATACTGCTTTTGTGATATAATGCAAACATGTATTTTGTAATCGGATAATGATGTATTATTTGGCAAAAGTGTTTATAATGAAATGAGATGTTATTTTTGAATGTTTCCGCTGCAATATTTTCATGAAGCAAATGTAAATATATATTTTATGTGCGATCAATGACCAACTGTAGGCGTCCCGGGAACGGGGCCTTACAAGTTGGTATTAGAACCAAAGTTTAAGTGAAATGGTTAAATTTTCAAAATAAACTTTAACTTAAACTGAGAATGGGACGGAAAGGGAATGGGGATGCCAATCTGAGTAGCTGCGTGCCATCAGGTATTTTCTTAAAGTTAACCGGTTTTATGTGCGTATGGTATGTGGTTATGTATTGTATGTAGATTTAAATACTGATGTAGTCAGGACAGGTAATACTTGGGGTATGAAGAGTAAAGTAAGTAGCTAATCACAACTGGCCACTGTAATTAGGGACTTACTATACTTGACATAAATTGAGTTGTTTCCTTGAATGACCGTGTTGGTGTTTGAATCTTTCACTGTGATAGAGAATGGCTGGTGGTAGATCTTCTAGAGCTTCTAGGGGTGGAGGCCGTAGTGGTCCTGATGCGGAACCACGACCTAAAAGAGGAAGGCCAAGAGCTGAGAAGGAGGTTCCTGAAGAACCTGAGACCCCTCATCCGGAGGCTGGGGATGAGAGTGCAAACTTGAGGGCCTCGGTAAAGGAGGCTTTTGTTGAGGAAGTACATCAGGTCATGCAGACTATCTTACCGTCTGTGGTGACCGAAGTCATTAAGGCTGTGAAAGAGGGAGAAAGGAAGGAGAGAAATAGGGCCTCAGGGGAGCAACCGGAGCCTGAAACGATTTTCTCCGATAATGAGGAGGAGGAAGAAGATGAGCCCGTGCAAGGGGTGGTACGAGGCTGTAACTATGGGGCGTTTATGAGATGCAAGCCCCCAACTTTTGATGGAAACGGCACTGCTGTTGCTGCTCACCGGTGGGTGAGGGAAATGGAGGCCATTCTGGATATCAGCAAATGCCGTGAAGACCAGAAGGTGAAGTTCGGTACCCACTCTTTTGTGGATTCGGCTCTATGTTGGTGGGACAATATTGTCCAAGCCGAGGGTAGCAGGGCCACTGGAAGAATGAGATGGTCTGAGCTGAAAAGGTTGATGATTGAGGAGTTTTGTCCTCATCGGGAAATGGACAAGGTCGAAAGGGAGTTCTTGCAACTGGAGGCGGGAACGATGACTCACCAACAGTACACCACGAAATTCAACAAGATGGCACGTCTGGTGCCGGATCAGGTGACACCTCTGTCCCGAAAGATCAAGAGGTATATACAGGGTTTGCCAGCGGATGTTCGCAGGCACATGATTGCTGCCCGGCCGAGCACGTTTAGGTCGGCGGTGGATTTGGCGGGAAGATTGTATGATGAGAGGACGGTGGTCGTGACTGAAGGTGGCAGAAAGAACGGTGGTGATCGAAACTGGCAGGGGAAGAGGTTTGGTCGGGGTGATGCCTCGACAGGTAATAAGAAGACACGAGTGGACGACCGCCGTGTGGTCACGTCAAGTGCGGGGTCGAGAAGGTGTGGCAAATGTGGACGGGAGCATAGTGGGGAATGCAGGTTTGGGTCGAACTTGTGCTTCAAGTTGGAAAGGTGGGGCACATGGCAAAGGACTGTCGTATGGTCCGGTGCTTTAACTGTGGTGAAGAGGGTCACATGAGCAAAGATTGCAAGAGGCCGAGGGCTGAGAGCTCTGGGGCGAAGAAGACAGGAGGTGAAGGACCGAGGGCGAGCGCCAGGGCATTCACCATGACACAGGAGGAAGCTAGAACGGACCCTGATGTCGTGTCTGGTACGTTTCTGGTGAACCAAACTTTAGCTTCTGTGTTATTTGATTCGGGTGCCAGTAAAAGTTTTATTTCTGCTGCTTTCTGTGCTAAGCTGCCTGTTAGTAGTAGACGTGTTGATGCGCCCTTTGATGTAGAAACTGCCATAGGTAAGTCTACTAGGATTTCTGAGATGATAGAGAACTGTGATGTGGAACTCGAGGGTCATAAGTTTCCTGTTAGACCGTTCGTGATGACCTTAGGTGGTTTTGATTTGGTTCTTGGGATGGATTGGTTAGCGGACTTCAAGGCGAACATTGTGTGTCGCAAGAAGATGATTCGGTTGTCGGCGCCTGACGGTAGTTCAGTGACGGTTTATTAGGATCGTGTTACTACGATTCCAAAGGTGATCTCGATGGCGGTGGCGGGAAAGTGTATGAGGCGTGGATGTAGTGCCTACTTGGCCTATGTAAGGGATGTGGATACGCCAACACCACAACTAGCCGATCTACCGGTTGTGTGTGACTTTCCAGACGTATTCCCCGAAGACTTATCAGGAGGCCACCTGACAGAGAGATCGAGTTTCAGATTGATCTGATACCGGGTGCCCAACCGGTCGCCAAAGCACCGTATCGGTTGGCTCCGACCGAGATGAAAGAATTGATGAAGCAGTTGCAAGAGCTGCTTGATAAGGGGTTCATTAGACCGAGTATCTCTCCTTGGGGTGCTCTGATCCTGTTCGTAAAGAAGAAGGACGGTAGTATGAGGATGTGCATTGACTACCGCGAGCTGAACAAGTTGACGGTAAAGAACCGATACCCCTTACCGAGGATAGATGATTTGTTCGATCAGCTTCAGGGTGGCAGTTGGTTTTCAAGGATAGATCTTCGATCTGGTTACCATCAGTTGAAGGTGAAGGAGCAAGATATTCCTAAAATAGCTTTCCGTACGCGCTATGGTCACTACGAGTTCCTCGTCATGTCTTTTGGCTTGACCAACGCGCCAGCTGCTTTTATGGATTTGATGAACCGTGTGTGTCAGCCTATGTTGGATAAATCAGTGATTGTGTTTATTGATGATATCCTGATTTATTCGAGAAGCGAGATTTAGCATGCCGGTCACATTCGGGAGGTTCTAGAGACGCTGAGGAGGGAGAAGTTGTATGCAAAGTTCTCCAAGTGCGCGTTTTGGTTGCGCGAAGTTCAGTTCTTGGGTCACGTGGTGAATCCTGACGGGATTATGGTGGACCCGGCGAAATTGAGGCGGTTATGCAATGGAAGTCACCAAAGACGCCATCCGAGATTCGTAGCTTCTTGGGTTTGGCGGGCTACTACAGAAGATTTATCCAAGATTTCTCTAAGATTGCTTCTCCACTGACTAAGTTGACCTGGAAAGATGTAAAGTTTATATGGGGTCAGGCTCAAGAGAAGGCGTTTGAAGAATTGAAGACGAGATTGACTCAAGCTCCTGTTCTGTCATTACCCGATGGAAGTGAAGATCTGGTGGTTTATTCCGATGCTTCTTACTCGGGGTTGGGATGCGTGTTAATGCAAAGAGGAAAGGTTATAGCCTATGCATCCCGATAGTTGAAGGTTCATGAGGTCAATTACCCCACTCATGACTTGGAGCTAGCAGCCGTGGTCTTTGCGTTAAAGATTTGAAGGCACTATCTTTACGGGACGAAGTGCACCATATTCACCGACCACAAGAGTCTGAAATACTTCTTTGAGCAGAAGGATCTGAACATGAGGCAGATTCGGTGGTTGGAACTTATAAAGGATTATGATTGTGAGATCCACTACCATCCGGGCAAGGCTAATGTGGTGGCTGATGCCCTTAGCCGGAAAGAGAGGCCCGAGCCGATTCGGGTGAAAGCATATCTGTTGATCGTGACCTCCGATGTGATGAAGCAGGTTAAAGAGTTTCAAGATGAGGCATTGATAGAAGATCACCTTAACTCTGAAAGAATGAGAGGTCTGCTTGGGGAATTGGGCGAAAACAGGCTCGGTGTTAGAACCCGATTCGGTCGTGTGTGGATTCCTCGTTTTGGGGATCTACGGGTGAAGATAATGGATGAAGCTCACAAGACTCGGTACTCCATTCATCCCGGTGCCACGAAAATGTACCATGATATGAAAAAAGATTATTGGTGGCCGGGTATGAAGCGCGATATGGTGGAGTATGTGAGTAAGTGTCTTACTTGCTTACAGGTTAAGGCCGAGCACCAAAAGCCGTATGGGAATTTACAACCTTTGGATATACCAGAATGGAAGTGGGAGCACATCACCATGGATTTCATTACAAAGCTGACGCGTACCCCGAAAGGGTACGATGCCATATGGGTGATAGTTGATCGCTTGACGAAGAGTGCTCCCTTCCTACCGATTCGCGAGACATATTCATCAGAGAGTTTGGCTGATCTGTTCATCAAGGAAATTGTAACTCGTCATGGTGTGCCGGTGTCTATTGTGTCGGATCGCGACACCCGGTTTACATCTAATTTTTTGAAGAAGTTCCACGACGCTATGGGGACGAGGTTACATATTAGCACGGCTTATCATCCCCAGACTGATGGTCAGTCAGAAAGGACCATTCCGACGCCGGAAGACATGCTTCGCGCATGTGTGATTGATTTTGGTGGAAGTTGGGATGACCACCTACCGTTAGCCGAATTCTCGTACAACAACAGCTATCATGCCAGCATTGGTATGCCTCCATATGAGATGCTATACGGTAGGAGATGCAGAACACCCGTTTGTTGGGGTGATATTGGTCAGAAGGAATTGGGGAGCATCGAGGTAATCGAGGCTACGACTGAGAAGCTTGAGAAGATTAAAGCCTTCATGAAGGCAGCCAAAGATAGACAAAAGTCGTATGCTGATAAACGACGCAGGCCGATTGAGTTCCAGGTGGGTTACCGGGTTATGTTGAAGGTCTCACCTTGGAAGGGCATCATTCGCTTCCGAAAGCGGGGCAAATTGAGCCCAAGGTATATAGGCCCTTTCCGAATCATTGCTCGAGTAGGAGAGGTGGCCTATAGACTAGAGTTACCGGATGAGTTAAGTGGAATTCACCCGACATTCCAAGTATCTCATTTAAGGAAGTGCTTAGCTGATGAAGATATGATTGTTCCACTGGAGGATATCGAAGTAGACGAACGGCTCAATTATGTGGAGCAACCAGTGGCAATCATCGATCGGAAAGAGAAAAGACTGAGGAATAAAGTGGTTCCTCTTGTGCGTGTATAGTGGAAGCACAGGAAGGGATCCGAGTCAACGTGGGAGACTGAGGAAGAAATGAGACAACATTATCCATGTCTGTTCGAAGAATAACAGGTTTCGGGGACGAAACCTATTTAAGGGGGGTGGACTTGTAACACCCGGTTATTTATTATTTTGCAGCCGACGAAGGAAGAAAAAGAAATAAAGTCCAAAGTCGAGGGACCAAACTCGCCAACGAAAGAAAGACGGGTGAGTGGGAGTATTTAAGGGAGAGGGCAGCCCTTACCCTCTCCCCCACACTCAAATAATCAGCCAATATAGAGAGGAGAAGAGAGAAAAAAGAAGAAAAGAGGAAAAAGGGTCGGTTCGGGTGATTCGGGTGGCCAAACTCATTGTGTAGCAAGCCAAATTGAAGCCCTTGTCGTTGTGCTCGTTTGTGTGAGTTCTAGGACCCCACTTTTACTTGTTTTCAACTGATTTTGGGGCTGGAGAATATCAAAACCCGTTTCTGGTGTGAGTATGTGTTTGACCCATTTGGGTGTGATGTGTGTGATGTGTTTCGTGTATGTTTCTGGGCTTGTGTATGCTTGTATGATGTTGTGGTATGCATTCCTAAGGTCTAGGATGGTTGATTTAGGCTTAGAATGGGTTTGGATGAGCTTGGAGGCCGAAAATGGCAGATTGGGTTCGGGATGAACTCCATTCTGCATCAGCTAGGGCTATGCGACCGAATGAAGGCCTTACGGCCGATTGAGAGGCGATTGAAGGTCATTCGCACGACTGGGATTCATTCGCACGATTGAGGGTTCAATCGCACGACTAAGGTTTCAGTCGCACGACTAGGAGTCCAGTCGCATGGGGAGTCATACGACTGAGGGTCCAGTCGCATAGGTGCTTAGTCGCATGAGACCATTCACATGATGTTAGTCGCATAGGTGCCCGTTCGCATTAGTTCCATCCGCATGAGGTCCATACGCACGATTGAATGTTCATTCGCATAGATGTTCATCCGCATGAGTCCAATCGCATGATGTTCAGTCGCATGGAGGCCATACGACTGAAGGGTGTCCATACGCCCGAATAGGGCTGTTCCACTCGAAGGAAAGTGTAGTTCGACTTCTGGCTTTCGGGGGAAGGTGCAGATGTAAGTTTTGACGTAAAGTTTCCCGTAAGAGCATGTAAGATGTTATGGCCTTAGAGAGTATGTAGGGCATGATGATGATGATGTTGCATATTTATGCATGTTATGTATGTATGATGTTGCCCTATATGACGATGATGACTATGACTGTGTATGATATGTTTCTTATTATGATGTATGTTTATCTTTCTTGTGGCTTTACGTGTCATGTTAATGAATGAATGAAGTATTAAGTAACGTAAAGTGAAAGATAATGAAAGAGGAACATGAAGTAAGAATGCATGCATTAATGAATGATGAATGAACAAAGGAAAGGCTTGCAAGCACATATATGGGGTGAGCGACTTTGTGTTGCAAGAGACTCGGATGACGTGCAATCATTGAGATTGCCCATGGGGTGAGCAACCTTGTTGTTGCAAGAGACTCGAGTAACGTGCTATCGTGATGTTGCCATGAGGTGAGCAACCTTGTTGTTGCAAGAGACTCGAATAGCTTGCTATCATTAAGATTGGCAATGAGGTGAGCAACCCTTTGGTTGTAATAGACTCGGATAGCGTGCAATCGTTGAGATTGCTATTGAGGTGAGCGACTCTATTGTCGCAACAGACTCGGAAGAATGAACGTATGAAAAGAACGAAAGATAACGAATGAGATGAAAGATAATAATGACATTATCTGTTTATACGTATGTTGAATGATCGCATGAGAAAAGGAATAGTTTTAATGAAAGTAAAGTATGTTTTATTATAAAACTAGGACTCACTCAGCAACGCTGACTTTTTATATGTTTTCCAGTTGTCAGGTAATGATTGCTGAGGATGGCACGACAAGGCTACTCAGCTCTTTTGGGATGGCATCCATTTATAATGCTTTTGTGATATAATGCAAACATGTATTTTGTAATCGGATAATGATGTATTATTTGGCAAAAGTGTTTATAATGAAATGAGATGATATTTTTGAATGTTTTCGCTGCAATATTTTCATGAGGCAAATGTAAATATATATTTTATGTGCGATGAATGACCAACTGTAGGCGTCCCGGGAACGGGGCCTTACAAAAGATGTATTCTTGAGAGATTGTATCCTTTGTTAGTAATATATTAGGAGAAGCAGGATGTGGAGGGAGGACTACAATGAACTGTGTTAGAATACCAGTTTAAAGAAAAAATATGTGATGAAAAAGATCTTTAATTTTAGAGTTTATCAAACATTAGTTTAGGGGGAGAATTGTTGGATTCAACAAGACAATAATCTAAAGCTTACCAAATCATATTCATAGCCAACTGAGGATCTCATTGTACAGATTTAGAGACCATGTTGATTAAAAGAGGAAAAAGAAAAGAAGAGAAAGTCAACATAGAAAAGTCAAAATCAAGATAAAGAAATAATCAATATTAGTATTCATGATGTAATATTCTGTAGTCAGCTATAAATAGAAACACACTAGTGTATTTGTCAGTGTGTGTTTTCAATGGTGTAATTTTACCATCCAAGGACTTTAGGTGGGTTTGTTCTATATTTTTTATGGATATTATTGTAATTTGTCTATTAACATAAAAAAAATAACCTAAAGTTCATCATCAATTTCTTATTTTTTAGGATTCAAACATTCATGCCCATCTTAATTTTACTATTTGATCTTGAACATGATGAATCCGTAGATCCAAGATCATTGAATCTGAAATATCGATTTAGCATGGGGTAATCAAAAAGTATAACTTTTGGTAGCATCATCATAGGATAAATCTGTTGAAATATAGAAATGATGAAGCTAAATAAAAACTAAATGCTGAAGATGTCCAAGTTCAAATGATAAGTCTACCTATTACAGGGTTATCTACCAAACCAACTACTGAACAACTATGAATCAACATATTGCCTATCTACTAAATATCAGAGAATGTACTAATTTACTATTTTTATGGACAAGGATGTCAGTGTTGAAGAGTAGTGGTGATATCACTATGTTGTAACTACCAATCTTCTACATAACTTGTGACAACCCTAAAACTAAGGTAAGACAAATCAATGTTTAAAGAAATTTTTATAATTACATATTACATTATTTGACTAACACCATACGAGTTATATGTGTTTTAGTGTATATATATATATATATATATATATATATATATATATATATATATGTATATATATATGTATATATATAGATATATATGTATATATATCTATATGTATATATATATGTATATATATATGTATATATATCTATATGTATATATATCTATATGTATATATATATATATATATATATATATATATATATATATATATATATATATATATATATATATGTGTGCGTATATATATACATATATATATATATATATGTGTGTGCGTATATATATACATATATATATATATATATATATATATATATATATATATATATATATATATATATATATATATATATATATGTATATATATATATATGGGGTACGTATGCATGCTTGCATGCATGCATGAGATATACCTGTACATGAATTCATATGCATAAACATTTCATGATAGATATTATTTGATCAATTAACTTAATGTTATAACACCAAACATACATAAAATGAATTGAGATACAACCTAACTAAACACCACAATACAAAGATAACATCAAGGAAACTTGGTATTAAAACAAAAACCAATCAAACCTTAAACACCTAAACATCAACATAAGCAACACCTAAGATCTAACCTCGGTTCATTATGGAACTAAGTAACCCGACTAAACACTTAAACCCACGCCTAATCCTAGCTTAATAACTAATTGAGTCATTAACACCCAAAACTGCCACCTATCTTTGCTTGACACTAAGGACACTTCCAAACCTGCCACATAGCAAGCTAAAGGCCAACCAACCCAAGCTAAAAGGGTCACATCATTAACCAATAACTAGACCTAATGATTGCCAACCTCCACTACATCTTGCACCTCTCGGTCACCATAACAATCGCATACTACCACCACCTTCACACCATCACTCTCGGTCACCACAACAATCGCATACCACCACCACCTCCTACACTCTCTCGGTCACTATACTAGCCAACATCATCCAAGCCTCATATGATCACCATCTTCCAAACCATTTTGCAAGAAATCAAGATCACCAAGCTCCAAGAGTAACAACCGGATTTACCAAGGATTTAGAAGCTATCATCAACCTCTTTTCACCCTCTCCCTCTGTCAAAATCAAGGTTCCATCCTCTAATCCATAACTAACTAAGATTACAAAGGTGTATGTGTGTTTAAACAACACATATAACCAACCCTTTTGATTAGAACATCTGAATTCTTCACAAAACCTTAAAAACACTTTAACTTTATCAAAAATTAGTAAGAAATATTCAAAGATCTAGGAAAACATTATAAACCAAGGTTTTAAACAAAAGGTCACAAATAAAGGGTTGGAATTATGTGAATTCTTGATAAATTCGATTTATTATCTAAATGACTGTGATTGTGGGAATAAAAATAGGAACTTGTTATGAAATATTAGAAATAACATTCTGTAAATTTTGATATGATTATGATAGATAAAATAATTTATATAAACTATTTAATTTATAGAGAGAAAATTATCAACCGAAGATCCGAACCTGGTAAAAGCTTGGAAAATTTATATAATAATTCTTTTATGTTATATTATTTGTAGAATACAATTCATGACCTAATATGAAGTTATTCTTAAGTTACATATTTTAGAAGAATCTGTAATTCAAAAATCGGAAAAAACATCTAAACTATGAGATAAATCATTAAAAATTTATACAAAATATATTGAATTGATTAGAACAGTTTGTATGAAATCTGAAAATTTTGGTTATGTTCTGCTATTTTTACTATTATTTGTTAAATGGTAAAAATCGTAGAAAAAGTTTTGTTATGAATCATGCCATAGGGATTTATGAAATAACATGGATTTTAATATGTAGATTCTTGTAAATTCTAAAAACCCATAGGTATATTTGCTGATTTATTTGTTGTATGTCTCTGCTACAAAAATTTTATAACTAATAGACAATTATAACTTCTGTTTTGATTTTCATAATCTGTGGTGCTAAAAATTTTAAAGAAAATATATTTACTAATCTATAAGTATTTTTTTATAGGTTGCCTACTGGAGTAAGAAATGAGACTCATAGCCTCATTTTTGTACTTATAAGTTTTTGGGGGAAAAAGCATACTATTTTGAGATTGATGCATATATATAAGATTTTTGAGATTTACTGTCATTTATGTTACAACCATTAATTCGGATGTAGAACCATTGAATAATATAGGTAGTGTTACTTAGGAAAATATTTCATGCACGAACAGGATGAGTGTTGTGATGTTATATTATCTGATTTTTATGATTTATATTGTGACAGTTATGAATCACCCAACTATAAGTAGGTTTGGTTGTAAACTTATCTATGTTGCATTAATGTATGTATTTTTGTTTTGAAACTAAACCTATGATCTCACCAACTTTATGTTGATTCTTTTGAGTATGCTTTTTCAGGTATTTGTGACATCCGGTAATTTCCCGTTACCAAACTCCGTTAGTTCCTTTAGGTCTTGCATACACGTATCGTGGGCACACACTAGTTGTCGTTGAACGTTGGTGACTTAATGATACTAATCTATGATAAATAATAATAATCTAATTAATAATGTTGGTTATGAGTTGTGATTATATGATTCATGAATTTATAGAATTTTAAATGTTTATTTTATAAATTTTACGCGATAACGCGACAACGTGTTATGTATATGTCATGTGTTGTGTGACTTATTGTAAATGTTGATGATTACTATTATTGGCTAATAATACTTATAACTTGGTGTTAAAATTATTTAAAAAGTGTTTAAAAGATTGGTTTTTACAAAATTAAAATCAAGGGGTTTATTTTGTAATTATTATTAAACATAAACTTAACAAAATTAGAACCCTAATCCCACCCTAAATCCCCCATTGAAAGCCATCCCAAACCCCATCCCATTCGATTTTGAGCAATTACACAAACATTCGGATTTGATCTAGTTTTAAGTGTTACAAGGTGTTTGCAAGTTCAATTGGTGATTTCTACACATCTAAAGGTTAGTTTTGATTAGTTTTTCATGTTGGTTGTTCTTGATGAACCCTATGTTCGAAATTATTGATGAAAACATAAAATTGATGATTGTTAGATGTTAATATGATGTTAGTTAGGTTGTATGAATGTTGGATGATGTTGATTATGCAAGAAATCTATGGTTTGATCATCTAGTTCATACGTTGCCATAAGAGGAAACTTTTTGTTCTTGGAATTCATGATTTGATGATGTTAAGTTGTTAGATGCAATGCTTAGATGTTAGTTTGATTCAATTGTGCAAGAAAATCCATGAATTTGAGATACTGATCATGAGTTACTAAAAGTAGAAACTTTTGTGAATCGTGTTTGGAAATTTGGGTGATTTGGTGGTGATTAACATGTTAGAAAGAGTGCTATGAACTTGATTACATACAAAATTATTGAGATTATGATGGATTTGGATGCTAGATCACTGTTGGGTTTTTTTTTCCCAAAAGGGAAACTTTATTTTTGTAGAACTTTTGATGTGATGAATTGGGCATGCATGTGATGTTAAGATCATGTTAGAATGATTGTGGATGATGTTTGTTGTGATAGAATGTGTAATTGAGTTGTATGGATGCTTGGTTGATCATGTAAAGAGTTTAGGTTTTGATGATCATACATGATGGTGAATTATGGTTAGTGATTAGGAGATCATGTTTGGGATTGGAATTGATGGTCACTGTGTATGTTGGTTGGAATGAACTAAGTGAATAAATGTGATTATGATTGTCATACATGCGTGCGAATCCGAGGCCCCTACTTAGTAGGATTGGCAGGGTTTAGGATGTGAAGTCGTGAGTGGCTTCACATGGCATGTAGTCTTCGCGTATGAATTAATTTTTGTGATGTATTTATATATATATTAAGCATGTTGATTGTTTGAGATTTACATAAGTGTATGATGATTTAATGTGGCATGATGACTTAGATAGAACCTAGGTTGATAATATGATACGCATGGATAAATTGCATGATACTCTTGTATGTTAAGTTATCATATATGATTAAACTTTATTTCAACAAATATGTCACTAACGGGTCAAACGGGTTAACTAGGTTAACCTAGGATTATTAAGTCTCTCTGTGTACATGTATTTATGTACTTGTGTGTTCTAGGTAACCTTTGAAGGGTTGTCTTTGCACCTATCACCATTCTCTTTATTCATTATCTGTACACACCAGGTGAGTTCATGCCCCTTTATTTTATAAACCTTCTTCTGGGGGAGGTAGCATACTCGTACTCAAACGCTATTTTATTATTATAATAAGTTGTGTATGTTTTAACATAGTGCTTAATACCATGAAAAGCCTCACACTTTCGGATCGTTAATAATGGTAACTAGTGGGGAATCTTGGGTAGAACTACTGGGTCTGACGAGCCCCACCCGTGAGACTGGAGGTCGAGCGGGTGCAATATTGTCCTGGACACAAACATTTGTCACGACCTGGTAAGTCGTGACGGGAGGCAACAAACGCAACACAGTCAGCTTCAATCGCGAAATCACTATTGTTAATACATGTGAATATAGACTAGCTATATATTTCAATGCACTTCTTATGTTATACAACTGTTATTATTTGTGATAAACGCAAACTCTTGAACTCACCAACCATTGTGTTGACATTTTACTATGCTATTCTCAGGTCGTTAACTCTACTTGCCATTAGGAGCACAACACGGGTCCAACATGCATTCAAAGTCTTTATTTTAAAGACATATTTGTGGGTTTTCAATTATGGGTTTTAAATATGGGGTTGGTGTGTGTTTTGCCAAATTATTCATTTTAAATTTTGGGTTTGTCTTATTTGCAAAACGCTTCCGCATGATTTTAAAGCTTGAACTTTGATTGGTTTTATTTTTTAAATGTGGCATAAACTGTCGTTCTGAGTAACTATTGACTGTGATCCTGGTTTGTTCGCACGCCTCGTGGTAAAACTCCGCACGTGAATTTTGAGGGTGTGACAGATTGGTATCAGAGCCATTGGTTATAGGGAACTAGGTTGCATACACACTAGTCTATAACCGCACACAGTTAGTTAGTTGCTCTTGACTTATCCTTTTACTATATACTCATTGCCATATACATCACATGCACTGCAGCATGGCATCATCATCCCGGGCTTTGGGAAAGAGACGTGCTCGTTTTGGACACCCTCCACCTATACCCCACCGAGTACCCGACTGGCCACGATTTACTTACCCTCATGGTGAGTTACACTTGGATCAACCATTCGCGATACCTGAGCGCGACCCTCCACAAGATTGGAGTATTACCCGACGTGCATAAATCGCATGGTTCGTAGAGAGCGGGTCCCGGAGCCAGCTACTGCTAGACCTAGGACCATGTCAGCGTCTACTTCTGCAGCACCTACTCTCCCGTCTCTTGACGTGACCCTCGAGCGAGCTGTGGCGGCATTGACCGAGACTTTGGAGACCGAGCGTCGCCGAGTTGGAGTGCTTACTGATGAGAACTCCACCCTGCAGTATGAGATACGCCAACTATGGCTAAAGATGGACATACTTCAGGAGCGTCTGTCTATGTCTATCACTGGGAACTACAAGATGGTTGGTAAAGTGATGAATCTGTCTGAGCGCATGGAAGCACAGGATCTCCACAATGTGGGCGTCGAGAGTAGACTCACCGGGCTAGAAGTACAACTTGCAGCGCTACAAATTGAGGACGACCCTGCACCGGTCAAAGATTCTAAAGAAGAGCCGGAAGAAGCCCCGGACGGATGTGACAGCGATGGATCTGACTTGATGGATTGATTTTTCTTTATTCTCATGACTTTGACTGCATAGTGTTTTTCTTAAACCTATGTGGGAAGGGTTGTTTCCCACACAACTGAAAACTTGAATTTTGACAATGATTGGATATTTTGTGAGCTACTTACAAATTATTTATGAAACTTTATTATTTTTTGTTATAAATGTTGTGGTTGTGACTGTATATTATTTCTTATTATTTACCATACTTCAATGAGATTGATATGTTGGATGTTACTCATTATTGTATTTTTGAATGTAAAGTGAAATATGGACGGCCGAGGTAGAGGATGTGGACGTGGCCGAGGGCGTGGTGGTGCACGTGGCGCCGGGAACGTGAACATGACCCCAGCTGAATTGGCTGCATTGATAAACCAACACGTGAAAGCGACATTGAACACTCAGCCCGCACAGTTTGGAGGTAAACGGTGGCACTAGTCATCATTTACACGAATATTCCGTTAGGTGATTAATTCATTCAGTTTGATTTGAATACCTTGACACGTTGAATATAGGACCGCCTGGATGCACATACAAGGCATTCATGGACTGTACACCGCATACCTACAGTGGAGCCGAGGGAGCTGTTGTGCGATGGTTTGAGAAGATTGAGTCAGTCTTCGCCAAATGTAACTGTCCAGTGGCGGACTAGGTGAAATACGCCACAGGAACCCTGGAAGGTGCATCACTCATGTGGTGGAATGCTCAAGTGCAAATGCTTGGCCAGGCAATGTCAAATGCAGTACCGTGGGAGGAATTGAAAACGATGATGTCGGAGGAATACTGCCCCCGTGACGAAGTTCAAAAGCTGGAAGCTGAGTTCTGGAAATTGAAGATGGAAGGATCTAACATCAAGGCTTACACTACTAGGTCTCATGAGCTAGCTACGCTTTGCCCTGGCATGGTTAACCCGCCAAGCCGACGAATTGAGCTCTACTTACGTGGTTTAGTTCCGGAGATTCAGAGTATGGTGACTGCAGCAAATCTCCTTACTATTCAGCAGGTTATCCGACTAGCTCACAAGCTCACTGATCAGGCTGTGGAGCAAGAAAAGTTACCCAAGCGGGGCATTGTGGCAAGCGTGCCCGACAACAAACGCAAGTGGGAAACAACGCCAGCAAAGGATCGTCATCTGGTACCCACCTCAGCAACACCAACCTCAACAGCAACATCAGCAGAGACGGTTTAATAACAATCGCAACTTTCACCAATTATCTTCATCATCTCAAGGACCAAGTGGATACGTGGGGAAAAACCCAAAGTGCAACCGATTCAACTACCATCACACTGGCATGTGTGATAGCTTTCGATGCCAGTGTTATGGGAAGGTTGGACACGTGGCAAAGGATTGTCGTGGAGAACTGATAAAGAAGCCTCAGCAACCTTAGAAGCCTCATGAAACACCTAAGGGTTGCTTTGAGTGTGGAAAGGAAGGGCATTACAAGAAAAACTGTCCTCAACTGAGAAGAAATGGGAATGGAAACAAGAATGGCAACAATAACAATGGAGGCAATGGTGACAACAATGGTGGAGCCAAAGGGAGAGCCTTTGTCATAGGTTCAGGTGAGGCTCTAAACGATCCTACTATCGTTACTGGTAAATTTCCTGTTAATGGTCGTTTTGCTTCTGTACTGTTTGACACTGGAGCTGATAGGAGTTTTATCTTTACTAAGTTATGTAGCCTTTTAAGTGATATACCTTCTATATTGGAATCTAAGTATGTCGTAGAGTTGGCTGATGGTAAGAAAATCTCCGTTACGCGTATCCTTAAGAATTGCAAGATAGAACTTGCTGGTTATACCTTCGACATTGACCTCATGCCTGTTACTCTTGGAAGTTTCGATGTGGTCATAGGCATGGACTGGCTGTCCGAGAAACAAACAGAAGTGACTTCTCGTGAAAAGGTCATTCGTATTCCTCTAATAGACAAGGAAACTCTTTCGGTTAAGGGCGAGAAGAGTGGTGCTGTGATAGGCATCATCTCATTCATGAAGGCTCAGAAGTGGCTACGTAAGGGTCACTTAAACATATTAGCCCTCGTCTCCGACAAGCAACAAGAGGAAAAGAAAGTAGAGGATATTCCGGTGGTTCGTGACTTTCCAGAGGTTTCCAGAGGATCTGCCTGGACTACCACCTCACCGTCAAGTTGAGTTTTAGATCGATTTGACTCCCGGAGCTGCTCTGATTGCGTGAGCACCTTACCAGTTGGCACCGAATGAACTGCAGGAATTATCTACACAACTTCAGGAACTATTGGATAAAGGGTTTATTCGACCGAGTTCATCGCCGTGGGGAGCACCTGTTCTCTTTGTTAAAAAGAAAGATGGCACATTCCGAATGTGAATCGACTACTGGAAGTTGAACAAAGTCACAGTCAAGAACCGATACCCGTTACCTCGTATTGACGATTTGTTTGATCAGCTTTAGGGATCAAGCTATTATTCGAAGATTGATTTGAGATCTAGTTATCATCAACTAAGAGTTCGAGAGGAAGATATCTCCAAAACCGCGTTCCGTACTCGTTACTATGAGTTCTTGGTCATGCCTTTTGGGTTGACTAATGCACCAGCAGTGTTCATGGATCTCATGAATCATGTGTGTAAACCTACCTCGATCAGTTTGTTATCGTGTTTATCGATGACATATTGATTTATTCCAGGACCAAGGAGGAACATGAGGAGCACCTACGTTTAATTCTGGAATTACTTAGAAAGGAACAGTTGTACGCCAAATTTTCTAAGTGTGATTTTCTAGATCCGTGAGGTGGAATTCTTGGGTCACATTGTTAACGAGAAGGGAATACATATGGATCCTGCAAAGATTGAGGCTATAGAGAACTGGTCGGTACCCAAGACGCCTAGTGAGATAAGACAATTTCTAGGACTGGCAGGGTACTATCGTCGTTTCATTGAGGGATTTTCAAAAATCGCTCAACCTCTCACAGCTTTGACCCATAAAGGAACAACCTATAAATGGGGTGAGAGTCAAGAAGCTGCTTTTCAGTTGCTGAAGCAGAAACTTTGTAGCGCACCAATACTAGCATTACCTGAAGCAAGTGATGATTTTGTAGTTTAGTGTGATGCTTCTATCCAAGGACTAGGTTGTGTCCTGATGCAGTGTGACAAAGTAATAGCTTATGCCTCGCGAAAACTGAAGGTACGTGAAAAGAACTACACTATTCATGACTTAAGGTTAGGAGCAGTGGTCGTTGCCTTGAAGATCTGGAGACATTACTTGTACGGTACCAAGTGCACTATTTACACCGATCACAAGAGTCTTCAGCATATCTTTGAGCAAAAAGAGCTTAACATGAGGCAACGACGATGGGTGGAATTGTTGAACGACTATGATTGTGCTATTAAATACGACCCGGGAAAAGCGAATGTAGTCGTCGATGCCTTGAGTAGAAAGGAAACCTCTAAGCCCCGACGGGTGCGTGCTCTACAACTTACGATTAGCACTCACTTGCCTGAACAGATCAAGGAAGCCCAGACAGAAGCCTTGAAAGGTGAGAACATTGGATCTGAATCTTTACGCGGGATGGATAAATAGTTGGAAGTTAAATCTGATGGAATTCGGTATTTCATGGAAAGACTATAGGTGCCTTTGCATGGAAATATAAGAGACTTGGTTATGAGTGAAGCACACAAGTCTAAATATTCCATACACCCTGGCTCTGACAAAATATATCATAATCTGAAGGCGCACTATTGGTGGCCTAATATGAAGGCTGAAGTAGCTACATACGTGAGCAAGTGTCTGACCTGTTCTAAGTTTAAAGTGGAATACCAGAAACCATCTGGGTTACTACAAAAACCTGAGATCCCCTTGTGGAAGTGGGAACAAATTTCCATGGACTTTATTACCAAGTTGCCCAGAACTCTTAGTGGTTGTGACACGATATGGGTGATCGTGGATCGACTCACAAAGTCAGCTCACTTCTTTGCGATCAAGGAGACTGACAAGATGGACAAGTTAACTCGAATTTATTTAAAGGAGGTAGTTTCAAGACATGGTGTGCTGATCTCGATTATTTCTGATCGGGATGCTCGTTTTACATCTCATTTCTGGCAATCATTACAGAAATCATTGGGTACACGTCTGGATATGAGCACTGCCTATCATCCGCAGACCGATAGGCAAAGTGAACGTACTATTCAATCTTTGGAAGATATGTTACGAGCTTGTGTGATCGATTTCGGGAATAATTGGGAAGTTCATTTACCGTTGGTTGAGTTTTCGTATAACAATAGTTATCATACTAGCATCAAGGCAGCACCATTTGAGGCATTATTGGGCAAAAATGTAGATCACCGGTTTGTTGGGCGGAAGTTGGTGATAGTCAGTTAACTGGTCCTGAGTTTGTACATGAGACCACTGAGAAGATAGTACAGATACGAAACCGCATGGCTGCAGCACGAGACAGACAGAAGAGCTACGCAGACAAACGATGGAAACCTTTGGAGTTTCAAATCGGTGACAAAGTATTGCAAAAAGTCTCACCGTGGAAAGGTTTGATTCGGTTTGGCAAAAGAGGCAAGCTTAATCCAAGATATGTTGGACCATTTGAGATTCTAGAAAGAATAGGTCTAGTGGCATATCGATTGGACTTACCTGATTCAATGAGTGGCGTTCACAATGTATTTCACGTCTCGAATCTGAAGAAGTGTCTATCTGACGAAACACTAGTTGTAACACTCGAGGAAGTACAAGTAGATGACCAACTACGCTTTGGTGAGGAACCGGTTTATGTAATAGATCGTGAGGTCAAGACTCTTAAACAAAGTGAGATACCTATAGTCAAAGTTTGTTGGAACTCAAAACGTGGTCCAGAATTCACGTGGGAACGCAAGGATCAGATGAAACTTAAGTATCCTCATCTGCTCGAAACGGCGACAACAGTCGGGGAAGGTACTGATTAAATTTCGGGACGAAATTTATTTCAACATGGGGATGATGTGAAAACTCACTCGGTTTCGTAATACAAATGCAGTAAAACAGGGATGTAGCACAACCATGTAACGCAATTTTTGGGATGAAAATTCTTTCAACATGGGGATAATGTGACATCCGGTAATTTTCCGTTACCAAACTCCATTAGTTCCGTTAGGTCTTGCATACACGTGACGTGGGCACACACTAGTTGACGTTGAACGTTGGTGACTTAATGATACTAATCTATGATAAATAATAATAATCTAATTAATAATGTTGATTATTAGTTGTGATTATATGATTCATGAATTTATAGAATTTTAAATGTTTATTTTATAAATTTTACGCGATAACGCGACAACGTGTTATGTATATGTCATGTGACTTATTGTAAATTTTGATGATTATTATTATTGGCTAATAATACTTATAACTTGGTGTTAAAATTATTTAAAAAGTGTATAAAAGATTGGTTTTTACAAAATAAAAATCAAGAGGTTTATTTTGTAATTATTATTAAACATAAACTTAACAAAATTAGAACCCTAATCCCACCCCAAACCCCCCCCCCCCCATTGCGGCCGAAAGCAATCCCAAACCCCATCCCATTTGATTTTGAGCAATTACACACACAAACATTCGGATTTGATCTAGTTACAAGGTGTTTGCAAGTTCAATTGGTGATTTCTACATATCTAAAGGTTAGTTTTGATTAGTTTTTCATGTTGGTTGTTCTTGATGAACCCTAATTTCGAAATTGTTGATGAAAACATGAAATTGATTATTGTTAGATGTTAATATGATGTTAGTTAGGTTGTATGAATGTTGGATGATGTTGATTATGCAAGAAATCTATGGTTTGATCATCTAGTTCATACATTGCCATAACAGGAGACTTTTTGTTCTTGGAATTTATGATTTGATTATGTTAAGATGTTACATGCAATGCTTAGATGTTAGTTTGATTGAATTGTGCAAGAAAATCCATGAATTTGAGATGTTGATCATGAGTTACTAAAAGTAGAAACGTTTATGAATGGTGTTTGGAAATTTAGGTGTTTTGGTGGTGATTAACATGTTAGAATGAATGCTATGAACTTGATTAGGTATAAAATTGTTGAAATTATGATGGTATTGGATGCTAGATCACTTTTGGGTGTTTCTTTCCCAAAAGGGAAACTTTATTTTTGTAGAACTTTGGATATGATGAATTGGGTATGCTTGTGATGTTAAGATCATGTTAGAATGATTGTGGATGATGTTTGTTGTGATAGAATGTGTAATTGAGTTGTATGGATGCTTGGTTGATCATGTAAGGAGTTTAGGTTTTGATGATCATACATGATGGTGAATTATGGTTAGTGATTAGGAGATCATGTTTGGGATTGGAATTGATGGTCACTATGTATGTTGGTTGGAATGAACTAAATGAATGAATGTGATTATGATTGTCATACATGCATACGAATCTGAGGCCCCTACTTAGTAGGATTGGCAGGGTTTAGGATATGAAGTCGTGAGTGGCTTCACATGGCATGTGGTGCATGATTAGTCTTCGTGTATGAATTATTTGTTGTGATGTATTTATATATATATTAAGCATGTTGATTGTTTTAGATTTGCATAAGTGTATGATGATCTAATGTGGCATGATGACTTAGGTAGAACCTAGGTTGATAATGTGATACGCATGGATAAATTGCATGATACTCTTGTATGTTAAGTTATCATATATGATTAAACTATATTTTAACTAATATGTCACCAAGGGGTCAAACGGGTCAACTAGGTTGACCTAGGATTATTAAGTTTCTCTACGTACACGTACATATGTACTTGTGTGTTCTAGGTAACCTTTGAAGGGTTTTCTTTGCTCCTATCACCAGTCTCTTTATTCATTATCTTTACACACCAGGTGAGTTCATGCCCTTTTATTTTATAAACCTTTTTCTGGGGGAGGTAGCATACTCGTACTCAAACGCTATTTTATTATTATAATAAGTTGTGTATGTTTTAACATAGTGCTTAATACCGTTTAAAGTCCTCACACTTTCGGATCGTTAATAATGGTAACTAGCGGGGAATCTTGGGTAGTACGGGTGGGTCTGAGGAGCCCTACCCGTGAGACTGGAGGTCGAGCAGGTGCAATATTGTCCTAGACACAAACATTCTTCACGACCTGGTAAGTCGTGACGGGAGGCAACAAACGCAACACAGTCAGCTTCGATCGCGAAATCACTATTGTTAATACATGTGAATATAGACTAGCTATCTATTTCAATGCACTTCTTATGTTATACAACTGTTAATATTTATGATAAACGCAAACTCTTGAACTCACCAACCATTGTGTTGACATTTTAGTATGCTATTCTCAGGTCGTTAACTCTGTTTGCCATTAGGAGCACAACACGGGTCCAGCATGCATTCAAAGGCTTTATTTTAAAGACATATTTGTTGGTTTTCAATTATGGGTTTTAAATATTGGGTTGGCGCGTATTTTGCCAAATTATGCATTTTATATTTTGGGTTTGTCTTATTTGCAAAATGCTTTCGCATGATTTTAAAGCTTGAACTTTGATTGGTTTTATTTTTAAATATGGCATAAAGTGTCATTCTGAGTAACTATTGACTGTGATCCTAGTTTGTTCACACGCCTCGTGGTAAAACTCCGCACGTGTATTTTGAGGGTGTGACAGTATTCAATATGTCTAACAGCATTATGTTTTCATTTGATGTGTATAATGGCTGGGTGAAGTTATGAGGAAAGTTTGTGTGAATTTAACTGTTAATCTGTACGATCTTAGCTTGGCGGTGGATGCTCACTTCTATCGTTACTGAAGATGTAGCATTTAAATTAGCATGTTTTTGTAATAGGATTATATTTGAAAATTTTGTGTACTGCTATTGATATAACCCGAACTTTTATTATCTAATGTTATTTTTAAAAAGTTATGACTTAAAGTATGTGTTGATTTCTTTATATTTATTTAATCAATGTGTTCTAAACAAGCTAGTCACACCCAAGCATTTCACGCTTCCACCGAGATGTGACATAACTAATTCTTGTATATATTGTATATTGTATTGTAGCCAATTATATTACACATTCGTGTTATGCCATAGTATGTGGATTAATGGCTAAACTTGTCATTGATCATGAACCTATAATTTACGGTTAAGATTTGTTCTGGTGTTTAGCTTTCGTAGAATAAATATCTTAATCTTGTATAGTTATGAGGTTGGCTATTTTTGCCACTTGCATTCCTGTTATCACATTCTGTAATCAGTGAATACTTTGAATGAATTCATTTATGTTATTTCATACAAGCATTATTGTTTGTGTGTTTGTTAGCAAGCAGATAATGGAGATTTTGCATCGATTATCTATTGATCTGCAGAAAAATATTTTAACCAGTCTAACAACTAAGGAAGGTGTTAATGAGATTTAAAGCTAAATCTTCCCATGAACTTGAATGATAATATTTAATTAGGCATGTTAGCCAACAAAGCTAAGGAATATTTAGGCACGCACTCTCAAAATTCAAGATATAAGTAGAAGACTCTCTTGTGGGGATCACAATTAGTGGAACAGTCTATCCCTTAAGAGAAGATAACAGTGCTACAATATCCCACAAAATAAGAGATATTATCAAATCAAAATTTTCTTACTATTACAGTAATAGGAAAAGAGGCTCTAAAAATATCAACCTCCAAATCATGGCTAGTATGCATAAGTGAAAACCCTAATAAACCTCTTATAAGAGTATTTTATATAAGAGTCCTCTGTTTAAATATAGCATTGTTCTTCATTGAATATTTATGCATTAATTATATGAGATTAATTTTAAGGAATCTCTATTCTTATGCTCTACTCTATCCTTTACTATATATAAAAATTACCAACACCTATTTTTACACAAGTTCACCATTCATACATAATGCTATTAGGACCAACATAAAGTGTTGATGAATATAGACTAACTAGAAATGCGAGATTTTTCTATTGTAATTCTGTTTTTTATCTTAGATAATCATTGCTTTCGAATAGCTTTCAAGAACTAACTATCTGTAATTCAATTTGTATAATCCTTACGACTATCAAATAAATTGATAACTCCACTATTTTGTCCTTCACTACATATAATAAATACCAACACCCGTCTTTACACATACAAAACACAAGTTAACCATTCATACATGATACTATCATGACCAACATAAAATGTTGATCAATATAGACTCGCCAGATTTGTGAAATTTTTCAACAGTAAATCTATTTGTTATCTTAGATATCCATTGCTTTCGTATTGCTTTCAGGAACTGTACAATCTATAATTTAATTTGTATTATCAGTATCATTATCAAATAAGATGATAACTCCAATGTTTTGTCCTTTACTACATATAACAATTACAAACATCCATCTTTACATATAAAAAACACAAGTTCATCATTCATACATGATGCAATTGGGACCAACATAAAGTGCAGATGAATATAATCTCGCTAGTAATTTTTCTATTGTAATTCTATTTATTATCTTAGATAATCATCGATTTTGAATCGCAATCAGGAACTATTCAATCTATAATTCATTTGTATAATCATATGATAAGTAATTAAATTAAGAACATTAGTGTTTTGTCCTTCGCGATATATAAATGATTATGAACATTGGCCTTTACACATAATGAACATTGGTCTTTACACATACAAAGCACAAGTTCACCATTCAAATATGATGCTATTAGGACCAACACAAAGTGTTGATAAATATAGACTTGCTAGGCTTGCAAGATTTTTGTATTGTAATTCTATTTATTATCTTAGATAATCATTGCGTTCGAATAGCTTTCAAGAACGGCTCAATTTTTAATTTAATATGTATAATCATTATGATTGTCAAATAAATTAATTACTTTAATGTTTTGTCCTTCACTGTATATAACAATTACCAACACCCATTTGTACACATACAAAACACAAGTTCACCATTCATGCTATTTTAACCAACATAAAGTGTTGATTACTATAGATTCGCTAGACTTGAGAAATGTTTCTATCATAATTCTATTTATTATCTTAGATAGTCATCGCTTTCGAATAGCTTTCAAGAACTATTTAATCTTTGGTTCAATTTGTATAATCATTATCATTATCAAATGAAATTATAATTTCAATGTTTTATCCTTTACTATATATATAACAATTACTAACACCCATTAGTACACATACAAAACACAAGTTCACTATTCATACATGATGCTATTGGGACCAATATAAAGTGTTGATGAATACAAAATTACTAGACTTGCGAGATGTTTCTATTATTATTCTAGTTATTATTTTAGATAGCCATTGCTTTTGAATAGCTTTGAGGAACTCTTCAATGTATAATTTAATTTGTATAATCATTATGATTATCAACTAAATTGATAACTCCAGTGTTCTGTGATTTTGTGTTTTTTCATGAAGTAACATGTTATTCTAATTGATTAGTTAATATTGATGCAAAAGTATGTTTTTTAAATGATCATCAGTTATGAAATTACGGGGAAATGCGTATATGGATTAAGGAGTTAGGGAGAAATGGGTGAGTTGAGGCTTTAGGAAATTACAATATTAAGTTTTAGGGCCTTATATTTTTATTAATTTTATATAATCACTGTTTGTTAGGTTTTTTTTGATTGGATATCCGAAATTTCGGATTTGGATTCAGATATCGGAGTTAAAAAAATTGTATTATTTAATAAATTTTATAAAAATATAAGAATTTTTATTGAGATTTTTTCGGATATCCGAAGTTTTTATTAAAATATACGAAATATTTAATTAATATTTAATATTTTTATAAAAATATTTCATATATTTCGGATAACTAGATATTCAAAATATCCGAAAATTCTCAAAATCACTATCCAACTTCGAACTTTTGGATCCCTGAAATTCGGATATCCGAATTTTCGGATACCCTAATTTTAGATTTTCTGATATTTAGGATTCATAGAGTTTTGAACACCATTACACATCACACATTACACATAAGCCTTTAGTAGTCATGTCCAGCAAAAAAATCTTAATTAGTGAGAATATAACGGAAACCCTAACACACAATTAGAAATTAAAACACTACTAAAAATATACCTTTCATGACATGCGATGCTTTAATGACGCGCAAAACTGTGTGTCATAAAAATAGTGTCGTTGCAACTAAAAACAGAATGAACGATGACACACATTCTTGTGTGTCGTTGTTTTATTGTCGTAACAGAAGAAAAAAACACAAGCAATGTTTTTAATTAAACGTATATCATTTTTTCTTGTCATCTTTTAATTTTTGGAAGCCCCACTTATAATCCATCGATCTCTATCTTCCCCCCTTCCATTGATTAACACCCCCAATGCTTTCTTGCCCTAGCTACCACCACCACCGCTACCCCCCACCCTGCGACCACCACCGCCCACACCTTTCGACCACCTGCGACCACCGCCGTGCGACCATCACCACCCACACCTTTCGATCGGAAGCCAAAACTCCAAACCCCACCACTACATTCGACCATTTGAAGCCCTCGAGACCACGTTTGTAGCCCTCGCGAGACCACCACCACCACATTCGACCTGCACCACCACAAGAATATCTTGGCCGTATAAAGTAGTCAGTTATGGAAAAAAATGACCGTCCTTGCTTCTTTTTCTTCTCACGTCACCTATGGTAAACATCCCTTCACTCTTGCAGTTGAACGCCTTATAATTCCTCTATGCCAATACTACCGATTCCCATTAATTTTTTTCATCTTTATTTATAAACTGATGATTCATGTAGCTTCTTCGTTCACATATGTTGTTCATGGATTGATTATAGGTTAGTATAGTTTCATTTTTGTAGCGTGAATATTCGATTATTAGATTAGCTAGGGTTTATAATGTGTCGATTTCATTCTTTTTATTTGATTCTGATGCAAAATTAATGTGGTCTTTTCATTTAATTCTACACAGGAAGTATATAATCCATGTATAGTTCGAAGTTGAATACCATGGATGAGATTCAAATGAATGGTGAATCTTAAAATAGTGAAATGAAGAAGATGGAACAATGGTAACAAAGGGTTGAAGGACGATTGAAGGATGGCGAGTGCCGTCGAGCAAAGGGTAGGAGTACTAATTAGGATTGACTATCTCAGACTTTGTAACATTTTTTTATGTTTTATTAGTTTCTGATCTTTTGAACGATCACTAACAATCAACTCCACTTGAATTTTATCACATCATAAGCTTTCCAATGCGCAATACATCTATTCTTCTATCTTTGTTAAGGCAAGAAGGCACGCATAACAAAGCAACATGGTTGGAAAACAATGTTTCAATCCCCGTAAATCCAGGTCAGTCTAAGTGTTAATATCTTTTTTATTTCATCTTTTAAAAGTTCTGCAACTTATGTGTATTCTCTGTTCTGAACCACTTAGCTCAAAAGTCACATCCCTTCCATTTAGCCTATGAATTGTCATCATTGTGTGTCAATTTAGGATGTCAGCCATGATGTAACACCCGGATATTTTCTTTGAAGCCGACGAACGAAGAAAAATAAATAAAGTCCAAAGTCGGGGGACCAAACTTGCCAAAACGGAAGAAAGTTGGATGAGTGGGGGAATAAGAAGGGAGGGCAGCCCACACCCTCCCCACACTTGTAAAAATTCTGCCAAAGAGGAAAGAGAGGGAGAAAAGGGAGAAAAGCTTGGTTCTTGTGGATCCGAGCGTGAAAGTTGAAGTGTAGCGGGTTGAATCGAAGCTCTACTCGACAGTGTTGTTTGTGTGAGTTCTAGGACCCCTCTTTTACTGATTTGGGGCTGGAACACATAGTGAAACCCGTTTTTGAAATGTGTGTGTTTGACCCGTGTGTATGTGTTTGTGGGTGATACGAGTGGAGTTTGATATCGGGCTTGTGTGTGCTTGAATGGTGAGTGGTATGTATTCCTAAGGGTTAGGATGGTTGATTTGGGCTTAGAATGAGTTTAGGAGAGCTTGGAGGTCGAATATGGCAGATTGAGTTCGAGATGAACTGCATTCTGCATCAGTTAGGGCTATGCGACCGAATGGCATGCGACTAGAGGCCATACGGCCAAATGGCATGCGACTGAGGTCCAAGCGCACGATTGCCATGCGACTGAGGTCCATACGCATGGAAGTCATACGACTGAAGTTCATGCGCCTGTAAGGTATGCGATTGAAGGTTATGCGACTGAGGTCCATGCGCCTGGAGGCCATGCGACTGAGGTCCATTCGTACGAAGGGTATGCGACTGAAGCCCATGCGCCTGAAGTCATGTGACTGAAGGCCATACGCATGGAAGTCATGCGACTGAGAGTCCATACACATAAGTGTCCATTCGCCCATAGGTCCATCCGCATAGGTCCATCCGCATAGGTCCATTCGCTTAGGGTCCATTCGCCTAATGTCCATTCGCTTAAGTGTTCAGTCGCCTGGAAGGCCATGCGACTGGAGGGTGTCCATACGCCCAAGAAGGGCTCATACGCCCAAAAGAACATAGTTTATTTACTGACTTTCAGGGGAAAGTGCAGATGTAAGTTTTGATGTGGAAGGTTCCCGGGAGTTCGTATAAGATGACTTTTGAGGCCATAGAGGTTATGTTGGGCATATATGATGTTGAGGATGTATGATGTTGTATGATTATGCATGATGTATGTTATGTATGTATGATGATGCCTTGTATGATGATATTGATTGTGTATGTTGATGTTCCTTATTATGATGTATGTTTATCTTTCCCGTGGCTTTACGTGTTATGTTAATGAATGAAAGGAAAGTATTATGTAACGTAAAGTGGAAGATAATGAAAAAAGGAACATGATGAATGAATACATGCATTAATAAATGAATGAATGTAAAAAAAGGCTTGCAAACAAATGTATGGAGGTTCACACCCAATGAAGGGTGATAGCTCAACGGTGTGTGGGTTAGCTATCCCGGAAGGATGCAAACTGGGGTCCAATCTTTGTGATTGACCATATATATGGGATCCTTGCCGCTTGCCCTAGGTGCTGGAGTCAGCTTTGTGCATAATGTTCGAGGTCTATGAAAGACCTCAGGCCCAGTTACCCGCTTCGTGCATAATGTTTAGGGTATAGCATATGGCATTGATCCGGAATGAAAGAGAAAGATAAATGGTGAATGTACTTGCCCTAGGTACTGGAGTCAACTCCGTGCCCAATGTTCGGGGTCTATGAAAGACCTCAGGCCCAGTTACCCGCTTCGTGCACAATGTTCGGGGTAATGTACATGTCATCGAAAGAAATGAACGTACGAACGAAAGAAAGAAAGTATGTATGAATGTGAATGATAATGACGTACGATAAATGAACGAAAGTTAGTGAACGATTAATGAAGATAATAATGATATTATCTATGTGTACGTATGATGTATGATCGCATGAAAGTAAAGAACGATTTAATGAAAGAAAAGTGTGTTTTATTATAAAATTAGAACTCACTCAGCAACGCTGACTTTTATGTGTTTTCAGTTGGCAGGTAATGATTGCTGAGGATGGCACGGGGCGGCTACTCTGCTCTTTTGGATGTCATTCTTTTGTTTAAATGTTTTTGCATTGTAATGCGAACGAACGATGTTTTAAATGAACGATTGTATTAACTTGCAAAAGCATATATAATGAAATTAGATGTTTATTTTGATGATTCCGCTGCGTTGTTTGTGAAAGTTAAATGTAATTATATGTTTTATGTGCGATGATTGACCAGCTGTAAGCGTCCCGGGAACGGGGCCTTACACATGATCTGAACCTGATTTAGGAAATTAAAAGTTGAAATTGATTTATATAATAATGATATCCATGGTTCAAGATCGTGATTTTGTTGTTGAAGTTATTGGTTCCGAGTAGAAGCAAGACGAAGATGGCATGGAAATGAGCTGCCACAATGTTTATGAAGCACTGCATCTGTTCGTGAAGAGAGAGGATAGGTCGGGTTAGGCGTTTATGAGGTCTCTTTGTGTTCTTCCTATTTGTTCATTAGGCCATGTAATTAAACTTTAAGCAGTTTTTATTTTGATAACACATGAAGAAATTAATAAAAATGAAGATAAGTTACTAGAAGCTTTATTTTCCAAGGAAGCAGGACAACCACAACACACTTTGACTAATATACTTGTGGAAAAAATCAAAGAAAATGATCAAGTTTCTTCGGGTATATGTTCTTCGTATTTGTTCATTTGTGTTTGTGTTTGAAGGTATATGTTAGAAAGAAAGTCTTGCAAATCCTACTAGATAGCTAACATGATTATTGTATCAAATGTCTTGAAGACATCATCAAGTTAAGTGTTTAAACAAATACAAAGCAGTAGGCTATTCTTTTAGCTATTATAAAAGCTAATGAGAATTAGTGGAGTTCAAATAAAAAAATAAGATTTCTGCATGTTTAATAAAGAATAATAAATGGAGTCTATTTTAAGGTAAAAATAATGATGTTAAATTATGAACTATGAGGTGAATGACTTGAACTAATCGTAAGGGTAAAAACCAATGACATGCATTTACGACACACAAATGCACGTCATTTTTATTTAGGACAGAAAATCCTTGACACGCAATGCATGTTATAAACGTGTGTCAAGAATGCGTGTTATAAACAGATGACACACAAATGCGTGTCATCTTCATTTATGAAAGGGCTTTTCCTTGACACGCTTTTGCGTGTCATCTATACCCTTTTATGACACACATTGCTTGTCATTAAAGATATATTTTATAGTAGTGAAAACTTAAATATATTAACATATGTATTCTATAATTGATAAAAAGAATCCAAGAAATACCTAATTGGAGGTGATATATAACCTCACGTTAATTTGTCCATAAATGTATATTGAACCCCCTCGAAGTAGTGAATGGACGTGAAAGTCTTGTGATGCATAACCTCCCAATATTGCCAATAATATACAAGTCTGGCAAGATTCGAATCACAGAAAACAAAATTTGAACATACTAATTCACTTTTAAATTGGCCACTTGAAAGTAATTTTTGCTTATAATATAGTCACATCTTAACCCGTGTATAAAGTACATTTTACAATAACTAGCTTTTGTGGATATACAACCACATATGAAGTCATGTCATGTTTACAAACGGCATTGACCTTTCCTTTAACCATGCTTGTCAACCATACTATAACTCCAATATTAAGGTATAACCACTGAAACTCAGGATAAATTATATACATACTCCATAATCACATCTTTAAGGATACAAAAAACACACTACACTGTGATTGGTGGTGGGGATGCAGAATGAAACAGGAGTTATAGGAGGAAGCAACCGCGTTTCAGCAGTTAATCTGAGTGGAATTTCATCTGCTGTTGATGACACCAATCATCAAGAAATGGACTCTAATCAGGTTTTACATATCTTGCATATACAACTTTTGTTTCGTGCTGATCTGAATATTCAATTCTATTGGAAGTGTATTAACTAAAAGAAGATCGATTATAATTCTCAGAAACCTGGATGGAGAACCTTCCTCTCATTTGTTGGTCCTGGTTTTCTAGTTTCATTGGCTTATCTTGATCCCGGAAACTGTAAGTCTGATCTTGAGCTCTTAATGCATATATCTTATCAAGCCTAAACCTTTAATATGGCAAACTTATCGATGTTTCCTATGCAGTGGAAACGGATTTACAAGCAGGAGCGAACCACAGATACGAGGTTAATCTTCATGCCAAGAACACTTATAAATTAAATAGACTGACATTAAAAATAAAAAAAGCGTCTGATTTGATTGCTGATATGATGTTATGTGTTCAGCTACTTTGGGTGATTTTAATCGGGTTAATCTTCGCGCTTATCATTCAATCTCTGGCTGCAAATTTAGGTGTAAGCACAGGTAAGTTAGGACTTAAATGATACAATGAAACAGTATGTAAAAACTGCTTAGAGTGTTGTTTATAATTATCAGGCAAGCATCTATCGGAGTTGTGCAAGGTTGAATACCCATGTTTTGTCAAGTACTGTTTATGGCTGTTAGCTGAGGTTGCAGTCATTGCAGCTGATATTCCGGAAGGTAAGATTGTATTTTTGTGAATAGGAAATACTATAAAGATCTGGCATGATATGTACGTTCAATCATTATATAATATTTATTATATGATGATTCCGTTTGACAGTCATTGGGACGGCATTTGCACTGCATATCTTATTCAAGATTCCTGTTTGGGTTGGAGTTCTTCTCACTGGTTTCAGCACCCTCCTTCTTCTTGGCCTCCAAAAATATGGGGTAATTAAGTTTTCTTTTTTAATAATGATTTATTTACAATTACAAAGCCTGCAATAGATATATTATTAATATATTGGGCCAATATTATATAAAACAAAATATTTATCCATGTGTTAGGACTCAAAAAAAATGGTATAAGTTTCTCTTTTTTATTTTCTATGGTCCACGTCAAGATTACACGTGTCGACTTCTCATTGTGGAATGCGTTTTCACACGATGATGTTAATGTAATGTGGACAGCATTAGATTAATGATCATTATTGAGAATTAAAAATGTCATGTTGGAATGGAGGACGAAAACAAAAATCCAATGAAGATGTTCACACATTAACACAAACTACCTATAATTGATTTCAATGTTTGATACATCTGACCCTATTTATACACTAAGAACCTGCGTATCTAAACTTCGAAACGCTTCAGAAACACAGACTAACCTAATTACAATTTAGACTTTTACATAATAAAATACACAAAGTTGACCCTAAAACATGATTTACAATAATGACACTTAACCCTTTATAGTTAAGTTTAAACTTCAAGTCAAAATTCATTATGGAGAAGTTTACTTTCTGTATATATTGAGGATTTTCCTATTAGTAATCAATGTTATTAAATTTTGCCGTGTTCCATTAAGACTATCATTTACTAATTGTATAGTTTTTCAACTTCAAACTTGAAATATTAAATAATGGAGACATCAACTGATTGTTACATAGATTTAAATGATAATTATCGAGTTACCACTAATTGATTGATATAGGTGAGGAAGCTAGAAATATTGATAGCCGTTCTAGTTTTCATCATGGCTGGTTGTTTCTTCGGAGAAATGAGCTACGTGAAGCCACCCGCTGATGATGTGCTAAAGGGAATGTTCATCCCGAAACTTAGCGGTCGTGGTGCTACTGGTGATGCCATAGCACTACTCGGTGCACTTGTTATGCCGTATGACCAAAACACTCCTCAATATAGTTTTCTCCTAAAATTTGTTTCAGAAATAACTATCACAACTAAGATTATTCATCTTTGCCAACAGGCATAATCTCTTTCTCCATTCGGCTCTTGTTCTTTCGCGCAAAGTGCCAAATTCTGTTCGTGGGGTCAATGTAAGTCCTTTTATGGATAATAGCCAACTTGAGCTTAAAAGTCTAAAAGCTCGACTCTTTGTCTTATTTGATGATGTTTTGTATAATAGGATGCATGCAGATACTTCCTGATAGAGAGTGGTATTGCACTCTTTGTGGCTTTCCTGATCAATGTCTCAATCATAGCAGTTTCTGGCACTGTTTGCTCCGCCAAAAACCTATCAAGTGATGAGTTGGATCGCTGCGACGATCTTTCCCTTGACTCAGCTTCATTTCTTCTTAAAGTATGATTTATTTACATGTGCATCTTATAAGTGCTATCAGAAGAACCTTTCTAAATGATTGTTAATCCTCCAATATACTACACAGAATGTCCTGGGGAAGTCTAGTTCCACTCTTTATTCTATTGCACTGCTAGCTTCTGGCCAGAGTTCAACCATCACTGGTACATATGCAGGACAATTTATCATGCAGGTTAGAAAATCTCTTTGCATTGCGATATCAATGTCATGTTTTTAAAAACCATTGTGGTACTAACTACGCGCTACATGCTATTTACAGGGTTTCTTGGATTTAAAGATGAGAAAATGGCTCAGGAACTTGATAACAAGGTGCATCGCCATCACACCTAGTTTAATAGTTTCAATCATCGGCGGGTCTTCAGGTGCTGGAAGACTAATTGTGATAGCATCGGTTTGTATCTCCCATTCCATAAACTTACATTAAAAACGTAATAATTTCAATGTTTCTTTATGTTGAATTTCCTTAACAATGTTTGACAGATGATATTATCCTTTGAACTTCCTTTTGCCTTGATTCCACTCCTTAAATTCAGTAGCACATCTATTAAAATGGGTCCATACAAGAATTCAATAGTTGTGAGTTATCAATCGTTTATTCACGATACATAATTCATGCAGTTGAAGTTCTTTGAAACAATGACACTTGCTTGTGCAGATCATTGTCTTTTCTTGGATCCTAGGACTTGGGATTATTGGCATCAACATCTACTACTTGAGCACCTCATTCGTTGATTGGATAATTCATAGCACTTTGCCTAGAGTTGCTAACGTGTTCATTGGGATTATAGTGTTCCCCATCATGGCCATCTATGTACTATCAGTACTCTACCTTATGTTTCGGAAGGATGTTGTTGTCACCTTTATTGAACCAACAAAACTTGACCCGAGTACACAAGCTAGCATGGAGAGCGGGAATAATGGTGCTGTTGGAGGAAATGGAGTGTCAAATGCTCCTTTTAGAGAGGATCTTGCTGATATCCCACTTCCAGAATAGAGCAGTTAACGCGTTCTACAGTTATTTTAAGACTTTGTCATTTTGCTTTAATATATTCATCTTCATGGCAACCTATCTTCAGAGTTTCAGGTTGGTTCAACACAGCCACTGTCATATTCTTAAGGAAGGAGAAGTGGTTACTTGAGACCCATATATATTATTCGCGTTAAGTATTTGTGCTTGTATGCCTAGTTATTGTTGAGTTGGTGTCATCATTTGGAAATCTTGGTTTAGGCTTAAGCATACTTAGATCTAATAGACTATAGTCAATGTTAAAATTATGTAAAGCTGAACTCATGTGTGCTTATATACAGAAAACAGTGAAATTTAGAAAGTGGGAATCATCTGGTCGATCTTATGAGAATTTTCATTGATGGAAGAGTAATTTAAATCTTCTATGTTAAATTGATAACTTTTAAACCCATGTAGAAGGGCGAGTCGAACAACGTTTGTGAGAGGGAGGAAACCCTGTGAAAAAGAGAGAGAAGGGTGGTTGGTAAATCACTCAGTTCTAACATAAAGAAGTCATTCCCCTCCTGTTGGTGATGATCACTCGTAATAGAATACCAAAGAAAGTTATTTCAATTATTTAATTAGTGGAATTATATGTGGATTGTGATTGAAATATGATCATATATAAACTGCTAGATATAAGTGTTTATGGTATTTGATATGCTGAATCCAAAGAATTACATCATCGTATAGTGTGTGTATACATATATATATATATATAGGAGGGTTCCTAAGAAAACTAACAAATTTTATAAAAATCAAGAATATAAAATTCATCCAATCAAAATTTTTCTTTGATTAATCATATTTATTATTTTTAAAGGGTATTTAAGTAATTTTGTTAGTAATTTATTTTTAATTAATATCAAATCCCTATTTCTCCTCTGTTTCAATTGATTATAATCGAACTAAATTAGCACATTTTGTGGGATCGTTTCATTTAGATGAATTCATCAGTTACAAGTTTTGTTTTGTGTCATTCGTATGTTTCTTCAGATTGTTAATCGAATTAAACAATCATATATTGAAGGAGGTGAGTCTGTATCAACGATTTTTATTTTGATTTTATGATACTCTGTTCTTTTATAATCTGTGTTTCATCATTTTAGAATGGATAAGTCGATTTCTTCTTCAATGGTTAATGTTACTGGGATGGAAATCGAAGAGTTTGTTGAAGCAAATCCTTCAACATGTATCGATCACATTAGTAATCAATCTTTCGGTAATAATCTCGATTTAGACAATTCTACAATTCTTATCCCATCAGATTTGAATCGTGGAGATAGACACATATATCTTACATGTGTTGAAAATGAAGGTAATTTATACATCTAATACGTTCGATTACTTTGTTCCAGTTTAAAATTTTGATTACGTACATGTATATAGCATGATGTTATGTCTTTTAAGAATGTTTATGTATATGTAAGCATAAATAAATATAATATTTCCTTAGTTGTGATTATGAATAAATCAACTCTATTGATATTTTAATAATGTACTGACTTATTATATTTTACCTTAATGTTAAGGTTCTTTATCTACCAATGTATATGAATCTCCAAATGAAACACGATTCTGGACACCTAATGTTCCAGTTGATTACAAGCTTGTTGTAGGAACCAAATTCGATACATGGCAAGATGTGATGAATATGTATGAAGCGTATGCTGAGAAGGCTGGTTTTTTTACTCGTTTAGGTGCAATGAAAAAAAAGAATGGGATGATTACTCACAGATACATGTTGTGTACCAAAGCTGGTAAGCCTAATGGTCAAGTTGTTGACACTTTGGATTCCTCGTCAAAGTCACCTATTCGTCGTACAAATTTTAAAGTTACTAATTGCCGAGCACGTATAAAACTAAGAGCTATATTTGGTACGTCAGCTTTTGAGTTATATGAAATCGATGAGGTTCATAACTACGGATTAGTGAATTCTGACAATTTGGATCTGACACGTAAAAGACGAAAGTTGAATTTTGTTGATCAAGAGTATATTGCCAAATGTCGATTGGCAAATATTGGGCCAACCAAAGCTCATAGGTTACAAGTTGCCTTAAAGGGTGGCCATCATATGGTGCGTGGTACTAAAACGGACTATAAAAATTTCATTCGTGATATTACCAAGTACATTGGTAAAAGAGACGCTCAAATGTTTGTAGATAAACTGAAAGAACTCAAGATGTATAAAGAAAATTTTAGTTTTGACTACGTTGCTGTTAATGGTGAGGTTAGATCATTGTTTTGGGTGGATAATGTTTCGAAGGTCAATTATGAGGTTTTTGGTGATGTTTTGGCATTTGATGCAACCTACCAGACAAATAAGTAAGTTTCATTTGTTTACTTATTATTTAAAACAATTTGTCTAACCATTTTTTTTTCTTTTAGGTATAATATGATTTTTGTTCCATTCACCGGTGTTGATCACCATAAAAGGTGTGTCACATTTGGTGTCGGGTTGTTGTATGATGAGACAATTGAATCTTATATGTGGTTACTCAAATGCTTCGTTAAAGCCCATAACCACAAACAGCCAATGTTAATTCTTACGGACCAAGATGCGTCAATAAAAGTTGAGGTCAATACAGTGTTTGACAAATCAATCCATCGTTTGTGCATGTGGCATATCACTATGAAACTTCCATCAAAAGTAATAATTTCATATATTTCTTTACTATAATGTTTTTGCTTTTTTAACCTCGCATTTCTTGTATGGATACTTGTTGGACACATAGCATTGACTTACATATACGTATGTACTATTTATTAAACTATACGTATATGTAAACACTTTGATTTTGGATGTACAGGTTATTGGGAACAAGTTGAACAACACTAATTTGTGTGTATCTATTCATAAGTTAGTATGGAATGTTTACATGAAGCCATCTGAGTTTGAACGTCGATGGGATTTGCTGATGGAAGAGTACAGTTTGCAAGATCACCCATGGTTGACTGACATGTTCTCCATTAGAGATCAATGGGTTCCTGGTTATTTTAAAGATATACCCATGTGCTGTTTAATGAAGACTACATCTAGGTTTGAAAGTTCTAACTCCTTTTTTAAAGTCAACTCAAGTGCATCTAATACTCTTGTTCAATTTTTGTTGTGCTTTGACTCTGCAATGGATGGGCAAAGGTATAACCAACGTTTACTAGAATATAGAACTACAACAACCATACCAAAACATCTTACATCTTTAGCAATCGAACGTCATGCGACTGAGATTTACACACGCAACATCTTTTTAGAAGTTCAAAAGGAGATACATAAATGCACATCGTTATGATACATATCTAATCGCGAGATACTGGATGGACCCTATGTTTATATGATTGCCCATGAAGACATTATCAACGAGTTCAAGGTTAATACTTGTCTAAATTTTATCCTTCATTTTTTAATGATTATATTATGCTTCATTGAACAATATTACTTTTTTATTCATTCATATTTTTTTATTTCATAGGTAACGCTTCAATTACCTGAAAACTTGATTACATGTTCTTGCATGGGATTCACACGTATTGGTTATCTGTGACGTCATGTTTTTTGTGTGTTTAGACATCATAAAATTGACAAAATTCCTGATCAATACGTGCATGATCGATGGAGAAGAGATGCTCTACCTAAACAACTGTTTAGTATTGCCAACCGATATGGTGCGAATCAAAGTAAAAATTCAATACTTAGACATCGGGTTCTGGAAAACATGCAAGAATGTGCTGATTTGATAAGACATGACACAGAGCGACTAGCATGGCTTCACAAGCATGTCCAGAAACTAAAACAAAAAATATTGGAGGAATTTCCAATTCAGCATACTAAAAATAACACAGGTGTTGTAATTGAAGAGTTGGTAGGACAATCTGATCCGACAGATGTTGAAGTCAAAGCTCCACAAGGCATAAGAAACAAAGGTTGTGGTACAAAACAAAGACTAATTGGTCCGAGGAAAAAGGCAAAAGTCAAGAAAAAAAAAAGAAGCTTCAAGTTGTGCAATTTTTGTCACAAAATGGTAAATGATCATGATTCTAGAAACTGTCCTGATAAGAAGAAAATAAAGGATAAAATGGACCAACCTGATAATTCGGAAGATGTATCTCTAATGGAAGATGAAAAAATCGTTTCTGAAGAAGAATCAAGTCAAGATTACGGAGATTCATATGGACTTTAGTATTATCTATGATTGGCATACACGTATCATATATATGGATTAAGAAAATTTTTTAAAAGATTATTTTTTTATCAATCTTTATACTTGAATATCTATGTACGCACATTTCTTTCAGTTTTTTTTATCTATGTGCAATTGTTATGTTTATGAAAAACCGGTTTCTGGATCTTATACATAATAAAAAACATATATGAACGCAAAGAGAATAAAATAGAAATTCGTTTACTCTTACATATATGTAAACATATATTAACTAAAAAACCTAAATATATAAAAATGCTTACATATACGTAAGCATTTTAAAAGAAAAAAATTTATAATATGTATACATATATGTAAGTAAAAAATATCATACCTAATTTTTTTTAATACTAGCATCTAATAGATAATAAATATTTTTTTGCAGTTTAACTGCAAAAAATATAAAATCTTAATTTACAAACTGACCAGTTACATATATGATACAAGTTACATATATGTAAGCAATCAAAACCCATGTATTATACGAACCCTATAATCAATGAACATAGAAACATAACTTTAAAACCCCATAATATATAACAATATTAGTGATAATCATTCTAAGTTCCAAAACAAGAATACTAACAATCAAATTAGTTTCAAAAAAACCCCCCAAAATCATATAAGTTCGACACTAATAAATGCTTTCATTCAACGTGTCTTCTGCCTCCATCATTACTTTGTCGCGATATACGTTAATATCTGACATCAAGATTTTAAAAGCATACTTCTTTCTCAAAGAAGCTATTTTGGTCTTCTTCCATTTTTCATCTCTTGGAAACCCGCAGTCCCAGTTCTTCACATGATTACCCATGTACATCTCCATATGCCGCATGACGAACACTCCACAATCTACGTAGTTCTTTGATATTGCCCATCCAATCTTAAGTTTCTCAGGGTGACATGCCTCGACTTGACTCCACTTTGGGTGTCCAATTGATCACAGATAATACACAAATATTTCTTTCTGCATAACAATTTAAAGACATGTCAAAGTTACTTTTAACTTAAGTTTCTCGGATCCTTCTTCATAATCGCCAACAGTGATAGGATTAGACTACGTTTTTTAAATTTATTAAAGGTATGGTGCAGGGCGATTCTCCCACTTCTCCTACTATTACCTGATGACATCTACATTAAAAGGAGGAAAGCAACCAAACAAAAAAAAAATCATTTAGTTTCTTTTAAAACTTACATAACTACAAATAATGTAACATAAGTACCAACAATAATTTAATATGTGTAACATACAAATCCATAAACAGACAAGTAACAGTTAGCTTACATATATGTATCAAGATGTTTAGACACAAGTTCCTACCAACTATTAAACTAATGAATGCATAACAAAAAAACTAATCCCAACTTGCTTAGAAATACGTACGAACAATTGTTTCCAACAATGGCAATATAAAAGCAATAAAAAAAGAATATACATTTTTTATTACATATACGTATCAATACAAAATAAATGTTTCATATGCATAACATCTCACATACAACTTACATATATCTTCCAACATTATTTGCAATATGCGTAATGAAAACACCCCTAAACATGAAAATTTAAAAATGATTACATATGCGTATCTACTGGGAAAATACCTACTCAAATACTTCACAACATGTGTTTACATATACGTACCCAACATCTACATTGCATAAATATTCCAACAGTTTATGTAATTTTCAAACTAGAGAAACCCAAATCAATAAATCTATTCTTAGATTACATATACGTACCAAGAAAGCCCCAAATTTCATACTACTTACACATACGTATGCACGCAACAAGGAAGCCCCAATTTCAAATCCTCTGTTACTTCATTTCCAAACAAAAAAGCCCTAATCTATAATATTCATACATGTTATTCGAACCAAATCATCATAGAAAGCTGAGAACTTGTTATTTGATGCGTCGATTACTAACCGATTAGTCAATTTCTAATTGATTATATACTTACTCGACTGCTTTCGTATTCAAACGACCAAATTACTCAAAATCTGAAACAATTCTTTTTAAATACCCCAAGTTTCATTTCTACATTCACAAATCATAACATCTACATCGAAAATAACTTGCATTTTCAATTTTTATCATAACAAAACCAAGAACATACCTTCGTCACTATTTCAGCGCCGATGACCTATTCCACAAGAACAACACCTCAATCTTGAAGATACTCTCTTAATGACACTCCAAATCGTTTATTTTTCCAGAATATCTAGATCTATTTACAGTGATTGAGCAAATTTTTTAGGTTTTTTATTATGCTTCATGTTGTGGTGATGGCGGTTATGATTAAAGATCAATTTAGCTTTTCCTGAAATACCCTTATGGCATTGAAATCAGTTTCAAAATGTTTCAAATAATTACAACTTTGCCACTTCTAATACTAACCATTGATCTAACCTAATCAATGGTTAAAATGTGGTTTTCAAGGTTTTCTTATAATTAGTGGTTTTCTTAGGAACCATCCCCTATATATATATATATATAATAGATATATATATATATATATATATATATATATATCTGATAGGGAGAGATCAAATGTGTTGGACCAAAAGAACCAATGAGCCTGATCAGAAAAACCTCTAAGTCCCACAGACATTACAACTGCTGAAGAAGATCACAACAGCTGAAGACATCAGCTGATTAGAAAGGTCTGAAGACAAAGTCCGAAAGTAAAGATCTGAAGACAAAGTCTGAAAGTGAAGTACTGAAGACAAAGACTGAAGACCAGAGTGATCAGTAGTTGTCACAACAGCTGAAGTTGTTAACTTCAGTAGTTGTGATGGTTTTACTTTTCAGTACTTGTAATTTTACCTTTCAGTAGTTTATTGTTTCAGTAGTTTTAAGTCAGTAGTTTTTAGTATTTGTACTTAGCATTCTCTGAGATGTGATCAGTTGTTGAGAACATTTCAGTAGTTTGCTTATTTCAGTTGTTTTGTAAATTCTGTTAAATGTCACTATCAAGTGACATCAGCAGACGTCACATTCCTCTATATAAGGGATGTTGACCTAGTTGTATTCATCTGAAGCATTACGCATGAATGAAAACATTCCTTTAACAGAAATATTCTCTCTATAATTGTGATTGAGTGTTTGCATATTCATGACTTACTTTCTTGCTTGAATTCGATCTTATTGTGCTATATTCCGCTACAAAATTCAAATCTAATTGATCCGATCCTATCAAATGGTATCAGAGCAGGTTAATCATTGATCGATCTAACAATTGATCATTGAAACTGTTCTTTTGATAGCTAAGGTTGATCGAATTAGCATTTTTGCAAGAATTGATTATAGAGATTGATTTTCTGTTGCTTCCGGTTAATTAATTGAGATTCTAATTGTGTTTTCAAATTGTGTTGTTGAGTTTTCAAACTAGACCGATTTTAATCTCATTGAATTCGATTGAATTAGTGAAAATGACTACTTCAATGAATGATCCTCATAATACTGGCTCCTCAACTAAGCCTCCAATGCTTGTTAGGAGTGAGTAACATATGGCAACGCCGAATGCTCCATCACCTGTCTGTTAACAGTTCAGGTTGTTGGAAGTCTGTGGTTCATGGACCATACAAGCCTATGGTGAGTAATCCTGAAACCAATGAGATGGTTCCTAAAAAAAGGAACAATATTCTGATGAGGATTTAAAACTGTTTGAGATTGATGCTAAAGCCCATGGAATTCTGGCCATGGCACTGCCTAATGAAATCTATTCTGGGCTTATGCATCATGAAACTGCTATGATCTCTGGGTTGCTCTGAAGGAACAATTTGGAGGAACTGATGAGGTCTTAGCAAACAATAGAGAAATCCTTGCCCAGCAATATGAGACATTCTCTCATAGGAAGGGTGAGACATTGACTCAACAGTTTGAGCGGTTTTCATGTTTGATCTCTGAGCTTAAAATGGTTCAACATGAATACACAAACAGCCAGATGAATAACAGATTCCTCAGATCCCTGCCTGAGAGATGGGACACTTACACCATTGTCCTACGCTCTAGTGCAAATCTGGATACTCTATCTCTCACCCAACTTCATGGGAAACTCTTAACATTTGAGAGAGAGATAGAATAGAAAAGGAAACTATCTTCATCTGGAAAGCTCACTGATGACTTTGTACCAGGTAACACTGCTCTGGTTGGTCATGAGTCTGAATATGCTTCATCTGAAAGTTCATATGATGAGCATATTGATTTCTCTTCAAACAGTGGAAATCATGCTTTTGTTGGAGTTGAGGGAAACTCAGGTTTTAATGTTGATAATTTGTGTTTTATGATGGATGATTTGAAAGGAATTGCTGATGATGATCTAGAAGAGATGGATATTCTGAGCCAAATGGCATTGATTAATATCAGATCTCAAAAGTTTTATAAAAGAACAGGTAGAAAATTTCCTGGTCTCTCTGGCAAAAACAAGGTTGGTTTTGACAAGAGTAAGTTGAGATGTCACAAGTGTCATAGACTTGGACATTTTGCTAGAGAGTGTAGATCATCTGGATCTAACTCATCTGCACCCTTTGTGACTTTTCCAAGCAATAGCTCACAATCCAAAGGGCAACATTCTACCAGTTCTGATCATCATTCACAACATCAATCATCTCCTGCATACTTTGTTCCTCAAAGCCCGATGCCATATCCTTATCCATGTTTTTACATGCCTCAGTCTGGTCAAGTTTCTGTACCCATGGCTCAACAACCACATGCTCTACCTGATCCTCAGCCATCTCAAACAAATCAGCAATCTCAATCTCAATCTCATCAGAGCTTTTTCACCCCTGAGGTTGTTGACTGGAGCAGCCTACCAGATGATGTCTCTGGTTATTCTGAACAATTTGCTGGTGCTGGTCAACATGGTGGTGAAAACCCTTTGGAAATCTTGCTTTAATGGCCCTGGAATCTACTGATGAAAATCCTTCATCATCACAGGTACCACAAGTATCTTCTGAGGCTAAGGCCAAGTTATGTTCTGAATCATGCATAGCTGCATTTGTTTCTATTAGGGAAGCAAATGTAGCTTTAATTAATCAAAACCTTGACCTATAAAAAGCAATTTCCAAAAGAAAAGTTGAGTTTGAGTCTGTTTTAAAAGAGAAGGATGAGGAGATTTATAAACTTAAGTGTCAAATTACTGATGAAAAAGCAAAGGTAGAGGTCATTCTAGAAAATCACAAGAATCTCAAAGAAACACTTGCAACTACCCAAGTTGATTGTGAACGCTGGGTAACATCATGCAAGGGATTTGAAATGCTTCTCAGTAAGCAAACTGCTTCCAATGTGAAGTTTGGGATTGGGTATAATCATACCATACCTCCCACAGATTTTACTCCCAAGTTAGAAGTACAATCTGAGGTTGAGTTTCATTCCCAAACCACATCATCAGGTGTTTCATCCTCAAATGATAATTCAAAATCTGAGGATGAAGATAGTGTGAGTACCTCAATTAATCAAATTACTGATGGTCCCACTGCTTCGAAACACTTGATCAAGAAGAGGCTGAGAAATTCAGGTGTTGTTCCACAAGGTACTCAAAGTACTGAAGGGCAAAACACAACACCTGAAGAGCATTCCAAATCAGAGGAAAACAAGCATTCCTTGACAACTGCTGAAGAATCTATCAGGATTCTAAAAAGTACTGATAGAAAACTTCTGAAGAAGAAATCTTCAGTTGTTGAAAATCCTTCAGTACTTCCCAAAAGTACTGAAAGGAAGAAAGTACTGAAGAACAAAGCTTCAGTAGTTTCATCAACTTCAGCAGTTGATCAAGAAAAGATGAAAAGAAAGCCATGTGAAATATGTGGTTTGTTCAATCATCTTACTGATGAATGCTGGTATAACAAGGGTTTAAAATTCAATAAAGAGAAAATCATTAAGAAAGAAATGCATAAAATGAAAAATGAATTTCAAACCAAGTTTGTACCACAATCATCTCATTCTGATAAACCTAAGCTTTCTCAAAAAGTCACAAAGAAGGAAGGGGTTTGTCAAACAACAACTGCAAATATTCCTCAGGGAATATTAAAAACTCAGACTAAGTCTGTGTCTTTTCAAAAGAAGGATGTAGTGAATCACAAGAACAAATCATCTACAAGTACTGATGTGTCAACTGAGTTGAAAACTCTAACAACCAATCAAACACAACTTGTGATGATGGTTCAACATCTATTGGGGAGAGTTAACCAATTAGATGTTTCTGTGATTAAACCACTGAAAAGGACACCTAATCCAAAATCCAAGGAATCCTTTTCAGCACCATCTACATCTTCAAAAGTTGTTAATCATTCACAATCTGTTAGTTTAACATCTGTTGATGAAAACAGACCCAAAACCAAAAAGGTTTGGGTCTCAAAGGCTAACTAATGTTTGTGATAAATGCAGGGTTCTTCAACATGCCAAAGAAGCATCTGGTATGTGGACAGTGGAGGATCCATGCATATGACAGGGAGCAGCTCTCTTCTTCATGACTATTCCCAAAGGAAGAAGGGATTTGTTTCTTTTGGAAATGATGCCAAAGGTTACATCATTGGGAAGGGTTTTGTCTCAAATGGAGAGATAAGATTTGATGATGTTAACCATGTGGAGAACCTCAAATACAATCTTTTGAGTGTCAGTCAAATGTGTGATAAAGGACATGTTGCACTTTTCACAAGTCAAAACTGTAGGATTCTGTCTTCCAAAATTTTGCACAAAATTGACAAGATATTGGATGAGTATACTCTCCTGAAGGCCAACAGGATTGGAAGAGTATATGCTTTAGATATATCAAAGAAAATTGATCTAAAAGGCCATCCATGTCTGTTCTCCAAAGCCTCTCCTCAAGAATCTGAACTATGGCATAGAAGGCTTGGTCATGTGAATCTTAAGAACATGAATCAGCTCATTCATCATGGTTTAGTGAGAGGTTTGCCATTGAAGGAGTTCAAGTGTGATGATAACTGTCCAGCTTGCTTAAAAGGAAAACAACACAAAGCTTCATTCCCTCCTATAGAAGAACCAAAGTCCACTGCCTGCTTGCAATTACTGCATATGGATCTCTTTGAATCTGTGAGAGTAATGAGCATGGCAAAAAAAAAGTACTGTCTGGTAATTGTGGATGATTACTCCAGATATGTATGGACTTTCTTCTTGCATTCCAAGGATGAGGCTGCTCAAAGTATCATCTATTTTGTGTTACATGTGGAAAAGCAACATTCACTTCCAGTCAAATGTGTGAGAAGTGATAATGGGACAGAGTTTAGGAATCATACTCTTGATGAATTCTATTTGTCTAAGGGAATCAAAAGACAATATAGTATTCAAAGAACTCCAGAGCAAAATGGAGTGGTGGAGAGAAAGAACAGGACCCTTATTGAAGCCGCAAGGACAATGTTGGTTGACTCAGGTTTGCCACTAACCTTTTGGGCTGAAGCTGTCAACACCGCTTGCTATGTTCAGAATAGAGTATTAGTGAATCAGAGGTTGATGAAGACTCCTTATGAGCTCTTACATCATTTGGCTCGTTTGATTTCATTCTTTAGAGCATTTGGGTGTCCATGTTATATTCTTAACACAAAGAATATACTTCAGAAGTTTGAATCTAAGGTGGATGCAGGGTATTTTGTTGGGTATTCATCTACTTGCAAGGCATACAGAGTTTTCAATTGCAGAACAAAGATTGTTGAAGAGACTTTGCATGTCAAGTTTAATGAATCTCCAAAAGACAAGATTCCTCAAAACCCTATTGAGATGTTTGACTTGGACATACTGCAATATGTTCCATATCAGCCTCCACCTGTTGTTGTTTCTGAAGCTCCATCCTCTCCATCTGATGATACAAATGCAAGTTGTAGTGATCATCTGCTTGTTTCTACTACACTTGATGTTCCTGTAGCCTCAGCAGCTCCATCCACAACAAATGCTGATGAAATCTCTGAATCCTCTACTTCATTTGAACTGCCATCTCAGTCTAGGTTTCAAGAGTCTGAATCAACATCTGTTGCTGCTGAATCTCCTACAAACACTTGCACAGATATTATTGCATATCAAGAATTGAAGAATCATCCTATGTCCCAGATCATTGGTGACATTAATGCTGGTGTTTCAACAAGAAGTCAATTGTCCAATTTCTGTCTCTATGCTCTCTTCATCAGTCAGCAAGAGCCAAAGAATTATCATGTGGCCTTAAGGGACAATGGATGAGTTGAAGCCATGCAGCTTGAGCTTCTTCAATTTCAAAAACAGCAAGTGTGGGAACTGGTTCCTCTACCCCAAGGTAAGTGTGCAATAGGCACTAAATGGGTGTTTAGGAATAAAACTGATGAAAAAGGCCAAATTGTCAAGAACAAGGCCAAACTGGTTGTACAGGGGTTTTCACAAGAAGAAGGTATTGATTATGATGAAACCTTTGCCCCTGTAGCTAGACTCGAGGCAATTAGATTGTTTTTAGCTTATGCTGCTTTTCATAATCTTAAAGTTTTTCAATAGATGTCAAAAGTGCATTTTTATATGGTAAAATAAAAGAAGAAGTTTATGTGTGTCAACCACCAGATTTTGAAGATCATAAACACCCTGATTGGGTGTATAAGCTTGATAAGGCTCTTTATGGGTTGAAACAAGCACCCAGAGCCTGGTATGAAACATTATCTAACTTTCTTCTTCAAAATAATTTCACTAGAGGCTCCATAGATAAAACTTTGTTTATAAAGAAAGTTGGCATGCATAAGCTTCTTGTTCAAATTTATGTTGATGATATTATTTTTGCATCATCTGATCCACAGTTGTGTGATGCATTTACAAAATTGATGCAACAAAAGTTTGAAATGAGTGCAATGGGAGAATTACAGTTCTTTCTGGGTTTGCAAATCAAACAACTGACTGATATACACAAAAGATTTGTTAACCAAGTTTGATTTACAAAACTGTAAACCCTGTTCTACTCCCATGTGCAGCACCACACAACTGGATGCTGATCAAAAAGGTAAAGCACTTGATGAAACTCTTTACAGATGTATGATTGGTTCCTTGATATACCTAACAGCTTCTAGACCAGATATTATGTTTGCAACTTGTGTCTGTGCTAGATTTCAGGCTGCTCCTAAGGATTCCCATATGATTGCAGTCAAGAGGATCTTTAGATATTTGCAAGGAACTAAATCTCTAGGACTATGGTATTCCACTGGGCACTCTTGTAAATTGGTTGCTTTCTCTGATAGTGACTATGCAGGGTGTAAGTTAACCAGAAAATCAACTTCTGGTGGATGCCAATTTCTAGGCAACTGTTTGGTCTCTTGGAAGAGTAAGAAACAAACTTCAGTTGCTACATCCACAGCTGAAGCAGAGTATATTGCAGCTGCAAGCTGTATATCTCAGGTACTCTGGCTTCAAAATCAGTTATTGGATTATGACATTACAGAGACTAAGACTCCATTATTAATGGATAGTGCTTCAGCTCTTTGTATTGTTAAGAATCCTGTCCAGCATTCTAGGACCAAACATATTGAGATCAGACATCATTTCATCAGGGATTGCTATGAAAAAGGTCTGATTGATCCAAAGTTTGTGCCTAGTGCTGATGAGCTTGCAGATATATTTACTAAGCCTTTGGATAGTGCAACTTTTCATAATCTTGTACTCAGGCTTGGTATGCTGCAACTAGAATAATTTGACAACTACTGATGCTCTTAGTCAATAAATACTGATGAGCATTAGTATACTTTTGTCAAAAATAAGTACTGCTAAGTTGTTTTATCTTCAGTAGTTTTCTAACTACTGAAGACTACATTTCCTTAAAAGTACTAAAGTACTTCATTTGTTAGAAAGTACTGGTGTAGTTCAAACTACTGATGTCTTTTATAATAAATAAGTACTGATGACCAATAAAACATCTGAAAAACAGATGATCTGATGAGTAAGTGTTAAGGTCATTGAAACAGCTGAACTTTGTGAATTGACGACAACTACAGTTTCATTTCCAAACAACTGAAGCCAAAACCAAGTCTTCAGTAGTTTTACAACTACTGATGACCAACACCAAGTCTTCAGTTGTTTATAACATCTGAAAGTTAAAACCATGTCTTCAGTTGTTTTCTAACACCGGATGACTAACACCAACACTTTCAGTTGTTTTCTCTCAGCCGTTTCATAACCTATATATACCTAACCCTAACTTCAAACTTTTCATAACCCACTTTCCAAACGTTCATCTTCCATTAATGGCGACTGTTGGTCCATGTGATCGATGAACAGTACAATTGATATGATAATTTGATCAATATCAAACACACAATCCAAACAACAACAATTGAGAAGTGAATATGATGAATCAAGACATAATTGGTATTCAAATGAACAAACTCAATCAATAACAACAAGCACAATTGTATTTCAATGAAGTAACTGCTTAGAAATGGTAGCTTGCAACAGAATTTCACGATTAGGGTTTTGCAAGCTTACCATACAAAGTGAAATGACAATAGTATATATAGCAGTCATAGTTTCGCTGACAGTTTCGCTACCAGCGAAACTGTCATGCCGAAACTATAGTTTCGCCCGGCAGAACACAAGTTCGCCGGGTAAACCAAAACAGCAAACTGTGAGCGAATGTATAGATTCGCTCACAGTTTCGCTGGACTGCCAAAACTACTAATTACAAACAAAATACAAAATGAAACTAACAAAAGTCCTATTACAATGTAAAGTAAACATCTATACTAAAGTGAGTCCAACCTAACATGATCTTCAATACTCCCCCTAGGTTGGACCTCACTATCTTCACTTCTCTTGATTTGACTCATCGGCTCCGGTTTCCTCTGCTGCTATTTGTCTATCTTCATCACCTCCCGCAGCAACATCTTTAGAAGCTTCAGCCACTGATCCTCCAAGGTTAGTTCCTGCATCACCAGCTTCCTCAGAATGACCACTAGCTCTAGCAAACTGCCTGGTCATGTCTTGAACATCCATTGCAAAGTCATCTTGTGCTCTCACCTTTTCAGCCAAACTCTTCACCTCCGCCCGTACTCCTCTTATTTTGTTTGCCACATTCATAAACAAGCTTGCCTCTTTTCGTGTTTCCTCTCCTGCCCCAGCCTTAATATGATTTTCACAAAGAGTCAAGAGATCTTCATCACTGAAGCTGAATAACTCCATCGGGTCAAACACCCTAAACTCTTTTCCGTGTTTGGCTCTAATCACCGCCTCGCCAGTGTTATCATAAAACCACTTTTCAAATTCCTGTAAACGTTGGGGAAGAGGATCAGCCAATCTAACCCTGTTTACAGTCTTTGGTGGTTTGACTCTCAAAACAATCCTCCCTTTGCCAGTCTCCCAGTCTTTATCTTTCTTTGATCTTTTTCGTTCAGCCTTCATGTATCCAAATGACTCAAAATTATCATTAAGTCCATTTTTAATTTCCTTCTCAAGAAATACTGCCCTTTCACTTAAATTAGCATTAATCAAAGGCAAAGTGGCCAACCGTCTCAGATCCCATTTGGGCAAGGTCTTAAAAGCCTTCCTCTTGAGCATGTAGCTGATATTACCACCTCTTCTTTTAATCATAAACATCTTTAAGCTAGGATTATAACACCAACTTATTATCTTCTTGTCTGCCTCTTTCCTGCTTAAACCTTCCATATTTTGAAACAAAGGAGTAAGTTCTTCAGCCTCCTTCTCCTTCACCAACCAGTCACTCTTATCCATCTCAAACACATCACCTTCATCATCTCCCTTCTTAGCAACATACACCAATGGTCTCTCATCTACTTCATAAAATTCTGGTTCAGAATCATAATCAACCAATTGCTCATCCTCCTCTTCTTCATCAATCAAACCTTTTCCTTTATCAGATATTCCTCAGTGGTAGCAGTAACAACCACTTCTTCACCCCAATATCCTTATCAAAATCAAACTGTAGGTTAACAAACCCTGCTTCAATAATATCATCATCTTCATTTCTTCCAGCATCTTCTCTTGGGATCTCTTGTTCCCCTGCTTCAGTATCAGCTGCTCCAGAAGTGCCCTCTCCTACCTGGATGAAGTACCCACATTCAAGAATGAGTACTTAGATATATCAGTCATATCATCTAACTCAGATTGAGTTAGTTGACTAGGTAGGCCAGCTGCAGCTTTCATCTGAGAAATTTCTTCAAACAATCTCTTAATCAAATTATTCTGATCAACAACATCTTTTTCATTCCTTCAATTACCTCATCCTTCTGTTGTTCCCTAATCTCCTGATTCGTCAGTTTAGTCTTTATCATACTCAACTCATTTGCCAATGAAGTATTTAGACTACGAATCACATCCTCATCAAGACCAGCACTTGCTTCTTTCCTGGCTGTGAATCCCTCGTGTCGATGTTTTGTTCTCCGTTCAGGCTCAACAAAGTCAGTTTTCTTTTTAGATCTCCGTTCTTTTCCACCCTTATCTCTTCTGCTTGTGCATCTATATCTTCTTCGAAATCATAATCTTTCTCTTTTGCATATCTCTTTCTCTTCTTAGCTGCATCAGCTTGTTGCACCCTTGTTTCCTCAGCCCTTTTGTTTTTAGACTCATCAACCCGTCTGATATAATTCCATCGTTCTGGTGGGTACATATTTTCCCAGAGATGAGTGATTTTACCACTGAAATCATGGCGAATAGCACAGCAATCAGCAAATATCCGAGGGTTCATCTGCACTAATCTCTTGACTTCACCATGTTTAGGAACATCAGGAATAAGATCATCAATAATCATCTGAATAAAGCGAGGATATAACAACCATTTATCCTTCTTCACAGCCATCACATTTTCTGCCATACACGCAAAGATCAGTCTAGCAATGTTTGCTTTCTCCCCTTTACAACATATCACCATGGCTTTGGCCCAGTCAAGACTAAGGCCATCGGATCCACCCTTACGGTGATCTAAGCACATAATAAAAACGTGAGCTATATATCTCCATTCTTTAGATAAAAAAGACTTTTTAATCTCCTTCCTTGAACCAAAAGCTGGTCCCTCATATCCCATTTGTCTGAAAGCTTGGAATACTTCAGATTCCGTCATATCAACTTCATCACCAGTATCATCTTCTAGTCTAAGAATCCTCGACACGCTCTCAGCAGTAATAGTTATATCATGATCAATCACTCTAGCTGTGATTCTCTGAACATCTCCTCCAGTGTTGTATTCTGCTGATCTCCAGAAATCTCTAATATGAATATCATAGATAGTGGGTGAGTGAGACATAGCATATGCAATGGGTGATCTCTGAAGCCATCTAATACAGTCTCGAAATCCGGCTGCCTTTGGAAGAGTATCGTCTAATATGGCAGTGATGTTATTCATCTCATCAAACTTAAGATTCGCCATGATAACCTGAAAAGAACAACAAATAAATTTGAATAAGAAATACTGAAAATAAGAAATAAGACAAAACATAAGAAACAATCAGTTTCGGCAAGCGAAACAATAGTTTCGCTCACTAAGACATGATAGTTTCGCTGAATCAAAGACAATTTCGACAAGGAAAACAAACAGTTTCGACAAGCGAAACTATAGTTTCGCTCATTGAAACTTGTTATTTTCGCAGAACAAAAGGTAGTTTCGACAAGATTAGAATGAATTAAAGTAGTTTCGCAATTAGTTTCACCAAATATTAATTTAGTTTCGCTATTACAAATTAGTTTTGCTGACATAAGAAAATACAAGCGAAACTATGTAAATTAAAGATCAGTCATTGCGAAATTAGAGAAGATATGGCGAAACTGTTAAGTTCGCTCGGACAGCATAACTTTACAATTTCGCTGAAAAGATGTGAACTTTCGTTCAATTTCGCAGAGGAATCTGTAGTTTCGGTGAACGAACAGCGAAACCACCGAAGCGACACAATCCAGATTCATTAATAATGGATGATTTTAACCAAATTAAAGAATGAATCAAGGTTCGAAACTCACATACGAAGTGAATATCACTAAAAATCGGTCCAAATCACTAACATAAATCAAAATCGCCAATACTGTTACGGAAGAACCCTAAAAGTGAAACAGAACGTTTGTGCGAAATTATGTGAGAAAATTCGCAAACATGACTTATATAGCAAATAGTTTCGCAGAAAAATTGATAATTTCGCTGACAAATTCGCTAACAAATTCGCTGAAAGAGGTGACTTGGCTAACAGTTTCGCTGAAACAATACTATCGCAGACACTTTCGCAAACACAGACACTTTCGCTTGCAATTTCAGCAGCACTTTCGCTTGAACAGAGACAACAATTGCTTAGTTTCGCTGCTAACTTCGCAGGAAACAAGCTTGAACTTTCGTTCAGAAATAGATTCGGCAGCAATTTCGCTTGATGATTGATCAAAAACACTAATGAACTTTCGTTCAAGGGAATACTTTCGCTGAAACTCTAGAAAACAACTTCTGATCCAAAATAACTCATAATTTCGCTGGATGAAGATGACAGTTTCGCTGTAAGAACAGTAGTTTCGCTGGTCGATCTCAAAACCCTTTTTCACCTCAAAATCAATCTGAAATCATCCAAAACTCAATGAATTTGAGATCTGATGATTGTAGAATCTTCCTCAATCAAGAACAAGCATAATTCAATCAATTTCCATGCCAAAAACAGATGATAATCCAATGAAAATTGATTGAAACTAGATATTGACCAAAACCACAAAAACTCAACAAATCAAGAGCACTAAGGCTCTGATACCATATTGTTGTCCATGTGATCGATGAACAGTACAATTGATAGGATAATTTGATCAATATCAAACACACAATCCAAACAACAACAATTGAGAAGTGAATATGATGAATCAAGACATAATTGGTATTCAAATGAACAAACTCAATCAATAACAACAAGCACAATTGTATTTCAATGAAGTAACTGCTTAGAAATGGTAGCTTGCAACAGAATTCCACGATTAGGGTTTTGCAAGCTTACCATACAAAGTGAAATGACAATAGTATATATAGCAGTCATAGTTTCGCTGACAGTTTCGCTACCAGCGAAACTGTCATGCCGAAACTATAGTTTCGCCCGGCAGAACACAAGTTCGCCGGGTAAACCAAAACAGCAAACTGTGAGCGAATGTATAGATTCGCTCACAGTTTCGCTGGACTGCCAAAACTACTAATTACAAACAAAATACAAAATGAAACTAACAAAAGTCCTATTACAATGTAAAGTAAACATCTATACTAAAGTGAGTCCAACCTAACATGATCTTCAGCGACCATGCAAATCAAACCTCGACACAACTGTGTTGCTCACCTTACCAAATCACCCTTCTGGAACAAGTTTGATGCTGCTATTGACTTGATGGTTGATTCCCAATACCGCACAGCCTTTCTCTTATCCTACCATCTACCCCGATACCCTGTGCCAATTCTTGACAAACGTTACTGTTCATACTGCTGAGAATGATGACACCATCACTCTCCAGTCGTTTGTCAACTAGAAACGGGTGGTCATCACTCCTGAGATCATTCGTCAAACCCTAGACTTGAATGATGCCACCTATCCCACCAAATACCCCAAAGGCACCATTGATCTATCTTTTGCTAATCATGGTTATGAAGGTGACCTAAGTGCTACTACCATCCTGAAGAAGCACTTTCATGATGCCGAGCGACTCATATTTCACATGATCAATGTCTGCCTTGCTCCCAAAACATCCTCTTGGGATCAAATGTCCTCCAGATGGAAACAAGTATTATACTCTATCCTTGAAAATCAAAATCTAAATTTTTCTGATATTATCTTTTTGGAATTGAAAGATTTGGCAATGAAACCTGTGGCAAATAGATGGATATTATATCCAAGATTTCTTATGGCTATAATTTTAAATCAATTAAAATCTGATGGCCTTGTTGGCCTTGGAGTCCCTGCTCTGGTGGTTTTGCCAGAGGTATACTCCAGGCACAACTCAAACCCACAACTCAAAGAGGCTGCCCAAACTGCTCAAACCCAAGCAAAGGGAACCCACAGCCTCCACCTCCAAATCTAAAGTCCCTCCAAACCAAAACCAAAGAAAACCAAAAAGGCTACTCAGGGATTGAGTCCCCAAATGATGCCTCTGCAGCACAAACGCAGGATGAAACTACAAGCCTTAATCCCCTTGTAGTTTCAATGACTCCACCAGCTGAAAACGCTCAAGTATCCTCTCAACAGGATCCTGATGCAACCAACATTAGGGAAACCACATTACTGGAATCTATCTCACTTGAGAAGATTGCCATTGAAGAGCACCACTCTCCCCAGGTGCAAACCTTTTCACCCCATCTCCCACTGATACCACCCCTACAAGCCCAACTGCAGTCATTGCACAAGTGCTGAAGCTACATCCTCTACCCCTCCCCAGAAACCTGTTACCACTGGGACAACCTCAACAGCTGAGGGAGAGGACCAAAATGTAGTTGACAACCCACAACATAGGGATTCTAAAGTTCTATCTCCTAGTGTAGATGTGGAGACTAGAACATCTGGTGAGGCTACCTCTTTCCCTGTTTCAACACATGAACAGGATGAAGCAGGTATCATCTCTAAGACCTCACCAGAGGCAACTGCCAATGAAGGACTTGCTCTTGAGGCAGGAAGTCCCCAGTTCCAAGACAAAGGGGCACATGTGATTACTGATTTACACTCAGCACATGTTCATCCTGATTCACTCAGGAGGTTAGCTGATTCAGCTTATACTGATGATGACCTGGGTTTTTTCTTTGAAGTCTTAGCCCAAAACACCATTCTTGAGACTGAGGTTTGTAGATTAAAAGACCTGCTTACCAACATGTCTCAGGAATCAAGTCCATCTGCCCCAATAAACCCACAGATGGCAGCTTCTGTTGAAGCTTTACCAAACATTGAGCCACTCAAATCAACTAAGCCACCAACCTCTATTTTAGGCACCATTTCTCAGGGAGAGAACCCCTCTGAGCAAATGGCTGCTGCTTTCAAATTCTCGTTACCTCTCATCACTCCCATCATCACATCTATTATCCATCAAACCATTGATGAGAGGATCTCCTCAGATCTTAAAACCCTTGTGGCTGATGCTGTGTCAAAGCACCTTTCTGACATTCAAACCCCTGAACCCAATGCAACCAAAAAGGGGGAGTCTAAGTCAGTAAAGGATGATAAAAGGAAAAGAGTTGAAGAGGAAGAAGCTAAGGAGGATAATAAAGGCAAAGAGCTCATTACCTACAAAAGAAAGAAGAGTTTTGGTGAACAAACTGAGGATGAGAAGAGGTTGGATGAGATGATCAAAGAAGCTGATGAGCAACATAGCAGATCCATGGACAGGATCATTGATCAGCTCTTCAGGCAAGGATTTGATACTGCCAAACTTGATTCAGAGATCAGAAGACTTGAGATTCAGGAGATTGAGAATCGATGGGCAAGCTGCAATGAAGAAGAAAGGGAGAGATTAGAGGCTATGATCAGATTCCTATCCAAACATTTGGGAAGACCTATCATTGAGATCAAGTCATGGTCCAGAGATAGCATTTTGGAGATAACCACCAAAATATGCTCATCTGAAAGCTTCAACAAAGGCTTAATCATTGAAGCTCTGGATGAAGCTGGTGCTGGGAAGAGATCTGACATGGCTAAGCTATCCAAAGCCACCCTCACCAACAAAATGATAGAGCAGCCCTTAAAATCTCCTTTACCAAAACAATCTTCAAAGCCAACCTCACAACCAAAACAGCCAATCTCAAAACCTTCAAAACAACCAATTTCTCAACCTCCAAAACAATTAACCTCACAACCCTCTAAACCAACCCCTTTACCTAAGAAACCCATTCAAGATTCCACCAGTGATGCACCTAAAAGAAAAAGAAGGCTGCTGAGGATGGAAGAAGAAGAAGAAGAGGATGAAGAGGATAATCTGCCAATATCTGCTATTCTTGAAAGGAAGAAACTTAAGCCTAGGAGTCAATCACAAACAATAACTCCTGAAACTCAAAGGCAAATGGTTAAGGTCAAAATTGAAGAAGAAGAACAGCAGAAGCAGCATGATGAGCAATTTCTTAGAATGGTTGACAAGGACTTCCCTCAGTCCTCATCCATTCAAGCAATGAAGAAACAAGCTCAGAGGCTGTACACTCTTAGACATACCTTCCAACATCAAAAAGAAAGAGTGAGGATTTGGCCAGATCCCAGGGTAAGTTCCAGAATTCACAAGAAAAGACTTTGAATGCTGCAATTATTTGGCCATGGTAGTCTCACCCTGGGAAATTATTGAAGAATTCAAGAGAGCACACACCTCCAAATCAACCCCTACGTCTATTCTTGAGAACAAAATGATCAAGAAGGGGTTGTTGTACAAAAGACTTGAAGATCTTCAAAAAAGTGAACTCCAGTTGCTGCTTGAAGGCTCTCATCCAAATGAATTTGCATACAGAGAGATCACAACTGTTGAGTTGAAAAATGGGAAGACAGTGAGGTATCTGTCTGAATACTATAGGCCTGAATTCTTCTTTGAGGGAGAAGCAGAAGAACTCACTAAGGAGGAACAAGTTGTTCTCCTTGAGGCCTATGCAAGGGATTCTTACAGACTCATCAATGGGAAATAGGTTTCATGGTTGGGACAAGACTCTGTGTCCAGTTTCCCTAAGACAGAGTTCCCTTCCATATTTAGCCAATCAAAAGATTAGAAACCTTTTCCCGGCCTATGCTTATCTGTCTACCTCTGAAGCTGATCAAGAGAGTATTTTGCCAAAGAATAAGTGGGATCATCAATAAAGTTAGAGGTTTTGGCTGCATTGGTTCAGTGGGAGTTTGTTGGACCAAAAGAACCAATGAGCCTGATCAGAAAAACCTCTAAGTCCCACAGACATTACAACTGCTAAAGAAGATCACAACAGCTGAAGACATCAGCTGATTACAAAGGTCTGAAGACAAAGTCTGAAAGTAAAGATCTGAAGACAAAGTCTGAAAGTGAAGTACTGAAGACAAAGACTGAAGACCAGAGTGATCAGTAGTTGTCACAACAGCTGAAGTTGTTAACTTCAGTAGTTGTGATGGTTTTACTTTTCAGTACTTGTAATTTTACCTTTCAGTAGTTTATTGTTTCAGTAGTTTTAAGTCAGTAGTTTTATGTATTTGTACTTAGCATTCTCTGAGATGTGATCAGTTGTTGAGAACATTTCAGTAGTTTGCTTATTTCAGTTGTTTTGTAAATTCTGTTAGATGTCACTATCAAGTGACATCAGCAGACGTCACATTCCTCTATATAAGGGATGTTGACCTAGCTGTATTCAACTGAAGCATTACGCGTAAATGAAAACATTCCTTTAACAGAAATATTCTCTCTATAATTGTGATTGAGTGTTTGCATATTCATGACTTACTTTCTTGCTTGAATTCGATCTTATTGTGCTATATTCCGCAGCAAAATTCAAATCTAATTGATCCGATCCTATCAAAATGAGAACTCCCTTTTTGTGAGAACTCTAGGAACTAATGTGAGCCATTAGTTTTAATGGCCAAATGGTAATTAACGAAAACATAATTAAAAAATTATAAAACAAAAGATAACATAAAAATAAAAAAGATTAAAAAATAAAAAAAAATTCTCTTTTTACGAAATTCATTTTACACATGTGTAACACCGGATTTACACATGTGTATATCTGGTATTACACATGTGTATAACCAGATTTACACATATGTAAACAACAAGTGTATGATTTTTTTAAAAAAGTATATCGATGTAGTAGGTGCTAGAAACATAAAAAAAATATTAAAATTAATGATGAATTTTCTTTGAAAAAATTATATCGTAAAAAAAGTTATGAACGTTTTAGAAAAAAAAGGAGGAAAGACATGTGACTTGCATGTGATAAAAAATGGGTGACTTATAGGGGTTTTAAAGTTTTCACAAAAAAATATGGTTCTCAAGATAACCCTATCACACACACACACACACACACACACACAGATATATAGAGAGATAAAGAGATATAGATAGATAGAGATAGATAGAGAGATATATATACACACACAGAGAGATATACATAGACATATATAGATATAGATATATATATACATATATATATATATATATATATATATATATATATATATAGATATATATATATATATATATATATATATATATATATATATATGTACACATACATACATACATATATATACACATATATATAGGGTTATGATAATTACAGAACCACTTTATATTTTCAGAACCACAGAACCATTAATTTACATAATTGTAAATTAAGTCTGGTGATACTTGAGTTGTTTTACATATGTGTATATCTGACATAAACAATAAACTATGTAAAACAACTAAACATCACCAGTTTTAATTTACATTTATATAAATCAATTATTCGTAATTTATGTTTATGTAAATCAATGGTTCTTTTGGTTCTAAAAATAAAAAATGATTCTAAAAATAACATAATAGAAGACGCGTATGGGGTTTCTTCTCATTTGCATAGGAAAAACTTTAATTGCTTGTTTTAATAATAAAAAATCTGACACGTTTCAATTCACAATTTTAGTGTAATGCAACCTGTAAAAAGTTATTATTTTACATGTTTGGTAGGGATATAGTCAACTTGTTCTTGGGTGGAAAAACAATCAACTATAACGTGCAATTTATTTCAGAGTTTTATTTTGAAACCAACACAAATATCATTTGTATTGAGCTTTTTTCAAAGTAGGGTTTGTGGAAAAATAATTTGACAAAAATAAGTGTTTTCAAAAATATTTACCAAAATGTGTTTTTAGTGGAAAGTTAATTTTTCTTATTTATAATATGATTGGATAAAAGTATTTTTGTTTTTAATAATATTATTTAAGTAAAATTAAAATGATAAAGTTTCAATTAAATAAAAACTAATTTAGCATCTGTCATGATTTTTAAAAAGTATTTTATAGTTCTTTTATAAATATTTTCTTAAAACATTTTCAATAACGTTTTATCACACAAAAGTATTAATACTTTTTCATCAATATTATTTTAACGTATATTTATAAAATATGTGTTGTTATATAGAAAATATCCTTTTTAGAAAATAAATGGTTTATGTAACTTTTTTAAAATAACGATATATGTTATATAACTGTTTTAAATATAAATTTATATATAGTAATAATCATTTATCTAAGTATATACATAAAAGATAAAATAAGCATCATATACATACAATACTAGTTTCGTCTTGCGAACAAGCTCAATCTTGACATATGATGCTAAGGCTCAAAACCATTTATTAGATAAGTCTTAAAATGAGTTCGAGTGGCTCATGAGATGGCGTGACTCGTTTCTCCCCTAGTTGTTCTTAAGAGTATGTATGTAACATACATGTCCTCGGTAATTAAGGATTATATTTATAGTTTGTTAAATAATAAAAAATAAACCGTTAACTTTTTTTTATTTAATCATACTATTATATAAAAAAAATTTAAGAATGCAATTTTTGTTCAATATAGTTTTTCTTATTACATCTTTTAAGCTACTGAAAAACATTTTTAAAAAATACATATTTTTTAAAAAGAATAAAAAACAAATATGCCTACTTTTGTGTAAAATTGAAACAACATTATTATGAAAAAATCCAACTTTTCTATATGAAAATACGATTTAAAATTAAGTCTGAGTGATTAAAAAAACAAAATTAAGTTTTAGAAAAACTTTATGTTTTTAATTACGATATAAAAACCAAATCGTTTTATAATTTTATTAACCTTTGTACTTGACCTTTTAAATAATATTATTTTAGAGTAAAATAAATTTCACCAGTAGCATTATAGTGAGAAAAAGATACAATTTCTTAAACATCTATTATGGTATATAAACTTTCTATATTTAAGAAAATAAACTTCTTTTGTAATTATAACATTTATTGATTTTATTCAAATGAACTAGGACTAAGAATAAGGATATATATATATATATATATATATATATATATATATATATATATATATATATATATATATATATATATATATATATATATTGTAAATCCAGGATGATCAAACTTGAATCAAATCATGAAGAATTAGATCAAAATATGATAATCACAATCAAAACCCCTTTAATCTTCAATTAGATTGCAAATAATATTGTTTACAAATAATCCCCCAATCTATTGGTCATACAACCATTAACCAAAACCTAATGACAATTAACCTATTTATAGTCTAGACTAATATTCACTAATTGCACTTAACCCCCTAGACTTAGGCTAATTAACACAAAATTACATATAAAGCATAAAAATGACTAAAAACAAGACAAAATATTTTGTTCACACAAAATATATTATTACAATAAAACTCCTAGTCATTTAAATCTTCAACATCTCGTCTCGGTTCCTCGTCTCGAACGTGTCGGGTTTGACTTTTGTTGACTTTGACCCGTGACGTTGACTTTTGTTGACTTTCACTGTGTTGATAATATAGACTATCTTTTTCAGCTCCAACAATACTCCCCCTTAGTCTATCATTATCAACGTCTTCATACGAATTCAGCCCCGAGAAGTAAACGGTAGAAAGATCTTCAAATTAAAGCTTTTTGAATTTGATGAGAAAAGTTATTCATCTCATAAGCTCCCCCTATTTATATACTCCCCCTTTTTGAGTGCATCCTTTGTGAGGAATATGGAACAACTTTCCCAAATCTCTAATCTTGAGTGCTTCAGAAGATGTAGGAGGAGGATTCCTAGCTCGGTATCTTCTGCAAACTTGAGGAACAGATTCTCTGATCAGGTACACTGCTCAACTGATGATCGGCCATCACTTAAAGCAAAAATCTGAAACACATTCACAAACACAATCTCGACATTTCTAATTAGATCATTTCATTTTAACAAAATAAACCCGTGTTTATTTGTGTTTGAAAACAAGCGAACCCGTGTTCGGTTGTACGCAATTTCTATGAAATGCATGAAAATGATAAAAATTGTAACAGCATAATATGGAAGACCTAAAAAAATTGAAAAGAAATTTTATTATAATTTTCTATTTTTATTATATACATGTATTATAACATATTTTATATCTATTATATAATTTTTGTGTTTTTTTTGGTTTTTTTTTAAAACGAGAACTGAATCGATCATGAGATCATATCCTCAAGATATACTTTAGCACAAAGATGAATTTAATCATCGACAAGCAATGAGATCACACTGATAACTAAATCTAATCACAGTCTTTAAATGATTTTGAAATTCTCAAACAGATCAATAACGATTGCTGATATGTTTGTCTAGTTAAACTCATGCCTTATCTTTTTCAACAAGGAGTAGATGATTCGTTAAGGTTCGATTAAATACTTTAGAATCTAGGACCCCACAATCATTTGGCAAAAACCCTCACCCAACCTCAGGATTTCTTGAATTTTGTTACGATCTTTATAGAGCAAGGCGTGTTCATTAGTGTGCAAGTGATTATCAACAGAATATAGCATTCTGTGAATTAGATGATTTGACACTACTTAGACCAAAATGGTGAGAGCTCCAGGTCTATACTCATGTATAACAAAGGAGATGACCATTTAATCATGTGCCGATGAGAGCTCCAGGTCAGTACTATCGTACAGCAGAGGAGATCATCACTCCAGGTCAGTACTTCCGTACAGCAGAGGAGATTAGCACAAACACAAGATACATAAATACACCAATCACGGCTCAAAGATATGGCTTATATGATTTGTATCATGGTGGGAGAAAGATCAATTCTCAATCCAATTTTTGTCGGGACTCAGTTTTCGTGCAGGCCAAAATGATTGCGTAAATCCAGACATTCTTAAGCATATATTTTAATTTAAATCATCATACTGCTGTCTACTTTATTCTTCAGGCTGAGTCTACCAAGCATATCATTAAAGAATCTGTTTATTTTTCTATTATTTGCAATTAAAATAAGATGTAAATCAGATAACAGCATCAGTTACTATCATTTCTCAATTTATAAACGCAAGTCATGCAAAAACAAGCATTTCAAGATGATATACAATCATTTCTCAGTCATCTCTAATCAAGTTCTCAGTTCTCTTTTTATTTTTATTTACTTATACTCTCCCCCTAAATTTTTATTTTTGCAAACTCTTTTTTATTATGTTTTTTTATTATTATTTTTTTATTTTTTATATTTGTTTTTTTATTATTATTTTTTAATTTTTTATTTTTTTTAATTTTTTTTAAACTATACAAAAATAAAACTTATCAAAGAAGGTCTTCCACACTACACTGATATGAAAATAAGAAATGAATTCTCAAAAAATATGCAGTGACTGTGAAGTGAGAACTGTGATAATGTAGATAAAAATTCCAGATTGTGGATATAATACCATGACCTTAACCTGTTTGTTCCGCCTCAAATTTGAATTAGGAACATTCCCTGTCAGTAAATCGGATTACTAACAGTCCTCCTGAATTGTTCCTGCATTCATAAACAGATTAGTTTGAAAGGGGAACCCAGGCCATCGTAGTCCTGGAAGTTCCTTTTTCATCAAGATAAGTAACAAGCTTCTGCACACAACCATTTAAACAATGGGGATTGCTGTATCCTTCTTTTTAATTTGCCAAATTTGTTTCGGTTCAATTAACTTGGATTTGAATGAATTAAATTTGGAAATCATTTTCTGTTTAAGACCAGAAGGAAAAGAATTTGGTTTTGAAGCTTTGGTCATTTTCATCTTTGTATCATGTGAAACCGGCTTCACATGAAAAGGTTTGGATGGAGGGTTTTTCATCCAACCATTCAAAGATGTGCGTTGTTTACCTCTTGATGCAGAGAAGCAACCCGTGTTGCCTTTACCGTCTGGAACATTCTTTTTAGACTTACATTCGGATAAGCAATTTGTTTTGCCTTTACCATTCGTAGCAAGCCTTTAAGGACATTTTTTTACCACATGACCTTCTTTTCCACACTCAAAACAAGCCTTGAATGGCTTTTGATGCTTGACTGAACCGTGTGATGCAGGTGGGGATGAGGATTGCTTTGAACTTGTAGCAGATTCTTGCTTGTTTTGGCATTTGCTATGCTGAACAGGGAATGAGATCTTTACTGATTGACTGGGTTGCTTTGCAATAGGAGAAGAGATCCGTATTGGTCTTGATTTAGCTTTTGGAAGCTTTTGTGACTTGACAATGTTAGGAGACATCTTGATCTGTGAGGAACCAACACGCACCTCTGTGATTGATTCATCATCTGAACTTGTCCAGTCTGTATACACAGATCTTTCTCCAATGGATCTTGATTGACAGGAATAGGATGTGTTGTTGTTGGAACTTGATGATTAGGTGAATTCAGATTTATCTCTTCTTTCACAACCCTGACAGGCTCAAAAGTAGGAATTTCACCTGCTTTAAACTTATCAAAGAAGTTAGAAGAAATAGTAGATATAGATTTACAAACAACCGGGACTGAACAATCTTTAGCTTGACTGTCAACATTCGATTTATTGTATCTCATACCAGTTGTAGAATCATAATCATCTCGCACCTCTTTAAGATTCACACCGCTCAAACCTGCATGCAAACTACTATTAGATTGTTCAAACAAATCATTTTTAGGATGAGGTTTGGATATTGGTGAATAACATAAAGTAGAAGGGGGTGGAACTGAAGTAAATACAGTTTCACTATCAGATTTATATCCAATTCCATGTTTCACCCACGCCCCTTGTTGTTTAGCAATAAGCTCATCCTTTTTCATGTGTGAAAGAGTCCATTTATCAAGCTTTGTTTGAAGCTTTGTCGTTTCAAATTGAGCTAAAACAGCCCTTTCTCTCAGAATATTAATTTCAACGTTACGCTCCAAAATGGTTCTTCTTAAAAGATCATTTTCAGCCAATGCTTCATTAAGTTTTCTTGAAAAAACAATTTCATTTTTCTTTAATTCCTGATTGATTGTTTTTAATTCTTTTTCATTTTCCAATAACAATCTGTTTGCCTTATAGATCCCAAATAACCGGATTTTGCATGACGAAGAACACATATCCTGAACAGTCTCATAAGGAAGACCCATGATAGTTCGTTCTGCAGCTAAGCTCTTTTCACAATTGCAAACCAATGTGATTTCTTGTTGTTCCTCTTCTTTGACCTTCAGCATCTTGTCAACCTTAGACTCTTTCTCTCTTTTATCAGCTTTTCCAGCCTTATCATCATCGGTTCTCATAGACTCTGGTTTACTGTCATTGTCGACTCTTAGAGCTTCACGATTCTCTTCAACAGTTTCTCTGAATTTAGAGTTTAAATCCGAATCAGTCCTCAATAACTTCAACTTTTCAATCATCTCTATTTTGTAATCAAGTATGCTTGTTACAGAAGAAACAAGATCAGTATTAAGCGCGTGGGTTTGATGAGGGAACACGGCTTGCTGAAATTCGTTTCTTTGGATATCCAGCTCAAGAGATTTTAGTTTGTTGATCATATCCATAAGTTTTGTGTCGACATAACCTCTTTCTTGCTTCAGCATTTTAACTTGATGATTCCATTCGGATGGAAAAGACTCAAGAAGCTTTTGAATTTGTTCATGATTACTGAGATCAGGCACATGCTTCTTTAGATTATTTGCTACTTTTAAAAATCGATCAATTAAATCTGACAATTTTTCTTTCTTTGTACCTGCAAAAGAGTCAAACCGGCTTTGTGCATTGTGAGATTATCTGATTTAAAGTCTTCTGAAGATGACATGATTGTTGTACAATTAAACGCCCCAAAATATTTTTCCCAAAAATTGTAAAATAATTCTCCCCCGGGAAAAATATATTCTTTTTAAATGTCACGCTAGACAATCTTAGCAACTGGGGTCAAGCTGCCAAGTCAGCTTGTTTTTTTTTATAAATCTTGCAAAATCGATGAAAATTTCTTTATCGGGATGAACTCAATTAATCCCAACTAAAGGGAAAAATTCATCTTTAACATTTTTATTTCGCTGAAGAAATGATAGTTTCGCCGAAATTATAGTTTCGCAGGGCTAGTTTCGCTGAGAACTCTAGTTTCGCTGACCACAGAAGTTTCGCTGGCAATTTCGGCAGCAGTTTCGCTAACAAAATGCTTGAGACTACTTAGTTTCGCCAACAATTTCGCACAAACAAGCTTGAACTTTCGTTCAAAGATACTTTCGGCAGCAATTTTGCTTGTAATATGCACACAAGCACTGTTGAACTTTCGTTCAAGATCACTACTTTCGCTGAAGTGCTGAAATTAACTACAAAGTGTAAAACACTTGTAGTTTCACTGAAAGAACAGGCAGTTTCGCTGGAAGAACTCGTAGTTTTGCTGGACGAAGCTGAAAAGCTTTTTCAACACGAAATCAATCTGAAATCGCCGAAATCTCAATGGATTTGAAACCTGATGATTAAAAGAGCTTTCCCAACCAATAACAAGCAAACTTCAATCAATTTCCATATCAATAACACTCAAATTGATCCGAAATTGATGAAAACATGATATTGAACAAAAACAACCAAAACCTCAACTTCTCTCTCCCAAAATCTTCAAATCTTCAGTGAATTTGATCCAAAATGGCTCTGATACCAAATTGATATGATGAATTGATCAATATCAAACACTCAAGCCAAACAACAACAATTGAGAATGTATAAGATGAATCTATACATTCGCTCACAGTTTGCTGTTTTGGTTTACCCGGCGAACTTGTGTTCTGCCGGGCGAAACTATAGTTTCGGCATGACAGTTTCGCCTGTAGCGAAACTGTCAGCGAAACTATGACTGCTATATATACAATTGTCATTTCACCTTGTAAGGTAAGCTTGCAAAACCCTAATCGTGGATTTCTGTTGCAAGCTACCAATTCTAAGCAGTTTCTTCATTGAAATACTATTGTGCTTGTTGTTATTGAGTGATATTGTTTCTTTGAGTATCAAATATGTGTTAGATTCATCTTATACATTCTCAATTGTTGTTTTTTGGCTTGAGTGTTTGATATTGATCAATTCATCATATCAATTGTACTGTTAATCGATCACACGGACCAACATATATATATATATATATAGATATATATATATATATATATATATATATATATATATATATATATATATATATATATATATATATATATATATATATATATATATATATATATATATGTATGTATATATGTATGTATATATGTATGTATATATATATGTATATATATATATATATATATATATATATATCTATGTATGTATATATATATATATCTATCTATATATATATATATATATATATATATATATATATATATATATATATATATATATATATATATATATATATATGCGAAATCAAATAAATGAAGAATTAAGAAGATGACACGTGACAATAAAGATATTATTTTATTAAGAGGCTAGTTCAAATAAAAAAATTGATAAAACAATATGAGAGTGACACATGGAAATATTTAAAATCTAGTATGAAGGGTAGTATTGTTATTTTGCAATCATTAAGATATCAAACAACACTAAAATTGATGTTTCTGCTTTCTTTAACAATGCTTCTTGAGTTCTTGATTTTGAGATCTAGTTCCATTTTATCCATCTATGTCACACCCCAACCATGACGGCGGAAACGTCGAGGTGTGAGGGTTAAGATCGTTCACAGCCACATAACGCTATTAATAACTCAAATACATATTAATCATAAGTTCTAGTTGTACCATTACAATCATAAGTCTCAAAGAAATTAAAAAGCATAACATAAGATGTAACAAGTCATTTTATTTCATTTATTAATCTAGGTCCATTCCTAGATGTGTAAGCTTCAAAGTGTAGATATCAAGCTTGAGTATTTCCTGAAACATGTTAAAAATAAAATGTCAACATAATGTTGGTGAGATTTTCATAGTTTTCGATACATAAGTATATAAAAGATGGCAAATCATGTTGTAAGTTAGAGAACAAGTAACTAGGGATGTAAAACAGAATGCACAATCAAACCTCGACAAAGTTTTACAAGTCTCAAACGTTTAAAAGTATATACGATTAGCTAAGTGTACTTGGATCAACCAAGCAGGCTTGTCTGGCCCATAGATCTATGATTTCGCTAGGCTAGCAATAGTTAATGATTGTACATGTATTCGACATTACATGGTAGCCACAAAGTTCAACTAACCACAACAAACAGGTGAAATGCCATAAGTTTACAAGAATCAAACGTTTACAAGTGCAATGGTTATAAAGTAACATGTTTCACCCCAAAGTGTGAAAATATGAAAAAGGGGTATAGAAATACTCACTTGATCAATAAGTATATATTTGGTGAATAATAAGAAAAATAATAGTCGTTCCAACGTAGAACTTCACAAGGTACCTAAGTATATATATTTACAAGATTTATGTTAATATTAAGACTACTGATTTAACGTGAACTAGGGTATTAGAATTTTAGGGGTTTTTGTAAATAAAATTTGTGTACTTTTATATATATTTTGTCCAATAAAAAAAAAGGTACCATTTATGTAGTTTTTAAAAGGACTCAATTCTTTGTACATAACTTGTGTATTTAATTATTATATATATTTAAAATTTATAATTATCATGATTAATCATAACTTGTGTATTTAATTATTATATATATTTAAAATTTATAATTATCATGATAAATCCCTACCCAAAGATGACCTAATGTCTAATAATAATTTTAATAATTTAGATTGTTATATAAGCCTATTTTTATAAAAAAAATATATATAGTTATAACATTTGTAAATAATTTTTGTAATCAAATGTTAAAAGGTTTTGTAAGAATTAATTTACAGAAAATATTTAGATGATTTTAGAAATATTTAAAGTTTGTAAAAGTTATTTTTATATTTAATAAAAATTTTTTAAAATAGAATTAAGGCTAAAAAGCCTTTTTTAAAATAATAAGAGGGTGCCCGGGTTCGAACCCGGGACCTCTAAGTTGGTATGTAGTGAGTGAACCGTTGAACCAAGGCTCTCAGCCGCGGTATAACCCGGTTCGAAATCATTTTAACTTAAATCAATGAACGCCCCCAACCCAAGAACCCTAATTCGATTGATCCCAAATCGAAGCATCAAACTATGTTATTAACCGAATTAAGTTTGGGGCTTTTGTTCCCTATGTATAATCAAACTATGAGTGATGAACAGGTCGTGACTTTGTAAGACTTGTTTGATGCTCAAATAACGATGATAGCCAAATTAACTTGATGCGAAGCTTCAAAGGGTAATCACAAATCGAAGCCCTTAATCAATTTCGGATATTGAACTCCAGATGTTGGTGTTCGACTAGTTGCAGGTTAGCGACGAAAAGGATGATCTAATTTGATATTTGGGTTTGTTTCAGATGTAATTGAATGTTGTATTCGATTAGCAATTGATAGATAATTATTTAGGTGAGTTTAATTAGATTATTATTAGGTGTTAATGCTCGAACGGCTATGGATTTAAGTTGCTTCGGTTATGTACTCGATTCGAATCATGTTCTAGAAAGGTTTGGGGACGGTTTTGGATCAAGAAACAACGAAACTAGGCGGTTCGGGGGTCGCCGGACTTCGGCCGGAGGGTGGCTGGAGTCCACCGGAAATGCGGGGAAAGAGAAAGAGATTTGGGGTTTGTGTTTAAGATTTTACACGTTTAGTCCCTGTGATTTAATTGTTTATCATTTTATGCCAAAACTTCCCATTTCAAGTTTCCAAAATAACAAAACACTCCCCTTGAGTTAATAACTCCAAGTTTTAAACACTAATCTTTATTTTAAGTTTAAAAGCTTTTATAAATTATTATTACTATTATTATTATTATTATTATTTATTATTATTATTATCATATTATTATTATTATTTTTAGTAATATTATTATTATTTATTATTATGTTCAAAATAATTAAGTTATTAACTTTAAATATTTTTTTTTAAGAATTAAAATCAAACTAAGAAGCAAGCATAAATAACATATGTTTCATGAATGATAACGATGATCCTTACAAGAAGATAACAGCACTAACTTTAATTTAACAAAATACAAGATGTTACAATCTAATATTTAAGTTTTGATTTCATTCAATCAAAATTTAATTTAATTTCAATATGTAATCAGTTTCTTTTGTAGATCTGTTTATTCTGATTAATGTGTTCTTGAGCTCTTCTTTATCAACTTCATCCTCTTCATCTTTTGCTATCATCAGGTTTAAACAAATATAGTTTGATATTGCATTTGTTATTATTTTGATTGATACGAAACATAGACGTATCTTCTTTTTCATTCAGATTTTATTTAGTTTTGTTTATGTTTACAGGCTAAAACGTTATGTCTATATAACAAAAGCTATATTTACTCAAGAATCACTTTGATCTGCTCAATTTCCTACTTCATGAGTTATACCATGTCTTTAAACATGATCAATGATGTTTAAATTAACGATATAATTCAATCAATTGATTCTGTTTTCTTATTATTGAGATTTGATATACTATTTTTGATACAAGCACACCCATTGTACTATTTCTTGAGATTTAATATACAATTTTTATCTATATTTTATATTAGCACAATTGATTGTATCCTTTACCATATTGTATTGGACAGTGCTACTTATTGTTCTATGTATATCGGCTATGTTATTTGATCCTTTGTTTCTTTATGTTTTTTTTGTTAATTTCAGGCTTTCATAGTTCCCCTAGTTAGAAGTATTACGCTCTCAGATTACTGATTCATGTAAACCTAAAGTTGGTATGGTAATTTCTTCCTTTGATGAGGTGTGTCATCTCTATGGTACTTATCCTAAGTTACTTTTGTCGAATGTGTTGGATTTGAACAAATAGAGAAGGGCTTGTGCTAAATTTCATAACATGTGGTAAAATAAAGAAAGCGTGTTATATCCCTCTAAAATAACACAAAATGTGCTATTTTACGGTAGTCGTAATAGAGGGTACTATTTTTATGGTACATCATAAAACAACACAATTTTAGAATAATTTCAAGTTTTTTTAACATTAAACGACACAAAACATTATATTTTACCCTAAACCAAAACATAACGTGTTGTCTTACCCTAAAACAACACATAACATGTTGTCTTAACGTTAAACATCACAAATGTGTTGTCTGACAACAAAAAGTACGTAATGTGTTGTTTTTATCATAAAACAACACTTTTTCATAACAATGAGTTTTTTATTTAAAAAAAGTATTATAATACTATACTCAAATTAAAGAGAATAAAATATTTGATTTTATGGTGCAATTAATTTTAAAAAATTAATATTGTATATAAAAGTTACAAACGTTTAAATTAAATGGGGAATTTTAAAAAAAAGTCAACAAAAGTGGTTTTTTCATACTAACATTGGGACCACTTTTATACCTAAAAATTAATCTCTATTATTGATTCATGAAATAAAGGATTCATATTTTTTCTTAGGCTTTTTAGACAAATTTATTTATTTTTATTTTAACCAACCCGTTTTATTAATAAATATAGGTTATATACCAAAAATGCAAATTATATCATTGTGTAAAAATATTTGAAGACCTTGACAGCCTCTCAAAGACAAAGACCATTTATATATACAGTATTTGAATAATTTTATTTTATATATTTAGTTTCAAATTAACTTTTATTCAGATTAAAGTTAGCAGGCCAATTCCCTGTTTATGGGAATATATCATTTTCGTGCCCAAGGAAATCCATATTTCAAACAAATCACTTTCTAAATTACTTTCTGCCTAACCTGCTGGAGTCCATTACTATTTCATTGCGAGAGTGGCAGAGTGTTGTTAGGTTACAGGTTTTTCATAAGTAGAATGAACCCAACTCTAATACCATCATCAACACGTGCTTTTCTTTAATTCATTCAACAAAATTCACCTCAATAAATAAATCTATGTCTGTTCTATATACTAGGTTACAATCTCGTGTAATACACGGGTTACATAATTAACTGTTACATGATTTATAATAAAAAAATATATTAAATATTGTGTATTATACGGATCGAATAAACTCATGTATTACACATATGAAAATTTAAAATTAACATATTTGAAATTTTAATTATGGATAGTTATTAATTGATAAATAGCTATTATAACACTCATAATTAAGAGGAAAGAGAAGCGGGGAAACCAATTACTAAATAGTCTAGAATAATAACAAGTGTCAGGATTTATTTTTATTTATTAGTATAGAGACTATATAATATAAGAAAGTTTTTTAAAGATATGTGTCATTTTCTGATTAAGTCTAAAATTTTATTTTCCGTCTCTCTTTCCAATTAAATAAAACTGACTATAAATAAGTAATCTGAATAATTAAATATCTAAAATGTAAATCTTCTTATTCTAATACTTTATTAAAATATACTAATTATAAGATTTCAATTATATCTTATCTTAAACATAATTTTATAATTCTTGATTTTTATTATTTGTTATTTATAATTTCTTAAATATTTATTATTATTATTATTATTATTATTATTATTATTATTATTATTATTATTATTATTATTATTATTATTATTATTATTATTATTATTATTATTATTATTATTATTATTATTTTATTATTATTATTATTATTATTTTTTTTTATTATTATTATTTATTAATGGCTAAGGACATGTAGCATACAAAATATTAATACATAGGTTTCTAACTTAGTTAATAAATATTGTAATGTTACAAGAAAATAATATGGAAACATCAATGATTATTTTTATAACGTTTGAAATTTAGAAAGAAATTTCAATATAATACAAGATAAATCAAAGTATCAAACAATAATATTATTTATAAACAGTGACAGCATAACAATATGCTAATACCATAACACTTTCATGAACTTCTATATATTGGAGTAGGTTTAAGACAACAGACCTGGGGCACTAGTGGTCATGTTTGTTCCACACAGTTGGTTTACTTTCCGAATTCACTCAACTTATTAAAAAAAACACTATATAAGTCGGGTAAAAAACCATTATAATGATTACCCAAACTCAACATTTATTCGGTATACAATTACAAATCAAACATTTGTGGGAATATTAAATGTCTTTGTATTCACTTGAAACATTTCTGTCAGTTTCTCTACTGTGGCAGTGGGATATCTGCAAGATCTTCTCTGTAAGGTGCACTCACCAAGTCCCGGCTTCTATTAGCACCATACTGTCCATTTTCCAAACTAATCTGAGCACCAGTGTCAGTTTTTGTGGGTTCAATGAATGTGACCACAACGTCTTTTCGAAACATAAGGTAGATCACTGAGACAATGTAGATAGCCATGGTGGGAAACACTATGATCCCAATGAACACGTTGGCAACTTTAGGCAAAGTGCTCTGGATTAGCCAACCAACAAAGGCTGTGATCAAGTAGTAAATGTTGATACCGATTATCCCAAGTCCTAATATCCACGAGAAGACAATGATCTGTGCAAGGACAAAAGCAAAATATTACATCAAGTTGAGTTACTTGAACTTTATGGTAAATATAAGATTTGTCACAACTCACAATCATTGAGTTCTTGTGAGGTCCCATTTTGGTCTCTGAGCTACTGAACTTAAGGAGTGGAATGAGTGCAAATGGAAGCTCAAATGACAGTATCATCTGCGCGCAAAATCTCCATATTGAAAACCAGTTTCTAAGAAACATTGGAGATGTGTATATATAGCCTAATTAAGTTGGAAATACAAACCGATGCTATGATAATAAGTCTTCCGGCTCCAGCTGACCCACCGATTATTGAGACTATTAGACTTGGGGTGATGGCAATGCACCTTGTCATTAAGTTCCTGAGCCACTTCTTCATTTTTAAGTCCAAGAAACCCTGCAATACCAACACTTACACTGTTAACTTTGATTATAGAGTTGAAGTGAAATACAGAAAAGTCTCTTCTAACCAACCTGCATAATAAATTGACCCGCGTAAGTGCCTGTGATTGTTGAGCTCTGGCCAGAGGCTAGCAGCGCGATTCCATAAAGAGTGGAGCTAGACTTTCCCAAAACATTCTGTACATGTTGTAAAAGTAGGGAGATAAGTCTTTTCTCGAATTGATGATACCATAAAAGTTATGTAATTGATATCATTACGAATCGTACTTTAAGAAGAAATGATGCTGAGTTAAGGTTAAGATCATTGCAGCGGTCCATGTCGTCTTTTGATATGTTTTTGGCTGAGCAAACAGTGCCAGAAACAGAAATCATTGAGACATTGATCAAAAATGCTACAAAAAGAGCAATACCACTCTCAATCAGAAAGTATCTGCATGCATCCTGCAATTCAAAAACCACCATTGAAGAGATAAGAACTTCAGTTTTAGTTTTCAGATCGTATAAAATGATTTTCAAGATGAACTTTTCAAACTTGTATAATGGAAGGACATACATTGATGCCACGAACTGAGGTAGGTATCTTCCGAGAAAGAACTAGAGCCGAATGAAGAAATAGATTATGCCTATTAAAAAGGTGAAACTGATGTTAGGACAAAATAGACCATATTTCAGAAAATCACTGCTAATAATCATCTAAGTTTTTGGCAGGGGAACATACGGCATAACAAGGGCACCAAGTAGCGCGATGGCATCACCAGTAGCCCCATGGCCACTAAGTTTAGGAATAAACATTCCCTTCATCACCTCACCAGCTGGTGGCTTCACGTAGCTCATTTCACCAAAGAAACAACCAGCCATCACAAAAACCAGAATGGCTATCAATATTTCAAGCTTCCTCACCTACATATGTTCAATAAATACGCCTCAACTTTCACATGAATTGCAAATTCCAAGTACTTGATATCATGTTCAAGTACTCTATATTCTGTTGTGTCTTAAAGATTAATTCCAAGTAAATGAAGTTCCTGAATCTTGAGTGCTTTAAACCATCAAGATTGAAATAAAATGTTTAATGAGAAAACTTACACCATATCTTTGTAGGCCAAGGAGGAGGAGGGTGCTCAAACCAGTGAGAAGAACTCCAACCCAAACAGGAATCTTGAACAAGATATTTAATCCAAAAGCCGTCCCAATCACTGTCAACGTCGATCAAGGGGAACGATCATTATTTTATGTTGAAGAAGTAAACAAATAAAACTATTTGAACACATCAGTTTCATAGATAAGTTTAATAAAATCATCATGCCTTCTGGAATATCTGCTGCAATGACAGCAACCTCAGCTAGCAACCACAAACAGTATTTAACAACAACGGGATATTCAGCCTTGCATAACTCTGATAAATGTCTCCCTGAATATATAAAAAGTGACCATCTTTTAGATGTATGTTATTTTTCCACAAATATATAAATAAAAACATATGATAAGTTCAAAATCTTACCAGTGCTTACACCAAGATTGGCTGCTAGAGACTGAATCACAAGTGCGAAGATTAACCCAATCAAAATGATCCAAAGTAGCTGAAATTATACATAATTACTTGATGATCAAAACACTGTTTATAATTAGTAAACCATACAACTTAACAATTGATGATCAACATTTACCTCATATCGGTGGTCAGCTCCTGCTTGTAAATCAGTTTCCACTGCATGCATACAATATCAATAAGTTTACGAGGATCAAAAAAGCCACTTAATGAAAATCTGAAACACCAGAACTTACTGTTGCCAGGATCAAGATAAGCCAATGATACTAGGAAACCAGGACCGACAAACGACAGAAACTTTCTCCATCCAGGTTTCTATATATTATGATCAACCACAAACAAATCAAACTGTAGTTAGCTACATGTAGTGTAACCTCTGCAGTAAAACATAGGACCTAAGATAAACATGAAATATGGGAGTGATGAAACCTGATCATGGTTCATGAGTTTTTGATCATTGTCTTTAGTGTTGGGAACAGAAGTTGTTTCACCGAGATCAACAGCTGAAACGCGATTGCTCCCTCCAGTGACTCGTTGTTCGTGCTGTGGGCCGGCCATATCTCTATATCTTTTGTGTGTATGGAGTCTGATATATGATATGAAGCTGAGTATGGGTTCAATTCCCTTGAATGTGGATGATTATATACATGAAATTCGCAGATAACTGCTACACTGGTTTGAATTCCATAAATTGCTACTAAATTTTGGACATGCATGATTTAAAGAAATGACAATGCCGTTTACAAATATTAATTTATAAGTAAAACTAGTGACACGACAAGCAAATCAAACAAATTCCCTTATATAACCACTGTGGTGTGTAGTATATATGTGAATCTTTATATTTTTATATATATTCGCAAACATGTAAATAGACATATATACCATTCAAAGAAGGAATCAACGATGGATATTGACTTATTTATCCTAGTTTGACATCTTAAATTTACACTTTACTGTCTATACCTTTTTAGGTAAGTTCTGAAGAATAAAATTATTTTTCGATGCCTTTAGATACTTCCTTTCCGCTTATGGATATTGTATGGTTTATAGACAAGGTAATTTGATTTTTAGTTTGTAACATATACTATAACCTAACCTATATGATAAACATGTTGTATTTAAGTTATAAAAAATGGATATACATGTCAACACGTTTATATTTAAAACTTAATGGATCTGCATATCAAAAAGTTTTGGGTTTTGACCTTGTTGAGCATCAGTATAGTTTGATCAAAATTTTCAAAGAATCTTATTTTCAGTTTGATAAAGTATTGAGATAAATCAATGTGCTTATGCCCCATCCACCTCCTACTTGTCGCCCTGCCCCCGACAACCGCCCATGCCAGATGTTGTCGACAATCGATAGTTGCTGCTGATCGTGTCTGCCGTCGACAAATGACCGTCTCCGCTGACTACGCCCACAGCCCACATCGGACACGTTGTGGACGCCAGCGACCGTCGTCACTGACCGCGTTGGCTTTGGATGCGCTCGACGGCGATTGTCAGTTGTCAGTGGCGAGCGCAATTGGTTGGTGGCGGTGGTGGCGGTGGCAGCGACAAGTAAGGTCGGTTGTCGGCGACGGGAGTGATAGTTGGCCCGGTCGATTGTAGGCGTTGAGAGCAACACACAGTTAATGGTGTGTAGCGGCGATGATGGTAGTCGAAGGTGATAACGGTTTCCAATGAGTGACAAATTTTAATTCTTTTATAAATGTTTTGTCACTAAAATGTATTAGAAATTTCAATTTCTTTATAAATTTCACTTCTCTTGAATTTTAAATAATTTGGAAAATATTGAATTCAAATCTCATTCTTTCTATTCCAATTCAAATTTTAATTCCAACACATTCCGCTAATCAAATGCCCATGCTACTAAAGATTCTTTTATTAAGTGTATATTGCTAAGACAATTTGTAGTGGTTATTTAATTAAAATGTTACCTAAATACCATGTAGATAAAAAATAGTTTCACTAAAGCCCCCTTTTAAATCAAATGTAGTGCTTAACTAATGTTAGAAGCCCCTACTAATACCATAATTTAGAAAAAATTGTGTTTGGCACCCATTAAGGGCTTGGAGCCCTATGGATTTTAACCCCTTTTTTATCAGCTGATAATGTTGCTTGGATCCCCACTTATGTTAATGATATCATGTTTAGAGCCCTCAAAATACCCACTACGTATAGTCTAAATATGCACCTTAATATGCACGTTACATGAGTTTCATGATGCGCATACTTCCGGAACACCAATTATATGAATCCATCTAATCCATTCCTAGAAGAATATGAATTGTTTAACTTTTTGAAGTCGATGCATCTAAAATATCTAAAGAGCGTGTTACTTTTATGTGCATCAAGACTACCATAGTATATGGATTTATTAGGATTATAAGTCGAAGCTAGTTAATTTGTTTTTGTAAAAGACCTTGGTTTTAGATTCATTTTATGCCCTAAAAAAACTAGTCACGTTTTAATATCCCGTTGGACTAATAAACGAGTTAAACATGTGGAACAAATCGTAACTCTATTATGCACTCATAAGCTAGTTTAACGATTGCGAATCGCTGGAGTGGTGTTGTGCGGCCTTAATAGCGAACACAACAATGAAGATGTTGTGGTGGGCGTGAGGGGGGGGGGGGTTGTGGTGCTTGTAAAGCTCGCAAAGGCAAGTTGGCATAAATTCCGAGGGTTTTTCTTTACCGTTGAAGGAGCCATTGGAGGGGCATACTAGTTGTTGCCTTGTTGGAGGTTTTTAAAAATTATTAATTTAACCCTTTTTTTACTCTACTAGCGGATTAGACCTGCGATTCGTCACGGTTTTATTTTAAATGTATAAGAGAATGTCAAAAATGATATTTTTTTGGATTATTTTGGTATTGGTGAATTCAATGATATAGGCACCTGAATTCTTGTGTATATTTACACATGCTTTAGCGATGTGTTATATACCTTCATAAGCATATGATATTTTATAGGTCGTGGATATCAGTTAACATAAGTACATTAGAAGAGTTCGAATAAAAGTCAAGACTCTTATGAAATATATAATATTGTATTATGATTAACATTACGTTTTTATTGTAAAATATAACTCTTTAATCACACTATATTGTTACTTCCATTGAGTTATAACTATCTGCAGGACCGTTTAAGGGCTTGAACAAATTACAACACAACAACACAATGAGGAGAGCAACTAAACTTTTATCAAACAGTGAACTGGATTAACCAAGTTGATACAAAGAACACAAGTAAAGTAAAGATACAGAACAAGAGAGTTGGGTTTCAAGGAGGCAGTATATTGCTTTCTCAAGTTCTTTTACAAGTGTTACAAAGCATAAAAAAAGATACAAGAACTTGGAATACTTATACTACAACCTACAGCCGGCTATACTTTGAAAGCCAGCTGGATAATTGACTAGACACTAACAAAATCAATTGTAGGATCAAAAAGCATATCTGCCTTTTGACCTTGTGACTATGACATGCCATAGCTCACATCCTTATCTATTACAAAAAGGATAAAGTACATAAAGTAGAAAGTTACAAACTCAAGACCTCAATGTACAGTTACCAAAAGCATGAACCTTTTCACCAACGCATGTAAGTTGGTGACTTTACAGAGATGCAGCGGAAAGGTGCTTTATGGAACAGTACATCAGATAAAGCATGTGTACTAAAAGTCTTCGGAAGAAATCTGTCTTCATAGGTTGAAGCTTCGGAAGACTTTGTCTCTAAGGCTTCGGAAGACTTCATGTTTGGCTTCGGAAGATATTGGTCTTGGCTTCGGAAGATTTTACACTTAGAGTATTTTCTAGTGCATTGTGTAAAACTTCCGAAGCATTATTTACTTCGATACTTAGTGCATGTTGCAGAGACACATTGGATGTTTTGGGTTGCATCAGACTTAAGTAATCCTTACAAACTCCCCCTAGGCTGATGCTACCAAAACACTTAGAAGATCTTCAGATGTTGGTGGTCTTCAGTACAATCATGACCATTCCTTTCTTCATTAGATGGTCAGGATCATCAAGACCTTCATAGTATCTTCTCATCTCAAAGAGATCATGCAGAGGTAAGTTGATTATGTCTTGCCAGGAGTAGACATTCTCAACACCTTGATCTCTGATTACATGCCATCTTTCTGGATTGGTAGAGTAAGTCCAGGACAAGATGGGTGTCTCAGTTGTTAGAGGAGCCACTTGCATTGGAGTTGATTGGGCTGCCTCATCATGCACTTCCTCAGGTTGATCTGACTCAGCCTGAGGTGTAGAGGTAGATGACTTAGGCTTCTTCTTCTTTGTCTTTGGTTTAGAAGCCATTCTCTTCTTCCTCTTAGATGACTTTAACTGAGAAGACTGGTCTGCAGCACCTTGTTGATCATCATTGTCTTTCTCAGTTGGGTGTTCCTCCCTCACAGGTTCAGAAGGAGAGGGAGTTTGACCCTGCCTTGGATCAGAAGATGAAGCTTGCTGAGGCTCAGCTGGAGGTCCGGGTTGAGGTGTCTCAGGTTGTTCAAACTTAACCTTCATTTCAGGTGGGACTTGACTTGGAAGAGAGTGCAAGTCAATCAGTTCACCACTCTTAATCTTCTGCTTGATCACCCTTATATGCTCATCCATTGTGGATAGAGACATAGGGCCAAGTCTCCTTCTGGAGAATCCATATAGCTTAAGAAGCTCATCATCCTTTGTCTGTCAGCAGACTTCTTTACACTCTTTTGAATGATGGCTCTTGACTTTGCAGCTTCTTTCCTTAGCTTCCTTTTGGTTGTCTTTCTTTCTTTGACTAGCTCAAGCTCAAGTTGCTTTAGGTACTCAAACTCAATGAAGTCATAGGACAGGGGAAGAAGTGCATCTGCCTGATAGAAGCCTGTGGCACTCAGGTAGTTGATCATCTTGATCCTATCTTCTTCTTTGTCTACCTGAGGTTCTTGTGGAGCCACATCTTCCTGTGCAGGACTTTCTTGAACTGGAGAGAGAGTGGGAGCATGCTTGTAGAGTCTTTTCTGTCTCCTCTCCTCTTTGAATTGGAGAAGTAGCCTTGCATCCTCTTTTTCTTTCATCTCTCTTGACACTTCCATGTCAGCCAGTTCATTCGGTTCTTCTAAGGGGAGGGAGATGATTTCATCAATATCATAGTTCCTGGTCTGTAAATAAGTAATCCTGACTGCCCTTAACTCATCATCTTGAGTATTTGGTCTGGGGGCAGCCCTGATTGCAGCTTGCATAAAGCTTGATGACCCAGAGGAACTTTCTCCCCTTAGCTTCCTTTTCCTCTCTCTCTCTCTCTTCCTCCTCAATTTCCTCAGGAGTCATTTCCTTTTCCCTTTGTCACCCACAGACCTTTGTGACTCAGGGTGGATAGAGGCTTGGCCTTCATTGCTTGGTGTAGCTTCCATGCTCTGGCCAGAGAGAGGCTGAAAAACACCTTCACCAGCAGGTGTCTCAGAAGGAGTTTGAACCTCTGCAGCAGTTGTTGATGATGAGACAGGGGTCTCAGGTTCTGCCACTGGGCCTTCGTCAAGGTTTCCCCTATGAAACTAATCTTAGGGTCCACCTCAACATCCAGTTGACCGATGACATTGCCTGATTGCCTAAGTCTCCTTCTTAGAGTGAACTCTGCAAGGATCCTATCTTGGATTCTTTGAGCCAATCTGTCAGCTTGTCTTGAATTGCTTGGATTGACAAGTGGCATGTTGACTAGATCCAATCTTTCATAGAAGTTCAAGCTTTGAAAATCAAACACTTCTTGTTGCCCTTGAACTCTGTGAAGAATAAGGGCTCTTCTGTCAGCATCATACCTCCACCTTATGATGTAGTTTGAAGTTCCTTGTGGTGGAGATGAGACAGCCCTTGGTATACCTTCCTCAAAAAGACTCCTGATGATAGAGTCTATAGAGTCCACATTAATGTGAACTTGAGGAAGTTGCTGAGAATGCACAACAGCAAGTGAGGATGGTGAGTCCTCTATGTCCATTCTCTGTGAAGAACCCCCAGGTTCTGTGGCTGCAATAACTTTCTCCCCCTTTTTGGTAGCATCACCCACTTGCATAGGTGAGCTGGAGGATAAGTCAATCACTTCCACAGGTTCTTGTGTTCCTGGTTGAGCTCTCCTTAAAGGTCTCCCAGCTAGTTTTTCCTTTAGATATGAAATCTGAAGTTGCTGATCATTGACCCTGTTTTGTAAGGTAGTCACCTGAGATTCAAGGTGACTAACCTTAGAGACTAAATAGGAGCATGTTTTTGACAATTTCTGCACCTTTAGTCTCAAATTCCCCTCTTCTTCATCAGAAGAATCATTGGGGGATGAGATGATTGGACCAAAGTCCTCTCTCTCACCACCAGCTTGAGGTTCTTGGCTGCTGGTTTTCCTCTGCTCACTAGCAATCTCAGTTGAGATGCCAGTGGGCTGAGTTGCCATGGTTGAGGTCTTAATGATGTAATCACTTTCAAAAGTGAGAGCCTCTTCCATATGGACATCCTGAACATGTTCAGAAGTGTCCACCTCAGTAACAGGTGACTGATGTGGGATAGACTGAGGAGAGTCAGAGGTACTCATCTCTCTTTGAGTAGGGGAGGAGAAGAGAGACTCATGGTACTCACTGAATCCTAAGTCTTCATCAGTATAGAAGGATAGGTTGGGAATTGGTTGGTTGAGATCTAAAGGCTGGGGATGGTAACTGTCCCCTGAAGGTTGTTCACTTGAGTGTTGAGACTCAGAGTGAAGGCTTAAGGCTGTTGGGCTTGTGAGCTCATCAGGGTGAGCATGAGGAACCTCAGCCCTGATAGGTGAAGAAATGGGAGTGGTTTGCTCCTCAGGGGAAGTGGGAGCTCTAGTGTCCACTTCCTCCTGTAAGGTTGAGTATATGGGGACCTGCACAGACTCAATAGCCTGAGCAGGGGTTCGTTTGGATTTTCTTTGGTAGGTGAGGGTTATTTGTGGTCTTTTTAGTGGTAAGGATAAAAGAGGTGTGGGTTCAACACTAGCTTGTGTTGCTAGGTTGTCACCTTGAGCAATGAGCTCTAACATTTTGGGGACTAGGGCTGTTTCTACCCCTGAGAAGCCTACAGTTGGCTTCTTCATTATTTTAAAGATGTCGGGCTTCATCTGTCCCAATTTAAGAATATTACTTGTTTCCCTCAACTGTGAGCCCAGTTCACAGTTGAGAATGTGTTGAACATATCTAGGAAACATGTAATACTCTAAGGAGTCCAAGTTTGCAAGTAAATTAGTATAACAAATTGAGAATACCTGAACTTGACCCCTGAACCATTCCATGAACTATAAAGGAGAGATCCTCAGGAATCTGGTCCCACCCACCATGCTTGTTTGATAAGCTGTGGATAACCACATGGAGCAGGTATTTCCACTGGGATGAGACCTTCCCTTTCCTGAAGGTCTTTACAGAGAAATCTCCCTCATAGCCCATCTGCTCAAAGGAATGATTAACAGCTTCCTTTGGGAAGGACAACTCACCTTCTTCATCATCCAGCTGCAAATGATGGTTAATGATGGCCGGAGTGATGAAGATTGTCCTCCCTTGCACTGTGGCAGACAGTGCCTTCTCCCCATCCATAATGACCTCTTGGCAGGTCTTCCAGAATTCAAGCAAGTGATCCTCATACAGAGTAGGATCAATGGTCAGGGAGGTGAAGTAGTTGGATAGAGTTAAGAATTGGCAAATCTCTGAGAAACTTGCATCTTTCTCAGAGCTTAACAGAGCAACTTGATTATGTTGCCTGTGAAGTTGCATGGAGAAATCTGGGTTGTTTCTGCGGTTAAGGTTGGCCATTTCAGAAGCTTAAGGGTGAAGAAAGGTAGAAAGCAAAGGCGGTTTAGAGAATTAGGTTTGAGGAATAGTGGAATTGAGGAAGATAGTGAGAAAGAGGGGGAACCGTTGGGTATTTATGTGAAAAGGGATTTGAACCAAAGTTAATGAAAAGGATAAACTTTGAAATCCGGAAGTCGGTCCCACCTCTGAAAAAGTAGTTTACTTTTGCTCAAAAAGTAGTTTTCTTGGAATTCGAAAAGCTTCCGAAGGTAAATTGTCTTCGGAAGTTTTAATGAAAAAGCTTCCGAAGCTAAAATGGCTTCGGAAGATTTTCCTGAGAGTCTTGAAAATTTATGCTTCGGAAGAGAAATAAACCCTTGAATGCTTTGTATAAAGAACAACAAAGCTTCCGAGAGTTAATTTTGCTTCGGAAGAAAAAGTCCTTAAAAACAAATAAGTGTCTGAGATAAGAATTTAAGCTTCGGAAGATGGTTTTAGACTTCTTCCGAAGGTAAAATTCTTAGACAGTTATTTATTTTGAAGACATGATTTTCTTCCGAAGATAAAATTTTATCTTCCGAAGTATCAGAAAATTTTCAAGAATCTAAGGAAAGTCTTCAAAAAGAATTTTATCCAAAGAAAACATGAGCTTATGAAAGTGATGAACTAGACAACTTAGGACACACATATTTTAAGAAGAAATAATTAGAATTAGTTTTAAGAAAAAGTCTACTCAAAGTTAATCATCCCAATAGCTGATATCAGATATTTAAATCTCTGTTCATCAAAAGCTTTTGTAAACAGATCAGCATATTGTTCATCTGTATGAACTTTGACTAGTTTAATTAATCCCTTTTCATAGTTATCTCTTATTAAATGATACCTGATGTTGATGTGTTTGGTCCTTGAGTGCTGCACAGGGTTCTCAGTGATAGAGATAGCACTATTGTTGTCTATGTGGATAGGAGTCTCTTTGAAGTTAAATCCATAGTCCAGCATCTGATTTTGAATCCAAAGCACTTGAGCACAGCAGCTTGCAGCAGCAATGTATTCAGCCTCAGCAGTTGATGCAGACACACAGGATTGTTTCTTGCATTGCCATGAGACAACCCTTCCACCAAGGAATTGACACCCCCAGATGTAGACTTTGCAGTCATGTTGCAACCACCATAATCACTATCTGTATAAGCATACAGATTGAAGTCAGGATTCTTTGGATACCATAAACCAAGTGTTGAAGCACCTTTGAGGTATCTTAAAATCCTTTTCACAGTGATTAAGTGAGACATCTTAGGGTTGGCTTGATATCTTGCACAAATACATGTAGCAAACATGATATCAGGCCTGCTAGCTGTAAGATACATAAGAGACCCAATCATAGCCCTGTATAAATGTTCATCTACACACTCCCCCTCAAGATCAGGTCCAAGGGAGTGGTTTCTGGCTATGGGTGTCTTAGCAATCTTACAATCAGTCATGTTGAACCTCTTGAGTATGTCTTGAACATACTTTGACTGACTTATGAAGATGCCATCTTCAACCTGCTTCACTTGAATTCCCAGAAAGAAATTGAGTTCTCCCATTGAACTCATTTCAAATCTGTCTTTCATCAGCTTCTCAAAGTCTTTGCAGAGCTTTGGATTAGTTGAACCAAAGATGATGTCATCTACATATACTTGAACTAGCAATAAGTCATTTCCCTGTCCTTTGATGAAGAGTTCCATCTATAGTACCTCTCCTGTATCCATGTTTGACAGAAATACCTCAGATAGTGTCTCATACACTTCCTGGGTGCCTGATGCAGCCCATAAAGAGCTTTGTCAAGCTTGCAGACATAATCAGGATGATCAGGGTCTACAAAACCAGGTGGCTGTTTGACATAAACCTCTTCATCAATCACTCCATATAAGAAAGCACACTTTACATCAAGTTGAAAGACCTTGAAGTTCTTGGATGCAGCAAATGCCAGGAATATCTTAACGCTTCTAGTCTTGCTACAGGAGCAAGACATCAGTGTAGTCAATCCCTTCTTCTTGTGTGTATCCTTGAACAACTAGTCTTGCCTTGTTCTTGATGATGATTCCTCTATCATCTTCTTATTCCTAAAAACCCATTTGGTTCCAATGGTAGTCTTCCCATGAGGAAAGGACAAAGGTTCCAAACTTTTTGCCTTTTGAATTGAAGCAGCTCTTGTTGCATAGCTTCAACCCAACTTCCATCCTTTAGAGCTTCATCAACTTTCTTTGGCTCTATCTGAGATAAGAAACAAGAGTGAAGACAAACATTTGCTTCATGGGTTTGTCCTCTTGTTCTTACCCCTGTGACAACATCTCCAATGATGTTTGTGGTGGGGTGAGACTTGTGAATCCTTAGCTGAGGGATCACAACAAGTTGCTAAGAAAGATCCAAATTTGAGAAATTTAGATCTGGCCTGGAAGATTCACCCTCCACATTATCACACTTATCAAGATTAACTTGATCCAATGAGTGTGTGACATCATTGATGTTGTCATCTATGGTGTGGTTATTAGCATCAAGGAATTCCTGATCACTATCACCATCACCATTGTTGTCTTCTACAATTGAGGTATCTTTATCTGGTTGAGGAGCCTCTGAGCTGGAATTTGAAGGCATACCAGATGTATCAGCTGAATTTGTCATTGTAGTGCTGATAGAGACCTCATTTGCTGAAGTAGTTCCAACTGGAGCTGAAGATGTATGAGTTGAGGTCTTCCTAGCTCAAATCTTGGATCAGGATCACCTGTATTTAAATTTTCTGCAGATCCTGAAAATGCTCACAAGATTTGTTAAAACAGTTGGTAACTAAATCAAGATCAAACAGCCAATCAGGACCAGAACCAGCCACACAGGGTGTGTGTTCATTGAAAGTCACATTGGCTGACTCCTCAACAATTCTAGTTCTGAGATTGTATACTCTATAAGCCTTAGCTTGGAAGGGTATCCAATGAAGTGTCCATCATCTGATTTCTCAGCAAACTTGGCAATTTGATCCTTGGTATTCAAGATGGTGCAGGGACATCCAAATGACCTGAGAAACCAATGAAAGGTTTCCTCTTGTGCCAAAGTTCATAAGGAGTCTTACCATGTGTCTTAACTACTAAAACTCTGTTTTGCACATAGCAAGCAGTATTAACTGCCTCTGCCCAGAAGGTGATGGGCAGTTTAGAGTCAGACAACATAGTTCTTGCAGCTTCAATAAGTGTCATGTTTCTCCTCTCAGCAACTCCGTTTTGCTGAGGAGTCCTGGGAGCACTATATTGTCTTGTAATACCTTTTTCATCACAAAATGTATCAAGGATTTGGTTCTTGAATTCAGTTCCTTGATCACATCTTATGGTTTTGACCTTGTGATCACATTGATTCTCAACTTTTAAGATGAAATTCTTCAGAATCTCAGGGGTTTCATCCTTAGTTCTAAGAAAGAAACCCAAGTGAATCTTGTAAAATCATCTGTGATCACTAAACAGTAAGATGTCCTTCCTAGACTCATTACACTGGTGGGGCCAAAGAGATCCATATGTAACACTGTAGGGGAGTAGTGATGGAGTTCTTTTCCTTAGGCTTGTGAGATACCTTGTGTTGCTTCCCTTTCAGGCATGCAACACAATGATCATCACTTGTAAACTCTTTCTTTGGCATTCCAGTTACCAGATCATGTTTAATTAATTTATTCATGTTCTTAAAGTTTACATGGCACATTCTTTTATGCCATAGGAAAGACTCATCACTATTTGCTTTAGATAGAAAGCATGAAACTTCTCCTGAGAGAGATGTTTCTTGCAAATCCATCTTGTACATGTTCCCTTTCCTGGGGGCTCTGAGCAGGATATGCTCATGAGGAATGACCACTCCAGGCTTGAGAACAATGCACTCATGCTCAGTAAAGAGCATGTTATGACTCTGATCACAAAATTGGGATACACTCAGAAGATTGTACCCAAGTTCCTTAACAAAGTTTACCTTCTCAATGCTGAGCTTACCATTTGTGACCTTGCCTCTTCCAGAAATGTAACCACCTTCATCTCCTCCAAAAGCAACTGGTCCTCCATCAATTCTCTCAAAATTATGGAGTAGAGACCTATTGCCTGTCATGTGCCTGGAACAGTCACTGTCAATTATCCAGACATTCCTGCTTGTCTTGAGCTGTTCCTGCACAAAGAAAATGATTAGTTACATTTGGAAACCCAAGCCTTACTTGTCTTGGGCTCACTAAGTGTAATAGAAGATAATGCAACAGTAATAGATCCTATGGTTGTACTATGGGGATCTTCAGCTGTTGTTGATGGAGAATCTTCAGTCATTTGGTCTTTCTTAGACTTCCACACCACCTTTGGAGTCTTGGACTTGACCTTCAAAACCTTAGAAGCTTTTGGACTTCACAAGTTTTGATGACTGAACCTTCGGAAGATTCTACAGTCACTGCAGCAGACTTCAGTGCTTCGGAAGAACTCCTTTCTTCGGAGACCAATTTTACTTCCGAAGGTAATTTTCCATTTACCTTCTTCTTTGATTTGGAGCTTCCGAAGGAAACAGACTTTCCTTCCGAAGCTTGAGACTTCTTGAAACTCTTTGAAGTCTTTGTATTGGTCATGTGGATAGTACTTTTAGGATTACATGGGCAATCCTTAGCAATGTGAGAGGTACTTTCACACATGACACATAACATTTTCTTCTTCAAAGGAGTCTTCTTTTGAGAGCAAGACTGGCTTTGGTCACATCCCTTCTCCACCTTCATCTTGGTAGATGCTGAGACAGTTCTTTGGGCTGTGAACTGTTCTTAGAGTTTGATGGTCCAGGTTGTGCAGTAGTGGTACACAGCAGCTCAGTCTTCTTCTTTGCACTGAGATGATTTGAACAAGAACCAGGACTCTTAGCTGAGGAGTCTTGGTTGATGTCTTCAGTCCTCACTACTTTGAAACCTGCAAGATAAAAACTTGTTTCTGCTTAGCATCAAAAGTAGCCTTGATCTCTTGAGCCTTCTTTGCTTTCCTCTTGCTCTTCCTGATCAAGTTCTTTCTCTTGGACTTGGTCATCCAGTAGATTTCTTCTCCTCAAAGGATAGTGGCCCTGGAATCCTCTTCTCTCCTCTTCTTCACTCTTCTCAGAGGAATTCTTCACTATCACTTCTTCATCCTCCTCACTTATAGGATCTATGAGAGGAAGCTCATCTTCACAAGTTCCACACCTAGGAGATCTTACAGACAAGATTGTGTGTGGAGGAGCTATCTCATTTGATCCCAGTCCCTGTCTATTTTGATAGCACACTTTGTTGTGCAGGGATGAGGATATCATGTTCTTGAAGGTCTCTTCTTCAAGAACACTCTTCTCTGCCTTGGCTTTGCTGATCACAAGCTCAGCCTGGCACTCAGTCAACTTAGTTATGAGATCCTGGATCTGAGTTCTAAAATCTGTATGTTCATGTTTTAGTACTGAAATGGTTTTCTCCAAGTCCTCTATCTTTAACTTGTAATCATTTTCAGACTTTCTAAAATCAGATTTTAATATGTTTAATGACTCAAGATCAGATCTCATCTCTAAGTTGTAGGACCTGTATCTATTTACTTTAGCAATGCATTCAGGAGTACAGAGATGTTCCAATACCTTGGCTTCATCATGGTCAGCCATCAGTGCTTGGTTTGGAGAAGCATCTTCCACCTGAAAGCTCCAGTCAAAGCCTCCCTCTTCAACAGCAACAGCAGCATGTGCTTTGGCTTCTTATTCTGAGGGGCTTTGTCAGTGTAGTTTGGTCTGGTTGTGTTTGGCCCCCATTTGATTTAGGTGCCTTACACTCCCTAGCAAAGTGGCCCATAAGGTTACAGTTGTAACACTTAACTTGCTTTTATCCAGCCCAAACTTTCCACTGGTAGCATTGCTTGGAAACCTTCTTCATGTTCTCTTGTAGAACTTCTTGGCTCTGTGAGTGAGAAGAGCCATCTGCTGAACTATCTCCATGTATTCCAGGTCATCTGGATGGATACAGTCCAGGTCTTCAAGAGTGAAGAGAGAGTTCCCACAGCTTTCATCAGTAGACACAAAGGCTTGAGAAGAACTTGTCTCTTGGAATGGGCTTCCTTGAGTAAAGTTCTCACTTGGTGTCTCCGGGAAGGTGATGAAAGGACCCTTTGGTGAGTTGTCAGGGTAGCATATGAGATGATGTTGGGGTTCTATGCTGTCCCTTTCAACCACATGAAGGGCTGAACCATTTGATTGTTGGAGTTGCCAGATGAACCTTGCATGTTCATCTCCATCTGGTATCCACTGAGAATCCCATACAACTCTGTCAGAGTAAGAGTTTTAAGGTTCTCAGTCCTCTTGATCACCACACAATAGTGTGTCCATTGCCTAGGAAGTGAGGACATGAACTTCCTTACAATGTCCCTGTTCTCAAGAGGAACTCCTCCATCCACTAGGGTATCCACTATCTCAACATACCTGAAGTATTGTTGAGTCATGGTTTCACCTGCTTTGAAGGTGAAGTTTTCAAAGTGCTGCTTCAGAAGATCCTTCTTGTTCTCCTTGGCTTCAGAGGAGCCTTCATACATCAGCTTCAGTGCATCCCACAGCTGTTTAGCTGTTTTGCACTTCTTAAACCTCTATATACAGAGTTTGGGAGAGCAGTCTGAAGAGCAGTCATGGCCTTCCTATCAATCTCTACTCTTTTTCTATCTTCATCTGAGTAGTTGGTCACATCTTTTGGAATCATACCAGCACCAGTAGCAGAGGGAGTGTTGGGTATGAAAGGTCCATTCTCAACAGATACCCACATTCTTGAATCAAAAGACCTGATGAAACCTTCCATTCTCATACACACCAGGTGTCAAAATCATCAAGAGTGATCAGTGGGGATTTGTTCATGGTTCCAGTCTCCATATCAGTCTTTGAGATGGATGCCATTTGGAGAGTTTAGTTTTGTGTGTGTGAGGGATCTTAAGATGGTGAGATCTTATATCAAGAGCCTGGAAAGCTCTGATACCAATTGCAGGACCGTTTAAGGGCTTAAGCAAATTACAACACACACAACACAATGAGGAGAGCAACTAAACTTTATCAAACAGTGAACTGGATTAACCAAGGTGATACAAAGAACACAAGTAAAGTAAAGAGACAGAAAAGAGAGTTGGGTTTTCAAGGAGGCAGTATATTGCTTTCTCAAGTTCTTTAACAAGTGTTACAAAGCATAAAGAAAGATACAAGAACTTGAAATACTTATACTACAACCTACAGCCGGCTATACTTTGAAAGCCAGCTGGATACAATTGACTAGACACTAACAAAATCAATTGTAGGATCAAAAGGCATATCTGCCTTTTGACCTTGTGACTATGACATGCCATAGCTCACATCCTTATACATTACAAAAAGGATAAAGTACATAAAGTAGAAAGTTACAGACTCAAGACCTCAATGTACAGTTACCAAAAGCATGGACCTTTTCACCAACTCATGTAAGTTGGTGACTTTACAGAGATGCAGCGGAAATGTGCTTTATGGAACAGTACATCAGATAAAGCATGTGTACTAAAAGTCTTTGGAAGAAATCTGTCTTCATAGGTTGAAGCTTCGGAAGACTTTGTCTCTGAGGCTTCGGAAGACTTCATGTTTGGCTTCGGAAGATATTGGTCTTGGCTTCGGAAGATTTTACACTTAGAGTATTTTCTAGTGCATTGTGTAAAACTTCCGAAGCATTCTATACTTCAGTACTTAGTGCATGTTGTGGAGACACTTTGGATGTTTTGGGTTGCATCAGACTTAAGGAATCCTTACAACACTTTTAAGCATGTTTTTTCAAGAATTTAAAATTAAGGATGTCTTGACTAGTATTAGATCAGAAGAGCTACAGATTATCTTTGGAGAACCGCCTAGCATTATTGGTGATATTAACTTTAAGTGATAGACATCAAAGCTATGGAAAATTTAAGTGTATATTTGTTCTAATGAAACTCTAAGCACTCTCTTATAACAATGTTGTTCTTGATATCTAGTTTCGTTACACCACTATTTTTCTGCTTTAGCGGGGGTGTAACACAAGCTAAGAAGTTGATATGTTTAATGGGATTAGAAATTCAAAGAATACATGCATATCCAAATAATTGTATGTTTTATATAAATGAGTTTGAAAAGAAACATAAATATGTTACATGTTGTGTATTGAGGTATAAAGGTACAAAAAAATAGATGAAGTTGACGATGATGTGACAAAAAATAGATCACCGGCTAAATTATGGTATTTTTCCAATAAATGAGACTAAACGATTCTTTTCAAATGAAAAAGGAAGCCAATTTATTTAATCGGTATTTAGATGAGCGTATAAATAATGGAAAACTAAGTCATGTCGCGGATTCACCTCGGTGGAAAAGAATCAATAGTTGTTTTAGGGCAGGCATGGTCAACTAGGACACGATCCTATATGGGAAATAAATAGATGAGGGTTGTGTCAAAGTACAAGTCGATACTATCAGTAAAGATTATGAGAAAATGCATGTCCATGATGTGACAAAAACTAATAAGATTAGTTTTGTTGGTGATACACTTCATCAGTTCATTTAATGGCCAAAGAATGCATTGAAAGTATATTTGTTTATCTTTAATGTTATTTTTTGTATAATAATATTTATTTTAATATTTTGTTGTTATATTGTAGCTTGTGAATAAAGAGGGACCACACAAATCAATAAGTGGCTCAAAAATGGTTCCAAGTTCCTGTTGATCATGTCATCGAGGTGCCTAAACATAAATAAACACTAGTGACTTCACAACGACTTCAACTTATCAACTACATATACTTGTTTATACTAACACAAATTGTTTGTTTGAAAGGATTATTATAAATTGTTTGAATTGTTTCTCCTTTTAGATGGGTGTAGACGTACCGTATCATGTATCAATGCCGAGTCAAAAGCCTATGCCATAAAATGTTTATCAGCTAGGTTTATAAATATGGTAAAACATCAGCGACATCTTTTTATTACAATCTTCACACACACACTTATATAACAAGAGTAATAATGATTACTAATAATTTCTTAGTTGGTGTAGAAGCTTGAACAACTTTTATATCAACAGTTAATGCCAACTACTCATGCTCTCGATCCTAATCCAAGCGTTACCGATGAATAAATAGCTAGTGCCTTTGATAAACTAAAGGAAAGAACTCGTACAATTCAAAATATGGCTAAAATTTTATCCAAGTACGTTGGTGATAATGATGGCATTATGGATTTTTGTAAGATCAAGATGATTATCTTAAAGGCTGATGCTAACCAGCATGCACTAAAGTACTAGGTGAACTATCAATTATTTTTTATAATATAAAAAACACACTCATTATAACATGAGAAACTTAATATGAATACTCTAAGACATACAACATCCGAAGTTTATAAATATGTAACTTATCAAAGTTAATTTATAATATGTAAATTAACTTGTTATTATTGCATGTTTGGATTTGCTTAAAAAAGTAACTTTTGACTTCTTGGAGGGGTAAAAAGACAAAATACCTCTCTATAAGTCACTAGAAGTTATTATTTCTAACTTCTGGATTTTTGTCTTTTTACCCCTCCAAAAAGTCAAAAAGGACTTTTGAGAAGTCCATCCAAACATGCCCATATCGCTCCTCACGTCACAAATCACAATCACAATCACATACCTCTCCTCTTTTGTTAGTGTTGTCGTCGGCTCACCAGCCATCACCATTTAACCTGAAGGAATTCGGTCCAAAACTATCTGTTTTCATATATTTGATCACTCGATAAACCCAATTGAGTTCGAAGCCCCCTTCGAGTCTGTTGTCAGTTCAGTATCCTATATCGATGTATTTGGGTTGAATAAGATATCGCCGCCACCAATAGCATTCACTTTCTACAGATTCCATCCAGGTTTCCAATTTGGTTGTTCCATTGAAGTTCACAATCTGATGTCTATATTTTCCGGTGGAAATTTCAACAACTAGTTCCATCTCTTGGCATGTTAATTCCATAAATCACGAATCTCATGTCATATTGCTAGCTTTTGTTACGGATTTCAAAGCCCTAAAAATGCCAACTTTTCGGCTATGTGACCCAAGTGAAAGTGATAAGATAGGATTCATGTTAGTTTGGTCAATTCATCTTTGAAGCTTTTAAAGTCACTCCCGGCTTGTATTTGTGATGAATTTTCTTCCAAATTCTACATGTTAATTAGTTACCTATTTAAAAACACTAAGTTTCTTGAGTATGTGATCTGGTATGCAATTGGTACATAAAACCTCTCTTTGATTAGCAATTGCTGAATGCTCTTGTGCTCATCATTGCCCTAAGAATTCTTGGATTCAAGATATCTAGTGTGTGAACATCTTTTTGGCTAACAACAGATGTTTAGTGGTTTGATTTAGTAAACACTGAATATATTTAAGAAACGGGAAGTCTAACTTCCTTGAGGTGCAGACTGGTGTAACTTGAGATCTTTCATGTACTGACAGTACAGTGCAAAAAAGAAACATAACTTAGTTTTTCTGTAATAATGGAAGAATTATCAATAATCTGCATGTGTGGCAGGTTGATTGCCAATTTGCCAGTTCCATGTTTAGGTTGGCATGCGACATATAACTGCACCAAGTTTTGTTGATTCATTGACTCTTCATTATAATTTTCATCATTCAATATTATATGACACATATGTATACACTAACTCTTCATATGAATTGTAGCCATCACTGATTTTTCATATGTTTAGTGACCTAGAAAACAGAATGTTGTTTTTAACTTATTTGAGATGCTTTGGTCATCTAATTTCTTATAGGTGTGTGATTTAAATTAACCCAAGACTGTTATTTGATTGAATGTAGCTGATTTGACAAATACGTGTTGTAAAAATGAAATTTTATTGCATGTCCGTATCTAAATATAATTAACGAAATATTAGTGTTGGAAATGATTCCCAAACCTAATGCATAAACCAGACAACAGTTTCAGGTAATCGTATCTATTCCATCCACTCTAGCATACTATCAAATCCAATGATATGACATAAAATGCCCCCTTGATGTGCAATAGCTTTAATAATTCACTAGTGAAGTTTTTTCTATTCCCCCTATCTTGGAAGAAGTCATTATTAGTTTTCTGATTAGATGTTTTTTAAGGTTTAAAACGTTACATATATCCTTTTCGAGTCAATACAAAGTTTAAATTGAAAAAGCCACATCAAACTTTGTAAACCCACTTGAATGTTTTGGTTGTATCAAATTGAACCTTGTGTAACGGGGCCATACTTAGAATGACTTACCACCACTAGCTTTGATTAAAATCTAGGTTCTACCTTATTATGATTGTGTGGAATTTTGTTATTTTATAGCCATGAGTCTCTCTTATGGCTGCTATATATGCATGATTTATTAAAATTTTCTTGATAGAGGTTCGTGTTCTCTGAGTTAATCTCAAATTCGGTAAACAGGGTGTTAAATTTCACTCTTCTACTATGTAAACTATTTATATCACTGGTCAAATAACTTTCTCTACTTCATTTTGTGCAGTACATATTGATTTTCTGAATACTGGAAAGGGTGAAGATTTATTTTGGGAATACTTTTTGAGGATCTATGTTTCTATATTTTTGCAAATTGGGTTTAAAGATGAAAATACATTGCTTCAATCAGAAGATGTTTTGTACTTCAGCCCTTTCACCTTTACAACTTCCTTCTCGAATGTATGATCCTGATTCCAAATTTTTTAAGCAGTATGCATTTAAATATTTACTACATTTTTATTAAAATAAACGGTTTGATCTTTAGGGAAACACACCTGTGGTATGTATTACCCAATGAAGTGAAAAGTCAATCTTTACTACATCAATATGTTGACCTTCTATCACCACTTGAGAAAGACCACGTTTTCAGTATGCATGGAGATGAACTGCAAAAAAGTGCTTTATTAGCTCGTGCACTTGTTCGTACTACTATATCTAGATGTAAGCTCTTTTTATTTACACTATTTTGTTTTCCTAAAACTAGAATGCCTTCTTATTGATTTTACCTCTATCCTAGGGGATAGAGGTAAGAGATTTGCCTGCGTCCCACCCCCTGGACTCCATCAATAGCTTTTTTATTGGATGAGATTTATTGAGTTTGGTTATGGTTATGGCTATACATAAAAGTAATGAACTCACACAGTGTCTTCATGGCTAGATCAGATACATTCTCGTGTCAGCCCAAGGTCTCTTGTGTTCAGAAAGAACAACCATGGGAAACCTGAGGTAAGATTGGTCTTCATTGTTTTGGTCAGTTTTGACTTATTCTCAAACACTGGATTACATAACTATAATTTTTTATAGGTGATCTGGGAACAAAGTGATGATTGGCATCCACCAGCGTTGCATTTTAATCTGTCTCACACGTCATCTTTGATAGCATGTGGAGTGACCGTTGGTTCTCCGGTACGTGATCTTATCCGTTGCAGAAATTATTATTCATTATTAGCTACTCATGAAGTTGGTTTTAATTTTCTAAAAATATAGATTGGTATCGATGTAGAAGAAAAACAAAGGACGATGAAAAACAATATTTTATCATTCGCCAAACGCTACTTCTCTTGTGAAGAAGTGGAAGTATTAAGTGCAATTTCAGACTCTGAAGTTCAGCGCCATGAGTTCATTAAACTATGGACACTAAAGGTTTGATATGCGAAATGCTTTTAGTTTTACTTACTTTTCTAACCATTTTTCTTGAATAAGAGTTTAAAGAATCTTATACTTGACACTTTTTGTCCAAAGTTTCTCATTTTGGAATCATGGATACTTTTCATGTGTGTGTATACACATATGAAATTAACTTATATACTTTCTAAGTCTTTTTTCTAGTTTATAATCAATAAATTAATTCCAGGAAGCATATGTTAAAGCACTGGGAATAGGCTTCTCAGGCGCTCCTTTCAACACCTTCACCATTAGATTCAAGGCTGCTAATCCAAAGGCTGAGGTATCTGTTTATATTTTGATGCACGCGTGTGGCCAATGATTTCTGACATGAAATGTAATTACTAATTAATTCAAATGTCCACCCTTTTTAATGTTAAAATGAGACAAAGCATTTACTCTTTATGTTTATGAATAATTTCTTTTTGCAGTTAATTGGTATGGAATACTTATCAAACATAAAGTCAAATACTTTCATTTGTGTTTATGTGTACACAGGATTCTTCAATAGTAGTTGTTCCTCTAGAGAAGCCAACCAACCTTACAACCAATTGGCAGTTTGCACAGGTTGAATTGGCTGGTTCTCACTATGCAGCAATTTGCAGGCAGAATGATGGGCTCCCAGGAGGTTAGTACTACTATCTTGTAATATAGTCCCTGGTCCCCGTGCTCTCGAATGCCTTTGTAGTTTCTTTGAAATTAAAGTACTTTCTTTCTCTCTCGTCTGGTGGATTCAGGTCTAAAGAGTTCAGTACAAATAGAGTGACTGGAAACTGTTCTGGTCTAAAAGCATCATTATTTCTATAAATTATCAAATATGATTACAAAGATTATATTTCCTAATAATAATTTGTATTCTAAATGAATTATTTATGTGGTCTCATGCATTAATAATACACTTTGGCCGACTTTTAACCTGTCTGAAGTATTTCCTTTTATTTTGTTATGTTTATTTCAAAATATACCATTTTGACATGTTAATATTTACCCGGTCATAAGTCAATGGGTAGAAACTGCCACTTATTAGTTTTAGTTTGAAGTTATCTATCTAGACATGATTCTCATAACAATTAACCGGATTCAAGTCCAATATTTATCTACTTTATCTAGTAAAGTGTATTTTAGATATTTAACAGAGAAAATAAGCAAGTTGTACGAATGATATGCTTGGTCAAAAACTGCAATTTTCATTGTACAAAGGAATTAATACATCTGATTAACAGTTAAAGTTTCATGGGAGCAAAGATTGAATTTATATGGTCATTGTGATGTTAAGCTTGGATTTCATTTAGGGGCTTCAATGAAAGTGATTGTGCGGAAGACAATTCCTCTCGTTGAAGAATATCGTGTCCCTGGAAGTGATTCGAGCATACCAGTTGATGATTTGGCTTGATCTTCATGCATGCAGGCCTGTTGAGATTAATCCTATAAAGCAGATGAATGATTTAGGCCCTTCTATTTGCCCTTGAAATGCTTATATTTATATTATTCATTGGATGTTAAGTTGCAGGATAATAAGTTTTAGCATTTTGTATATTTAAAGACATTAGCATACATCTTCTCTTGTAAATATATTCGTCAAAGTCTAAACTTTCTTTGGACCGTAGAGTGTTAGATTGTTCATTGTTATTATTATTAATTTAGTTGAAAAAGAAGAATGATTTATTCAAAATCGTTCCTTTAATATAGTAGTTAAAGAGGTCACAATTACAAAAAATAGCGCACTGGTTCATTGTGCATCAAAGTACTCTCATCTATGTGACCTTGCACAGCAGCCTTCATCATTCCTTCAGCTGCTCCTACTGTTGGATTCTTGATATTCTCTTTGATATGATTCAACTTTTCAAACTTTATCGCAGTCTTAAACTTTAACTACGTGAGAACCTGATAGAATCTATGATTACTAGAAAACAACTGTGATTGATATCCCAATAGTTAGTGCGGTTCGAGATGAGTGAATCTCCAGGTTTGATTACATAGAAACAAGATTGTTTTTAGTTAGAGTAGTGGATCTAGGATTTTTCATTAGTGGAGCACTATGAAGGGATTGGTCAAACAGTATCATAACGACCAAAATAGACCGGTTAAAACGGGTCAAAGATGACAAAAGACGGACCAATTAAAACACGTCAAACATTGACAAAAAATAGATTGGTTAAAGCGAATCAAATAATGTTAATTTACCCGAGTGCAACAGAAAAGATTCACATTTCATATTAAACTCCTACAACTACCGTTGTATGTCATGCTAAAACGGTCTTGCCATGACTATTGGATCAGGTAAAAAGTTACATTACATTGTAGAACACCTAATAGAAAAATCACTAAATAGACATTCTTCATTCCAAAAAAAAAAAAAAATTTTACCACGTGAACATCCAATGTGAGCCAAAATAGAGTTTTGCATTCAAATTAGTCTTCACTACGTTCAGTTGTGTAAAATTTTACACAAACAAATGAACTAATTAGAGTATTACATGTTGTATTTGACTAGTCTTAAAACCATCCAAATACCTAAATAAATGAATGCATTTAAGGCTTCAAATTCAGCATACCATTCGCGCATGACTCAGACATGCAAGTGTAATTACGGGATTAAGCAACTCACGACTCAGACAAAGCAACAAAAAAACCCGCAACCCCCCCCCCCAACGTTAAAGTAAATCTTGTTGGGTTTTATGAGTCGTCTTTAACCATTAAAGTTGTTACCTTCGATAAAGTTAGTAACTTTATCAAGATTAGTAGAAGCATTTTATCACAATTAAGTTTATTAATCGAATTCCAAAACATGCATCCATTTACACACGATTAAACTAATACAACTATAGAATGGTGAAAAGCTTATACCTTGACGATCAAAGCTGAAGTATTGCACCTTGGAAGCAACAACGGTCTCGCTAGTTAACCGGATTCATGAAAAAGCATCGAACTTTGCAACAATTGCAATCCAAAACTAAAACTGGCGGTGATAGTGGTCGTCCATGGCGGTGTCAACGATGCCTTTTGTTGTTGTGGTGGTCGATGGTCACAAGAAGGACAACACTGGGGTTTGGGGGGGGGGGGTCGACGGGCAAGAAGGAACAAGGATTAGGGTTTCCAAATTCCCCATGTTATTTAATCAGTTTACGTTTTAAACCCCTCGTAAGTCGTAATTATGTTTGGTCCCCGATTACAATTAATAACCCTTTGTAGTTAACATTTAATCATAAAAACCCTTGTGGTTTATTAATTAAATTTTAATCTAATCAACCTTTAAACTTTAATTGATTGTTATATCCCGACAAAAAGGGCTAGTCGTGACAACTGAATATCAACAAACACAACGCAAACCGTGTATGTAATAAAACTGAGCCATTGGTTTACACGAATAATAATAAACTAAATACCTTCTATTACAACTTTCCATGTACAACTAAATCAGAAGTAAAGGACATAGGGTTGTTTTCGTCTACTACTCAAAGTAGTGTTCTTCTATAGCTCGTCTAGGTTCTTGTATAATTTTTTTAGAGTGAGTTTTTTAAAGGGACGGTAACTATGTCCTCAAAGTTGTAAATCCAATGCTTAGGGAGTCTAATCAAGACTTCACCTTATAATCAAACAAATACCTAAAATACATACTCAAAACATGTTAACATAAAGTTGGTGAGCTTAAGTTTTTATATTAATAGATTCATAAACATACATAGATATACATAAGTAAAACAAAGTTATTGGTGCATGACAGGATATATCACAATCAAACCTGGACCGGGTGACCCTCCCGAGTGTTAAAAATACCCTTAAATCCATATCCCCTTATTGTTATGGGCTTAAGCGTGCCTTGCTAAGCACGTCTAATCTGCACTAATTTATGACACAACAATTATTGAATCTCTATGGGCGGTTTCCCTATCATAAGGGCCCATTGTGTGCCGGGGATTATTTAAATAGTACTATCCACAAATCACGCGGCTACTCATGGAGTTAATGATTGTGCTCATGTTCGGGGATAAAAGCAGGTAATACTGGACCATAAAATAAGTTTTAAATAGAATGTATACCAACAAAACTTTAAGTAAATGGGATTCACGAGACTCACCTTAGTTCATTTCATATGTATTAGTTTCTCATTTATAAGTCATCTAAGCTCCACCCATGAGTTTTAGATTTGCCTTACATGAGTTGGTGATTTTTATCACGCATGTGTCATTGGGTTTTAGTCTTTGAGTTTTTGAACTCTTGACTTGGGTTTTGTTTGAGTATAGGTTAACATGTTATCATTACATATTATAATACTTGTTATAAGTGTCTTTTTAGTTCTGGAACAGTAAGGTCTCACTTCTTGACAACTTTGATCCCTAAACTTTGTTAAGTTGACATTTATTGTTTTGAGTAAGCTTTTATCTCTCGCGATTCGGTTTTTAACGAGTTTTCGGGTTTGGGTTGGATTTAGTCATACTTTGGTCATTGATCACTTTTATATACTTAGAAACATTTTTAGGTTCTATATTTTTCATGATTTTGGCTTAATAGCTCGTTTTTGTTAATTATTACTATTTTAGCATGAATAAGTTATATATTTTTGTTTTCTAAGAAAATAAATTCTAAAAATTGTAAAACATAAATTCTAGGCATTTTAGTAACATCATAAGCTACTGAAGTTTTTTATTTTTAGAGTTTACGTATTTTTGACATTTTTGTTATATTATCCGGTTAGTCCCGTTAAATGTCCGTTGAGTCTCGGTTTTGATATGGTACTTTAGTTATAGTTTTTCCTTCCCAATTAGACCTATAAGATAATTAAAATCTAAATAGCTTCAAATTTATAGCAAGTTATGTCCCCAACTTTATTTTGGCATTTTTCTCAGAAACATATATGTTAGATCTATTCTCAATAGGTCTAGATTCATTGTATAGGCTTAAATCTTTAATCATGATTTGTAATAAACTCTTGTACATCTTTCTTCTTATATGTAATGAATATATATGGGTTAACCCCAATATATGTTGATTTATGTGTGATTGCAGGAATAACATTAGACTTAGTCAATTTTGAAAATTGACTAAGTGTAAGAAATATCTATGGATGAACACTTTGTACTTCCGTAGATACCTTGCTGAAACAAGGTAACATGGATCCGAGGATCTTGTACAGATGAACAACTTGCTGCGAATGAAGGTCCAAGAGACAAGACTCCTACGGAAGGCAAAACTTCTACGGAAGACCAAAGTTCTACGGAAGACCAACACTTGCATGTATTTCACCAAGTACATAAGTCAACAAGTCAAACACTAAGTTATGTCATAAAGTCAACTCCTGCGTACGACTTTAGCTTAGTCAGAGAATGTCACATCATGACATTCTCTGAGTAACTTTCTTACCATAATAAGAAAGTTACTGTTACCCTAACAGTAATTACTGAGCCTATAAATACAAGGTATAGGCTCACACATTAGGGATCGATCCATCCATCATTATATCCATCAATATATCAATCAATCACAAAAACCCTAATTTCTATGATCATAACCGTACGATCAAACCCTAGCAACAACAACAACATTTACACCAAATTATCAATAGAATCATTGCAATCAACAATAGCAATTGTTATTTGTTCAATTGTAATCGTTAAACTGTTTTAATGAAATACTCTTGAATCAATAGTGTTTGTTCATTTATTATGATTCATTTGTTCTGTTCTTCATTGACTAATATTACAATTGTTATTTCATCATCAATCAATTAAACAACGAATAGTGTTAATTCTGCGATCATTATTTCATTTGTTCTGTTCTTCATTGATTAATATTACAATTGTTATTTCATCATCAATCAATCATCGTCTTGATTGCGATCATTGGATTCACAGATGGTATCAGAGCCAAGTGCTCATTGATTTAGATCAATTGATCTATCAGTGTTAGATTTGTTTGATTGATTGTTTATATCATTAGATCCATCTGATCAGATCTATTGATTTTGAGTAAAATTACTTTTGAGCATTCATAAAAACTTGAGAGTTCATAACTCAGATTCAAGGGTATTATTGAATGAATCAATCAACATACAAGTTGAGTTACGCTAATCGACAGCTAACAAAGGAAGTTTACTCAACAATTTGGTGTACAACATATTAAAATTATCAAACCCTGATTTATCATTCGACGAGTACTGTTCAATTGCTCGGATAACATCAATCTACATCAACATCGATTTGATTCATAAATCTGTGTTATTGATCGATAATCAACGATTGTTCAAACAAATTGAACAAAAACATATCATCAAACATCCTCGATTTGATATCTATTTAGAATTCATTAAGAGGATTGACTAATTTTGACTGTCACGACTTAAGTAATCGATAATTAAGAGTTTGTCATTAATTGGATCCTTTACAAAAGGAATTTTGTTTTAGTTGACTATTAACACATTAACTAAAATGAGTAATTCACTTGGTGAATCATCATACCAACCTTCAAAGTTGGAAAACAAAGTTGATTTTAAATCATGAAAAATCAGGTTTAGGAATCATTTGAACTACACTGATTCTGATTAATGGGTATCCACTACTAAAGGTCTTTACATTCCACAACACTTGGATCTGATTACAAGGACAATAATCAACCCATAAGCCTGACTTATCACCTGAAGATGCAAAGAAGCTCAAAGTTGATATTAAAGCATATAGTATGCTTAGTATGGCTTTACCTGAAGATCTATTAATCAGGTGTGAATACTACAAAACAGCAAATTTATTGTGGAAGATTCTTCATACTCTTAGTGAAGGGAGATGAAATTAGAAGCATAAGGAAGGGTACTCTTCGCTCACAATATGAAACATTCTATCATATTAAGGGTGAATCTGTTCCTCAACAACTTCACAGATTCATGCAATTGGTGACTGAGATGAACATCTTGGAATTAAAATACACCAATGAGGAGCTAAATAAGACAATGCTCCACACTTTACCTAAAAGTTGGACTTGTAACATCTGCCCATTTTGAAAAATAAAAACCCAAACCCAAATCCGTTTGGGTCAATTTTGAAAACTCAAATACATTAGTTAGAAATTTAATTTATTTTAATCCTTCAAAAACAATAATAATACTATTTATTTAACTTCCATTTATTAAATCAATTCATGGTAATTTCATGATTTATAGAATAACATTTTATAAATTCATGAAATTTATTTGTCATTTATGAGTTTTAATTATAAAACTAAAATAAAGGATTAAAATACAAAGATCATTATTTTTACAAATATGTAAGGTCTATAAAAGGTTATTAATACTTAGAAGATTTTAAATATTCAATTAAAATACATAATCAAATTATAAGTTCTTATTAGATTTATAAAGTCTACAAATATTTAATAAAAAATAAGTTGTTAAATTAAAATTAAAGTTTTAATAAATTTAAAGTCTAAATTGTAATTATTCTTTTATTTATTTAAATTATTTAATTTTATATTTATTTTAAATTCCAATCATAACCCCCCTTTTAAAAGACTTATAACTCACCATTAACACCATTCATAACCTACTCCTAACCTCAACTATAGAAGCAAGCCTTAGGCCTCACTTTTCATTTGCTCATTCTCTAAAAATCTCACTCTCATATCTTTCTTTCATCCATTGGTTATGATCAATTTGAAATTTTATTTTACAAGAAATTTCAAGAGTTCTTAATACTAAGGTAATCTTTTATTGCTTTTATATTATACATTTTAATCATCCTAACATCCAATTGTTCTCATGACTTTATGTTTTTACTATTATTCTTTCTTCTACCAAATCTCTTTTTATTTTAATTATTATCATTTGATCATTAACATTTTAATAATCACTAATCTTATAACAATCACTAACATTCCTAAATCAAGCTAACAACACACTAACATAAACAAAGAATCCCGTTTGCATATGGACGGCTATGCCGCCGCATTCGGTTATTCCACAAGATTATTTTTCTAAATGATGGCTATGCCAAAGACTTAGAATATTTTTATAACTCAAATGAAGACTAATATACCATATATTGACATAATAAATTGATCTAACCCGTTTCATGCTTTAGCGATTTTAAAAGTGCACATAAGTGCCTTACTACAATTCTGGCAGAATATAATCTTACTTCAACCGACCATAACTTGATCATAACAAACTAAATTTGAGTAAACTCAGACTCCAATGTTAAGTTCATTGAATTACTTAACAACAGTTCATACGTTTTCAAACTCAATCGGACGACTCAACAATTGCCTTCACAAGATAAGTGCGCATTTCAGCACCTTCTGTCTTGTGCTGCTTATTTGACCTATTTACGGATGTTTTCATAAAAATGTTTCTGAACAAAAGTTGTCCGGGAGACTTTGAACTAGTCAAATGTAAATTTTTATAATTTTATGAAACAGTTTACTATTTTAAAAACTTGTTTAAACAGATACCAAACATTCTGTCCAAAATCTAAAATTGGTACAATAATCGTTTTTCAATCTACCTTTCGCTTATTGGTATTCCTAAGCGTCCTAACTTTTTGTAATGAATTCCGACCTCAATTTATTGTTTCTTTTTATCATTTAGGACATCACCTTTGACTCTTGAACATCCAAGCTTTCTTATGTACTCTACAACCATCACTATTATTATGAGTTTTCCATGTGAGTATTTCTATACCCCTTTTTTATATTTTCACACTTTGGGGTGAAACATGTTACCTTATAATCGTTGCACTTTTAAAAAGTTTGATTCTTGTAAACTTATGGCAATTCACTTGTATGTTATGGTTAGTTGATCTTTGTAGCTATCATGTAATATCGAATATATGTACAATCATTAACTATTACTAGCCTGGCGACGTCATAGATCTATGAGCCTGACAAGCCTGCTTGGTTGATCCAAGTACACTTAGCTAATCGTATATGCTTGTAAACGTTTGAGACTTGTAAAACTTTGTCAAGGTTTGATTGTGCATTCTATCTTACATCCCTAGTTACTTTGCTCTCTAACTTATAACATGAATTGTCATCTTTTATATACTTATGTATGAAAACTATGGAAATCTCACTAACATTATGTTGACCCTTTTATTTTTAACATGTTTCATATTTGATACTTGAAGATCCCTTCGTGCTCATATAGGATTTGGACTTAGTTAATTGAAAGTCTTATATTGTTGTTAATGTCTTGTTTGCATTGTAATGATTTTAATTGTCTTGTATTGTTCAATAAAAATGGTATTTAATAATATTTCAACTTATTTAGTTCCATGTGCTATGAACAATCGTTTCACATTCGTCCGCCTCGATGATTCCGCTGTCGGTCGGGGTGTGACAAGACTCAAATAGTATCCATGTTCAAGAATACCCTTGATCTTAAAACCATCAGGTTAGATACATTGTAACTAAAGTTGAAGCACTTGAACTGGATGAGAAATCAAGAAACAAGAGTGTAAAAGCACACATTGCTCCATATTAGTTCAAAGAAACTAAAAGTGTTGGAAGTGCTTTTATTTCCAATCATGATGATGGAATCTCTTGTGCTTTGAGTGATGATGAGGAAGAAGTTGGTTTTTATGCTTCAAGGCCATCCAAATCAAACACTCAAAGAAATTCATCAAAGAAGGAGAGAGGAAGACATGATGAAAGGAAAAGTTCACCTGCTACATCAGTTAAGGCATTGTAAGGTTTTATGTAAGGCTGATGCACCTAAAACATCCAAAGTCTTTCCTGCATGCATCCACTGAAGTACTGAGTAGGAATGCTTCGGAAGTTTTACACCATTCACTAGAAATATTCTAAGTGTAAAATATTATGAAGCCAAGACCAACATCTTTCGAAGCCAAGAGTGAAGTCTTCCGAAGATTCAAAGACAAAGTCTTCCGAAGCCAAGAAATGAAGACAGATTTCTTCAGAAGACTTTTAAACACATGCTTTATCTGATGTACTTTACCATAAAACTGGACCACTTACCACTGCAACTCTGTTTAGTCACCAACTTACATAAGTTGGTGAAAAGGTCCATGCTTTTAGTGACTGTACATTGAGGTCTTGAGTCCTTTTGCTTTCTACTTTTTGTACTTTTATCCTTTTTGTAATATATTAGGATATGAGCTATGGCATGTCATAGTCACTAGTCAAAATGAAAATCTGCCTTTTGACTCTACATTTGATTTTGTTGTCTAGTTCAAATGTTTCCAGCTGGCCTTCTAAGTTTGGCCGGCTATAGGATGTAGTATAAAGTATCTTAGATCCTTGTATCTTTTCTTATGCTTTGTAACACTTGTAACAAACTTAAAAGCAATATACAACATTCTTGAAAACCAATACTTGTGTTGTTTTGTTTCTTGTTCTGTCTCACATTTGCTTGTGTTCTAAGTATCAAACCACTATATTACCAGTTCCCTATTTGATCTGTTAAGTGTTCTTAATCAAACTCTCCTCATTGTGTGTTGTGTTGTAAGTGACGATCACTTAAACGGTCCTACAGGCATCCACATCCAACGAAAACAATCAAATAGAACCAATTACTGTTGTTCAGGACTCAGAAGAACAGAAAGCAACTTTTGCATGTAACGCCCGGAAATTTTCTTTGAAGCCGACGAAAGAAGAAAAAGAAATAAAGTCCAAAGTCGAGGGACCAAACTCGCCAATGAGAGAAACTTCGATGAATGGGAGTATAAAAGGGGGGAGAGCACCCCATTCTTGCCATTTTTTTCAGCCAAGAAGAGAGGAGAGAAGAGAAGGAGAAAAAGAGGAGAAAAGCTTGGTTCGGGTGGATTCGAGCGTGGAAATCGTCGTGTAGCTGGTCAAATCGAAGCTCTACTCGACGAGAACGTTTGTGTGAGTTCTAGGACCCCTCTTTTACACGTTTTTGAATGATTTTGGGGCTGTAACAAATCTGAAAACCCTTATTTGAGTTTTTGGGTGAAAACTCGTTTTTATGCATGTGTGTATGTGTTTGATGCGTTTAGAGCTTGATTTCTTGTGTGGTTATGCTTTAATGAGGTTGTGGTATGTTTTCCTAAGGTTTAGAATGGATGATTTGAGCTTAAAAGAGGTTTGGAAGAGGTTGGAGGCCGAAACCCGTCGGGTGCAGTCGGGATGAACTGCATTCTGCATCAGCTAAAGCTAGGCGACCGACTGGAGTGCGATTGGAGGCCATACGGCCGATTGGCGTGCAACTGAGGTCCATGCGCATGATTGCCATGCGACTGAGGTCCATACGCATGATGGTCATGCGACTGAAGTTCATGTGCCTGTAAGGCATGCGATTAAAGGAGTGTGCGACTGAGGTTCATTCGCACGAAGGTTATGCGACTGAAGTCCATGCGCCTGGAGGCCATGCGACTGAGGTTCATTCGCGTGAAGGGTATGCGACTGAAGCCCATGCGCCTGAGGTCATGCGACTGAAGGCCATACGCATGAAAGCTATGCGACTGAGAGTCCATACGCATAGATGTCCATTCGCCCATAGTCCATTCACATAGGGTCCATTCGCCTGATGTCCATTCGCCTAAGTGTTCAGTCGCCCGGAAGGCCATGCGACTGGAGGGTGTCCATACGCCCAAGTAGGGTTCATACGCGCGAAAAAACAACGGTTTATCTTATGACCTTCGAGGGAAAGTGAAGTTGTGGGTTTTGACTCGGGAGGTTCTCGGAGGCTTGTGTAAATTGACTTTCGAGGTCATAGACGTTATGTCGGGCATGTGTGTGATGTTAATGATTTATGATGATGAGCTGATGATGATGATGATGTGATGCATGCTGACGTGTGATGCCTTATAGTTATGTGTGATGCGATGCGCGTGATTCGTGTGATTGTGCATGATGTATGTTATGTATGTATGATGTTGTCGTGTGTGATGATATTATATGTTATTATGTTCCTTATTGATATGTGTGATTATCTTCCCGTGGTTGTGCGATGTATGTTAATGAATGTAATGAAAGTATTATGTAATGTAAAGTGGAAGATAATGAAAAGAGGAACGTAATGAATGAATGCAAGCATGAACGAACAAATGAGAGTAAGGATGGCTTGCAAAAGAAGAATGGAGGTTCACGACTTATTGAGAGTCGTTAGCTCAACTGTGTGTGTATTATAGCGTGCGATCTTGGCTTACTCATAAGGGGACATAGACACAGTAGGGAGTTAAGTTTTGGTAACTGCTCTGATACGTGCGATGTGGTATTTACTGTGTGCTATGTAGCGTGCGATTTTGGCTGCCTCATGTGGTTTATGTAGCGTGCGATCTTGACTAACCCATGAGACGGCGTGCGGTTCTGGTTTAACCCCAAGAGTTCTCACACACACAGGGGGAGTCGGTCTTGGTGACCAATCAGATGGTGCGATTTGTGCGATAGGTGCGATGGAAAGCATAAGGGTAGCGTGCGATTTTGGCTAACTCATGTGGTTTAAGTAGTGTGCGATCTTGGCTAACCTATGAGATAGCGTTCGATTCTGGCTTCCTTATGCGTGCGATCCGTGCGATATGTACTTCGGGTACGATGATGCGAAAGTGCGAAATGTAAGAAATGAGTGAACGTAAGAAAAGATGTTATAACGAATGAAGCGAATGATAATGTACGTGCGATGATTAATGAATTAAGAATGTAAAAGATGTAATGATCCTGAACCTTACCTTAGGTACTGTGACCATGAGGTGCTGTGCACCGTCATAGAAGGTCTATGATAGGCCTAGGTCCAGTACCATGAGCATGAAGGGTAAAGTTCATGGTGTTGATAAATGGCAAAGATGTAATAATTAGCAAATGTAATGATGAAGATAATAATTATATTACCTATGTGTATGTATGTTGTGTGATCGCTTACGAAAGTAACAAAATGTTCTATAAAGATGTAAAGTATGTTTTATTATAAAACTAGAACTCACTCAGCAACTCTGACTTTGATGTGTTTCCAGTTGGCAGGTATGTTGCTGAGGATTGCACGGGGCGGCTACTCAGCGTATTTTGGATGGCATCCAATATTTATCATGTTTTTGTAATGAAATGTAAAATGATATTGTGAAACGAACGGTTGTATTATTTTGCAAAAGTATTTTGATGAAATGAAAAGGTTGTTTTTAATGTTTCCACTGCAACGATTTATGAAAGTAAAATGTAATTATATGTTTAAGTGCGATGAGGATCCAGCTGTAAGCGTCCCGGGAACGGGGCCTTACATTGCAGCATTCCGTTCAAGTTTTCAAGCCTATCTAGATAGCACACTAATACCTGCACACATTTGTCAGCAAGATCTAGAAGAACTTCATCCAGCTGAAGTAGAAGAGATGGATCTGCAATAGCAAATGGCCATGATTGCATATAAAGCCAAACAATATCTGAGAAGAAACAAAGGATTGGTAGCTGCAGGAAGAACAACAAAAATTGGTGTTGATAAGTCCAAGGTGAGATGCTACAAATGTAACTTATATAGGCATTTCTCAAGAGAATGTAATCAACAATCAACAACTGATATGAGACAAACTCAACAACATCAGTCTCGACACATCAGTCACCTTTTACAATCACCAATTCAAAGAACTTTCAAACAGCCTCAACTAACAAACTCATCCCTACCAGCCACAAGTTCATCGGCAGGACCAAGCAAAACCAAAAAAACTGGATTGATCATTTTGCAAGATGGAACATGTGATTGGAGCATGTATGAGCAGGAGGTGTTGGAAGAAAATCAAGCATTGATGGCCAACATGGAGCTGGATTGATCGTTTTACAAGATGGAACATGTGATTGGAGCGTGTATGAGGAAGAGGTGTTGGAAGAAAATCAAGCATTGATGGCCAACATGGAGAACAAGGTCCTACCTATGGCAAGAGAGGGAATGGACAAATTATGTTCATCAATATGTGTTGAGGAGGTAGAGAGATATAGAGTCCATGCTCAACAACTAGCTAACAAAGTAAAAGAAACAATGGTTATAAATGAATCTCATGTAAGAGAGCATAAATTATATCAGATGAAAATCACCTCTTTACAAAAAGATTTAGATAAACTTGTTTATGAAAATTAAAATCTAAAAGCCCAAGTTGAGCATCTGACCACCTCCTTAACAAAATCCATGTCTAATCATGCATTAATTGAAGTGAAACTTCAGAAGTTTCAATTATCATCTCAGCAATATGAGAAACTGTTAAATTCTCATATTGAATCAAAGATAGGTATGGGTTGCTATTTAATGTTGTTGCACCCCCTTTAAATGATAACTACACCTTTCCCTCAGTCTATGTCTAAAAGCTTATCAAACCATTTTGTGCCAAGCACCAAAATTGAATTAAATTCTGAAAATAATCAATTGGCAAATGGTAATGATACTGAGGTGAGTGAAACTGAGTCTTCTGAATCAGAACTTTTAAAACAAAATGACTCAGAATTTGACTATGATGAGTGTGATGATTTGGATGATTCTGATGAACATGATGAGCAAAATGATGATGATTTGGGTGAGGAAAAGAATGTTTCATTTGAACCCATCATGCCCAAAGTTTTTGAAGAAATCAAGTTGCCTTATACTCCGAAACAAAGAAACATGATGAAGACAATATACAAGAGGATAGCTCAGCTGAATGAAGATCTTCATGAACTTAACAAACAACAAAAATCATCATCAAAAATAGCTGAAGTCAATGAATCAATGAAATCTATGGAAGAAGTTAAAATCTATTCTGCAGAAAAAGCAAAGAAAGCATCTTCAGTAGAACTTCTACGGAAGAAGAAACATGTTGAGCAATCAACATCCATAGAAATCTACAGAAGCAAAAGTCAGTTGAATCAAACATTAAGAAGAAAGCTAAACAACAAAAAGATATGATTCCTAAGCAACAAAAACCATTTGCTGTTAAACAAGAACCCTTTGACATCATGTCAGGGAAGAACAAGGATTCATCAGCTGCCAAGTTGAAAAGGAGTTGACAGAAAAGAAGACAAAGAAGAAAAAGGTGATTGAGCATGAAAATAAAGATGAGGAGAAATATTGCAAATGGTGTGATATGCATAATCACAACACTGAAGATTGCTACTTCAACAGTTATTGCTCCATATGCACTATGAACAATCATATGACTTCTGATTGTTATTTCAACAAATTTTGTGCTATTTGTAACAAAAATAACCATTTTACTCAGAAATGTTATTTTAACAAAAAGAACAAAACAAAGAGCACAAAGAAGCAACAATCTGAGAATGCTGAATCTGACTCACAATCAAGTGAAAGTCAAGAAGATTCAAAGCTTAAAAATAAGCAACAAAAGAAAATATGTCCAAAGCTAAGAAACAATCATCTGCTAAGTTAAACCTTTGAAGAAGAAGGAAAAACAACATCCTCAACTCAAAACACCTCACAAGAAGGTAGAGTTGAAGGAGAAGATAAGCAATACTGATGAAACCTTCTTTGATCATTTTGAGAAGGGTACTCAACTACCTCATTCAAAATCAAAGGATGGTAAAACTTTCTTCAATCAAGGTTCATCATCAAACACTAAGCAGAAGAAACACAAGGAGAAGATGAAAGAAGAAGTAACTGTAAAACAAGAACAAAGTGTTTCAAGCCCATCTTCAACAGAATCATCCTCACCACAACAAAATCATAATGAATCAATTGAGTCTAAATCAAACCTGAAACATCAAGGCTCATTCATGAGGGAGTAATAATTTTAGACACTAAGTAGTAAGCCCAAGATCATTAAGGCTTGGGTTCCACATTCTAATTGATTACATTATACATGCAGGAAAAACATGGAGGACTGACAACAAGTGTTATGTTGAAAGTGGTTGTTCCAGGCATATGACAAGAAACTGTTCTCTACTCCATGACATCAAACATTAAAATGCTTCATATATGGCATTTGGTGGGGATAAGAAGGGAGGTAAAATTGTTGGTGAAGGAATGGTAACAAATGGTGCACTCAAATTTGAGAAAGTAATTATTGTGAAAATTTACAATACAATTTACCAAGTGTTTCTCAAATTTATGATCAAAATTATACCACTTTATTTTATAACACTTAGTGTTACATCTTAAGTCAGGTTTTCACATTCCAAAAGATTGGATCCTTCTTAAAGCATCAAGAAAAGGAAACACATATGTATTGGACATGAACCAACACCTCTATCACAAGCAATGAAACCTGCCTTATATCTAAGTCTTTAGAAGATGAATCTCAACTGTGGCATAGAAAGCTGGTTCATTCAAACATGAGAAATATGAACAAACTAGTGACAAATGCCTTAGTTATTGGGTTACCAAAGAAAGAATTTTATTGTTCTAATCATTGTTCATCATGTTATAAAGGAAAACAACATATGGTTTCTCATTAATCCAAAACAATCAACACAAATACAACACCACTCAAAATGCTTCACATGGATCATTTTGGTCCAACCAATGTGATGAGCATTGGCAAGAGGCAATATTGTTTGGTGATTGTTGATGATTTCACAAGATTTACAAGGGTATTTTTCTTAAAATAGAAAAGTGAAACATTAGAAACATTAATGGAGTTTATCACTAAGATAGAAAATCAACTTGATTTAAAAGTCAAAATCTTCAGAAGTGATAATAGATCTGAATTTGTTAATCATGTTTTAGATTCCTTTTGCAGGGCAAAGGCATAGCCAGATAATTCAATGCACCAAGAACTCGACAACAAAATGGAGTTGCTGAAAGAAGAAACAGAACTCTCATTGAAGCAGCAAGAACAATGCTAGCGGATTCACACTTATCAATCACTTTCTGGGCTGAAGCAGTGAACACACCATGCAATATTCAGAACATGACATTGATTGTCAAAGAACACAACAAAAACCCATATGAGATCTTTTTTAAGAGAAAACCTTTTATAGGATATCTTAGAGCCTTTGGATGTTATGTGTCTATATAAAACACAAAAGATCAATTAAAAAATTTTCTGAAAAAGCTTATGATGGTTTCTTTATTGGTTATTCATCAACATCTAAATCATATAGAGTGTATATTCCACAACAAAACATTATGGAGGAATCACATAATGTATCTTTTGATGAATCCTTATTTCCAACATTTGTGAAAGGATCTTCTTGGTTGTTTGATATAGATGCTTTAACAAATTCTTTTAACTCTGGTTATCTGACAATTACAGGTTCTACGAATACATATTATCCTTATGTACCTCCAAGTATGAATGAAGTAACACTATCAGCTGATCCTCCAAGAGTACAAGTATCCACTTCAAGTGCTGCTGATCCTGGTCCTTCATCTCATACTAGTCATGACAATTCTACTATGAATGGTATTTCCACTACCAAAGAAGTAAACAAAGTATCAGCAGAAGTTAACACTGCATCCACATAAATTTCTAATGCATCCGCAGATATTCCATCTACATCAGTAGACATTCTCTCTTCCGGAGATAGTCTATTACCTTCAAAGAAGTTCCATACATTAGCATCTCAACACACATCTGTAGATGTAACGCCCGGAAATTTTCTTTAAAGCCGACGAAAGAAGAAAAAAGAAATAAAGTCGAAAGTCGAGGGACCAAACTCACCAACGAAAGAAACTTCGATGAATGGGAGTATAAAAGGGGGAAGACACCCCCTTTCTTGCCATTTTTCAGCCAAGAAGAGAGGATAGGAGAAGAGAAGGAGAAAAAGAGGAGAAAAGCTTGGTTCGGGTGGATTCGAGCGTGTAAATCATCGTGTAGCGGGTCAAATCGAAGCTCTACTCGACGGGAACGTTTGTGTGAGTTCTAGGACCCCTCTTTTACATGTTTTCAACTGATTTTGGGGCTGGAACATATCTGAAAACCCTTTTTTTGAGAGTTTTGGATGTAAACCCGTTTTTATGCATGTGTGTATGTGTTTGATGCGTTTGGGGCTTGATTTCGTGCTTGGTTATGCTTGAATGAGGTCGTGGTATGTTTCCCTAAGGTTTAGAATGGTTGATTTGGGCTAAAATCGAGTTTTAAAGAGCTTGGAGGCCGAAAGGGGCAGTTTGCGTTCGGTGGAAACTGCATTCTACATCATCTAGGGCTATGTTACCGACTGGAGTGCGATTGGAGGCCATACGACCGATTGGCGTGCGACTGAGGTCCATGCGCACGATTGCTATGCGACTGAGGTCCATACGCATGATGGTCATGCGACAGAAGTTCATGTGCCTGTAAGGCATGCGATTGAAGGATTGTACGACTGAGGTTCATTCGCACGAAGGTTATGCGACTGAGGTCCATGCGCCTAGAGGCCATGCGACTGAGGTTCATTCGCATGAAGAGTATGCGACTGAAGCCCATACGCCTGAAGTCATGCGACTGAAGGCCATACGCATGAAAGCTATACGCCTTAAGCTCAACCGCGTGTGGTTCAGCTAATCCTAAAGTGTGCACGCAGGGGTTCCAATCTTTGTGGCTGACCTTCGGTGTAGTACGCATATTGATGGGGGTGTAGTACCCATATTTATGGGGGTGTAGTACCCATATTGATGGGGGTGTAGTACCCATATCGTTAGGGGTGTAGGATGTCATTGTACCCATATCGTTGGGGGTGTAGAATGTCTTAGTACCTATATATTGGGGGTGAGGAATATAGTTGGGATCTTTGTCGTTTACCCCGGTGCTGGTGCCAGGCTATGTGCAGTGTGGAAGTCATTTGTGAACTTCGGCCCAGTAGCTATATTGTTTGGGGCAGCTGTTGACACTAATCCATAACGTGAGAATATAACAGATGAAATGATCCTAAACCTTACCTTAGGTACGGTGACCATGAGGTGCTGGGCACTGTTATAGAAGGTCTATGATAGGCCTAGGTCCAGTACCATGAGCATGAAGGGTAAAGTTCATGGTGTTGTTAAAAGGAAAAGATATAATGATCCTGAACCTTATCCTAGGTACTGTGGCCAGAGGTGCTGGGTACCGTGAATGAAAGTCCACGATGGACTTAGGCCCAGTATCATGAGCATGAAGAGTAAATCATGGTTTTAATGGAAAAAAAGATGTAATAATTAACGAATGAATGAAAGTAAGAACGTATGAACGAACATAAGTTAAAGTATGAATGAATGATGAAGATAATAATGATATTATCTATGTGTATGTATGTTGTGTGATCGCTTACGAAAGTAACGAAATGTTTTATAAAGGAAGTAAAGTATGTTTTATTTAAAACTAGAACTCACTCAACAACGCTGACTTTGATGTGTTTTCAGTTGGCAGGTATGTTGCTGAGGATGGCACGGGGCGGCTACTCAGCTTATTTTGGAGGGCATCCAATATCATAAGGCTTTTGTAATGAAATTGTGTAATGAACGGTTGTAATGTTTTGCAAAAGTATTTTGATGAAATGAAAATATTGTTTTTAATGTTTCCGCTGCAACGTTTTATAAAAGTGAAATGTAAAATCATGTTTTCTATGCGATGAGGATCCAACTGTAAGCGTCCCGGGAACAGGGCCTTACAGTAGATGTTCCTGTAACTCCTACGGAAGTTAATCATACATCTGCCAACACACAAATTGAAGATGGATTTCACTCATCTTCTGAAGATCAACATGATGAGGATCATGACTACTTTGTTGACTCTCCATCTCAGTTGGATCCATCTCCATCCATAAATATCACCAACTTGAATTCATCTATTCAGGTTGCATCCATTCTGTAACATCCCGTTTTGTGAATGAAAATAATATATTTAATTTCAAATATTATTAAACATGCAAGTTTTGGGTCATATTATTATTGAGTAAGTTACGTATAAACGAGTGTTGATTTTGTTAATAATATTAATTAATAATAATAATAATAATAAATAATAATAATAATAATAATAATAATAATAATAAAAATAATAATAATAATAATAATAATAATAATAATAATAATAATAATAATAATAATAACAATAATTATTATTATTGCACGTAAGATGCATCTTGGAAAAAAAGGGGATATAATAGTTATATTAAATACAAATTATGCTATTATGTTAAGGGTTAAATATGTCTATATATATGTATATATATATATATATATATATATATATATATATATATATATATATATATATATATATAGGTTGCTTGGTAACTAAAGTAAAGTTAAATGAGTAAAATGAAAATTTGACAAAAACGTCATCACTAAGAATACATAAAGTTGACAGAATATTTATATGTATGATATATATGAACAAGTATCTTCAAACAAAAGAAACTAAAGTAATAATCAAGCAGAGAGTGGTACGAGTAGATTCGAAAACAAACTTTTGAGTAAGAGAACATAAGAGTTGTAGTATATATTTTGCAGTCAAGTTAGTAACATCAGAAGTAAGTACACTGACCCAAAACCTACTCATGATACATGTTTAACTATGTGTTATACGTTTTAATTATCATAAGTTTGTATGATTTTTGTGGAGTTGAAGCATGTTTAAATACATGAGATATGTGTTTATTTATAGGAATGATCATGATGAAAATGATTATGGGGTATGGGTCAAGTATATGTTGTAGTAACTTCAAAAATTGATGTGTATGTAAAATATATGTGAGGATTTCAGGTGTTGAAATCTCAAGGGGTTCGGGTGTTGAACTCCACATATATAAAAAGTGGAGTTAAATATATGTAAGGATTTCAGGTGTTGAAATCCCAAGGGGTTTGGGTGTTGAACTCCACATATATACAAGATGAGTTATTAATCCTCAAGGGTAAAAAATAAACCCATAAGGAATTCGAGCGTTGAATTCCAAAGATGTAAAGAGGATTAAATAGATAAAGATTTTGGATGTTAAATTCCAATAAAAGAAAATATGTTTTCGAAAATAAAGAGGTGTACTTACTTAGCGAAAGCTAAATAAAAATATATTTTAAATGTTTCAGGGAAAGCACCCATAGATAGTTAAAGCTTCGCGGACATGACTGGACTGACGAAATAACCCTACTCTCGTTTAATATTTAATATAATAAATATTGTATTAAAAGTTTGTAAAACTTTTATGTTTTCTTGTAATATTTTTATTTATTAAGAAATGACCTGTCACCACGAGTGACAATTGTGAACTGTGACCAAAACTC